>NC_069399.1:34515234-34689600 GCF_026875155.1 Cherax quadricarinatus
TTGGCCAGGAAAAACTTGAGTCTTGTCAGGGAAAAAACTGAGTTTTGTCAGGGAAAATTGAGTAATCAGTGTCAGTTTTACAGTGTGAAATAGACAACCCAGTGTATAATTGGTAATTTGACCACTACAGATTCTTCTTAAGATTTTTCTTTCCAGACTCCCACCCTTGCCTATCCCCCTGGGGCATTAAGTTGACTAGTGCATTATTTTGGTAAACTAATACTCTTTTTTCTAAAACATTGTTTCTTTTTTTATTCTGCAGATTGTTGTTGATGTGCATGCTAGATTAGGAACCTAAAAAAAGCCCTGTAGAACTACTGTATAATATAGACCTGGTGGTGGTGGTGGCGGTGAGCTTAACTATGACTAAGCATACTACCTTTAATATAGAATAGTTGAAGGATCCTGAATTTTCATATTGGCTAACTAAACATGGATCTAGCATGAAGAAAGCAAGATGTGTTCTCTGTGGTAAGGACTTTGTACTTGGCAACATGGAAAAATAGGGCCTTGCAGTCCTATGCTGAAGGAGTTAAGAATGAGAAGAAGTAGTGCTGACCATAAAGATTAATCAAGAACAGAAGTTCATCCAAAGACTCATGAGATTTACACCACTTTCTCTGGCTTCAACTATTAGTTCAGTATGTAATAGTTCTGATGAAGGAGATCTAGCAGTTCCTCCTCCACCTTCAGGATAGGCTCAACACGTACCTGTCAATGCCTCAGCATCTGTCTCCACCTCCCATACAGGAACCTGTGGATAATTATGTGAAGTCTTATTTTAGTAAAGATGAAGTTGCTGAGGCAGAAATTATCTGGGTTCTAAAACCTGTTATGAACCACAGTTCTTAATCTTGAAAATCGTGACAAATTATTTCAGAGGATGTTCTCAGACTCAAAAATAGCTCTTCAATTTTCATGTAGGAGAACTAAATGTACATGTATTATTAACTCTTTCAGGGTTGACAGGTCCTCTCCTAGACTTGTTCTCAGGGTCGAAAAATTTTCGAAAAAAAAAAATAATTTTTTCTTATGAAAAGATAGTTTTTTTTTTCTAAACATTATAGGCTAAAAAAAATTTTTTGCCATCAATACTTGCCAAGATATGGAGGCGTGAAGTTGACAGAAAGTGAACCGCATATGGAATCATCAACTGCCGGTCACCCGGTAATCGTTTATTTTTTTTATTTTTTTACTTTTTTCTATTATTTTTTGATATTTTTTTTTCAAGTAACTTTTATGGCCTGTGAAACCAATATGAGCACTATTTTGTAAGTTTTTTCTCTTTTTATACTACACAATAACTGCACAAACACTGTTGTCACTATATTGTTTACAAAACTTGTTTACACAAACGAACATTATAAAATGTTGTTTATTACTATTTTTCTATATTTTATATACACATACAGTCACAGGACATGTTTCTAGAAGTTCTGGAGCCTGTGGAATTTTTTGAAACATGGTGTCATGCACAATGGTGTTTTATACTCTTCACACATAAAACGAGTGTTTCTGCATTGTTGTGGGCGTTTTTTTGTATGTGCACAGACGTAACACCTCTTCTGAGCCTTTTTCTTGAAAGCAGTAGCAGGCAGTTTTGTTAGGAAGTGATCACCATGCTTCAGACGAGAAGGTAGTTGTTGATAATTTAGTGGGCGGTTTTCTATTGCAGGTGCTTGAATGCTCTTTGTCTGATGACAGACAAACAAAATTTGCCATATGGTAGTTTGTTTCTGGTCCTCATCTTATACATATTATAAGCATTGAGCATGGAAATGCCCAGAATATGGAAAAAAAGTTTTATGTACCACTTATAACTCTTGCGAACACAATCAGCAAACCCAATCTGCATATCACATTTGTCCACTGAGCACATATTGATGGTGTAGTCCATCACAGCTGCAGGTTTTAGAATGGGTTCATTGGCCTCTCTATTCTGCCTGCCAGTGTTTGTCATTTCGTTAGAGTGAACTGATGACAACAGTGTGACATCTCGTTTGTCATGCCACCGAAATGCCATGATGTCATTGGCAGCAAACGCCTGCACCTCACCTCTACGAGTGCCAGCGTCAAACCTGGGCATATGATTACGATTTCCACGCACTGTGCCACACACATCTGTCATGTTCCCTCGCAAAAAAATCAATGAGTGAGTGGCTTGTGTACCAATTATCAGTATATAATATATGCCCCTTACCAAGATATGGTTCCATCATTGTTCTAACCACATCACCAGAGATACCCAATAACTTCCTGGTATTTTGCAATGTACATGTATACCTTCCAGTGTACACAATAATATCCAATACTAGACCACTGTAGCAGTCACAAAGCACAAATAACTTTATACCAAAGTGTTTCCTCTTGCTTGGTTTGTGCTGCTTAAATGAGAGTCTTCCTTTGAACAGAATCAAAGACTCATCAATAACAAGCTTTCTGAAAGGATAAAAATGCATATTGAGTTTCTCTTTCAGATACACAAACACATTCCTAACCTTATATAACCTGTCATTTCTGTCAGGCCTGGTTTTGTCTGAGAAGTGAAGCATATGTAATAGTAGCACAAATCCATTCACTGGCATTATATTACTGAAACCTGGGGTTGCAATCAGGCGGTCTGCTGACCACTATGATTTGACACTGTGCTTATACACATGTGGCATAAACATTATTGTGGCAAAGAAAAGATACATCTCAGCCACAGTTGTCTCCTTCCTCTGGTGAAGCCGTGATTTTGGTGAAAGTACAGTGGACCCTCGACCAACGATATTAATCCGTTCCTGAGGGCTCATCGTTAGTCAAAATTATCGTTAGTTAAGTTAATTTTCCCCATAAGAAATAATGGAAATCAAATTAATCCGTGCAAGACACCCAAAAGTATGAAAAAAAAATCTTTACCACGTGAAATATTAAGTTTAATGCAATACAATAATTACAGTAACAAGAATAACAATAGATTAATAACAATAGAATAATTGACACTTACCTTTAATGAAGATCTGGTGATGATTGATGGGTTGGGAGGAGGGGAGAGTGCGGATGGTGTTAGTGTTTAGAAGGGGAATCCCCTTCCATTAGGACTTGAGGTGTCAAGTCCTTGAGGACATTGTTTTTTCTGAACACTCTGGGAGTTTCAGAGTGATACACCAATAAAAGCTTCACTTTGCAATCAACAGTAGCATTAGCACACATCACCACTAGTTGCAGGCATTTTTTTAATTAAATCGTCATGCAACTTCCTAGCCTTTTCACATATGATCGCTTGAGAGATGCTATCTCCTGCTATCTGTTTTTCGTTTATCCACCCCAATAACAGTCTCTCAACATCTTCTATCACTTGCGATCTCAGTTTCGAAAACATAGTTGCACCTTTGGCAAGAACAGCTTCCTTGATTGCCGTTTTCTTGGCCACAATAGTAGCGATGGTTGATTGGGATTTTGTGTACAACCTGGCCAGCTTGGGACACGCACTCCACTTTCATACTTAGCAATGATCTCTTTCTTCATATCCATAGTAATTCTCACCCTTTTTGCTGTAGGGTTGGCACTAGAAGCTTTCTTGGGGCCCATGGTGACTTATTTTGCAGGTGCAATCACTACAAACACTGTGATAATATGAAATGTTCCGATTGTATGTTTGGATGGGACCGCGGTGGCTGGCTGGCTTGTAAACACTGGCCACAAGTGGACGCGTCTCGGATGGAACGAATCGCGTTGGTCGGGTTTTTTAGCGTTAAAATGCATTGCTAGTCAGATTTAACGTTAGACGATGCCAGCGTTGGTCGAGGGTCCACTGTATTTTGTTTGCCACTGTGTAATCAAAGTATCTGTTGCTTTCCCTGACAATAATTTCCATCATGGGTTCGTCAAAGAATAACTCGAAACATTCTAGTTCAGTGGCATTGTTCCCAAGTGTACAAGATGGCCATATTCCACTTCGAGTTTCATCAAAGTGATGGACATTGGGAACAAAATTGTCAGCTTCCTGCCAATCCCATGTGTGGTCTGCTGGCGGGTACTGGATATTGACAGGAGGTTGTGGTTGTGGAGGTTGTGGTTGTGGAGGCTGGTGTGGTGGGTGGGTGGGTGGCTGAGTGTGGTCTTTGTTGTAGCTGAGCTGACTCGGTGGTGTGGGTGGCAGCATGGCCCGCTGCTGGTGCGTTCCTCATGACCGGCACCACCACTACCACCACAATGCACATTTTCCATCCCAGTTGCAACACTATCATCTTTGTTTTCACTATCTGTTCCTGTTGTACAGCCATGGGATCTACTCCGAGATGTACTCCTTTCCCTTGGAATAGCATATGGCACACTACCAGAGCTCATGTACCGTCGTATATACTGACACTTCACTGGAGAATATTCCACTTCACTGTTGCTACTGGAAGTGTTTTCAAGAGCTTGTAGTTCATGTTCACTATCACTATCATCACCATTGCTCACATCTGAGTCCTTTATATGGGAAAATTGGAGTTTCCTCTTTCATTCTGGTACAACTGAACGTGAACAAGACAGCCGAGCACCAGAGGTGGAAGCTTGAGAGTCATCTGGATTTTCCTCACTATTACCGGTATTATGGTCATTAGTTTCGGTCACAACCTCATCAAAACCTTGAAACTCATCTTCACTGGCACTTCCATCTGTATTAGAACTGTCACTGGGGAACAAAAGTGTCCCAGTTCACCGAGGAGTGAGGAGTTTCTTACTGTGGGGCATGGTGAACAAGGTGTTCTAAATTTGCGTTCCCACAATGCACCACTGGGTCCCTGATTTTTTCCTACCACGCACACCGACCACGCAGACCCATTCTCTCACATCTAGGCCTATCAGCCTTTTCCAGCTTGATTTGATGGCACTAGAATTTGTGTACTAGTATGTCAATAACCCTGGTGTGTAAGCCATACTAGTACATCGTAAACCCTGAAAGGGTTAAATATGGTTTTGCACCATTTTTCCAAAAACAGATCTCTGATACATTCTTATGTTTGGATATTTCTTTACAGTCTCCTTTAACCCTTTGACTGTTTCGGTCGTATATATACAGTAGGGCCCTACTTATATGGCGGGTTAGGTTCCTGGCTATCACCGGAAAGCGGACATCGCTGGTAAGCAGAACGCCATTTTTTCCATTTATAAATACATATAAATTCCAGTCAACAAGTTTACACTAAATTATATTAAATTAGTAATATAACTAGGAGGGGTGTTAATGTTGCAGTTTAAAAACTGTAGTGTAAAGCACCCTTCTGGCAAGACAGTGATGGAGTGAATGATGGTGAAAGTTTTTCTTTTTCGGGCCACCCTGCCTTGGTGGGAATCGGCCAGTGTGATAAAAAAAAAAAAAAAAACTAGGCATTAAAAACACAAAAAGTAAAATACTTACAAAGTACATTCATTACTTACCTTAACCCTTTGACTGTTTTGGTCGTATATATATATGTACGTCTTACAAGCCAGTGTTTTGGACGTATATATACAGTACTCAATAATTCTAGCGGCTTCAAATCAAGCATGAGAAAGCTGGTAGGCCCACATGTGAGAGAATGGGTCCAAATAGTCAGTGTGCACCACATAAAAAAAATCCTGCAGTATGCAGTGCATAATGAGAAAAAAACTGACCTTTTTTTTGGATTGAAACACCGACTTTGAGGTGTATTTTCGTATAGTATTTATCGGTGTATTCTCATTTTCATGGTCTCGTGTGATAAAATGGAAAACACCTTGATTAGTTTCACGATGAAAATGACCTTGAAATTGAGCTCAAAGTTGCGGAAATGTTCGATTTTTACCAATGTTCAAGAGTAAGCAAATCACACCACACGTCCAATACACGTCAACTGGGGAGTCTGATATTCGTTCACTAGTGCACTGATATTATTTATACCATTTTTACAATAATGCAGTAGTCTGCATAACAGTAAATTTTGTATTTTTTGTATGAATAAAAAATAAAAATAGAAAGCAATAGTAATATAAGAGGGGCCTAGAGATGTGACTAATGAACAGAGGATATGTTATTTTAGTGCCAAGAATGTCTACATTGTTTATTCTGGACTCTATTTTGAAATTGGCATCTTTTTTAATTTGCGTGAAATTGGCCAAATTGCCAATTTCTGACCACTTTATTGGTTAGTTCAAATTGGTAAATGGGCAGTTTCTTGTACTCAGCTGATATAAAAAATAGAGTTCTTTAGAAATAGCTATGAGTTTGGTCAACTGGAACAATGGAATTGGCCAAAAACAGGACTCAAAGTCGGCGAAATCACCAATGCGTATATGCCGCCTAGATCGCCAACTTCATGGGAGTGTAATTCCGTGAGTTTTCAACCAAATTTCGTACTCTTTTTGTCATTACCATCGAAAAAAGATTATCATTTCATAAGAATTTTTTTTTTTCCAAAAACTTTGCGTCATAGAATGACAGTTTCAGAAAGGAGCTTGCGACAGTCAAAGGGTTAAAGTATTTGTAATCTTAATGTAGGGCAAGAGGTGAGTAGTACTTATTTGTAGGAAGTCACGTGTAGGTAGCCCTGGCTTCCCGTCTCATACTTAATACACCTACCATCCGACTTACGACCGAGTTCGGTTCTGAGAAACCGGTCGAAATGGTCATAAGTCGAACTTTACTACTGAATATCAACAAAACATTTTTGTAATGACTTTATTTTATTGTTTTATTTTGGTATTTCATGTTTTACTTTACTTTTTATGCTGTTAGTACTGTATTTTATACTGTAAGGTTTAGGATAAACACTGTGTACAACACAAATAGTTGTTTATTTCCCAGAAATTTGGCATAAAAAAACACGGTCTTAAGTCGAGTGGTCGTAAGTCGAGCAGGTCGTAAGTCGGATGGTAGGTGTATATGATATTTAAAACATCAAAGAGAGTTAACCCTTTGAGGGTCTATGCCGTAGTTCTACGGCTATATGTTGAGGGTCCAAACCATAGATCTATGCCATGAGCTCAGCTCACTCTGATAAGCTGTGAGCGGTAAATTTGGGCCTTGATATGAGAGAATACATCTATGTGGTATGTGTGCACCACATAAAACAAATCCTGCAGTACACAGTGCATAATGAGGAAAAAAAAAAGCTGAGACTGTTATTTTCGATTAAAACAGCAACTTTGCAGTGTCTTTTCGTATGTTTTTTATAGTTGTATTTGCGATTTCTTGGTCTCATTTGATTGAATGGAAAATATATTACAGAAATAGAGATGATTTTGATTGGTTTTAATAATGGAAATGGGTTGAAACTGAGCTTAAAATAGCAGAAATGTTAAATTTTTGCCGATGTTCAAGAGTAAACAAATGATCTCACACGTCTAATACACGGCAGCTGGTGGGTCAAATATATGTCACAAATGTGGTTATATTATTTATACAATTATTACAGTATTGCATAACAGTAAATCTTCTATTTTTTGGTTTGAATAAAAATTCATTATGTGAATAAAAAATCAAAATTGAATTCATTTGTAAAGCCTGAAAATGTAACTAATGAACAGAGGAAATGGTAGTTTAGTTCCAGGAATGCCTACATTGTTTATTCTGGACCCTATTTTGACATCAGAATATTTTGAACTTTGCATTAAATTGGCCAAATTGCCAATTTCCGATCACTTTATTTTTGTAGTTGAAACAGTTGACTTGGCTATTTCTTGTGCTCAATCAATAGAATAGAAGTAATACTAGTGAAATAGCTAAGAATTTGGTTGACTGGAATAATGTAATGACCTAAAATGAGAATCAAAGTCGGTAAAATCGCTGATGCGTAAATATCGCTGACACATCAAAATTCGCGAGAGCATAATTTCATAAGTTTTCTATCAAATTTCATACTTTTTGTTTTACTAATTTCATAAAAAGATTCTCTACCATTTCATAAGAAAAAATAACAAAATTATTTTTTGAAAATTCTTCGACCCTGGTGCACACTTTGAAATTTGGCCTCTGGGCCGTGAAAGGGTTAATGTGTCAAAGAATGATGATTATTACGTTCTATTGGCGTTATGAGTAGAGAGAGAATTAGCGATTTTAATGTGTACCTGCACACCAGCACAGTGTGTAAGTATATTTAGGTACAGGTACACATAAGTACAGTGGACCCTCAGCTAACGATATTAATCTGTTCCTGAAAGCTCATCGTTAGCTGAAATTATCATTAGCTGAATTAATTTTCCCCATAAGAAATAATGGAAATCAAATTAATCTGTGCAAGACACCCCAGAGTATGAAAAAAAAAAAAATTACCACATGAAATATTAATTTTAATACACACAAACTGACACTTACCTTTATTGAAGATCTGGTGATGATTGATGGGATGGAAGGAGGGGTGAGTGTGGAAGTTTTTAATGTTTAGAAGGGGAATCCCCTTCCATTAGGACTTGAGGTATCAAGTCCTTTTCCAGGGTTACTTCCTTTCTTCTTTTAATGCCACTAGGACCAGCTTGAGAGTCACTGGACCTATGTCGCACAACAAATCTGTCTATTGAGGTCTGTACCTCCCGTTCCTTTAAGATTTGCCTAAAATGGGCCACAACATTGTCATTGTAATAGTCACCAGCATGGCTTGCAATAGCTGTGTTAGGGTGATTTTCATCCATAAAGGTTTGCACTTCAAGTCACTTTGCACAGATTTCCTTAATATTCGAAGTAGGCACAAAACCCTTCAAAATCTTCCTTAACCCTTAAACGGTCCAAACGTATATATACGTTCACTCGTGTAGCACCCCAAATTTTTTGAGGAAAAAAATCTTTTCTTTTAAAGGGAAAAAAGAGCATATGGTACCAAGGTATCCCCAATTATTTTAATATGACGCACAGTGAGTGCGCACACCCATTCTCTCATGTCTAGGTGACTCAGGCTTATTGTGGCAATGTTGAATGAATGATAAAGAAAACGTGTACGTATATACGTTTGGGGCGCTACGCGCATGAACATATATATACGTTTGGACCGTTTAAGGGTTAATTTCCATACTAATTCTCACCCTTTTTATCACAGGGTTGGCACTAAAAGCTTTCTTGGGGCCCATGGTGACTTACTTTGCAGGTACAATCACTAAAAATGCTGTGATAATATGAAATGTTACGATTGTATGCGTGGATGCGACTGCACTGGCTGGCTTGTAAACACAAGCACCCATGGGACAACTGAGGTGCGCTCAGGCCACATGTGGACACGTCTCGAACGAATCGCGTTGTGCGAGTTTTTTAGCGTTAGCTGAGGCAAAATTTTTGCGTTAAAATGTATCGTTAGCTGGATTTAACCCTTTCAGGGTCCGTCCCGTAGATCTACGGCTTTACAGTGAGTGTCCAAACCGTGGATCTACGCCATGAGCTCAGCTCACTCTGATAAACTGTGAGTGGTACATTTGGGCCTAGATATGAGAGAATACATCTATGTGGTATGTGTGCACCACATAAAACAGATCCTGCAGCACACTGTGTATAATGAGAGAAAAAAACTGAAATCATGATTTTTCGATTAAAACAGCAACTTTGCAGTGTTTTTTCGTATGTTTTTTATAGTTGTATTTGCGATTTCTTGGTCTCATTTGATAGAATGGAAGACATATTACAGAAATAGAGATGATTTTCATTGGTTTTAGCACTGGAAATGGCTTGAAACTGAGCTCAAAGTAGCGGAAATGTTAAATTTTTGCCGATATTCAAGAGTAAACAAACGACCTCACACGTCTAATACACGTCAGCTGGTGGGTCTAATATACATTCACAAATATGGTGATGATATTTATACAATTATTACAGTATTGCATAACAGTAAATCTTCTATTTTTTGGTGTGAATAAAAATTCATTATGTGAATAAAAAATCAAAATGGAATTTATTTGTAAAGCCTCAAAACATAACTAATGAACAGAGGAAATGTTAGTTTAGTGCCAGGAATACCTACATTGTTTATTCTGGACCCTATTTTGAAATTGGAATATTTTGAACTTTGTGTTAAATTGGCCAAATTAACAATTTCCGATCACTTTATTTTGTAGTTGAAACAGTTGACTTGGCGATTTCTTGTGCTCAATCGATAGAATAGAAGTAATACTAGTGAAATAGCTAAGAATTTGGTTGATTGGAATAATGTAATTGGCCTAAAATGGGAGTCAAAGTCGGCAAAATTGCTGATTCGTAAACATCGCTGACACATCAAAATTCGCGAGAGCATAATTTCGTCAATTTTCCACCAAATTTTGTACTTTTTGTTTTATTACCTTCACAAAAAGATTCTCTACGATTTCATAAGAAAAAATAACAAATTTTTTTTTTGAAAATTCTTGGACACTGGTGTGTGACTCCAGATTTGGGCCTTGGACCCTGAAAGGGTTAACGTTAGCTGATGCCATCGTTAGCTGAGCATCCACTGTATAATTATCAGAGTACATATAAAATATGCAGTAACTGTAAAACACTTGAAATTTTGGAAAGTTTCCAGACATAATAGATGTCATGGAGAATGTAAACAAACCAGGTGGGGCTCGCCGTATTTGAAAGACCGCTTGCCGTATGCCAAATTTTGGTCATAATTTGACATTGGCATATTAGCAGAATGCCGTAAAATGGGGTCTTACTGGACGTCTTACGAGCCACCGTGTTTGACGTATATATGCTCAAAAATTTTAGCGGCTTCAAATCAAGCAGGAGAAAGCTGGTAGGCCCACTTGTGAGAGAATGGGTCTGTATGGTCAGTGTACACCATATAAAAAAAAATCGTAAATATGGTCGAGGTCGCTGACTTCGTGAGAGCGTAATTCCATAAGTTTTCCATCAAATTTTGTTCTTTTGGTGTCATTACCATAGGGAAAAGATTCTCTATCATTTCATAAGAAGATTTTTTTTTTTTTTTTTTTTTTTTTTTTTTTTAAATTTCGACACCAGGAGACACCTCATGATTTGGGGTTGTGACATTCATAGGGTTAATGAATCCTTCAACTCTGTGCTCCAGATAGAACAAATGGTTCTTCATGTACTATGCTTTTAGGATGATCAGAAAATCAAAGTAATCACTTGCTACTTGGGGTCAGAGTTCTTTGAACATGCTTGTTCTGTTGATCTTTTGGACAGGTGCATTGATAGGGTTTTCCTCACTGTAGCTGATACATTTCAAGTGTCAGGGATGGACCTTCGACTAATTTGGAGTTCAATTAGCACTTAATAGGAAGACTTACATAAACATGGCCAGCCTCCAAATTCTTGGGACCTGCAGTATTCATGTTGCATGGTAGCCTCAAGACTGGAGCTCAGGCTACTGCCTGAAATGTAGATGACATCTTTAGGGCTCTGTATTATACTTTCCACTACCCACCAACAAGAAAAGAGGATTCTCAAATGATAATGGGTGCACATATAGATACTCCAAGGTTTTGTGCTACAAGGTGGTTGGAGGATGGTCCAGTAGCAGAGAAGGCACTGGAACTGTGGCCATACATACTACAGAATAGTTTCCATGTCTTTTAATGATCCCAAAAGTATAATGCTTAAAGTCCAAAGTTTCTTACTTTTGCAGAAAAGTACACAAGATCCTCTGCTTAATGCTAAGTTGAAGACAAGAAGAAGAAAAATGCTGATGAGGAAATGGCGAAGAAAAAAATTTTCAAAGAAAAGCTAGAGCAATGAAGAAAGGCAGGGAAACAGTTAAAAAATGAAGTGGCACAGTTGTCAGAAAAATTTAAGCTCAGAAAGAAGCAAAGGTGGATCCTGTTAATGGAGGCAAAAGATATGATGAACAAAGCTAAAGAGAGAAGAACATTTAGAGCAAACCAAATACAAAATGACTGAAATTAAATTAAAGAAATTCTAAACAAACTGATGACAATGTTCATAGCGCTTGAACTCCTGTAGCATTCATATTATTCTGCTGACATATTTTGTTCTGTTTATTCTTTACTATGTTATAGGTTTTGTGAATGAGATAACTACAGTTGTTCACTAATCTTAAGACACGCTAGTAGTTGATGAAGCTGTGTAGTATTTCTTCCTCTTCAAATAATATTTTAAGAAAAACATTTTTTTTGTAACATGGTGGCCGTTTCCCACTGAGGTAGGGTGACCCTCCCCCCCCCAAAAAAAAAAAAAAAGCTTTCACCGACATTCAAACGTAATCACTACCTTTGCAAAGGCTCCCAGATACAACAGTTTAGATGTCACTTCAAACAGCTAATATCTTAGACCCCTCCTTTAAAGTGCAGGCATTGTACAGCAGGGCCTCACTTATATGCCAGGTTTGGTTCCAGGCTACCACCGCAAAACAGAAATCACTGTAAAGTGGAACACACTTTTTTCCACTTTATTATGCATTTATATACATAGAAATACTCGATAACTAGTTTACACTAACATATACAGTAGACCCCCGGTTATCGGCCGGTTCAGTTATCGGCCAACTCGGTTATTGGCAGGTTTTTCGGCGCCCGGTTATCGGCCGTTAATTCGTTTATCAGCCATTTGGGAGGCATCCATCCACCGGCTGGGGCTGCTTGCGAGTCAGTTTGCCTTTGTTTCTTGGCAAATGAGGAAGCTTCTGCTCATTCATCCAAACATTTTGCTATAACCCATTGTTTTTTGTGGTTATTGATCTAGTACATTTGCAAAATAAGCAATCATGGGCCCAAAGAAACACATTGCATAGTATTTGAAAACATGCAATGTTTATATGCTATGTATATTTAATAATAATCACTGATACATTAAATGTCTTATTTTACGTTAATATAAACATTTTCATTAATCCATCTATTATATCTTCTTCAGAATTATGTAAGAAACATGTTACATAGCATATAAACATGCAATGTTTATTATATGCGATGTATATTTAATAATCACTCTTTGCCACATTGTCTTATTTTACGTTAATATAGACATTTTCGTTAATCCATCTATGATATTTTCTTCAAAATTATTTAAGAAACACGTTACACAGTATATAAACATGCAATGTTTATTATATGCAATGCATATTTAACCCTCCACAGGCCCTCTCAGAGACTTGTTCTCAGGGTCCCCCAAATTTCAAAAAAAAAAAAAAAAAATATTTAATGAAAAGATAGAGAATCTCTTCCCGATCATATTGACACCAAAAGTATGAAATTTGATGGAAAACTTACGGAATTATGCTCTCGCAAAGTTAGTGGTCTCGACGATGTTTACACATCGGCGATTTTGCCCACTTTGAGCCCTATTTTCAGCCAATTCTAGTGTACTAGTCGACAAAAATCATACCTATTTCGCTAGAACTCCATTTTTTCTATCGAATGAGTACAAGAATCCACCCATTTATCGATTTCAACCATCCAATACAGTGGTCAGAATTTAGCAATTTTGTCAATTTCACACAAATTTCAAAAGATGCCAATTTCCAAATAGAGTCCAGAATAAACGAGAAAGACATTTCTGGCACTAAAATAACAAGTTCTCTGTTCGTTAGTCATGTCCCCACGCCCCTCTTACATTCTTTTGCTTTCTATTTTGAATTTTTATTCTCATAAAAAATAGAAGATTTACTGTTACGCAGACTACTGCATTAGTGTAGAAATGGTATAAATATTATCGGCGCACTTGTGAAAGAATATTAGACTCACCAGTTGTCGTGTATTGGACGCTTAGCATGATTTGTTTACTTTTGAACTTTGGTAAAAATCGAACATTTCTGCTACTTTGAGCTCAATTTCAAGGTACTTTTCATCGTGAAACCAGTCAAAATCATCTCAATTTCTGTAGTATGTCTTCCATTCTATCAAATGAGACCAGGAAAACTAGAATACAACAATAAATACCATACAAAAATACAGTGCAAAGTCGCTGTTTTAATCCAAAAACATGGTCAAAGTTTTTTTTTCTCATTATGCACTGTGTGCTGCAGGATTTTTTTTATACTGCACACACTGACCACATAAATGTCTAACCTGTGACCCAATCAAACTTTGTTATTTTTTAATTACATTACCTAACAGAATACTCCACTCTACTGAATGCACAGCAACACAGTAAATGACCATATGACCTGTCTTTGTAATACTCATTTGTGCTAAATTGTTATCTGTTTACAACAATGTTTTTACCACTGAATATATCATTGCTTAGTTAATCTTAAGTTAATTTTAAGCCTGCCCATAATGCTCTGCATACAAGGGGCTTTGGCATGTTGCACTTTAATAACTGTATTCCTTTGTACTTCTCTGTATCATGTTCAAATTAATAAATAAATAAATAAATAGACCCATTCTTTCATATGTGGGCCTACCAGCTTTCTCTCACTAGATTTGAAGGCGCTAGAATTTGAGTACTAGTACGTCAAGGACCCTGGCACGTAAGCCGTACTAGTACGGCCGAAACCCTGAATGGGTTAATAATCACTCTTCGGCACATTAAATGTCTTATTTTACATTAATATAGATATTTTCATTAATCCATCTATGATATTTTCTTCAATATTATATAAGAAACACATTACATATCATTTAGCATATAAACATGCAATGTTTATATGTTATAGAGTGGAGAGTGGGATGGAGAGTAAACATTACGTTTTCTCTGATGCAGCATTAGAGAAAACTGTGAATCTGGCGACTGGTGCAGTAACCGCCCTTCATATGCATTTGTTTACAATTCTTGGCATGAATTATTCATTACTTCTCCCTTTGTTTATGATGGCATCTAAAGGTAGTTGTTAGAAATGATTAAACTCAGTGAACATGGTAATAATATGGCTGTGTAGTGTAATAATATGGCTGTGTATTGTAATATAACTGGGTAGTGTAGCCCAGAGGAAGGGGGGCTGCATACGTGTATTGTACCTACATCTACTGGTACACTGACTTCCTACAAATAAATACTACTCACCTCTTTCCCTACATTAAGACTACAAATGTTTTAAGGTTAGCAGTGAATGTACTGTAGCAGTAAATGACAGATTAAAGAGGTGTGTGCAATGTGGACTAGGGTGCAAGCTTTTGTAGAGAAACACCACCCTGACCAAGCTGAAACAAGTCATATCTGCAACATGTTCAGTGACAAAACCCTGTCCCACTTCAGGGAAATCTTAAAGAGATGCTAGAAACAGACCTCTATGGACAAATCTGTTGTGAGGCAGGGGTCCAGTGACTCTCAGGCTGGGCATTGTAGCATTAACCCTTTCAGGGTCCAAGGCCCAAATCTGGACACTGGAGTCACGCACCAGTGTCCAAGAATTTTCAAAAAAAAAATTTGTTATTTTTTCTTATGAAATCATAGAGAATCTTTTTGTGAAGGTAATAAAACAAAAAGTACGAAATTTGGTGGAAAATTGACGAAATTATGCTCTCGCGAATTTTGATGTGTCAGCGATATTTACGAATCGGCGATTTTGCCGACTTTGACTCCCATTTTAGGCCAATTACATTATTCCAATCAACCAAATTCTTAGATATTTCACTAGTATTACTTCTATTCTATCGATTGAGCACAAGAAATCGCCAAGTCAACTGTTTCAACTACAAAATAAAGTGATCGGAAATTGTTAATTTGGCCAATTTAACACAAAGTTCAAAATATTCCAATTTCAAAATAGGGTCCAGAATGAACAATGTAGGCATTCCTGGCACTAAACTAACATTTCCTCTGTTCATTAGTTATGTTTTGAGGCTTTACAAATAAATTCCATTTTGATTTTTTATTCACAAAATGAATTTTTATTCACACCAAAAAATAGAAGATTTACTGTTATGCAATACTGTAATAATTGTATAAATATCATCACCATATTTGTGAATGTATATTAGACCCACCAGCTGACGTGTATTAGACGTGTGAGGTCGTTTGTTTACTCTTGAATATCGGCAAAAATTTAACATTTCTGCTACTTTGAGCTCAGTTTCAAGCCATTTCCAGTGCTAAAACCAATCAAAATCATCTCTATTTCTGTAATATGTCTTCCATTCTATCAAATGAGACCAAGAAATCGCAAATACAACTATAAAAAACATACGAAAAAACACTGTAAAGTTGCTGTTTTAATCGAAAAATCATGATTTCATTTTTTTTCTCTCATTATACACAGTGTGCTGCAGGATCTGTTTTATGTGGTGCACACATACCACATAGATGTATTCTCTCATATCTAGGCCCAAATGTACCACTCACAGTTTATCAGAGTGAGCTGAGCTCATGGCGTAGATCTACGGTTTGGACCCTGAACGTAAAGCCGTAGATCTACGGGACGGACCCTGAAAGGGTTAAAAGACAAAGAAGGGAAGTAACCCCAGAGAAGGCTTTGCTACCTAGTCTTTATGGAGGGGGATTCCTCTTCCAAACACTAACTCCTCCCTCTTTCTTCTTCCCTATCTTCCAGAACCCAGCATTAGCCTTCAATGAAGGTATGTAAAACTTACATAATTGTTAAAAAAATAATTTTTTTGTGAATATTTTTGTCTGGAACAGATAAATTTTATTTCCATTAATTCTTATGGGGAATATTAATTCGGTTTTCGGCCATTTCGGTTATCGGCCAACCTTCTGGAACGGATTACGGCCGATAACCAAGGGTCCACTGTATTAAGTTAGCAATAGAACTAGGCATTAACCCTTTCAGGGTCCAAGGCCCAAATCTGGAGTCACGCACCAGTGTCCAAGAATTTAAAAAAAAAAAATTTGTTATTTTTTCTTATGAAATCGTTGAGAATCTTTTTGTGAAGGTAATAAAACAAAAAGTACGAAATTTGGTGGAAAATTGACGAAATTATGCTCTCGCGAATTTTGATGTGTCAGAGATATTTACGAATCGGCGATTTTGCCGACTTTGACTCCCATTTTAGGCCAATTACATTATTCCAATCAACCAAATTCTTAGCTATTTCACTAGTATTACTTCTATTCTATCGATTGAGCACAAAAAATCGCCAAGTCAACTGTTTCAACTACAAAATAAAGTGATCGGAAATTGTCAATTTGGCCAATTTAACACAAAGTTCAAAATATTCCAATTTCAAAATAGGGTCCAGAATAAACAATTTAGGCATTCCTGGCACTAAACTAACATTTCCTTTGTTCATTAGTTATGTTTTGAGGCTTTTCAAATAAATTCCATTTTGATTTTTTATTCACATAATGAATTTTTATTCACACCAAAAAATAGAAGATTTACTGTTATGCAATACTGTAATAATTGTATAAATATCATCACCATATTTGTGAATGTATATTAGACCCACCAGCTGACGTGTATTAGATGTGTGAGGTCGTTTGTTTACTCTTGAATATCGGCAAAAATTTAACATTTCCGCTACTTTGAGCTCAGTTTCAAGCCATTTCCAGGGCTAAAATCAATCAAAATCATCTCTATTTCTGTAATATGTCGTCCATTCTATCAAATGAGACCAAGAAATTGCAAATACAACTATAAAAAACACGAAAAAACACTGCAAATTTGCTGTTTTAATCGAAAAATCATGATTTCATTTTTTTTCTCTCATTATACACAGTGTGCTGCAGGATCTGTTTTATGTGGTGCACACATACCACACAGATGTATTCTCTCATATCTAGGCCCAAATGTACCACTCACAGTTTATCAGAGTGAGCTGAGCTCATGGCGTAGATCTACGGTTTGGACACTCACCGTAAAGCCGTAGATCTACAGGACGGACCCTGAAAGGGTTAAAAAACAATAAAAAGTAAAATACACATATAGTTCACTCATTACTTTTTTTTTATTATTTTTTTTTATCACACTGGCCGATTCCCACCAGGGCAGGGTGGCCCAAAAAAAGAAAAACTTTCACCATCATTCACTCCATCACTGTCTTGCCAGAAGGGTGCTTTACACTACAGTTTTTAAACTGCAACATTAACACCCCTCCTTCAGAGTGCAGGCACTGTACTTCCCATCTCCAGGACTCAAGTCCGGCCTGCCGGTTTCCCTGAACCCCTTCATAAATGTTACTTTGCTCACACTCCAACAGCACGTCAAGTATTAAAAACCATTTGTCTCCATTCACTCCTATCAAACACGCTCATGCATGCCTGCTGGAAGTCCAAGCCCCTCGCACACAAAACCTCCTTTACCCCCTCTCTCCAACCTTTCCTAGGCCGACCCCTACCCCGCCTTCCATCCACTACAGACTGATACACTCTTGAAGTCATTCTGTTTCGCTCCATTCTCTCTACATGTCCGAACCACCTCAACAACCCTTCCTCAGCCCTCTGGACAACAGTTTTGGTAATCCCGCACCTCCTCCTAACTTCCAAACTACGAATTCTCTGCATTATATTCACACCACACATTGCCCTCAGACATGACATCTCCACTGCCTCCAGCCTTCTCCTCGCTGGAACATTCATCACCCATGCCTCACACCCATATAAGAGCGTTGGTAAAACTATACTCTCATACATTCCCCTCTTTGCCTCCAAGGACAAAGTTCTTTGTCTCCACAGACTCCTAAGTGCACCACTCTTTTCCCCTCATCAATTCTATGATTCACTTCATCTTTCATAGACCCATCCGCTGACACGTCCACTCCCAAATATCTGAATACATTCACCTCCTCCATACTCTCTCCCTCCAATCTGATATTCAATCTTTCATCACCTAATTTTTTTGTTATCCTCATAACCTTACTCTTTCCTGTATTCACCTTTAATTTTCTTCTTTTGCACACCCTACCAAATTCATCCACCAATCTCTGCAACTTCTCTTCAGAATCTCCCAAGAGCACAGTGTTATCAGCAAAGAGCAGCTGTGACAACTCCCACTTTGTGTGTGATTCTTTATCTTTTAACTCCACGCCTCTTGCCAAGACCCTCACATTTACTTCTCTTACAACCCCATCTATAAATATATTAAACAACCATGGTGACATCACACATCCTTGTCTAAGGCCTACTTTTACTGGGAAAAAATTTCCCTCTTTCCTACATACTCTAACTTGAGCCTCACTATCCTCGTAAAAACTCTTCACTGCTTTCAGTAACCTACCTCCTACACCATACACTTGCAACATCTGCCACATTGCCCCCCTATCCACCCTGTCATATGCCTTTTCCAAATCCATAAATGCCACAAAGACCTCTTTAGCCTTATCTAAATACTGTTCACTTACATGTTTCACTGTAAACACCTGGTCCACACACCCCCTACCTTTCCTAAAGCCTCCTTGTTCATCTGCTATCCTATTCTCCGTCTTACTCTTAATTCTTTCAATAATAACTCTACCATACACTTTACCAGGTATACTCAGCAGACTATAATTTTTGCACACTCTTTTATCTCCTTTGCCTTTATACAAAGGAACTATGCATGCTCTCTGCCAATCCCTAGGTACCTTACCCTCTTCCATACATTTATTAAATAATTGCACCAACCACTCCAAAACTATATCCCCACCTGCTTTTAACATTTCTATCTTTATCCCATCAATCCCGGCTGCCTTACCCCCTTTCATTTTACCTACTGCCTCACGAACTTCCCCCACACTCACAACTGGCTCTTCCTCACTCCTACAAGATGTTATTCCTCCTTGTCCTATACACGAAATCACAGCTTCCCTATCTTCATCAACATTTAACAATTCCTCAAAATATTCCCTCCATCTTCCCAATACCTCTAACTCTCCATTTAATAACTCTCCTCTCCTATTTTTAACTGACAAATCCATTTGTTCTCTAGGCTTTCTTAACTTGTTAATCTCACTCCAAAACTTTTTCTTATTTTCAACAAAATTTGTTGAATAACATCTCACCCACTCTCTCATTTGCTCTCTTTTTACATTGCTTCACCACTCTCTTAACCTCTCTCTTTTTCTCCATATACTCTTTCCCTCCTTGCATCACTTCTACTTTGTAAAACTTCTCATATGCTAACTTTTTCTCCTTACTACTCTCTTTACATCATCATTCCACCAATCGCTCCTCTTCCCTCCCGCACCCACTTTCCTGTAACCACAAACTTCTGCTGAACACTCTAACACTACATTTTTAAACCTACCCCATACCTCTTCGACCCCATTGCCTATGCTCTCATTAGCCCATCTATCCTCCAATAGCTGTTTATATCTTACCCTAACTGCCTCCTCTTTTAGTTTATAAACCTTCACCTCTCTCTTTCCTGATACTTCTATTCTCCTTGTATCCCATCTACCTTTTACTCTCAGTGTAGCTACAACTAGAAAGTGATCTGATATATCTGTGGGCTCTCTATAAACATGTACATCCTGAAGTCTACTCACCAGTCTTTTATCTACCAATACATAATCCAACAAACTACTGTCATTTTGCCCTACATCATATCTTGTATACTTATTTATCCTCTTTTTCTTAAAATATGTATTACCTATAACTAAACCCCTTTCTATACAAAGTTCAATCAAAGGGCTCCCATTATCATTTACACCTGGCACCCCAAACTTACCTACCACACCCTCTCTAAAAGTTTCTCCTACTTTAGCATTCAGGTCCCCTACCACAATTACTCTCTCACTTGGTTCAAAGGCTCCTATACATTCACTTAACATCTCCCAAAATCTCTCTCTCTCCTCTGCATTCCTCTATTCTCCAGGTGCATACACGCTTATTATGACCCACTTCTCGCATCCAACCTTTACTTTAATCCACATAATTTTTGAATTTACACATTCATATTCTCTTTTCTCCTTCCATAACTGATCATTCAACATTACTGCTACCCCTTCCTTTGCTCTAACTCTCTCAGATACTCCAGATTTAATCCCCTTTATTTCCCCCCACCGAAACTCCCCTACCCCCTTCAGCTTTGTTTCGCTTAGGGCCAGGACATCCAACTTCTTTTCATTCATAACATCAGCAATCATCTGTTTCTTGTCATCCGCACTACATCCACGCACATTTAAGCATCCCAGTTTTATAAAGTTTTTCTTCTTCTCTTTTTTAGTAAATGTCTACAGGAGAAGGGGTTACTAGCCCATTGCTCCCGGCATTTTAGTCGCCTCATACGACACGCATGGCTTATGGAGGAAAGATTCTTTTCCACTTCCCCATGGACAATAGAAGAAATAAAGAAGAACAAGAGCTATTTAGAAAAAGGAGAAAAACCTAGATGTATGTATATATATATGCATGTGCGTGTCTGTGAAGTGTGACTAAAGTGTAAGTAGGAGTAGCAAGATATCCCTGTTATCTAGCGTGTTTATGAGACAGAAAAAGAAAACAGCAATCCTACCATCATGCAAAACAGTTACAGGTTTCTGTTTCACAGTCATCTGGCATGACGGTAGTACTTCCCTGGGTGGTTGCTGTCTACCAACCTACTACCTTAAAATATTTGTAGTCTTAATCTAGGGTGAGATGAGTAGTATTTATTGTAAGAAATCAAGTGTGGTATGTATGGTAGCCAGCCAGGCTACTATACAAGACCACCCTACCCACACATAATATTCTATGCCATTTAACTTTTAAATGGTCCAAACGTATATATACGTTCACTCGCACAGCGCACCAAATTTTTTGAGAATTTTTTTTTTTTTATTAGGAAAAAAGAGCATGTGGTACCTAGGCATCCCCAATTTTTTACATATGGTACACACTGAGTGCACACACCCATTCTCTCATGTCTAGGTGACTCAGGCATATCGTGCCAATGTTGAATGAATGACAAAGGAAACGTATATATACGTTTGGGGCACTACACGAGAGAACGTATATATATGTTTGGACCGTTTAAGGGTTAATGTGTTCCAGAGCGATAAAATGCATATACAGTTCACTCATTACTTACCTTAAAATATTTGTAGTCTTAATGTATGGTCAGAGGTGAGTAAACGAGATAAAGAGAGAGAGAGAGTGAATACATGAGAGAGGACAGGCGCAGAGTTATGTAAACAAACCAGGCGTACGCAAGTTTTGTAAACCAGGCGAACACATCTGGTTTGTGTACAAGTTACATTGTGTACAAGTTGTCTATGTTGATACGGTAAAATAAATAAAGAGAAACACTCCCATTCTCATGTAACACCATTTTTAGAAGAAATGGCTCTCTGAGTGAAGGCATATGAAAGGAATAATTTTCTACGGTTACCCCGAGTAACACATTTTCTCTTATGTTAGACTAGAGAAAATGTTATTGCCATCACTCGTACAAGTCATCTGGCTACAACATCTCATATTTATGTTAATTAACCCGTTGACTGTTTCGGCCGTATATATATGTCTTAGGAGCCAGTGTTTCAGACGTATATTTACTCAAAAATTCTAGTGGCTTCAAATCAAGCGAGAGAAAGCTGGTAGGCTCACATGTGAGAGAATGGGTCTGTGTGGTCAGTGTGCGCTGTAATATGCTGCCCCCTAACCCTTTGGGGGTCGACAGATACTCTCAGAGACTTGTTCTCAGGGTCGGCCAAATTTCAAAAAAAAAAATTTTTTCTTATGAAAAGATAGAGTATCTTTTCCCGATCATAATGACACCAAAAGTATGAAATTTGATGGAAAACTTATGGAATTATGCTCTAACGAAGTTAGCGGTCTCGACGATGTTTACGCATCGGCGATTTTTGCCCAGTTTGAGCCCAATTTTCGGCCAATTCCAGTGTACTAGTCGACAAAAATCATAACTATTTCACTAAAACTCCATTTTTTCTATCGAATGAGTACAAGAAACCACCCATTTACCGATTTCAACTATCCAATAAAGTGGTCAGAATTTAGCAACTTTGCCAATTTTACACAAATTTCAAAAGATGCCAATTTCCGAATAGGGTCCAGAATAAACGAGAAAGACATTCCTGGCACTAAAATAACAAGTTCTCTGTTCGTTAGTCACATCCCCAGGCCCCTCTTATATTTCTTTGGCTTTCCACTTTGAGTTTTTATTCTTACAAAAAAATAAGATTTACTGTTATGCAGACTACTGCATTAGTGTAGAAATGGTATAAATAATATCAGCACACTTGTGAAAGAATATTAGACTCCCCAGTTGATGTGTATTGGACGCTTGGCATGATTTGTTTACTTTTGAACTTTGGTAAAAATCAAACATTTCTGCTACTTTGAGCTCAATTTCAAGGTACTTTTCATTGTAAAATCAGTCAATATCATCTCAATTTGTGTAATATGTCTTCCATTCTATAAAATGAGACCAAGAAAACTAGAATGCAACAATAAATACCATACGAAAATGCAGTGCAAAGTCGCTGTTTTAATCCAAAAACACGTTCAAATTATTTTTCTCATTACGCACTGTGTGCTGCAGGATTTTTTTTATACTGCGCACACTGACCACATAGACCCATTCTTACATATGTAAGCCTACCAGCTTTCTCTCACTAGATTTGAGGGCGCTAGAATTTAGGCGTACTAGTACGTCAAAAACCCTGGGTCGTAAGACGTACTAGTACGTCTGAAACCCCCAAAGGGTTAAGGGGCAGTATATTACTGCCTCCCAACAGTATATTAGTTGCATTTAATTTCTTTGAAATAATCACAGTGTCACACTTAACTTTCTTGGCACTTTAAACTTCACTAGTGTTCCTCTTGGATGTCATGGTTATTATCCATAGACAAGATGTGGTGATGAAAAAATTAAAAGTAGATTGAAAAACATGAGAGTATGGTATTGGATACACTCAGAAAGCAAATGACCAGTGGATGGGTGTTTATACCAAGGAGTGATGCTAGGTCTCTTTCTGAAACAATTGACTCATCCAAAGCTTAGAGAGGAATTATCTTGCCTCATATCAAAGCAACTTTGGGACGTGGTGATATTTAAGTAGCGAGTTATCGAAACATGAGTTAGTTACACAAACTATGAATCTACTGTATATCTCTCTCTTGTGTCAGACAGTACACATGCAAGCTGTAAAAGTTTGTAAGTGAAAGAGCACTTTTTAAATAGTGCCATCATTAGCATTATTTCTTTTATTTTGAAAGGTCTCATTATCGACCCCATCATTTTTCTGGCTTCCATGGCATTTGCCTTATTGTGTTCTTTTTAAACATAGGTCATCTGTTAAACTCAGGTCTTTTGCATGTTCCTTTTATTCTTCTAGGTGGTCCTCCTGAGTTTTATATTCCTCATTCTTACCATACCCGAACAATTGGAATTTGTCACCATTGAACATAATGTTACTCTCTACTGTTCTTTGGAACATTTTGCATATTTCTTTCAATTTTTCCATATTTTTTTATAATATTTATCCTTAATTAAAACTATTTAGTTATGATAAATCATACTTCATGTAAATTTTTAAATGTCTGCATGATTGTGTAGGTTGGTGTTCCTGTTGAGGTGGCTAAACAGCTGACATATCCTGAGAAGATTACAGCACATAACATCAATCTGATGAGACAGCTGGTGAGGAATGGTCCTGATGTTCATCCTGGAGCTCTCTTTGTGGAGCCCAGGTCCACCCCAGGCATCAAGAAGTCCCTGAGATACGTCCACAGAGAAAGAACAGCCACTGAGCTCCGTCAAGGAGATATCATTGAGAGGTGAGGACACACAAGACTCTATTTCTGTTATTGTATTACAGTAGATCATTATTATCTGGTGATTGATTATTCAACTTACAATATTATTCACCTGTCTTATTTTATTTTAGCTTGTTTACACAGTGTAAATGCACACATGTACAAATGTTTCACATTACTACTGTTCTAACATTTATGTACATATATACAGACACTGGTTATGTTTCTAGAACTATTACGGCTCCATAAGCAGCAGTGTTTTACATATCTCTACACATAAAGTGTGTGTCTCTGTGCTTTGGTGGGCACCCTGTTTTGTGTAGCAGGAAGTGTTATTTGGAAGTGATCACCATTCTTCAAATGTGATCATCTTGCAGCGATATTTCTGCCTCCTGAGCATCACTTTCAGTCATTATACGTTTAAAACCAAAGAACTTATTGTTGGTTCTGTAATTCTCATTATTCTATCTGTCACTGGAGAATAAAACTTGTTCAGTTTTCCTGGGAGTGAGGCCTTTGTGCTTGCACAGCATAGTGAGCAAAGCGTACTAAATATGGCATTGCCACATATTTAGCAGGGGCCTCGATTTTTTGTATACTGCACACACTGACCTCCCAGACCCAGACCCAGGCCTCTCACGCCTAATTTGAAGCCGCTAGAATTTGTGTAGATCTATGTGAGGGACCTTGGCTTCATTAATTTGGATCTACATGACAGTCACTGAAAGGGTTAAAAATTCTGTGATCTTGAGGTGGTGTCTCCATCGGGAAGTGGGAAAGAATTCTTTTTCCGTAAGCCATGCGTGTCATGAGAGGCGACTAAATGGTGAGAGCAAGGGGCTAGTAACCCTTTTTCCTGAATAAATTACTAAATTTAAAAAGAAAGACTTTCGTTTTTCTTTTTGAGTTACATGCTTTGGTAGGATACGGATGGTTTGTTAAAAGAAAACAAATAAGGTGGTGGTGAAAACGATGCAATCATGAGGTGGTGGCAAAAATGATGTGATCATGAGGTGGTGGCAAAAATGATGCAGTCATGAGATGGTGTTGAAAATTATGCAGTCATGAGGTGTTGTTAAAAATGATGCAGTCATGAGGTGTTGAAAATGATGCAGTCATGAGATGTTGTTAAAAATGATGAAGTCATGAGGTGGTGTTACCCCCTGGAGGGTCCAGACTCCAATCTGAAAATTCCCCGTGGGTCCAAGAATTTAAAACAAAAATTTTTATTATTTCTTATGAAATGGTAGAGAACCTTTTTCTGGAGGTAATAAAACAAAAAGTACAAAATTTGATGGAAAATGGACAAAATTACGCTTTTACGAATTTTGCTGTGTCAGTGATATTCATGCATCTGTGATTTTGCCCACTATGACTCCTATTTTAGGCCAATGATGTTGCTCCAGTCAACCATTTTCTTAACTATTTTATTGATTGAGCACAAGAAATTATCCATTCAACTATTTTAACTTTCAAGTAA
Organism: Cherax quadricarinatus; assembly: GCF_026875155.1. Taxonomy (NCBI): domain Eukaryota; kingdom Metazoa; phylum Arthropoda; class Malacostraca; order Decapoda; family Parastacidae; genus Cherax; species Cherax quadricarinatus. The sequence continues at coordinate 34,541,157 of NC_069399.1, forward strand.
ATTTTTTTTTTTTTTTTATCACACTGGCCGATTCCCACCAAGGCAGGGTGGCCCGAAAAAGAAAAACTTTCACCATCATTCACTCCATCACTGTCTTGCCAGAAGGGTGCTTTACACTACAGTTTTTAAACTGCAACATTAATACCCCTCCTCCAAGTAAAGTGATCAGAAATTGGTAATTTTGGTCAATTTCACACAAATTTCAAAATATTCCATTTTCAAAATAGAGTCCAGAATAAATAATGCAGGCATTTCTGGCACTAAAATAACATTTCCTCTATTTATTAGTTATGTTTCCAGGCTTTACACATGAATTCTATTTTGATTTTTTATTCACAAAAAAATTTTTAGCCACACCAGAAAATATAAGATTTACTTTTGTGCAATATTGCAATAATTGTATAAATAATATCAGTGCATTTATGAACTCACATTAGACCCACCAGTTGACATGTATTGGACGCATGATGTGATTTGTTTACTCTTAAACATAGGCAAAAATTGAACATTTCCTTTACTTTAAGGTTAAATTCAAGTTACTGTGCTAGAAGAGTACTTGTACATCAGAGATTATTTTTAGAGCCTTCTGAGGAATGAAGACGAGCACACGAAAGGAAGCTGTAGCCACCACATTCAGCATTGCTGGCTTCTATGGCAAAGCATAACCAACATATAACAGTAAAATTCAGAATCAAATTTTTCATGTGGCTAAAGCTACTAAGCATATGGAACAGAGGCCTTTGCCTTTACCCAGAAATTCGTAGCCCACCAACCACCTGGAAAATATTTCCTCGCCAGGCAGAAGCAATTAGGTTTGCGCAAGTGCAAGGTGATGGGCTTATGGCGTTCTCCTTTGAAAGTGATGCAGTTGGTGAAAGCTGTAAAAGGATTTGGGACCAGGCCCTCGAGTACTTTCCAGGTACATTGGACCCTTGGTTTCTGTGAGTCTCAGTTTTCATGAATTTTGGTTATCAGCAACTTATTTAGTCAAAATATAGCATTGATTTTCGTGATTTCCCTTGGATTTTGGTGGTCGTACGGACCGTGTCCCAGTGGCCCCGCGCACACAGAGCCTCCCACAGACACATTCAGTCAGTCTGGCATTGTTTTTCAGTGAGTGAGCATCACCCCCCACGTTCATATGAAACCTTTCATAATAATCCATAGTTTTTTTGTGCTTGCAACTGCTTAAAAAGCCACCAAGGGGCCAAAGAATGCTCCTGGCAAAGAAGGTTGTGGAATGTATTGTGACATTCGGGAATTCCATGGGGTTGGATGTGAGTGGCCAGGATGTGGAAGAGTTGGTGAAGGACCAGAGGGAAGAGCTAACCACTGAAGAGCTGCAAGAGCTTCATTTGCAACAGCAACAGACCACAGCTGAGGAAATTGCTTCAGAGGAGGAAGAGAGATGGAAGAATGTGGCTTCTTAAGTGATTAAGGACATTTGTGCAAAATGGAATGAGGTGCAAACTTTTGTGGAGGAACATCACCCTAACAAAGCTGTTGTATGCCATGTCTGTGACATGTTCAATGACAATGCCTTGTCCCATTTTAGGCAAATCTTAAAGAAATGTTAGAAACAGAGCTCTCCGGAACAATTTTTTGAGCGACAGGGGTCCAGTGACTCATGCTGGTCCTAGTGCCATTTACCCTTTCAGGGTTTCCGACGTACTAGTACGGCTTACGCACCTTCAAATCTAGCAAGAGAAGGCTGGTAGGCCTACATATGAAAGAATGGGTCTATGTGGTCAGTGTGCCCAGTATAAAAAAAAATTCTGCAGCACACAGTGCGTAATGAGAAAAAAAAACTTTGACCGTGTTTTTGGTTAAAACAATGACTTTGCACTGTATTTTTGTATGGTATTTATGGTTGTATTCTAGTTTTCCTGATCTCATTTTATAGAAAGGAAGATATATTACAGAAATTGAGATGATTTTGACTGGTTTTACAATGAAAAGTACCTTGAAATTGAGCTCGAAGTAGCAGAAATGTTCGATTTTTGCCAAAGTTCAAAAGTAAACAAATCATGCCACACGTCCAATACTGGTGAGTCTAACATTCTTTCACAAGTGCGCTGATATTAGTTATACCATTTCTACATTAATGCATTAGTCTGCATAACAGTAAATCTTCTATTTTTTTGTGAGAATAAAAATTCAAAGTGGAAAGGAAAAGAAATGTAAGAGGGGCGTGGGGACGTGACTAATGAACAGAGGAAATGTTATTTTAGTGCCAGGAATGTCTGTCTTGTTTATTCTGGACCCTATTTGGAAAGTGGCATCTTTTGAAATTTCTGTGAAATTGGCAAAATTGCTAATTTCTGACCACTTTATTGGATAGTTGAAATTGGTAAATGGGTGGTTTCTTTTAGTCATTCGTTAGAAAAAAATGGAGTTCTAGCGAAATAGTTATGATTTTTGTCGACTAGTACACTGAAATTGGCCAAAAATGGGGCTCAAAGTGGACGAAATTGCCGATGCGTAAACATCGTCAATGCCGCTAACTTTGCAAGAGCATAATTCTGTAAGTTTTCCATCAAATTTCATACTTTTGGTGTCATTATGATTGGGAAAAGATTCTCCATCTTTTCATAAGAAAAAATAATTTTTTTTTTCCGAAAAATTTTTGACCCTGAGAACGAGTTTCAGAGAGGGCCTCTCGACCCTGAAAGGGTTAACAAACAAAGAAGGGAAGTAACCCTGCATAAGGATTCAGTACCTAGAGTCTTTATGGAAGGGAATTCCCCTTTCAAACAAAAGTAGCTTTTCCTCCCATCTTCCATCCACCAACAAGAGTCTTCATTAAAGGTAAGTGCTTTATATTGATTTGCCATTCTTTTCCGTATGTAAATCTACACGTATATTTAATCTCTAAAAAAATTATTTTTTGTTAATACTTTTGGGTGTCTGGAATGGATTAATTAGATTTACATTATTTCTCATGGGGAAAATGGTTTCGATTTTCGTGAATTTCGGTTTTCGGCAGACTCTCTGGAATGGATTAATCTCGAAAGCCAAGGGTGCACTGTATATATTATCACGTACATATAGAGGAGGGGATGTGTATGTAGATACGTGTAGATATATATTAGGGGATGTATAGGTAGATGTGTTTAGATATAAAGGTATGTGTAGATAGATGTTTGTAGATATATATTAGGGGATGTGTAGGTAGATGTGTTCAGATATATAGGAGGGGATATTTAGGTAGATGTGTACTCAACTAATTCACCCAATTGTGGTTGCAGGGGTCGAGACTCAGCTCCTGTCCCCACCTCTTCACCGACCACTACTAGGTCTTCTCTCCCCCTGCTCCATGAGCTTTATCATACCTCGTCTTAAAATATAACTAGATTATTTGGTAGAGCTGAAAGTGGGTGGTTAATGATATGTCTTCGGAGGCTTCTTACTTCATTGTTAAGTCGTGGTGGGTACACAGGCTTGTGTGTTGTGCCCATGGCCCGGGAGGGCCATCCCACGAGAGAGCTACTAGTAGGCCTTATGTCTTCCTGCTAGGCCACTGTGTGAGTGAGAGTGTGTGGGACCAGTTTCCCACAGACTTGGACAGGCCCAGAGGGCAGCACTTGAGTGGCACGAAATATGAACTAAGCTGGCAGACAGCAAGGCTGTCTGTGCAGACAGTACAGGTTGTCTACATACGCTCGGCCACCTACCTCGCGTCGTCCCGACGCGACAATACTGGTGGTAAAAAAAACTCGGTCTCTCTCTTATAGGAACAGGGCACAGAACACAAAATAAAAACATATATATACATATGGACATGGAAAAAAAAAACTTCCTACAGGGAGGGAAGAAAAAAAACGTGGGGTGTGCTAAACATCGTGGTCATAGGCAGTGAGCGTCGATGGGCATCACTACACGCCTTCCTGCGTCTGGACAGATACTGCAACACAGGAGATATCGCTGCGGCTGAGCTGTGATGTAACAGGTTACGGTCTCCTCTGGAACGGTGAAGCAGACATCGTAGGAGTCGCTGCAGGTTTTCACTCAACCTGGGGCACGACATGCTGGTGCCCTCGAGTGAGGCGCCGACAAAACTCGGCAACTGGGCAGGACTTCTGGCAAGCGACTCGGGAGGACACTTCTCGACTGGTACTGTCGCTGGGCTGTCACTGCCGGCGAGCGCGGAGCGAGTTGTGGAGCAAGTCGTGGCAGAGACGACTGGGCGAAACATCTGGAAGTCGTAACATCATACACCAGACTGCAGTGAGAGAGCTAGCAGTCAAAGTGACATCTTCTTTGTGCAGGCTGCTCACTGAAGCTTGACACGAGGCTGACAGCGCTTGCCGACAGGCCTAACTGCGGCTTGACGAGTGTCATTCTCTCGGCAGTTGGAGTTATAGCAGAGGTTAGTCTAAGCGTCCCCAGACTTGTTTCTCTACATATAACTGCACTCTGAAGGTCTGGAGGTGAAGTGAAACAAATCTCGATTGGAATTGTAGCAGGTACGATTCTGCAGAACATCTATGAGCGACGAGCATAAGAGCTTTCTGTACAAGGGGGCTCGGGCTCAGAGCTGGCTGATAACTGTCAAACACTCTGGTCACATCGGGTGACTTAGCACAGTGGTGCTACTCAGGTCTGGCTCAGACCTCACTGGACACACGGAAACTGCACACACCCGCAGTACATGCGGTACACTAACATGTGAGAACACTGACTGAGAGGAATTAATTAACACACGACATATATATCTCCTCTCAATCTTCTCGACATTACTGAAATAATTACTAAAAACACTCGATGTGACATCATGTGATGTCGCGAGGTGACATCAGCAGCACTGTGACGTCAGGCAGACATCGTGATGTCATGAAGTCAGGCAGCATTGTCGGTGACGTCAATGTGATGCAGGCAGCAGACCACAGCATGTGGCCTGGGACATCTGGCTCGGTAACTCACGTGGCTTGTAGATCCATGTGACATCGCCCACACCCAACGTGGCATCGGGATCCACGTGGCTTGCTGATCTACGTGGCATGCCGATCCACGTAGCTTGCTGATCTATGTGGCATGCTGATCCGTGTAGCTGCGAGTGGCCTCGGGCACTCAGATACACAGCTCTGGTAATGAATTCACACAAAAAACAGCAGAAAAACACAGCAGAGGGAGAGTAGTGGTGAGTGGTGTATGATAGGCTGGTGAGGTGTGAGAGTACAGCAGGGCGAGGCAAGGAACGGCCACTTCCTCCTCTCCCACAGACACGTGGAGAAACTCACACTGGATGCAGAAATCACCACAAAACTCACCTCTGGTTTGCTGAAACAGCTGTGCTGAGCTGAACAACAAGAGCAACATACAAGTGACGCTGAACACGTGACTTGAGAAACAGCGTGGGACGCTGTAGCGTGGGGTCACTGGGACGCCACTTACAATTCTCTAGGAAATTCGTCAAATTTCGGCTAGATCCTGCTTGTACCTGTGTCTGGATGCTCAAATGTGCAGACACGACGTCAGGATAACTCGTTGAGAGACGGATGCTTCTTGTATAGGGTGATAAAGTGAAGATGACTTCATACCTTCCTTTCTCTCTCCGGGCAAACACAACTGCTGCGACCACCGCTTCCCACCAATGTGAACGACGATTAATTGGTGAACTGAAAGCGGGGTGTGAATTATAAAGGTCTGCAAACAGTACAGGCTGTCTACAGAAACTATGTATAGTTCCTGCCTCAACTACATCGCTTGCCAGACTATTCCACTTCCTAACTACTCTGTGACTGAAGAAATACTTCCTAACATCCCTTTGACTCATCTGAGTCTTCAGCTTCCAATTGTGACCCCTTGTTTCTGTGTCCCATCTCTGGAACATCTTATCTCTGTCCACCTTGTCTATTCCACACAGTATTTTGTATGTCATTATCATGTCTCCCCTGACCCTCCTGTCCTCCAGTGTTGTCAGACCGATTTCTCTTAACCTTTCTTCATAGGACATTCCCCTTAGCTATGGAACTAGCCTTGTTGCAAACCTTTGCACTTTCTCTATTTTTTGACGTGTTTGACCAGGTGTGGGTTCCAAACTGGTGCTACGTACTCCAGTATGGGCCTGACGTACAGTGTATAAAGTCTTAAATGATTCCTTACTGAGGTACCGGAACGCTATTCTCAGGTTTGCCAAGCGCCCATATGCCTCAGCAGTTATCTGGTTAATGTGTGCTTCTGGCGATATACAGTGGACCCCCGCATAACGATGGCATCACATAGCGATTAATCCGCATACCGCTTGCTTTAATCGCAAAAATTTTGCCGCGCATACCGCTTAAAAACCCGCTCACTGATTCTCGTCCGAGACGCGTCCAATGTGCGCCCTCAGCCAGCCTCACATGTGCCGCCCGTGCCATTGTTTACCAGCCAGCCTCCGCGGTAACATCCAAGCATACAATTGGAATATTTCGTATTACAGTGGACCCCCGGTTAACGATTTTAATCCGTGCAAGAGGGCTCATCGTTATGCGAAATAATCGTTATGCGAATGAATTTTCCCCATAAGAAATAATGGAAATAAAATTAATCCGTGCAAGACGCCCAAAAGTATGAAAAAATTTTTTTTTTACCACATGAAATGTTAATTTTAATACACACAAACTGAAAAAGGCATGCACAATTACATGACACTTACTTTTATTGAAGATCTGGTGATGATTGATGGGATGGGAGGAGGGGAGAGCATTATCTTCTTACTGTTTAGAAGGGGAATCCCCTTCCATTAGGACTTGAGGTAGCAAGTCCTTTTCTGGGGTTACTTCCCTTCTTCTTTTAATGCCACTAGGACCAGCTTGAGAGTCACTGGACCTCTGTCGCACAACAAATCTGTCCATAGAGCTCTGTACCTCCCGTTCCTTCAAGACTTTCCTAAAATGGGCCATAACATTGTCATTGAAATAGTCACCAGCACGGCTTGCAACAGCTGTGTCAGGGTGATTTTCATCTATAAAGGTTTGCAGTTCAACCCACTGTGCACACATTTCCTTAATCTTTGAAGTAGGCACAATGGATTCCACAACTGGCATAGGCTTCTCAGGGTTAGCCCCAAACCCTTCAAAATCTTTCTTAATTTCCATACTAATTCTCACCCTTTTTACCACAGGGTTGGCACTAGAAGCTTTCTTGGGGCCCATGGTCACTTATTTTCCAGAAACAGCACCGAAAACACTGTAATACAGTGGACCCCCGCATAACGATGGCATCACATAGCGATTTTTCCGCATACCGATTACTTTTATCGCAAAATTTTTGCCGCGCATACCGATTAAAAACCCGCTTACCGATTTTCGTCCGAGACGCGTCCAATGTGCCCTCACATGTGCCGGCCGTCCCATTGTTTACCAGCCAGCCTCCGCGGTAACATCCAAGCATACACTCGGAATATTTCGTATTATTACAGTGTTTTCGGTGCTGTTTCTGGAAAATAAGTGACCATGGGCCCCAAGAAAGCTTCTAGTGCCAACCGTACACCAATAAGGGTGAGAATTCCAATAGAAATGAAGAAAGAGATCATTGATAAGTATGAAAGTGGAGTGCGTATCGCCGACCTGGTCAGGTTGTACAAGAAACCCCAATCAACCATCGCTACTATTGTGGGCACCAGAAAGGCAATCAAGGAAGCTGTTCTTGCCAAAGGTTTAACTGTGTTTTCGAAACAAAGATCGCAAGTGATGGAAGATGTTGAGAGACTCTTATTGGTGTGGATAAATGAAAAACAGCTAGCAGGAGATAGCGTCTCTCAAGCGATCATATGTGAAAAGGCTAGGAAGTTGCATCAGGATTTAATTAAAAAAATGCCTGCAACTAGTGATGATGTGAGTGAATTTAAGGCCAGCAAAGGTTGGTTTGAGAGATTTAAGAAGCGTAGTGGCATACATAGTGTGATAAGGCATGGTGAGGCTGCCAGTTCGGACCACAAAGCGGCTGAAAAATATGTGCATGAATTCAAGGAGTACATAGACAGTGAAGGACTGAAACCTGAACAAGTGTTTAATTGTGATGAAACAGGCCTGTTTTGGAAGAAAATGCCAAGCAGGACCTACATTACTCAGGAGGAAAAGGCACTCCCAGGACATAAGCCTATGAAAGACAGGCTTACTTTGTTGATGTGTGCCAATGCTAGTGGTGATTGCAAAGTTAAGCCTTTATTAGTGTATCACTCTGAAAACTCCCAGAGCGTTCAGGCAAAAGAATGTCCTCAAGGAGAATTTGTGTGTGCTGTGGAGGGCAAACAGTAAGGCATGGGTCACTAGGGACTTTTTCTATAACTGGTTACACCATGCATTTGCCCCCAATGTGAAAGATTACCTAACTGAAAAGAAATTAGAACTTAAGTGCCTCCTGGTGTTAGACAGTGCCCCTGGTCATCCTACAGACGTGGCAGAGCGACTTTATGGGGACATGAGCTTCATTAAGGTGAAGTTTTTGCCTCCTTATACCACTCCTCTCCTGCAGCCCATGGACCAGCAGGTTATTGCAAACTTCAAAAAACTGTACACAAAAGCTCTGTTTGAAAGGTGCTTTGTAGTGACCTCAGAAACTCAACTGACTCTAAGAGAGTTTTGGAGAGAGCACTTTAATATCCTCAATTGTGTAAACCTTATAGGTAAGGCTTGGGAGGGAGTGACTAAGAAGACCTTGAACTCTGCTTGGAAGAAACTGTGGCCAGAATGTGTAGACCACAAGGGATTTTGAAGGGTTTGAGGCTAACCCTGAGAGGAGTATACCAGTTGAGGAATCAATTGTGGCATTGGGGAAGTCCTTGGGGTTGGAGGTTAGTGGGGAGGATGTGGAAGAGTTGGTGGAGGAGGACAATGAAGAACTAACCACTGATGAGCTGATAGATCAACTTCAAGAGCAAGAGGCCAGACCTGAGGAAACTGGTTCAAAGGAGGGGAGAGAGAAATTGAAGGAATTGCCTACTACAAAGATTAAGGAAATGTGTGCAAAATGGCTTGAAGTGCAAACCTTTTTTGATGAAAATCACCCTCACACAGCTATTGCAAGCCGAGTTGGCAACCTGTACACTGACAATGTTGTGAAACACTTTAGGGAAGTCATAAAGGAACGAGAGGTACAGGCCACTATGGACAGATATGTTGTGCGAAAGAAGTCCAGTGACTCTGAAGCTGTCCTAGTGGCATTAAAAGAAGAAGGGAAGTAACCCCAGAAAAGGACTCGACACCTCAAGTCTTAATGGAAGGGGATTCCCCTTCTAAACACTAACACTCTCTCTCCCCTCCTCCCATCCCATCAATCATCACCAGATCTTCAATAAAAGTAAGTGTCATGTAAGTGTGCATGCCTTTTTCAGTTTGTGTGTATTAAAATTAACATTTCATGTGGTAAAATTTTTTTTTTTCATACTTTTGGGTGTCTTGCACGGATTAATTTTATTTCCATTATTTCTTATGGGGAAAATTCATTCACATACCGATTATTTCGCATAACAATTACCCCTCTTGCACGGATTAAAATCGTTATGCGGGGGTCCACTGTACTCGGTATTATACTCACTCCTAGGTCTTTCTTCTTGAGTGAGGTTTGCAGGCTTTGGCCTCCTAGCCTACACGTTGTCTGCGGTCTTCTTTGCCCTCCTCCGATCTTTATGACGTTGCATTTGGCGGGGTTAAATTGTAGGAGCCCGTTTCTGGATCACACATCCAGCCTGTCCAAGTCTCTTTGTAGACCTGTCTGGTCCGCGTCTAATTTAATTCTCCTCATTAACTTCACATCATCTGCAAACAGGGACACTTCTGAGTCTATCCCTTCTGTCATGTCATTCACGTGTGTAGATATATAGATGTGTACGTGAATGTTTATAGATATACAATGGTCCCTCGATAATCGTCGGGTTCGATAGTCGTCCTTTTCGAAAATCGTCGCATTATTTTCGTCCAAACATTGGCTCGCAAATGGTCGGTTGACTCACTAATCATCATTCATCCTGGACGTGTGCTCACAGCTCTGAGCCACCTCGGCCTCCCTTCCCGGCCAGTGTGCTATTGTTTACCAGTGAGCGATGGTCCCCTCACTGTTCATACGAAATATTTCATAATATTCCATTCATTTTAGTGCTTGGAAGTGCTAAATAAGCTACCATGGCTCCAAAGAAAGCTCCCAGTGCCAAGCCTCTGGTAAAGAAGGCGGGAAATACAATTGAATTTAAGAAAAACACGATTGAACAATATGAAAGTGGCGTATGTATGGCCGAACTGGCCAGGATGTATAACAAATCCCGTACAACCATATCTTCCATTGTGACCAAGAAAAAGGAAGGAAGCTGTTGTTGCAAAGGGGGTAAGTATGCTGACAAAAATGAGATCACCAGTACTCGAAGATGTTGAGAAGTTATTGTTGGTGTGGATAAACAAGAAACAATTAGCAGGAGATAGTCTTATGACGTCAATTATTTGTGAAAAGGCTAGGCAGTTGCATGATGATCTGGTAAAGAAATTGCCTGCAACGAGTACTGATATTTGTGAATTTAAGGCCAGCAAAGGTTGGTTTGAGAGATTTAAGAACCATAGTGGCATACAGTGTGATAAGGCATGGTGAGGCTGCCAGTTCGGACAAAATTGTAGCTACAACATTCGTAAGTGAATTCAAGGAGTACATAGAGGCTGAAGGACTGAAACCTGAACAAGTGTTCAGTTGTGACGAAACGGGCCTCTTTTGGAAGAAAATGCCAAAGAGGACCTACGTTACTCAGGAGGAAAAGGGACTGCCAGGACACAAGCCTCTGAAAGACAGGCTGATGCTCATGTTCTGTGCTAATGCAAGTGGGAATTTCAAAGTGAAGCCGTTACTAGTGTACCATTCTGAAAATCCCAGAGTGTTCAGGAAAAACAATGTTATGAAGAGTAAATTGTGTGTGTTTTGGAGATCTAATAATAAGGCATGGGTCGTGAGGGAAATTTTCGTCGAGTGGTTCAATGAAGTGTTTGGCCCTAGTGTGAAGAATTACCTCCTGGAAAGTAAATTGGATCTCAAGTGCCTCCTAGTAATGGACAATGCACCTGCGCATCCTCCCAACTTGGATGACCTAATTCTGCAGGAGTTTGGGTTCATCACAGTAAAGTTCTTGCCCCTGAATACCATTCCTCTCCTCCAGCACATGGACCAGCAGGTCATTTCAAACTTTAAAAATAAACTACACCAAAGCAATGTTTCAAAGGTGCTTTAATGTGACCTCAGACACTCACTTGACCCTAAGAGATTTTTGGAAAGAACACTTCAGCATCCTCCATTGCATAAGCCTTATAGGTAAGGCTTGGGAGGGAGTGACTACCAGGACTTTGAACTCTGCTTGGAGAAAATTGTGGCCAGATTGTGTCCACAAGAGGGATTTTGAAGGGTTTGTGGCTGACCCTGATGAGCCTATGTCAGTTGTGAACTCTATTGTGGCATTGGGGAGTTCCATGGGGTTGGATGTGAGTTTGAAGGATGTGGAAGAGTTGGTGGAGGACCACAACGAAGAGCTAGCCACTGAGGAGCTGCAAGAGCTTCAGCAGGAAGAGCAACAGATCGCAGCTCAGAATCTTGCTGCAGAGGAGGAGGAAGAGAGATGGAAGAAGGTGCCTTCAGAAATTAAGGAGATTTTTTGAAATGTGGGGTAGGATGGAAAGATTTATGGAGAAACATCACCCTGAGAAGGATGTTGCAGGCCATATCGGCAGCTTGTACAGTGACAGAGTCTTGGCCCATTTTAGGGAAGTTTTAAAGAGACTCCAGAAACAGTGCTCTCTGGATACTTTTTTTGCGAGACAGGACTCTAGTGACTCTCAAGCTGGTCCTAATGGCATTAAGAAACAGAGAAGAGAAGTATGTAACCCCAGAAAAGTACTTGGTACCTGAGGTGTTGATGGAAGGGGAATCCCTTTCCAAACAGTAAATAATCCAACCTCTCTCCTCCTCCAGTCTTCCATACACTAAGAAGAATCGCCAATAAAGGTAAGTGTTATGCTGTTAATGTTTCATTCATCATGTCCCATTGTATTATGTACTACATCTATATTTCATGTAAAAAATTTTTTTGTTTTAATACTTCTGGGTGTCAGGAACGGATTAATTGTATTTACATTATTTCTTATGGGGAAAATTGATTCGAAAATTGTCTATTTCGATAATCATCGCACTTCCAGGAACAGATTAACGACGATAAACGAGGGACCACTGTACTGGAGTAGATGTGTAGGCAGATGTATGTAGGAGGTAGTGCGTAGGTAGATGTTTGTAGATATATAGGAAGGGATGTGTAGGTAGATTGATCTAGGTGAGGTGAACCATGGAATAGGTGAAGGAAAAAAAAAAAGGTGAAGTGTTGCAAGGCAAAAAAGTATTGCTAGGTAAAGTGTTCCAGGTAAAGTATTGCAGTGTGTAGGGAAGAAAGAAATTAATGTTTTAAGGCAAAAGAGGAAAGCTTCAGCTAGTAATGAGCCAGGGTGTGTACCTCTAGAACAGTTTAGAAAAGACCACAATGTGGGTCAGATTTCAGAAGTAATTCCGGAAGCTCAACATTCTGTCCTTCACACCTGATGGATACAAATTAACCACCATGTGATGAATTTAAATTTAAGTTTAAAATTTCAGTAATTATACAACCAGTTAGTATAGTAGTACCAACACTTTTATATGAATGTAAGGCACGGGCTTCAAACATTGCAGCAAGGAGGAGGCTGGAGGCAGTGGAACCGGCATGTTTGACAGTTATGATGGGCATGAATGTTATGCAAAAATATCAGAGCACAGAAATTAGAAGATGGTGTAGGGTTATGTAAGCTATTGTTCAGTTGTTGAGGTTGTTTGAACATTTAGAGGAGATGGAATAGAATAGTCTGGCCAAGTGGAAGGAAGGAAGGAAGGGTAAAGGTCATCCTAGGAAAAGTTGGAGGGACAGTGTGAAAGATATTTTAAGTGTTATGGGCTGAAATAGCTTGCAGGCAGTGTGAGCTTGTTAGATCAGGGTGAGTAGAGACAAGATTTTAGGGATTGGATATGTTGGAGTGTGAGCAAGGTAACAATTATGAAGGATGTGAGCAAGGTAACAATTATGAAGGATGTGAGCAAGGTAACAGTTATGAAGGATGTGAGCAAGGTAACAGTTATGAAGGATGTGAGCAAGGTAATATTTATGAAGAAAGTTAACAAGGTAATAGTTATGAAGCATGCGAGCAAGAGTGTGAGCAAGGTAACAGTTATGAAGGAAGTTAGCAAGGGTGTGAACAAGGTAACGGTTATGAAGGCAGTTAGGATGTGAGCAAGGTTTTTGAAGGAAGTTAGGATGTGAGCAAGGTAACAGTTATGAAGGAATTTAGGAAGAGTGTGAGCAAGGTAACAGTTATGAAGGAAGTTAGGAAGGTAACAGTTATGAAGGCATTCAGACAAGCCAGGTAGCCAGACTTCAGTGCCTGCACTCTGAAGGAAGGATTGGGATGTTACACTTTGACACTCTTCTGGCTATATAATAATTGAATGAAAGAGAATGAAAAGTTTTCTTCTTTTTTTTGGGTCACTCTACCATAATAGGAGTTGGCTGATATCAATCAATCAATCAAGTTTATTCTCTATAAGGATTACAAAGCGGGGTTTACAGATTTTGGATATTGTGTGGTTTACATGTTTTAAAATACAGTGGACCCCCGGTTAACGATTTTAATCCGTGCAAGAGGGCTCATCGTTATGCGAAATAATCGTTATGCGAATCAATTTTCCCCATAAGAAATAATGGAAATAAAATTAATCCGTGCAAGACGCCCAAAAGTATGAAAAAAAATTTTTTTTACCACATGAAATGTTAATTTTAATACACACAAACTGAAAAAGGCATGCACAATTAAATGACACTTACTTTTATTGAAGATCTGGTGATGATTGATGGGATGGGAGGAGGGGAGAGCAATATCTTCTTACTGTTTAGAAGGGGAATCCCCTTCCATTAGGACTTGAGGTAGTAAGTCCTTTTCTGGGGTTACTTCCCTTCTTCTTTTAATGCCACTAGGGCCAGCTTCAGAGTCACTGGACTTCTTTCGCACAAGATATCTGTCCATAGTGGCCTGTACCTCTCGTTCCTTTATGACTTGCCTAAAGTGTTTCACAACATTGTCAGTGTAATAATCACCAGCACGGCTTGCAATAGCTGTGTGAGGGTGATTTTCATCCATGAAGGTTTGCACTTCAAGCCACTTAGCACAGATTTCCTTAATCTTTGAAGTAGGCAACTTCTTCAATTTCTCTCTCCCCTCCTCCGAAGCAATTTCCTCAGGTGTGGCCTCTTGCTGTTGAAGTTGATCTAGCAGCTCATCAGTGGTTAGTTCTTCATTGTCCTCCTCCACCAACTCTTCCACATCCTCCCCACTAACCTCCAACCCCAAGGACTTTCCCAATGCCACAATGGATTCCTCAACTGGCACAGGATTCTCAGGGTTAGCCTCAAACCCTTCAAAATCCCTTTTGTCTACACATTCTGGCCACAGTTTCTTCCAAGCAGAGTTCAAGGTCCTCTTTGTCACTTCCTCCCAAGCCTTACCTATAAGGTTTACACAATTGAGGATATTAAAGTGATCTCTCCAAAACTCTCTTAGAGTCAGTTGAGTTTCTGAGGTCATTACAAAGCACCTTTCAAACAGAGCTTTTGTGTACAGTTTCTTGAAGTTGGAAATAACCTGCTGGTCCATGGGCTGCAGGAGAGGAGTGGTATTAGGAGGCAAAAACTTCACCTTAATGAAGCTCATGTCCCCATAAAGTCGCTCTGACACGTCTGTAGGATGACCAGGGGCATTGTCTAACACCAGGAGGCACTTAAGTTCTAATTTCTTTTCAGTTAGGTAATTTTTCACATTGGGGGCAAATGCATGGTGTAACCAGTTATAGAAAAATTCCCTAGTGACCCATGCCTTACTGTTTGCCCTCCACAGCACACACAAATTATCCTTGAGGACATTCTTTTGCCTGAACGCTCTGGGAGTTTCAGAGTGATACACTAATAAAGGCTTCACTTTGCAATCACCAGTAGCATTGGCACACATCAACAAAGTAAGCCTGTCTTTCATAGGCTTATGTCCTGGGAGTGCCTTTTCCTCCTGAGTAATGTAGGTCCTGCTTGGCATTTTCTTCCAGAACAGGCCTGTTTCATCACAATTAAACACTTGTTCAGGTTTCAGTCCTTCAGTTTCTATGTACTCCTTGAATTCCTGCACATATTTTTCAGCCGCTTTGTGGTCCGAACTGGCAGCCTCACCATGCCTTATCACACTATGGATGCCACTACGCTTCTTAAATCTCTCAAACCAACCTTTGCTGGCCTTAAATTCACTCACATCATCACTAGTTGCAGGCATTTTTTTAATTAAATCGTCATGCAACTTCCTAGCCTTTTCACATATGATCGCTTGAGAGACGCTATCTCCTGCTATCTGTTTTTCATTTATCCACACCAATAAGAGTCTCTCAACATCTTCCATCAATTGCGATCTTTGTTTCGAAAACACAGTTGAACCTTTGGCAAGAACAGCTTCCTTGATTGTCTTTCTGGTGCCCACAATAGTAGCGATGGTTGATTGGGGTTTCTTGTACAGCTTGACTAGGTCGGCTATACGCACTCCACTTTCATACTTATCAATTATCTCTTTCTTCATCTCTATAGTAATTCTTACCCTTTGAGGTGTAGGGTTGGCACTAGAAGCTTTCTTGGGGCCCATGGTCACTTATTTTCCAGAAACAGCACCGAAAATACTGTAATAATACGAAATATTCCGAGTGTATGCTTGGATGTTACCGCGGAGGCTGGCTGGTAAACAATGGGACGGAGCGGCACATGTGAGGCTGGCTGAGGGCACATTGGACGCGTCTCGGACGAAAATCGGTATGCGGGTTTTTAATCGGTATGCGGGGCAAAAATTTTCCGATAAAAGTAATCGTTATGCGGAAAAATCGCTATGCGATGCCATCGTTATGCGGGGGTCCACTGTACTAATTACAGAGGGGGCCACTAGGACACCTAGCATGGCTAGGCATTTCAGGCAGACTTAGATTAATTCTAAACTTTAAATTATTACATATTATGGTATTAAGGCTAAGTGACTACATTATAGTTTGTGAGTTTAGCAATGTGAATGCTTTTGTTTAGGCACAATACATAGTGTCTATATTGGAGTATCATAGGCAAACTTATGACTAGTTAGGATTCATTATTTTAAGATTAAGATTCGTATTTATGTGTTATAGTCAAATAAAATTGGTGTATGCACAAGGGGGACAAACTGAGCTGAAGTTAAAACACACACTGCTCTCCTTAGCACAAATGAAAGCTAAAATTATTATGCATTATTTCACAACAGAAATAATTTTGTACCCACTTTTTTGGCAGGCATTTAATGGATGGAGACGTTGTGCTGTTCAACCGTCAGCCATCTCTACACAAGATGAGTATCATGTCACACAGGGCGCGGGTATTACCATGGAGAACATTCAGGTTTAACGAGTGTGTGTGCACCCCATATAATGCTGACTTTGACGGAGATGAAATGAACCTTCATGTGCCACAGACCGAGGAAGCGCGAGCAGAGGCGCTGGTACTGATGGGGGTGAGTGTGTGACGCCAGCTGCAGTACTTATTAACCCTTTGAGGGTTTTCGTCGTACTAGTACGTCTTACGCGTAGGGGTTTTTGACGTACTAGTACTCATAAATTCTAGCGGCCTCAAATCTAGTGGGAGAAAGCTGGTAGGCCTTCATATGAAAGAATGGGTCTATGTGGTCAGTGTGCACAGTCTAAAAAAAATCCTGCAGCACACAGTGCATAATGAGAAAAAAAAACTTTGACCATTTTTTTTGAATAAATCAGCGACTTTGCAGTGTATTTTCGTATGGTATTTATTGTTGTATTCTAGTTTTCTTGGTCTCATTTTATAGAATGGAAGACATATTACAGAAATAGAGATGATTTTGACTGGTTTTTACAAAGAAAGGTGCCTTGAAATTGAGCTCAAAGTAGCAGAAATGTTCGATTTTTACCAAACTTCAAAAGTAAACAAATCGTGCCAAGCGTGCAATACACGTCAACTGGTGAGTCTAATATTCTTTCACAAGTGCACCAATAATATTTATACCATTTTTTACACTAATGCAGTAGTCTACATAACAGTAAATCTTATATTTTTTGTGAAAATAAAAATTCAAAGTGGAAAGCAAAAGAATATAAGAGGGGCCTTGAGAAGTGAATAATGACTAGAGGAAATGTCATTTTAGTGCCAGGAATGTCTTTCTTGTTTATTCTGGACCCTATTCCGAAATTGGCATCTTTTGAAATTTGTGTGAAATTGGCAAAATTGCTAAATTCTGACCACTGTACTGGATAGTTGCATTTCATAAATGAGTGGTTTCTTGCACCCATTCGATAGAAAAAATGGAGTTCTAGCGAAATATTCATGTTTTTTGTCGACTAGTACAGTGAAATTGGCCGAAAATGGGGCTCAAAGTGGGCAAAATCGCCGATGCGTAAACATCGCCGAGACCGCTAACTTTGCGAGAGCATAATTCCGTAAGTTTTCTATCAAATTTCAAACTTTTGGTGTCTTTATGATCGGGAAAAGATTCTCTATCTTTTCATAAGAAAAAATAATTTTTTTTTTTTTTTAAATTTGGCCGACCCTGAGAACGAGTTTCGGAGAGGGCCTGTCGACCCTCAAAGGGTTAAAAGTTGTATGAGTAGTGTGTAATGTAAATTATTTTGAAGTACAGTGTAAATGAATGTGCAGATTCCATTGTGTATATAGTGCAGAGTTATACTGTTTGTGAGTTGTATAAAGTGAACTGGTACACATTATAAAGTGAACTGGTACAGTAGGGCCCTGCTTTACGGCGTTCCGCTAATACGGTCATTTCAAATTATGACCAAAACTCGATATACGGCTCCCCCCACCTGACTTTCTAATACGGTCACCGTGCCCCACCCAGTTTGTTTACATTCTCTGTGAGATCTGTAAGCACTAAGTCTCTCCATTTTGTCCGGAAACTCCAAAATTTCAAGTGTTTTTAAAAGTTATTTCATATTTTATATATTTTTTATTATTATTATTATCACACTGGCCGATTCCCACCAAGGCAGGGTGGCCCGAAAAAGTAAAACTTTCACCATCATTCACTCCATCACTGTCTTGCCAGAAGGGTGCTCTACACTACAGTTTTTAAACTGCAACATTAACACCCCTCCTTCAGAGTGCAGGCACTGTACTTCCCATCTCCAGGACTCAAGTCCGGCCTGCCGGTTTCCCTGAACCCCTTCATAAATGTTACTTTGCTCACACTCCAACATCATGTCAAGTATTAAAAACCATTTGTCTCCATTCACTCCTATCAAACACGCTCACGCACGCCTGCTGGAAGTCCAAGCCCCTCGCACACAAAACCTCCTTTACCCCCTCCCTCCAACCTTTCCTAGGCCGACCCCTACCCCGCCTTCCTTCCACCACAGACTGATACACTCTTGAAGTCATTCTGTTTCGCTCCATTCTCTCTACATGTCCGAACCACCTCAGCAACCCTTCCTCAGCCCTCTGGACAACAGTTTTGGTAATCCCACACCTCCTACTAACTTCCAAACTACGAATTCTCTGCATTATATTCACACCACACATTGCCCTCAGACATGACATATCCACTGCCTCCAGCCTTCTCCTCGCTGCAACATTCATCACCCATGCTTCACACCCATATAAGAGCGTTGGTAAAACTATACTCTCATACATTCCCCTCTTTGCCTCCAAGGACAAAGTTCTTTGTCTCCACAGACTCCTAAGTGCACCACTCACCCTTTTCCCCTCATCAATTCTATGATTCACCTCATCCTTCAGAGACCCATCCGCTGACACGTCCACTCCCAAATATCTGAATACATTCACCTCCTCCATACTCTCTCCCTCCAATCTGATATCCAATCTTTCATCACCAAATCTTTTTGTTATCCTCATAACCTTACTCTTTCCTGTATTCACTTTTAATTTTCTTCTTTTGCACACCCTACCAAATTCATCCACCAATCTCTGCAACTTCTCTTCTGAATCTCCCAAGAGCACAGTGTCATCAGCAGAGAGCAACTGTGACAACTCCCACTTTATGTGTGATTCTTTATCTTTTAACTCCACGCCTCTTGCCAAGACCCTCGCATTTACTTCTCTTACAACCCCATCTATAAATATATTAAATGACCACGGTGACATGACACATCCTTGTCTAAGGCCTACTTTTACTGGGAAATAATTTCCCTCTTTCCTCCATACTTTAACTTGAGCTTCACTATCCTCGTAAAAACTCTTCACTGCTTTCAGTAACCTACCTCCTACACCATACACCTGCAACATCTGCCACATTGCCCCCCTATCCACCCTGTCATACGCCTTTTCCAAATCCATAAATGCCACAAAGACCTCTTTAGCCTTATCTAAATACTGTTCACTTATATGTTTCACTGTAAACACCTGGTCCACACACCCCCTACCTTTCCTAAAGCCTCCTTGTTCATATCTGCTATCCTATTCTCCGTCTTACTCTTAATTCTTTCAATAATAACTCTACCATACACTTTACCAGGTATACTCAACAGACTTATCCCCCTATAATTTTTGCACTCTCTTTTGTCCCCTTTGCCTTTATACTTATAATTATACTTATGTATACTTGTACCTAAATACAAAGTTACATACTGTGCTGGCATGCAGGTACACATAAAAATCAGTAAGAGTCTCTTTGGTCTCCAGACGTCATATTAGTAATGATAATAATCATCGAGTCTCATTTAAATGTCGTATATTACGTTAATATACACATTTTCATTAATCCATCTATGATATTTTTTCAAAATTATATAATAAACACGATGCATAACATATAAATATGATAAATACACCCCACAGTAGAATAAATAAACATAAATGTGAGATGTGGCAGCAGACGACTTGCACAAGTGACGCCATATTCGAAATAATAATAATAATAATCACCGAGTCTCATTAAATATCGTATATTACGTTAATATATACATTTTCATTAATCCATCCATGATATTTTTTTCAAAATTATATAATAAACACGATACATAACATAAAAAGATGATAAATACACC
This sequence comes from Cherax quadricarinatus, assembly GCF_026875155.1. Classification (NCBI taxonomy): domain Eukaryota; kingdom Metazoa; phylum Arthropoda; class Malacostraca; order Decapoda; family Parastacidae; genus Cherax; species Cherax quadricarinatus. Next base: position 34,561,281 of record NC_069399.1, read on the forward strand.
CCACAATAGAATAAATAAACATAAATATGAGATGTGGTAGCCAGATAACTTGTACAAGTGATGCCAAGAATAACATTTTCTCTAATCTAGCATAAGAGAAAATGTGTTACTGGGGGCAACTGTAGAAAATTATTCCTTTCGTATGTATGTAAGTTTATTCAGGTATATATAAATACAGTTACATAGATTATCATACATAACAACATATGTGTAGAGAACCCAGGATAACCCAAAAAAGTCAGAGTGACTTATTTCCATTGCCTTCACTCAGAGCATCATTTCTTCTCAAAATGATGTTACATGAGAATGGGAGTGTTCTTCTTTATTTATTCTACCGTATCAATGCAGAGACAACTTGTACACAATGTAACTTGTACACAAACCAGACGTGTACACTTTTTTTGTTTACAAAACTTACCTTCACCTGGTTTGTTTACATAACTCTGCACCTGTCCTCTCTCATGCACTCATTCTTTCTCTCTCTCATTTATTCGTTTTATCTCATTTACTTACTCCTGACCCTACATTAAGACTACAAATATTTTAAGGTAAGTAATGAGTGAACTGTATATAAATTTTATCGCTCTGGGATGCTTAAATATCATAGAATAGTATGTGTGGGTGGGTTGGCCTGGTATCGTAGCCCGGCTGACTACCATACATACCACACTTGATTTTTTACAATAAATACTACTCATCTCACCCTAGATTAAGACTACAAATATTTTAAGGCAAGTAATGAGTAAACTGTATATGCATTTTATCGCTCTAGGGTGCTTAAATGTAATAGAATATTATGTGGCCTGGTATGGTAGCCCGGCTGACTACCATACATACCACACTTGATTTCTTACAATAAATACTACTTGTCTCACCCTAGATTAAGACTATAAATATTTTAAGGTAAGTAATGAGTGCACTATGTGTGTATTGTACTTTTTTATTGTTTTTTGATGCCTGGTTCTATTGCTAACTTAATATATGTTAGTGTAAACTTGTTATCTAGTATTTGTATGCATTTATAAGTGGAATAAAGGGTGTTCCACTTTACGGCGGTTTCCGCTTGACGGCGGTAGCCTGGAACCTAACTTACCGTATAAGTGGGGCCCTACTGTACACACAAAGTTAACTGGTACACATTATGTGTACCAATTAACGTTATAAAGTGAATTGGTACACATTCATATATGTAATACGGTGGAACCTCTACTTACAAGTTTAATCCATTCCATGACCTTGCTCGCAACTGGATTTGTTCGTTTGCAGAGTCAGTTTTCCTCATTTAAATTATTTGAAATGGAATTAATTCGTTCCAGTGGAATTCCAGGCACGAGAAAATACTTTAATAATTTCCCTAGTATCAACTCTACAGCTTATTTATCTATCACAATTCATGTAATATGACATAATAAAGAATATTAATAACAGAAACATGATATATACACTAGAATGAATAAAATACATGTCATTAGGTATGTGGCTAGTGGTGGTGACAGCAGCCATTGTTGTTGGGGTTTATAGGGCCACCACAGTGGCCATTCCTGCTCCTGACTACATGTGTAGAGAACCTAGGATAACCCAACAAAGTTAGACAGAGTGACTTATAGGTGCTACACTCTTAATGCTTCACTTAATTGCTACACTCTTAATGCTACACTTAATTGCTACACTCTTAATGCTACACTTAATTGCTACACTCTTAATGCTACACTTAGCCACTGCTGCTTCATGTTGTCTGTCACTGCTGCTTCATGTTGTCTGCCACTGCTACCTCATGATGTCTGCCACTGCTGCTTCATGTTGTCTGCCACTGCTACCTCATGATGTCTGCCACAGCTGTTTCATGTTGTCTGCCACTGCTGCTTCATGTTGTCTGCCACTGTTGCTTCATGTTGTCTGTCACTGCTGCTTCATGTTTGCCACTGCTACCTCATGTCTGTCACTGCTGCTTCATGTTGCCTGTCACTGCTGCTTCATGTTGTCTGCCACTGCTACCTCATGTCTGCCACTGCTACTTCATGATGTCTGCCACTGCTTCTTTATGTTGTCTGCCACTGCTACCTCATGATGTCTGCCACTGCTACCTCATGATGTCTGGCATTGCTACCTCATGTTGTCTGCCACTGCTACCTCATGATGTCTGCCACTTCTGCTTCATGATGTCTGCCACTGCTCCCTCATGTTGTCTGTCACTGCTACCTCATGATGTCTGTCACTGCTGCTTCATGTTTGCCACTGCTACCTCATGATGTCTGCCACTGATGTCGCCAAAGAATCGAACATTTCTGCTATGTTGAGCTCAATTTCAAGGTACTTTTCATCATGAAACCAAATAAAATCATATTTATTTTTGTAGTATATCTTCCATTCTATCATATGAGACCAAATAAAACGAGAATACAACCATACAAACCATATGGAAATATACCGCTAAGGGGAGGCTAATGGCTGAGAAGTGAACTCCATTATTTATGGTCCAATTTCTTTCATTTTTGGTATACGTTAAGAAGCATCTTTTCATCATTCATTGCCTAAGTTTCAATAAGATAGTCCAACAAACAACCGATATCCAATTCCTTAGATCAAGAGCAAAAGCCCCCTCACCAGTGTCAATTAATCTCCTTTGAGGCCCACTCGCATCTGGAAATTTTGCTCGTGTCTGGAAGCAAAAAATCGACCGAGCAGCTGCTCTTATCTGGAAAAACTCGCACATAGATGCACTCATAAGAAGAGGTTCCACTGTAGTTTCTTTAGCTTTGTGGGAACTTGCTGAATAAATTTATTTTTACTTATACAGTGGACCCTCAACTAGCGATGGCATCGATTAACGATAAATCTGACTAGCGATACATTTTAACGCAAAAATTTTGCTTCGACTAGCGCTTAAAAACCCGACGAGCGCTATTCTTTCCGTACGAGACGCGTCCACTTTGGCCTGAGCACGCCTCACTTGTCCCGTGGGTGCCAGTGTTTACAAGCCAGCCACCGCGGTCGCTTCCAAACATACAACTGGAACATTTCGTATTATCACAGCCTTTGTAGTGATTGCACCTTCAAAATAAGTCACCATGGGCCCCAAGAAAGCTTCTAGTGCCAACCCTACAGCAAAAAGGGTGAGAATTACTATTGAGATGAACAAAGAGATCATTGCTAAGTATGAAAGTGGAGTGCGTGTCTCTGAGCTGGTCAGGTTGTATAATAAACCCCAATCAACCATCGCTACTATTGTGGGCAAGAAAACGGCAATCAAGGACGCTGTTCTTGCCAAAGGTGCAACTATGTTTTCGAAACTGAGATTGCAAGCGGTAGAAGATGTTGAGAGACTCTTACTGGTGTGGATAAACGAGAAACAGATAGGAAATAGCATCTCTCAAGCAATCATATGTGAAAAGGCTAGGAAGTTGCATGACGATTTAATTAAAAAAATGCCAGCAACTAGTGATGTGAGTGAATTTAAGGCCAGCAAAGGTTGGTTTGAGAGATTTAAGAAGCGTAGTGGCATTCATAGTGTGATAAGGCATGGTGAGGCTGCCAGTACGGACCACAAAGCAGCTGAAAAATTATTTATTTATTTATTATCACACCGGCCGATTCCCACCAAGGCAGGGTGGCCCGAAAAAGAAAAACTTTCACCATCATTCACTCCATCACTGTCTTGCCAGAAGGGTGCTTTACACTACAGTTTTTAAACTGCAACATTAACACCCCTCCTTCAGAGTGCAGGCACTGTACTTCCCATCTCCAGAACTCAAGTCCGGCCTGCCGGTTTCCCTGAATCCCTTCATAAATGTTACTTTGCTCACACTCCAACAGCTCGTCAAGTATTAAAAACCATTTGTCTCCATTCACTCCTATCAAACACGCTCACGCATGCCTGCTGGAAGTCCAAGCCCCTCGCACACAAAACCTCCTTTACCCCCTCCCTCCAACCCTTCCTAGGCCGACCCCTACCCCCGCCTTCCTTCCACTACAGACTGATACACTCTTGAAGTCATTCTGTTTCGCTCCATTCTCTCTACATGTCCGAACCACCTCAACAACCCTTCCTCAGCCCTCTGGACAACATTTTGGTAATCCCGCACCTCCTCCTAACTTCCAAACTACGAATTCTCTGCATTATATTCACACCACACATTGCCCTCAGACATGACATCTCCACTGCCTCCAGCCTTCTCCTCGCTGCAACATTCATCACCCACGCTTCACACCCATATAAGAGCGTTGGTAAAACTATACTCTCATACATTCCCCTCTTTGCCTCCAAGGACAAAGTTCTTTGTCTCCACAGACTCCTAAGTGCACCACTCACTCTTTTTCCCTCATCAATTCTATGATTCACCTCATCTTTCATAGACCCATCCGCTGACAGTCCACTCCCCAAATATCTGAATACGTTCACCTCCTCCATACTACTCTCCCTCCAATCTGATATTCAATCTTTCATCACCTAATCTTTTTGTTATCCTCATAACCTTACTCTTTCCTGTATTCACCTTTAATTTCTTCTTTTGCACACCCTACCAAATTCATCCACCAATCTCTGCAACTTCTCTTCAGAATCTCCCAAGAGCACAGTGTCATCAGCAAAGAGCAGCTGTGACAACTCCCACTTTGTGTGTGATTCTTTATCTTTTAACTCCACGCCTCTTGCCAAGACCCTCGCATTTACTTCTCTTACAACCCCATCTATAAATATATTAAACAACCACGGTGACATCCTTTTGTCTAAGGCCTACTTTTACTGGGAAAAAATTTCCCTCTTTCCTACATACTCTAACTTGAGCCTCACTATCCTCGTAAAAACTCTTCACTGCTTTCAGTAACCTACCTCCTACACCATACACTTGCAACATCTGCCACATTGCCCCCCTATCCACCCTGTCATACGCCTTTTCCAAATCCATAAATGCCACAAAGACCTCTTTAGCCTTATCTAAATACTGTTCACTTATATGTTTCACTGTAAACACCTGGTCCACACACCCCCTACCTTTCCTAAAGCCTCCTTGTTCATAAGAACATAAGAACATAAGAACGAAGGAACACTGCAGAAGGCCTACTGGCCCATGCGAGGCAGGTCCAAGTCGCTACCGGCTTAAGCCAATGCACCCAACCTAGTCAGGTCAGGTCACATTGACTTAAGGGAGGAACACGGCAACCGACCTGTTAGCACAAGCTATCAGGTCCAACTCACACCCACCCACATCTACTCATGTATTTATCCAACCTATTTTTAAAGCTACACAACGTTCTGGCCTCTATAACGGTACTTGGGAGTTGTTCCACTCATCCACAACTCTATTACCAACCAGTACTTTCCTATATCCCTCCTGAATCTGAATTTTTCCAACTTAAAACCATTGCTGCGAGTCCTGTCTAGGCTAGATATTTTCAGCACACTATTTACATCCCCTTTATTTATTCCTGTCTTCCACTTATAAACCTCAATCATATCCCCCCTAATTCTACGTCTTTCTAGAGAGTGCAGTTTCAGGGCCTTAGTCTATCCTCATAGGGAAGGTTTCTGATACATGGGATCATCTTTGTCATCCTCCTTTGTACATTTTCCAGAGAATTTATATCCATTCTGTAATACGGTGACCAAAACTGTGCAGCATAATCTAAATGAGGCCTAACCAAGGATGTATAGAGTTGAAGAACAACCTGAGGACTCCTATTATTTATGCTTCTTGATATGAAGCCAAGGATTCTATTAGCTTTATTGCGAACACTTATGCACTGTTGTCTTGGTTTCAGATTACTGCTAACCAGAACTCCTAAATCTTTTTCGCAATCCGTAATATTAAGATCTACATTATTTAGTTTATATGTGGCATTGGTTATTGTCCTGTCCAACATTTAGAACTTTGCATTGTCTATATTAAACTGCATCTGCCACTTCTCTCGACCACTGCATCAGTCTATTCAAATCCTCCTGGAGTGCTCGAATGTCCTCGTCAGAATGAATTCGACGGCCTATTTTGGTGTCATCGGCAAACTTGCCGATGTCGCTCTTTATGCCCTCATCTATGTCGTTTATGTAGATTGTGAACAGCAGGGGGCCCAACACTGACCCCTGTGGAACACCGCTCGTGACGCTTCCCCACTCTGATTTCTCCCCATTTATGCAAACTCTCTGCTGCCTATTTGTCAACCATGCCTCTATCCAGGAAAAAATTTCTCCTCCTATTCCATGTGCTTTAATTTTCCTCAATAGTCTCTGATGTGGGACCCTGTCAAAAGCCTTACTGAAGTCCATATACACAATATCATATTCATTACCATGATCTACCTCCTCAAATACCTTAGTGAAAAAAGTTAATAAATTCGTAAGGCAGGAACGCACCTTTGTAAAACCATGCTGAGATTCGTTGATTAATTTATGCTTTTCAAGGTGGCTACGAACTGCCTCGGCAATTATTGATTCCATAAATTTTCCCACTATGGAGGTTAGGCTTATTGTCTATAGTTCGAAGCTAAGACCTGTCACCTGTTTTGAAAATAGGTATCACATTTGCCATTTTCCACTTATCTGGCACCATGCCAGTTTGTAGTGATATGTTGAAAAGATTAGCCAAAGGTGTGCTAAGCTCCTCTTTACATTCCTTTAGAACCCTTGCATACAGTTCATCAGGGCCTGGGGATTTGTTAGGTTTTAATTTATCTATTTGCCTAAGGACCATGTCACTTGTGACCCTAATAGTGCACAGTTTATTTCGTCCTGTTCTACATAATTTATCATTACTGGAATATCGCTGGTATCCTCCTGTGTAAAAACTGAGAGGAAGTAATGTGTTAAAAATTCTACACATTTCCTTATCACTGTCAGTGAGCTGACCCGAGGAACTTTGAGTGGGCCTATCTTGTCCCTGATCTTACTTCTGTATACCTGAAAGAATCCTTTTGGGTTAGTCTTCGATTCTCTTGCAACTTTAACCTCAAAAATCTCTATTTGCTTTCTAATTCCCTTTTTTATTTCTCTCTTTAACTGAATATATCGTTTTTCTTAATTGCCCCTCTCCTCTTTTGATTTCCCTATATATGCCTCTCTTTTGACCAATCAATATTTTAATCTATTGTTCATCCATTTAGGATCATTTTTGTTTGATCTGATTTCCCTATTTGGAACATAATTTGACTGAGCAGCTAGAACTATGCCCTGGAAAGCATCATATCGGCAACCATCACCACCTACCTGACCCCTGTCAGGTCATTCCAGTTCAGCCCCCCTAAGTAATTTTTTCAGTCCTATGAAATCAGCAAGCGAAAGTCAGGACGGGGGATTGATTGCCATTATTAGGGGAATTCCATGCTATGTTAAAATGAGTGATTTGTGATCACTCTCCCCAAGCTCATCATTAACCTCAAGATTATTAATTATGTTTCCCTACTGGCAAAAACCCAAGTCAAGGAGGTTATTTCCCCTAGTTGGCTCTGTCACAACTGTTTTAAAAAACAATCCTGGATCGTACCCAAGGGAAAGTCACCCGACTCTAAATTTCCTGTCAAATTGCTCCAGTCAATCTGTCTATATTTTGAAATCTCCCATTAGCACAACATTTTCGATGTAGATGCCTTACGAATTTCGTCCCATAGAAGTTTACTGCTCCCTATCAAGATTGGGGCCCTGTAAATCACACCCAAAATTAGTTTTTCTCGGCCCTCGAGAAGCTGTAACCAAACAGATTCAGTGGCTGACCGTTCTAATTTAATATCTTGTCAAAACACAACAATTTAAATTGTCTCTGACATACATCGCTACTCCACCCCCTTTTCCTGTTGACCCTGTCAGTGTGGAATAATTTATAGCCTTGTATGTGACATTCAGAGGGCATCTCTCTATCTTTCAGATTGAGCCAGGTCTCTGTTATAGCAATAATATCTATGTTTCCTGCACTTGCAATTAATCTTAGCTCATCTATCTTATTTCTAACACTCCTGCATTAGTATAGAAAACCTTTAAAGGGGAGCTAGTCCCTTGCTGCCTCTGCTGTCCCCCTTTGTTTGCTGACCTGTTCTATTGTCTTATTTATAACTTCATGCTGAATGCCTTTTATACATTACTGTTTCCAACCCTAGGTTGCAACCCCTCTTGTTTCCCACACACACCCATACCTCTATCTTCCATCAGTTTAAAATCATAGGCTTTTCACCAATGGCCTTCTCAATCGAGTCTGCAAGTGCTACCACCCCTGCCCCAGAGAGATGAACCCCATCCCTTGCATACATAATCATGTTTGCCATAAAAGTTGTTCCAGTTGTCAATGAATGGGATTGCAAGTTCCTTGCAGTATCTGTCTAGCCAACAATTTACACCAATTGCCCTAGACGACCATTCATTTTCCACTCCCCTTCTAGGCAAGATGCTACATATGATTGGGATCCTCCCTTAGACTTAAAGAAATCTATAGCTGACCTGTACTTATCTACAGCTCTTCTCTCCTACCCTTCCCAATATCATTTCCACCCACTGAGACAGATAATGGGCTTGTTCCCCTTACCTGACATGATAAATTTTCCAGTCTGTTGACAATGTCCCAACACCAGCTCCAGGGAAGCACACTCTATCTCTCATCTTCTTATTCCTATTACAAAAAGCACGATCAACATATCTTACCTGAAGTCACCAACCCAAGAATGCGCTTACCTTCATTAGCAGGGGCAGTATGTACCCTTACCTTTACTGGCCACTGAAGTACATTCATCCTGGAGAACAGAGAAGCGATTTCCTACCTTCAATCTGCACTCTTAACTTTCCTTCTCTGATGCGCCTCCCATTACTGTGAAACAACTCGCCACTTGTAGCAGGTGCTGGCCTTCACCTCACTGCTGGTAGCCGTTGCTACCACCCCACCTACAGCCTCCTCACAGTGAGAGACAGACTGCACCTCACTGCTAGAAGCCTCATTCCCCACATCTCCAACCACCTCACACTCTCTCCCAGGCCCATTGAGGTGGACCTTCAGCCTCCTAATCTCCTCCTGGAGAAGCAAGACCTCCTCCTTCAACTCTCCAACCTCAGCTTTTAAAACACTGTAGAAGCAAGCCATGCTTTGTTAACCGTCCACGCTAATCCCCAAGCAGCTCAGGGTCTGTGACCTCACGTGACGACTGACCACTGAACACTGACCACTGAACACTCTACCATACACTTTACCAGGTACACTCAACAGACTTATCCCCCTATAATTTTTGCACTCTCTTTATCCCCTTTGCCTTTTACAAAGGAAAATATGCATGCTCTCTGCCAATCCCTAGGTACCTTACCCTCTTCCATACATTTATTAAATAATTGCACCAACCACTCCAAAACTATATCCCCACCTGCTTTTAACATTTCTATCTTTATCCCATCAAACCCGGCTGCCCTTACCCCCTTTCATTTTACCTACCCGCCTCACGAACTTCCCCCACCTCACAACTGGGTCTTCCTCACTCCTACAAGATGTTATTCCTCCTTGCCCTATACACGAAATCACAGCTTCCCTATCTTCATCAACATTTAACAATTCCTCAAAAAATTCCTTCCCTCTTCCCAATACCTCTAACTCTCCCCTTTAATAACTCTCCTCTCCTATTTTTAAACTGACAAATCAATTTGTTCTCTAGGCTTTCTTAACTTGTTAATCTCACTCCAAAACTTTTTCTTATTTTCAAAAAAATTTGTTGATAACATCTCACCCACTCTCTCATTGCCTCTTTTACATTGCTTCACCACTCCCCTTAACCCTCTCTTTTTCTCCATATACTCTTCCCCCCTTGCATCACTTCTACTTTGTAAAAACTTCTCATATGCTAACTTTTTCTCCCTTACTACTCTCTTTACATCATCATTCCACCAATCGCTCCTCTTCCCTCCTGCACCCACTTTCCTGTAACCACAAACTTTCTGCTGAACACTCTAACACTACATTTTTAAACCTACCCCCTACTTTCGACCCCATTGCCTATGCTCTCATTAGCCCATCTATCCTCCAATAGCTGTTTATATCTTACCCTAACTGCCTCCTCTTTTAGTTTATAAACCTTCACCTCTCTCTTCCCTGAGCTTCTATTCTCCTTGTATCCCATCTACCTTTTACTCTCAGTGTAGCTACAACTAGAAAGTGATCTGATATATCTGTGGCCCCCTCTATAAACTGTACATCCTGAAGCCCTACTCAACAGTCTTTTATCTACCAATACATAATCCAACAAACTACTGTCATTTCGCCCTACATCATATCGTGTATACTTTTTTAAATCCTCTTTTTCTTAAAATATGTATTACCTATAACTAAACCCCTTTCTATCCCAAAGTTCAATCAAAGGGCTCCATTATCATTTACACCTGGCACCCCAAACTTACCTACCACACCCTCTCTAAAATTTCTCCTACTTTAGCATTCAAGTCCCCTACCACAATTACTCTCCTTTACTTGGTTCAAAGGGTCCTATACATTCACTTATAAAATCTCCCAAAAATCTCTTCTCTCCTCTGCATTTTCCCCTCTTCTCCAGGTGCATACAGCTTATTATGACCCACTTCTCGCATCCAACCTTTACTTTAATCCACATAATTTTTGAATTTTACACATTCATATTCTCTTTTCTCCTTCCATAACTGATCATTTAACATTAAATGCTACCCCTTCCTTTGCTCTAACTCTCTCAGAAACTCAGATTTAATCCCCTTTATTTCCCCCAACTGAAACTCTCCTATCCCCTTCAGCTTTGTTTCGCTTAGGGCCAGGACATCCAACTTCTTTTCATTCATAACATCAGCAATCATCTGTTTCTTGTCATCCGCACTACATCCAGCACATTTAGCAACCCAGTTTTATAAAGTTTTTTTCTTCTCTTTTTTAGTAATTTTTATACAGGAGAAGGGGTTACTAGCCCATGCTCCCGGCATTTTAGTCGCCATACGACACGCATGGCTTACGGAGGAAAGATTCTTTTCCACTTCCCCATGGACAATAGAAGAAAAAAAAGAACAAGAGCTATTTAGAAAAGGGAGAAAAACCTAGATGTATGTATATATATATATGCATGTGCGTGTCTGTGAAGTGTGACCAAAGTGTAAGTAGGAGTAGCAAGATATCCCTGTTATCTTAGCGTGTTTATGAGACAGAAAAAGAAACCAGCAATCCTACCATCATGCAAAACAGTTACAGGTTTTTGTTTCACAGTCATCTGGCAGGACGGTAGTACTTCCCTGGGTGGTTGCTGTCTACCAACCTACTACCTCAGCTGAAAAATATATGCAGGAATTCAAGGAGTACATAGACAGTGAAGGACTGAAGCCTGAACAAGTGTTTAATTGTGACGAAACAGGCCTGTTTTGGAAGAAAATGCCAAGCAGGACCTACATTACTCAGGAGGAAAAGGCACTCCCAGGACATAAGCCTATGAAAGACAGGCTTACTCTGTTGATGTGTGCCAATGCTAGTAGTGATTGCAAAGTGAAGCCTTTATTGGTGTATCACTCTGAAACTCCCAGAGTGTTCAGGAAAAACAGTGTCATCAAGGCTAATTTGTGTGTGCTATGGAGGGCAAACAATAAGGCATGGGTCACTAGGGACTTTTTCTATGACTGGTTACACCATGCATTTGCCCCCAATGTGAAAAATTACCTAATTGAAAATAAATTAGACCTTTAGTGCCTCCTGGTATTAGACAATGCTCCTGGTCATCCTTCAGACTTGGCAGAGTTACTTTCTAGGGACATGAGCTTCATTAAGGTGAAGTTTTTGCCTCTTAATACCACTCCTCTCCTGCAGCCCATGGACCAGCAGGCCATTTCCATCTTCAAGAAACTGTACATGAAAGCTCTGTTTGAAAGGTGCTTTGTAGTGACCTCAGAAACTCAACTGACTCTAAGAGAGTTTTGAAAAGATCATTTTACCATCCTCAATTGTGTAAACATTATAGGTAAGGCTTGGGAGGAAGTGACTAAGAGGACCTTGAACTCTGCTTGGAAAAAACTGTGGCCAGAATGTGTAGACAAAAGGGGTTTTGAAGGGTTTGAGGCTAACCCTGAGAATCCTATGCCAGTTGAGGAATCCATTGTGGCATTGGGGAAGTCCTTGGGGTTGGAGGTTAGTGGGGAGGATGTGGAAGAGCTGGCGGAGGAGGACAATGAAGAACTAACCACTGATGAGCTGCTAGATCATCTTGAACAGCAAGAGGGCAGACCTGAGGAAACTGCTTCGGAGGAGGGGATAGAGAAATTGAAGAAGTTGCCTACTTCTAAGATAAAGGAAATGTGTGCAAAGTGGCTTGAAGTGCAAACCTTTTTTGATGAAAATCACCCTGACACAGCTACTGCAAGCCGTGTTGGCAACCTGTACACTGACAATGTTGTGAACCACTTTAGGAAAGTCATAATGGAACGAGAGGTACAGGTATCTATGGACAGATATGTTGTGCGACAGAAGTCCAGTGACTCTGAAGCTGGTCCTAGTGGCATTAAAAGAACAAGGGAAGTAACCCCAGAAAAAGACTTGCTACCTCAAGTGCTAATGGAAGGGGATTCCCCTTCTAAACACTAAGAAGATCAACGATCTCCCCTCCTCCCATCCCATCAATCATCACCAGATCTTCAATAAAGGTAAGTGTCATGTAACTGTGCATGTCTTCTTCAGTTTGTGTGTATTAAAATTAATATTTCATGTGGTAAAATTTTTTTTTTTCAATACTTTGGGGTGTCTTGCACGGACTAATTTTATTTCCATTATTTCTTATGGAATGTAGAGGAGAGAGAGAGATTTTGGGAGATATTAAGTGAATGTATAGGAGCCTTTGAACCAAGTGAGAGAGTAATTGTGGTAGGGGACCTGAATGCTAAAGTAGGAGAAACTTTTAGAGAGGGTGTGGTAGGTAAGTTTGGGGTGCCAGGTGTAAATGATAATGGGAGCTCTTTGATTGAACTTTGTATAGAAAGGGGTTTAGTTGTAGGTAATACATATTATAAGAAAAAGAGGACAGATAAGTATACAAGATATGATGTAGGACGAAATGACAGTAGTTTGTTGGATTATGTATTGGTAGATAAAAGACTGTTGAGTAGACTTCAGGATGTACATGTTTATAGATATATCAGATCACTTTCTAGTTGTAGCTACATTGAGAGTAAACGGTAGATGGGATACAAGGAGAATAGAAGCATCAGGGAAGAGAGAGGTGAAGGTTTATAAACTAAAAGAGGAGGCAGTTAGGGTAAGATATAAACAGCTATTGGAGGATAGATGGGCTAATGAGAGCATAGGCAATGGGGTCGAAGAGGTATGGGGTAGGTTTAAAAATGTAGTGTTAGAGTGTTCAGCAGAAGTTTGTGGTTACAGGAAAGTGGGTGCGGGAGGGAAGAGGAGCGATTGGTGGAATGATGCTGTAAAGAGAGTAGTAAGGGAGAAAAAGTTAGCATATGAGAAGTTTTTACAAAGTAGAAGTGATGCAAGGAGGGAAGAGTATATGGAGAAAAAGAGAGAGGTTAAGAGAGTGGTGAAGCAATGTAAAAAGAGAGCAAATGAGAGAGTGGGTGAGATGTTATCAACAAATTTTGTTGAAAATAAGAAAAAGTTTTGAAGTGAGATTAACAAGTTAAGGAAGCCTAGAGAACAAATGGATTTGTCAGTTAAAAATAGGAGAGGAGAGTTATTAAATGGAGAGTTAGAGGTATTGGGAAGATGGAGGGAATATTTCAAGGAATTGTTAAATGTTGATGAAGATAGGGAAGCAGTGATTTCGTGTATAGGGCAAGGAGGAATAACATCTTGTAGGAGTGAGGAAGAGCCAGTTGTGAGTGTGGGGGAAGTTCGTGAGGCAGTAGGTAAAATGAAAGGGGGTAAGGCAGCCGGGATTGATGGGATAAAGATAGAAATGTTAAAAGCAGGTGGGGATATAGTTTTGGAGTGGTTTGTGCAATTATTTAATGAATGTATGGAAGAGGGTAAGGTACCTAGGGATTGGCAGAGAGCATGCATAGTTCCCTTGTATAAAGGCAAAGGGGACAAAAGAGAGTGCAAAAATTATAGGGGGATAAGTCTGTTGAGTATACCTGGTAAAGTGTATGGTAGAGTTATTATTGAAAGAATTAAGAGTAAGACGGAGAATAGGATAGCAGATGAACAAGGAGGCTTTAGGAAAGGTGGGGGGTGTGTGGACCAGGTGTTTACAGTGAAACATATAAGTGAACAGTATTTAGATAAGGCTAAAGAGGTCTTTGTGGCATTTATGGATTTGGAAAAGGCATATGACAGGGTGGATAGGGAAGCAATGTGGCAAATGTTGCAGTGTATGGTGTAGGAGGTAGGTTACTGAAAACAGTGAAGAGTTTTTACGAGGATAGTGAGGCTCAAGTTAGAGTATGTAGGAAAGAGGGAAATTATATCCCAGTGAAAGTAGGCTTTAGACAAGGATGTGTGATGTCACCGTGGTTGTTTAATATATTTATAGATGGGGTTGTAAGAGAAGTAAATGCGAGGGTCTTGGCAAGAGGCATGGAGTTAAAAGATAAAGAATCACACATAAAGTGGGAGTTGTCACAGCTGCTCTTTGCTGATGACACTGTGCTCTTGGGAGATTCTGAAGAGAAGTTGCAGAGATTGGTGGATGAATTTGGTAGGGTGTGCAAAAGAAGAAAATTAAAAGTGAATACAGGAAAGAGTAAGGTTATGAGGTTAACAAAAATATTAGGTGATGAAAGATTGGATATCAGATTGGAGGGAGAGAGTATGGAGGAGGTGAATGTATTCAGATATTTGGGAGGGGTCTATGAAGGATGAGGTGAATCACAGAATTGATGAGGGGAAAAGGGTGAGTGGTGCACTTAGCAGTCTGTGGAGACAAAGAACTTTGTCCTTGGAGGCAAAGAGGGGAATGCATGAGAGTATAGTTTTACCAACGCTCTTATATGGGTGTGAAGTATGGGTGATGAATGTTGCAGCGAGGAGAAGGCTGGAGGCAGTGGAGATGTCATGTCTGAGGGCAATGTGTGGTGTGAATATAATGCAGAGAATTCATAGTTTGGAAATTAGGAGGAGGTGCGGGATTACCAAAACTGTTGTCCAGAGGGCTGAGGAAGGGTTGTTGAGGTGGTTCGGACATGTAGAGAGAATGGAGCGAAACAAAGTGACTTCAAGAGTGTATCAGTCTGTAGTGGAAGGAAGGCGGGGTAGGGGTCGGCCTAGGAAAGGTTTGAGGGAGGGGGTAAAGGAGGTTTTGTGTGCGAGGGGCTTGGACTTCCAGCAGGTATGCGTGAGCGTGTTTGATAGGAGTGAATGGAGACAAATGGTTTTTAATACTTGACGTGCTGTTGGAGTGTGAGCAAAGTAACATTTATGAAGGGGTTCAGGGAAACCGGCAGGCCGGACTTGAGTCCTGGAGATGGGAAGTACAGTGCCTGCACTCTGAAGGAGGGGTGTTAATGTTGCAGTTTAAAAAGTGTAGTGTAAAGCACCCTTCTGGCAAGACAGTGATGGAGTGAATGATGGTGAAAGTTTTTCTTTTTCGGGCCACCCTTCCTTGGTGGGAATCGGCCAGTGTGATAATAAAAAAAAAATATTTTTTATGGGGAAAATTAACTTGACTAACGATTATTTCGATTAACGATGAGCTCTCAGGAATGGATTAATATCGCTGGTTGAGGGTGCATTGTACTTTTAACCCTTTGACTGTTTCGGTAGTACACGTATATACATATGTACGTCTTATGAGCCAATGTGTTTGACGTATATATACTCAAAAATTCTAGCGGCTTCAAATCAAGCATTAGAAAGCTGGTAGGCCTACATGTGAGAGGATGGGTCTGTGTGGTCAGTGTGTGCAGTATAAAAAAAATTCTGCAGCACACATTGCATAATGAGAAAAAAAAAACTACTTGTGTTTCTGGATTAAAACGCTGACTTTGAGGTGTATTTTCGCATAGTGTTTATAGTTGTACGTATTCTCGTTTTTTTGGTTTCATATGATAGAAAGGAAGACGTGTTTCAGAAATAGATGTGATTTTGATTAGTTTCACAATGAAAAGGACCTTGAAATTAAGCTCCGAGTAACGGAAATGTTCGATTTTTGCGGATGTTCAAGAGTAAACAAAATGCACCATGCATCTGGTGAGTCTAATATTCTTTCACAAATGCACTGATATTATTTATACCATTTTTACAATAATGCAGTAGTCTGCATAACAGTAAATCTTTAATTTTTTGTGTGAATAAAAATTCAAAATAGAAAGCAAGAGTAATATAAGAGGGGCCTGGAGACATGACTGGTGAACAGAGAAAATGTTATTTTAGTGCCAGGAATGTCTGCATTGTTCATTCTGGACCCTATTTTTAATCCTTTGGGGGTCGGCAGGTCCTCTCAGAGACTTGTTCTCAGGGTCGGCCAAATTTCCAAAAAAAAATTAAAAAAAAAAAATTTTCTTGTGAAAAGATAGAGAATCTTTTCCCGATCATAATGACACCAAAAGTATGAAATTTGATGGAAAACTTATGGAATTATGCTCTCGCGAAGTTGGCGGTCTCAACGATGTTTGCGCATCAGCAATTTTGCCCACTTTAAATAACAAAAAGGCCCAATACCGTGACTGGACAAATACACAAAAAAACCCGCACATAAAAGAGAGAAGCTTACGACGACATTTCGGTCCGACTTGGACCATTGACAGAGTCACACTAACAGAGGTGGAGCAGGACGGCTATATGTAGGCAGGAAGAGGTGGAGGTAGTATAGTAGTACAAGAAATGTTATAATATCGACAAGATGAATTAAGAACATACACACCCGGGCTCCCCATCGTAGAGTTTCGCCATCCAGCAGCAATGGATGGCAAAACCCGTCCCAACAAAGACAACCAGATGCCGCACATGTGTCTAATTTCATAGTAGTTGTAGTGGTAAAGAAGAAGAGTAGTGTATGGTAGAAGTGGGAAAAAAGGATGACGAGCCAGTCAAAAAAAAAGGGAAAGAGAGCACTTGCAAGAGAGCTAGATGCCCACAGAGGGAGAGCAAGCGCACAGAGGTGCGTGAAAGGGAAAGGGGTGAAATAAAATAAATGAAGAAGGAACAGAAACACGGACATGAGAGAGAAAACAACCCAGAGGAGAAAAGGAAAGAGGAAAGGGGAAGAGGAAGAAGAAAAAAAGAAAAAATGAGGATTCAGGTTAAGTCACGGTGTTCTGAAGTTTGGAGCATTTTAAAATGTAGTGGGAGAGGAAGGCATCTACAGAGACGAAGCCAGGGCTAAGGTTCATACAAGGAAAGTTGTGTATTAGAGAGGATTCAACTAGACGGCGACTGTTCGAGTTGGAAGTAGGGAAGCAGTTTTAGCAGAAGACCAGTCAATAGGATGGCTATGATCTCTGACGTGACAGAAAAGAGCATTGTTAGTGTCGGCAAGCCTAACACTTTTTTTTGTGCCCCCTAAGTCTGTCAGAAAGAGATCGACCAGTTTCTCCAAAGTATTGAAGAGGACGGGAGGAGCAAGAAATAGAGTAGACACCAGGAACATCTGTAGAGGGAGGAGAGGTATGAACGAGATTAGTGCGAAGAGTGTTAGTCTGGCGGAAGGTAAGCTTGATGTCTAAGGGACGGAGAGAATTGTTCAGATTAGAAAGACCGGAAATGTAGGGAAGGCAGAGGATAGAAGAGTTCCCAGGAGTAAGAGTTGGGAGAGAAGAAATTACGTTTAGCACGTGAGAGGGCAGAGTCTATGAAATGGGAAGGGTAGCCAAGACGGGAGAACGAATTATGAAGAGTGGAAATTTCTGCTGAAGGAACTGAGGATCACAGATGCGGAGGGCATGGAGAAAGGGGGAGATAAGAACACTTTTCTGACAGGGGAAGCATGATAGGAAAACTAGTGAATGTACATGCCACTGTGCATAGGTTTACGGTAAACGGAAAAGGAAAAACCTGTATCTGAGCGGTGGACATGGACATCAAGGAAAGGAAGCAAGGAATTAGATTCCCATTCAGCTTTAAACTTAATGGAAGGGGCAAGATTATTAAGAGCTTCAAGAAAAGGTTGGAAGAGACTGGAGTCATGAGGCCACAGAGCAAAGATGTCATCCACATAGCGGAGCCAGAGTGAAGGTTGCACATTGAGGGTAGGAAGAAGAATAGTCTCGAAGTATTCCATGTAAAGATTAGCAAGGACAGGAGAGAGAGGAGAGCCCATAGCGACATCGGTGTCGCTATGGGCTCTGCCCTCTCACGTGCTAAACGTAATTTCTTCTCTCCCAAACTCTCTACTCATGGGAACTCTTTTATCCTCTGCCTTCCTTACATTTCCGGTCTTTCTAATCTCAACAATTCTCTCCGTCCCTTAGACATCAAGCTTACCTTCCGCCAGACTAACACTCTTCGCACTAATCTCGTTCATACCTCTCCTCCCTCTACAGATGTTCCTGGTGTCTACTCTATTTCTTGCTCCTCCTGTCCTCTTCAATACTTCGGAGAAACTGGTCGATCTCTTTCTGACAGACTTAGGGAGCACAAAAATAGTGTTAGGCTTGCCGACACTAACAATGCTCTTTTCTGTCACGTCAGAGATCATAGCCATCCTATTGACTGGTCTTCTGCTAAAACTGTCTTCCCTACTTCCAACTCGAACAGTCGCCTCTAGTTGAATCCCTCTAATACACAACTTTCCTTGTATGAACCTTAGCCCTGGCTTCGTCTCTGTAGATGCCTCCTCTCCCACTACATTGTAAAATGCTCCAAACTTCAGAACACCCGTGACTTAACCTGAATCCTCATTTTTTCTTTCTTTTTCTTCTTCCTCTTCCCCTTTCCTCTTTCCTTTTCTCCTCTGGGGTTTTCTTTCTCTCTCATTTCTCGTGTTTTCTGTTTTCCCTTTTTCATTTATTTTATTTCACCACTTTCCCTTTCACGCACCTCTGTGCGCTTGCTCTCCCTCTGTGGGCATCTAGCTCTCTTGCAGTGCTCCTCTTCCTTTGTTTTTGACTGGCTCGTCATCCTTATTTCCCACTTCTACCACTACCACTACTACTACCTCTTCTTCTTCTACCACTACAACTACTGATGAAATTAAGACACATGTGCAGCGTCTGGTTGTCTTTGTTGTGGACGTTTCGCCATCCAGTTGCTGGCTGGATGGCGAAACGTCTACGATGGGGATGCCCGGGTGTTGTGCATGTGTCTTAATTTCATCTTGTCGGTATTATATACATTTCTTGTACTACTACTACTACTACTACTTCTACTACTACTACTACCTCCACCTCTTCCTGCCTATATATAGCCGTCCTGCTCCACCTCTGTTAGTGTGACTCTGTCAATGGTCCAAGTCGGACCGATACGTCGTCGCCAGCTTTTCTCTTTTATGTGCGGGCTATTTGTGTATTGCCCACTTTGAGCCCTATTTTCAGCCAATTCCAGTGTACTAGTCGACAAAAAATCATAACTATTTCACTAGAACTCCATTTTTTCTATCGAATGAATACAAGAAACCACCCATTTACCGATTTCAACTATCCAATACAGTGGACCCCCGCATAACGATTTTAATCCGTGCAAGAGGGGTAATTGTTATGCGAAATAATCGGTATGTGAATGAATTTTCCCCATAAGAAATAATGGAAATAAAATTAATCCGTGCAAGACACCCAAAAGTATGAAAAAAAAAAAATTTTACCACATGAAATATACATTTTCCCACACACAAAGAGAAGGATACATGCACAATAGTAGAGTAGTACATGCACAGTATATATTGTGCATGTACTAGTCTACTAAATGAAGAATAAATGACACTTACCTTTATTGAAGATGCAGCAATGACTGATGAGAGACTGTGTCATGGGAGTGCCTTTTCCTCCTGAGTACTGTAGGTCCTGTTTGGCATTTTCTTCCAGAACATGCCTTATCACACTGTGTATGCCACTACGATTCTTAAATCTCTCAAACCAACCTTTGCTGGCTTTAAATTCACCAATATGAGCACTAGTTCCAGGCATTTTTCCCTGTTCACCTGGGTGTTAGTCGACTTGTGTGGGTTGCATCCTGGGAGACAAGATTAAGGACCCCAATGGAAATAAGTTAGACAGTCTTCGATGACACTGACTTTTTTGGGTTATCCTGGGTGGCAAATCCTCTGGGGTTAATTGTTTCTTGGTATTCTCAATAAGCCACACCAACAACGGTGCTACAGCAGCAGCAGCAGCTGACGGTGGCACAGCAGCAACAGACGATGCTACAGCAGCAGCAGACGATGCTACAGCAGCAACAGACGATGTTACAGCAGCAGCAGACGATGCTACAGCAGCAGCAGCAGCTGACGGTGGTACAGCAGCAACAGACGATGCTACAGCAGCAACAGACGATGTTACAGCAGCAGCAGACGATGCTACAGCAGCAGCAGCAGCTGACGGTGGTACAGCAGCAACAGACGACGCTACAGCAGCAACAGACGATGTTACAGCAGCAGCAGACGATGCTACAGCAGCAGCAGCAGCTGACGGTGGTACAGCAGCAACAGACGATGCTACAGCAGCAACAGACGATGTTACAGCAGCAGCAGACGATGCTACAGCAGCAGCAGCAGCTGACGGTGGTACAGCAGCAACAGACGATGCTACAGCAGCAACAGACGATGTTACAGCAGCAGCAGACGATGCTACAGCAGCAGCAGCAGCTGACGGTGGTACAGCAGCAACAGACGACGCTACAGCAGCAACAGACGATGTTACAGCAGCAGCAGACGATGCTACAGCAGCAGCAGCAGCTGACAGTGCAGCAGCAGCAGCAGCTGTACCACCAATAGTAGCGATGGTTGATTGGGGTTTATTATACAACCTGGCCAGCTCGGAGACACGCACTCCACTTTCATACTTATCAATGATCTTTTTCTTCATCTCTATTGTAATTCTCACCCTTATTGCTGTAGGGTTGGCACTAGAAGCTTTCTTGGGGCCCATGGTCACTTATTTTCCAGAAAAAGCACCGAAAACACTGTAATAATATGAAATATTCCGATTGTATGCTTGGATGTTACCGCGGAGGCTGGCTGGTAAACAATGCCACCGGCGGAACATGTGAGCGTGGCTCAGGCCGCACATTGGACGCGTCTCGGACGAAAATCGGTGAGCGGGTTTTTAAGTGGTATGTGAGGCAAAATTTTGGCGATTAAAGCAAGCGGTATGCGGATTAATCGCTATGTGATGCCATCGGTATGCGGGGGTCCACTGTACAGTGGTCAGAATTTAGCAATTTTGCCAAATTTACACAAATTTCAAAAGATGCCAATATCCGAATAGGGTCCAGAATAAACAAAGACATTCCTAGCACTAAAATAACATTTCCTCTGTTCATTAGTCACGTTCCCACACCCCTCTTACTTTCTTTTGCTTTCCTCTTTGAATTTTTATTCTCACAAAAAAATTGAAGATTTACTGTTATGCACACTACTGCATTAGTGTAGAAATGGTATAAATAATATCAGCACACTTGTGAAAGAATATTAGACTCACCAGTTGACGTGTATTGGATGCTTGGCATGATTTGTTTACTTTTGATCTTCGGTAAAAATCGAACATTTCTGCTACTTTGAGCTCAATTTCAAGGTACTTTTCATTGTAAAATCAGTCAAAATCATCTCACTTTCTGTAACATGTCTTCCATTCTATAAAATGAGACCAGGAAAACTAGAATACAACAATAAATACCATACGAAAATACAGCGCAAAGTCGCTGTTTTAATCCAAAAACACTTTTTTTTTCTCATTACGCACTGTGTGCTGCAGGATTTTTTTTATACTGCACACACTGACCACATAGACCCATTCTTTCATATGTAGGCCTACCAGCTTTCTCTCACTAGATTTGACGGCGCTAGAATTTATGCATACTAGTACGTCAAAAACCCTGGTGCGTAAGCCGTACTAGTACATCCGAAACCCTGAAAGGGTTAAATTGGCATATTTTGTAATTTATGTGAAATTGGACAAATTGCCAATTTCTGACTTTATTTGGTAGTTGAAATCGGTAAATAGGCATTTTCTTGTACGCAATCGATAGAACAATTGGAGTTCTAAAGATTTAGCTATGAGTTTGGCTGATTGGAGGAATGGAATTGGCCGAAAATATGTCCCAAAGTGAGCGAAATTGCCGATGCGTAAATATCGCTGAGATCGCTAATTGCACGATAACTTAATTTCGTAAGTTTTCCATCAAATTTCATACTTTTGGTGTCATTACCATCAAGAAAAGATTCTCTATCATTTCATAAGCAAAAATAACTTTTTATTTTCAAATATTTTGCGACACAGAGAGACTCTAGGATTGGGGGTTGCGACAGTCAATAGGTTAAATAGTATATCCTCCCTAATATAGTGGAATCTCGACTTACGAGTTTAATCCATTCCGTGACCTAGCTCGTAAATCAGTTTTCTTGTAGTATATCAAATCATTTTTCTTCATTTAAATTTAAATACCATTAATCTGTTCCAGCAGAATTCGTGCTCTCGGGAGGCAAGACAGATTACTTCAGTATAATGCTAATATCAGCTCTATGGCTTATTTATCTATCACAGTTGATCTAATATTAAGATCAAGATTAAGATTTGTATTTTGACAAATTACATGGTTGTACAGAGGAATATAATAGTCGGGTGTACATTCCAAAAGCCCCTTTGTAGGCAGAGCATTTCAGGCAAACTTAAAGATTAACATAAGAATATTAAGGCAATAATGCATAGTTCATATGGTCATTAGATGAGTTAGAGTGAGTACAGGAGAAATGAATATTATATCAGGTCATGCTACATGGTTTTGATAAGTCCAGTAGAGACTTATTACAACTGAATTAGTTAATAAAGATTACAGTATTACAGTGTAGCAGTTTAAAACAATTTACAATATAATGTATTACAGTTTAGCACTATTTAAAACAATGAAATTTGGTATTACAATGGAACAGTTTACATTATGATGTACTGTATTACAATCTATTACTATTTAAAACAATAAAAAAAACAGACATCCTAATTTCAAAATAGTAAGTGGTTGAGCATTCATCAGCACAATGAGTATTTGAGACACTTATGCAACACATGGGAATCTTTATTGAAGAAACGTTTCGCCGCACAGTGGCTTCATCAGTCCAATACAAAGTAGAATTGGGTAAGGAGAGGAGAAGTTTGAGGTAATCAGTCCCTCAACCTGGAATCAATGTGTTCAGTCCATCACTCTTGTAGGAAGTGCATGGACTGATGAAGCCACTGTGTGGCGAAACGTTTCTTCAATAAAGATTCCCATGTGTTGCATAAGTGTCTCAAATCTTCAACTTGTCAGTTTTCAAAATCATTCATCACATCTGTCAGACACTGCAACATCATGGGATCTTCGTACAAAGACTTCAATGCTTGCCCAACCTTTGGACGATGACCTACTTACACTAGTGGCAGGTCCCACTGTGATCCCGCCGCCTCCTGCTTCACCTCGTCTGTCTGCAGTATGTAAGCCACTTCTCTGGCCCTATGCTGCACTTCCTACAAGAGTGATGGACTGAACACATCGATTCCAGGTTGAGGGACTGATTACCTCAAACTTCTACTCTCCTTACCCACTTCTACTTTGTATTGGACTGATGAAGCCACTGTGTGGCGAAACGTTTCTTCAATAAAGATTCCCATGTGTTGCATAAGTGTCTCAAATCTTCAACTTGTCGGTTTTCAAAACCATTCATCACACAATATGAGTAGCTTTTGAGAAACAGGTAGTGATTAGGTACAGTTTGACTGGTTAATTTTGGGTGATGAGGTGATTTCTTATTAGGGCCTTAAACTGATTTGCAGACAGGGGTCCTTTGGTTTGTTCTGGCAATGAATTCCAGATGTTCGGGCCTTGTACATGCATAGCATTTTTGCATAGGGAGAGATGAACATGGGGGATATCGAAGAGTGATCTGTGTCTCGTATTATGGTTGTGTGTTTTGTTATAGTTATTAAGGAGAAGTTTGAGAGGAGGGTTTACATTAGAGTATAGTGTTCTGTGTATGTAGTAGGCACAGTAATAACCTGGAGTTTACCTGGGAAGGGTTTTGGGGGTCAACGCCCCCACGGCTCATTCTGAGACCAGGCCTCACGGTGGATCAGGGTCTGATCAACCAGGCTGTTACTACTGGCCACATGCAAGCTGACGTACTAACCACAACCCGGTTGGTCAGGTACTGAATTTAAGTGCCTGTCCAGTGCCTTCTTAAAGACAGCCAGGGGTGTATTGGTAATCCCCCCTTATGTAGGCTGGGAGGCAGTTGAACAGTCTTGGACCCCAGACACTTACTGTGTTAGTCTCTCAGTGTACTCGTTGTGCTCCTGCTTTTCATTGGGTGAATGTTGCATCTCCTGCTGATTGTTATGCTTTCATAGGGAGTGATTTTCGTGTGCAGGTTTGGTACCAATCCCTCCAGGACTTTCGAAGTGTATATTATCATGTATCTCTCTCACCTGTGTTCCAGGGAATACAGATCAAGGACCTTCAACTGTTCCCAGTAATTTAGGTGCCTTATCATGCTTATATGTGCCGTACAAGTTCTTTGTACACTCTCCAGGTCTGCAATGTCGCCAGCCTTGAAGGGGGCTGTTAGTGTACAGAAGTGTTCCAGCCTAGAGAGCACAAGCGATTTGAAGACAATCATCATGAGCTTGGTGTCTCTAGTTTTGAATTTTCTCATTATCCATCCTTCTATTTTCCTAACAGATGAGGTAGGTACATTGTTGTGGTGTTTGAAGGCAAGGTCCTCTGACATTATCACTCCCAGGTCCTTCACATTACTTTTATGCTCTATTGTATGGTTAGAATTTGTCATATACCCTGATACCTTTTTAATTTTCTCAAGTTTCTCATATCTGAGTAGTTGAAATTTCTCTTCATTGAACTTCATATTGTTTTGAGTGGCCCATTCGAAGATTTGGTTGATGTCCGCTTGGAGTCTCGCAATGTTTTTGATGGAGGTCACTGCCATGGTAATCTGGGTGTCATCCGCAAAGGAAGACACGGAGCTATGACTTACATCTCTGTCAGAAATGAGGATGAGGAATAGAATGGGAACGAGTACTGTGCCTTGGGAAACAGAGCTTTTTACCGTGGCTGCCTGGGACTTTACTCTGTTTATTATTACTCTTTGTGTTTTATTTGTCAGGAAGTTACAGATCCATCTACCAACTTTTCCTGTTATTCCTTTATCACTCATTTTGTGTGCTATTACACCATCGTCACACTTGTCGAAAGCTTTTGCAAAGTCTGTGTATACTACATCTGTATTTTGTTTATTCTCTACACCATCTAGGACCTTGTCATAGTGGTCCAGTAGCTGGGACAGGCAGGAGCTGTCTGCTCTAAACCTGTATTATCTGGACTGGAGTTTATCTGGACAGAGTTCCGGGGGTCAACGCCCCCGCGGCCCGGTCTGTGACCAGGCCTCCTTAGGTCAGTGTCCCAGGATGCGACCCACACCAGTCGACTAACACCCAGGTACCCATTTTACTGATGGGGAACATAGACAACAGGTGGAAAGAAACACGTCCAATGTTTCTACTCTGGCTGGGAATCGAACCCAGGCCCTCGCCGTGTGAAGCGAGAGCGTTAACCACCAGGCCACCAGAGCCCTGGGTTGTGTAATTGATGGGTATCTAGGCGGTTGGCAATCTTGCTTCTTAGAACCCTCTCAAAGATTTTTATGATATGGGATGTTAGTGCTATCAGTCTGTAGTTCTTTGCGATTGTTTTACTGCCACCTTTGTGGAGTGGGGCTATGTCTGTTGTTTTTAGTGTGTGTGTGTGATGACCTCTGTGTCATTGCTCCCTATCCATAAAATCCTGAAAGCACACTATAGGGGCTTCTTGCAATTCTTGAACATGGAGTTCCATAAGTCTGGGCCTGGGGCAGAGTGCATGGGCATGTCATTTATTGCCTCTTCATCTGTGTATAACCCATCCTGCCTAAGCAGGGGCCAAATACTGGATGTTGTTTTTCCCTTAGATTTCGCATAAGAGAAGAAGTATTTTGTTTTTTGTTTTTCAATTTCCTTTATGGCTTTTAGTTTTTCCTGTGATTCTTGTCTCCTGTAATATTCCTTCAGCTTAAGTTTGATATTTTAAATTTCGTTGACTAACGCCTCCCTTTGCAATTCCGATATATTGGTCCCACACAGCAGCTCTGTGGTTTTTCGCCTTCGTCTATATAGGGAGCGTCTCTCCCTTTCTAGTTTACATCTTCTCTTTCTTTTTATTAGTGGAATGTGTCTTGAGCAGATCTCAGGAACCACAGAATTCATTTTTTTCAAGGCAAATGTTCAGGTCCGTGTTGTTTAGGATATCTTCCCAGCTTGTTTCATTTAGGACATGGTTTACTTGATCCCATGTATGTTTTTGTTATTGAAATTGAATTTTGTGAAGAGACCTTCATGACTGCTCACATTTTGCTGGTCAAAAGCCCTGTGTATACATGTCTGTACCTCTATTATATTGTGATCTGAGTGTATTGTCTTTGATACAGTTATGTTATGTATCAGATCATCATTGTTAGTGAAGCTGAGGTCCATCATATTTTCTAGTCTTGTAGGCCCTACTATTTGCTGGTTTAAGGTGAATTTGATGTAGCGATTTAATAGTTTGTGTGTGTGTGAATTTTCATCTGAGCTGCTTCCCGGGGTGGTCTCTGCTAAAACATTGTTTCTATACTCCTCCAAATTAGGTGTCTCAAGTTGAAATCTCCTAGTAGTAAGATGTTTGGAGCAGGAGTTGGGAGATTTCCTAGACAGTGGTCAATTTTCAAAAGCTGCTTCTGGAATTGCTGGGATGTTGCATCTGGATGCTTGTATACCTGGATGCTTGTATACCGACTCTGTGACATACAGACCAACCCCCCCTCCCTTGTTGCTGGTTTAGTCTGTCGCATCGGAATAGGTTATAACCTGGGATCCATGTTTCGTTGTCATAATGATCCTTTATGTGGGTCTCTGTGAATGCTGCAAACATTGCATTTGACTCCATGAGCAGTCCCTTGATGTAAGGAATTTTGTTGTTTTTTGACGGTTTTAGACCCTGTATGTTTGCAAAGACAAATGTCGTTATATTGGTGGAATTTAGGGGGGTTTTATTTTCTGGCTCTAATATCTGTTGTTCTGGAGTAGAGGCCAGTGTCATTGCCTCTGCTCCAGAAGTGTTTTCAGTTGGTGTAGAATTATTGTCATTTCTTGCCAGTCTTTTTTCCCTCCTCTCCCTAAATACCTCTATCCCTGGAGAGGTTGTGGCTCCCCTCTTTTGTTTCCCATAGTCTGGCTGGTCTGTGTCTTCCCTATCTTTCACCCCTGTATAGACATCAGTGCTTCCACCAGGTTTTGCTGGTATTATGACTACACTGTTCCCTGAGGCATCACCCCCTTTTGGTCAATCTCCAGCTGTATCTCTATTTTGAACCTCTGTGGACTGAAGAGCATTGTCTTCACTGTCCTCCAGGACAGCACTAGCACCCTCAGGAACACTGTCCTCCAGGACTACACTAGCACCCTCAGCACTCTCCTCCAGGACTACACTAGTACCCTCAGCACTTTCCTCCAGGACAGTACTAGCACCCTCAGGAGCACTGTCCTCCAGGACTACACTAGCACCCTCAGCACTGTCCTCCAGGACTACACTAGTACCCTCAGCACTTTCCTCCAGGACAGCACTAGTACCCTCAGGAGTACTGTCCAATACAGCCCCATCCCTACCACCCATTGTATTTTCCCAGCTGTCATACCATGCTAACATGTCTTCCAAGAAGGATCTTTTATTGGTGTTCTTGTCTTTCAGTATAGAAGTAATTTTCTCATACAGGTGTATCTCGTTTTGGCAGACCCAAAAACTTCTCTCTGAGTTTATGTCAAGTGTGGTCACTGGTTTAAAATCCCTGCATATACCATGGAACCATTGACCACAGAGATTGCAAGCAATCCAGGCCTGTTTTCATCCCTTACCCTTTCTGCAGACTACAAAGATCTTCATGGTGGTGGTCATCTTACAATACTTGACAACTCTCCTAGCTAGCAAGTCTATAATTCCTCGAAGTATTTAATTTTTTGTAACGGATCTTCTGGTTTGGCTTTATTTCCAACGAAAACCATTTGAATCCGCCTGAATCTGGCGAATCCAGAAGAATCCGGTTTGTGGATCACTATATATTTTTACTAATAATCACCTTAACAGTAGATCTGTCAATCTGTATTGTATCTATTTGTTGTAATTACTGTTTGGGTGTTTGATGAGGGCGCGTAAAGCCCCATCAGTTAATGAAACCAGTCAGAGGATACCTTGTTATCAACGAATCTGTTTGAATCCGGTCATTGGATGAAAACGGGCAATCCAGACAATCCGAGCAACTTGGAATTAGTGGATCACTGGGTGATTTTGGACTAGCTCATGAAAAGGACTACTGGAAAAATATCAAACAGAGTAATATGTGTTCAGTTTGATACAGAAAGTATAACTTGCATGATTGGGTGCCGGTGGCTTCTGTAGATGAAGATTAATGGAGGAATATTTGATTTTCTTTGTGTATATTGCGACCGTTGCTAACTACAGGTTTAATGTATTGCCACAAACTGTATACGTCACTCCATCACAATAAGTACAGGTCCTCCATCACAAATCCAGCATCATTGGGACCTGTAGTGTGCCGGATTACTGAGTTTGCTGGATTACAGAGTGGTTAGGTTAGAATACACTTAATAAAATTAACCAACTTGACTTACACAAAGTTCATTGAGCATCGGCAAAAATCGAACATTTCCGCTACTTTAAGCTCAATTTCAAGGTACTTTTCGTCATGAATGCAATCAAAATCATATCTATTTCTGTAATATATCTTCCATTCTATCAAATAAGCCCAAAAATGAGAATACAACCATAAAAACCATACGAAAATAGTATACTGCAAAGAGGCAGCGAATGGCTGAGAATTGAATTCCCTTATTTATCGTCCGTCTTTTTTATTTTTGTTGTACATTAAGAAGCATCTTTCCATCATACATTGCCGAAGTTTCAATGAGATAGCCCAACAAACAACCGAGAAAAAAAAAATATTTGCCAAAAATCATATATGGCAAGCCCAAGCCAGGTACTGGAAATAAGTCACTTTGTTTGACTTTTCTGGGTTATCCTAGGTTCTCTAGACATGCACTGATATATATGATAATCTATGTAACTGTATTTGTGTATACCTTAATACACTTATTTACTTCTAGTCTGTCAACTGAGTACAAGAAACTGCCCATTCACTTATTTCAACTACCCAATAAAGTGGTCAGAAATTGACAGTTTGGCCGATTTCACACAAATTTCAACAGATGCCAATTTCAAAATAGGGTCCAGAATAAACAATGTAGACATTCCTGGCTCTAAAATAACATTTTCTCTGTTCATTAGTCATGGCTGCAGGCCCCTCTTACATTGCTCTTGCTTACCATTTGGAATTTTTATTCACAAAAAAAAAATAGAAGATTTACTGTTATGCAGACTACTGCATTACTGTAATAATTGTATAAATAATGTCAACCCATTCTTGACTGGCAAGCGGAGAGGTATTGGACAGTGATGTCATTTGTTTACTTTTGAGATTCGCTAAAGAATAGAACATTTTCGCTACTGTGAGCGCAATTTCAAGGTACTTTTCGTCATGAAAGCAATCAAAATCATATCAATTTCTGTAATATATCTTTCATTCTATCAAATGAGACCGAAAAAATGAGAATATAACCATAAAAACATACAAAAATATACCGCTAAGCGGCCGCTAATGGCTGAGAAGTGAACTCCGCTATTTATGGTCTGATTTCTTTCATTTTTGGTTTACGTTAGGAAGTATCTTTCCATCATACATTGTCCAAGTTTGAATAAGATAACCCAACAAACAACTGAGAAAATAATAATAATAATAATAATAATAATAATAATAATAATAATATCTTTATTTACTACACGTACATGTACAAGGTATACAGGTCTAGCTGACATCAACGACATACTACTGTATAGAAAGCTGCTTGTTATGCTGAGTATTTCAAGAAAATTAGGTCAGTGTCCCAGGATAACACCCAAACTAGTCGGCTAACACCCAGGTACCCATTTACTGATGGGTAAACATAGACAACAGGTGTAAAGAAACATGCCCAATGTTTCTACCCTGGCTGGGAATCGAATATTTACCAAAAATCATATATAGCTAACCCAAGCCAGGTGCTAAAAATAAGCCACGTTGACGTTTTTGGGTTATCCTAGGTTCTCTACACATATGCTGCTATGTGTGATAATCTATATAGAGAAAATAACTTTTTTGTTTCAGGTTTATGGTGGGGTACGAGTGTATATCACAGTTAGCCCTGTGCTACACTCCGTTTTCTCTAATATAAGCCACCAAGACAGGGATAGGAGAATGGTATTTGTATACCATATCCTCTTCGTTCCTCCGTCGAACTGCTCGGTGTTATGCCAAATATTATTTATTCTGGAGTATTTAACATGTTTTATGTTATTTATATTGTTTCTTATGTCATATTAGATCAATTATGATAGGTAAATAGGCTGTAGTGTTGATATTAGCGTAATAATAAAGCATATTCTCCTGCCTGGTCACAGACCGGGCCGCGGGGGCGTTGACCCCCGAAACTCTCTCCAGGTAAACTCCAGGCATCATGAGACTGAGCTCATGGCAACCGACAGTGGCTTCAAAGCCACCTTATCTTTAATGGATAATGTACTGTGTAGGTGCTTTACATAATGAGAAGCATTTCTTTTATTCATTGGAACCATAGCTAGGGCTAAAAGTAAGCAGGTTAAAACAATAAATGGAGAAAAAGAAATTGGAATGACTTATGCAGCAAGTAGAGCCACCAAACAGTACCAGCAGGTTGGTGTGGCGACCATGGAAATTTGAAATTATGCTAGCCAAAATTAGTGCCGAATAACTTAAGGAACCGAATAACTGATTGCCGGATTTGTGATGGCGGACCTGTACTAACAATTTTACACTGTTTATCGTATTTCTACAAAACTATACACTTTTCGTATTTCCTTGAGATTTTGCACCTCTTCGTATTTCAACAGGAATGTTTTACCCCATAATATCACTAATTTGTATGTCAGGTACACTAACCGACCTGCGTGGGAGGGTTCTGGTGACTGCTGGCAACTGTTTACAAGATGAACCTGTCTCTTTAGGTCTAATACTTCACTTTTAACCCTTTGAGGGTTTTCGTCGTACTAGTACGTTTTACGCGTAGGGGTTTTTGACGTACTAGTACGCATAAATTCTAGCGGCCTCAAATCTAGTGGGAGAAAGCTGGTAGGCCTTCATATGAAAGAATGGGTCTATGTGGTCAGTGTGCACAGTCTAAAAAAAATCCTGCAGCACACAGTGCATAATGAGAAAAAAAAAACTTTGACCATTTTTTTGGAATAAATCAGCGACTTTGCAGTGTATTTTCGTATGGTATTTATTGTTGTATTCTAGTTTTCTTGGTCTCATTTTATAGAATGGAAGACATATTACAGAAATTGAGATGATTTTGGCTGGTTTTACAAAGAAAGGTGCCTTGAGGGTTTTCGTCGTACTAGTACGTTTTATGCGTAGGGGTTTTTGACATACTAGTACGCATAAATTCTAGCGGCCTCAAATCTAGTGGGAGAAAGCTGGTAGGCCTTCATATGAAAGAATGGGTCTATGTGGTCAGTGTGCACAGTCTAAAAAAAATCCTGCAGCACACAGTGCATAATGAGAAAAAAAAAACTTTGACCATTTTTTTGGAATAAATCAGCGACTTTGCAGTGTATTTTCGTATGGTATTTATTGTTGTATTCTAGTTTTCTTGGTCTCATTTTATAGAATGGAAGACATATTACAGAAATTGAGATGATTTTGGCTGGTTTTACAAAGAAAGGTGCCTTGAAATTGAGCTCAAAGTAGCAGAAATGTTCGATTTTTACCAAACTTCAAAAGTAAACAAAGCGTGCAATACACGTCAACTGGTGAGTCTAATATTCTTTCACAAGTGCACCAATAATATTTATACCATTTTTTACACTAATGCAGTAGTCTGCATAACAGTAAATCTTATATTTTTTGTGAGAATAAAAATTCAAAATGGAAAGCAAAAGAATATAAGAGGGGCCTTGAGACGTGACTAATGACTAGAGGAAATGTCATTTTAGTGCCAGGAATGTCTTTCTTGTTTATTCTGGACCCTATTCGGAAATTGGCATCTTTTAAAATTTGTGTGAAATTGGCAAAATTGCTAAATTCTGACCACTGTACTGGATAGTTGAATTTCATAAATGGGTGGTTTCTTGCACCCATTCGATAGAAAAAATGGAGTTCTAGCGAAATATTCATGTTTTTTGTCGACTAGTACAGCGAAATTGGCCGAAAATGGGGCTCAAAGTGGGCAAAATCGCCGATGCGTAAACATCGCCGAGACCGCTAACTTTGCGAGAGCATAATTTCGTAAGTTTTCTATCAAATTTCAAACTTTTGGTGTCTTTATGATCGGGAAAAGATTCTCTATCTTTTCATAAGAGAAAATAATTTTTTTTTTTTTAAATTTGGCCGACCCTGAGAACGAGTTTCGGAGAGGGCCTGTCGACCCTCAAAGGGTTAAATTTCGTCTTATCATTTATTATCTATATACTACGGTACCACTGTGCTGTGGATGTTTTGTATATTTAGCAAGTTAAGACTTGAAAAGAGGTGGATTGTGTTGTCTAATGCGAGAGTTAGCAATCAATCGCACTGCAGCTTTTTGCTGGGTTATTAAAGGCTTAAGATGATTTGCTGTGGTTGAGCCCCATACACAAATACTATAGGTAAGGTAAGGGTAAATGAGAGAGTGGTACAAAGCTAGAAGAGCTGAATGGGGTACATAGTACTGTATTTTTGAAAGGATGCCTACTGTTTTGGAGACTTTCTTGGAAATTTGCTGTATGTGTGTCTGAAATCTGAGATTGCAGTCAAGGTGGAGACCTAGAAATTTTCTCTCCGCCTGTAATGAGACAGGCGAACCATTTATCAATATGTTTAGCTGTATATATGAAGCTCTGTTTCCAAACAGCATGAAGTAGGTTTTGTCTGTATTGAGAGTAAGTGTGTTGGTAATCATCCAAGTAGATATTTTTAGCAGTTCAACATTTACTGTGTCTGTTAGTATGGTTGGGTTTGGGTGAGAAAAGACATAAGTTGTATCATCTGCAATATAAAATGGGTTTAAGGAGATTAGATGCATTTGTTAGGTCATTGATGTAAATGAGAAAGAGTAGTGGGCCAAGAATGCTCCCTTGTGGAACTCCAACAAAAACAGGTTGTGTAGTGGAACTGGCTCCATTTGTGCATGCATACTGGGTTCTCTTGTTAAGATAAGATTTTAGGTAATCGAGAAAGTGTCCTCTGACTCCGTGCAAAAGGTCGTGGTCAACTGTATCAAAAGCTTTTCGTAAGTCTATGAAAAGTCCCAGGGAAAATTCATTTTTCTCAAGTACAGAGTGTATTAGTTCAGGCTTGTGTATAATAGCATCATTAGTACTTTTTTTTGGTCTGAACCCAAACTGACAAGGGTTGAGTATGTTGTGGGATATGAAGTAGGAGTAGACTTGTTTGTGTATTAATTTTTTGAAGATTTTAGATAGTAGGGGCAGGTTTAACCCCTTCAGGGTCCAAGGCCAAAATCTGAAGTGGTGCTCCAGTGTCCAAGAAATTTTGAAAAAAAAAAAAAAAAATAATTTTTTCTCACAGAATTAATGAGCATATTTTTGTGAAGGTAATAAGACAAAAAAAAAATTCTGATCAGTACTTACCAAGATACAGTGCCAAGAAGTTTGTCGAAAATGATGTGGTGGCGGCAACATCGACGAATTCCACATACGCGCATTACACTATTTTGCGGTTTTTCTTGTTTTTTCTTTTCTTTTCCAATTTTTTTCTATTCCTACTAACATTTGGGGCCTGAGAGACCAATACTGTATATAATGTATATACAGTGGACCCCCGCATACCGTTGGCATCACATAACGTTTAATCCGCATACCGCTCGCTTTAATCACAAAAATTTTGCCTCACATACCGCTCAAAAACCCGCTCACCGCTGTTCGTCCGAGATGTGTCCAATGTGCGCCCTCAGCCAGCCTCACATGTGCTGCCCGTGCCATTGTTTACCAGCCAGCCTCCGCAGTAACATCCAAGCATACAATCGGAACATTTCGTATTATTACATTGTTTTTGGTGATTTTCTCTGGGAAATAAGTGACCATGGGCCCCAAGAAAGCTTCTAGTGCCAACCCTACAGCAATAAGGGTGAGAATTACTATAGAGATGAAGAAAGAGATCATTGATAAGTATGAAAGTGGAGTGCGTATCGCCGACCTGGCCAGGTTGTACAAGAAACCCCAATCAACCATCGCTACTATTGTGGGCACCAGAAAGGCAATCAAGGAAGCTGTTCTTGCCAAAGGTTTAACTGTGTTTTCGAAACAAAGATCGCAAGTGATGGAAGATGTTGAGAGACTCTTATTGGTGTGGATAAATGAAAAACAGCTAGCAGGAGATAGTGTCTCTCAAGCGATCATAAGCGAAAAGGCTAGGAAGTTGCATGAGGATTTAATTAAAAAAATGCCTGCAACTAGTGCTGATGTGAGTGAATTTAAGGCCAGCAAAGGTTGGTTTGAGAGATTTAAGAAGCGTAGTGGCATACATAGTGTGATAAGGCATGGTGAGGCTGCCAGTTCGGACCACAAAGCGGCTGAAAAATATGTGCATGAATTCAAGGAGTACATAGAGGCTGAAGGACTGAAACCTGAACAAGTGTTTAATTGTGATGAAACAGGCCTGTTTTGGAAGAAAATGCCAAGCAGGACCTACATTACTCAGGAGGAAAAGGCACTCCCAGGACATAAGCCTATGAAAGACAGGCTTACTTTGTTGATGTGTTCCAATGCTACTGGTGATTGCAAAGTTAAGCCTTTATTAGTGTATCACTCTGAAACTCCCAGACCGTTCAGGCAAAAGAATGTCCTCAAGGAGAATTTGTGTGTGCTGTGGAGGGCAAACAGTAAGGCATGGGTCACTAGGGACTTTTTCTATGACTGGTTACACCATGCATTTGCCCCCAATGTGAAAGATTACCTAACTGAAAAGAAATTAGAACTTAAGTGCCTCCTGGTGTTAGACAATGCCCCTGGTCATCCTACAGACGTGGCAGAGCGACTTTATGGGACATGAAATTCATTAAGGTGAAGTTTTTGCCTCCTAATACCACTCCTCTCCTGCAGCCCATGGACCAGCAGGTTATTGCAAACTTCAAAAAACTGTACACAAAAGTTCTGTTTGAAAGGTGCTTTGTAGTGACCTCAGAAACTCAACTGACTCTAAGAGAGTTTTGGAGAGAGCACTTTAATATCCTCAATTGTGTGAACCTTATAGGTAAGGCTTGGGAGGGAGTGACTAAGAAGACCTTGAACTCTGCTTGGAAGAAACTGTGGCCAGAATGTGTAGACAAAAGGGATTTTGAAGGGTTTGAGGCTAACCCTGAGAGGATTATGCCAGTTGAGGAATCCATTGTGGCATTGGGAAAGTCCTTGGGGTTGGAGGTTAGTGGGGAGGATGTGGAAGAGTTGGTGGAGGAGGACAATGAAGAACTAACCACTGATGAGCTGATAGATCAACTTCAACAGCAAGAGGCCATACCTGAGGAAACTGGTTCAGAGGAGGGGAGAGAGAAAATTGAAGAAGTTGCCTACTACAAAGATTAAGGAAATCTGTGCAAGTGGCTTGAAGTGCAAACCTTCATGGATGAAAATCACCCTCACACAGCTATTGCAAGCCGTGCTGGTGATTATTACACTGACAATGTTGTGAAACACTTTAGGGAAGTCATAAAGGAACGAGAGGTACAGGCGACTATGGACAGATATGTTGTGCGAAAGAAGTCCAGTGACTGAAGCTGGTCCTAGTGGCATTAAAAGAAGAAGGGAAGTAACCCCAGAAAAGGACTCGACACCTCAAGTCTTAATGGAAGGGGATTCCCCTTCTAAACACTAACACTTTCTCTCTCCTCCTCCCATCCCATCAATCATCACCAGATCTTCAATAAAAGTAAGTGTCATGTAATTGTCCATGCCTTTTTCAGTTTGTGTGTATTAAAATTAACATTTCATGTGGTAAAAATTTTTTTTTTCATACTTTTGGGTGTCTTGCACGGATTAATTTGATTTCCATTATTTCTTATGGGGAAAATTCATTCGCATACCGATCATTTCGCATAACAATGAGCCCTCTTGCACGGATTAAAATCGCTATGCGGGGGTCCACTGTATATAAACTCATTGTATTGAACACAATAACCGCACTAAAGTTATTATCATATTATTGTTTACCACTGTTGTTTATTACAATAAACATGCACAAATCTTGTATAATACTAATGTTCTATCATATATTTACATATTTACAATCACTGGACATGGTTTTAGAACTGCTGGAGCTTGTGGAACTCCTTGAAACAAGGCACCATGCACGGAGGCACCTTACATTCCTCACACATAAACCGAGTGTCTTTGCGTCTTTGTTGCCGTCTTTTTGTTTGTGCACAGACGATGCATTTTTCTGAGAAAAATTTCTTCTGAGTTGAAAGAAGTTGTATTATGAAATGATCACCTTCCCTCCTCAAACACTTGGGTATATCCTGAGGAGTTCGAGGACCTTGTTGTATAGCAGGTGTTGTTACCTGGTACTTCATTATGAGTTGTCTGACAACAGACAAACAAAATTCACCATACGGTGGTCTGTTGCCAGTCTTTATTTGGTACATATTATTGAAATTGAGCATTGAAATGTCCATGAGATGGAAGAAAAGTTTCATGTACCACTTTTTAACTCTTACGAACACAGTCAACAAAAACCAATCTGCATGTCACATTTGTCAACCAAGCGCATTTTTTTGTGTATAATCAATCACTGTCACTGGTTTTCGAATACGTTCATTAGTCACTCAATAAACTTTCCCATGTCTTGCATTTTTACGGTGAATGATTGTCAACAATGTGACATCTCGTTTGTCATGCCCGTAATGCCATGATGTCAATGGCGGGTAAACACCTGCACGTCATCACCACGAGCACCTGCGTTGAGCCTGGGCATATGTTTACGATTAGAACGCACTGTGCCACACATCTGTCTTGTTCACTCGCATGAAATCACTGAGTAAGGGGCTTGTGTCCCAGTTATCGGTATATAATGTATGCCCCTTACCAAGATAAGGTGCCATCAGTTTCTCACTAGTCACCTTGAGATACCCAAAAAACATCTTGGTATCTTTCAATGTTTTGCTACCGTGTATACAACAATATCCAACACCAGGCCACTGTCACAATCACAGAGTACAAACAGTTTTATACCAAAGCGTTTCCTCTTGCTCGGTATTTTACTGCTTGAATGATAGTCTACCTTTGAAAAAAATCAAAGACTCGTCAATTACAAGATTCTTGAATGGATAAAAGTATATGCTGAACTTTTTTTTTGAGATACATGAAAAAATTTCTAATCTTGTAAAACCCTGTCACTTCTGTCAGGCCTGGTTTTGTCAGAGAAGTGCAAAAAATACGTAAGAGTAAGATAAACCTGTTCACTGGTATGATTTCACTGAAGACCGGGGTAGAAATTAGCCGTCTGTGGACCAGTATGTTTTTATATTATGCTTATAGACGTGAGGCATAAGCATTATTTTTCCCAAAAAGCAAATACATTTCTGCAACAGTCGTCTCTTTCCACCTGTGTGTCTTGACTGTGGTGAAAAGATCGTATTTGCCATGGTGTACTCAAAATACTTATTACTTTCCCTGACAAAAATTTTCCCATCAATGGCTGGTCAAAGAATAATTCAAAGAATTCCAGTTCATTGGCCATGGTTCCAAAGGGGGACAAGTAGGTAGAATTCCACTTTGAGAATCATCAAAGTGGTGAGGCTTGGAACAAAATTGGGATTTTGCTGCCAATCCACATACGGTTTGCTGGTGGATACGGGGACATCATAGGGGGTTGTGCGGGTGGTTGTGGTTGTGGTGGGCTGGTGGCTGGCGCTCCGCTTTGTCCTTGAACGACGAGTCAGCAGCGTGGGTCCCAGCGTGGCCTGGTGAGTCACCCCTGGCGGTGCCACTACCATCACCACTAACACCATCCACTGATGCCTGTGGTCTATCCATGCCAAGTGTAGCCACTTCATCCTCACTATCACTACCTAAAACTGGTGTTGGGCCACGGGATGTACTCCGGGATGTACTCCGTCCCCTGGGCACAGCATAGGGTACACTACCCGAGCGCATGCGGTGGCGAACATACCGACGCTTCACTGGTGAATATGATTCCTCACTATCACTACTCGATTGATCGTCGAGCGCAATAAAATCACAGTCCACGTCACTATCATTATCATTACTGAAGTCAGAGGCCCGGCCACGCGAAAATATTAGTTTTCTCTTGCGATGAGGAACAACCGACCGTGAGTCATAAGTGCCCACACCATAGGTAGAAGGTTGAGGATCGTCAGGGTTTTCTGCACTATTATCAATATCCTGGTCGTTCTTTTCGGTCACTAACTGATCAAAGCCGTAGAATTCGTCTTCATTTCCAGTTCCATCAGTGTCAGAACTATCAGATAGGAAGAGGAGAGTCCCAATTTTCCGGGGAGTGAGAGCTGACTTGCGACGAGGCATGGTGAACAAGGGTAACTGAGCCGGCGTTCCCACAATGCTATGCGGGTGCCTAGATTTTTTGTTTATGGCGCACACCCACCACGCAGACCCGTTCTCTCACATGTAGGCCTATGAGCGTTTTTGCGCTAAATTTGACGGCGCTAGAATTTTGGTGTAGATTCTACG
Source organism: Cherax quadricarinatus (assembly GCF_026875155.1). Lineage (NCBI taxonomy): Eukaryota > Metazoa > Arthropoda > Malacostraca > Decapoda > Parastacidae > Cherax > Cherax quadricarinatus. Next base: position 34,600,178 of record NC_069399.1, read on the forward strand.
GTTTGGACACTCAACGTAAGGCAGTTGATCTACGGGACGGACCCTGAAAGGGTTAATATAGGCCTATAATTGTTCAATTCAGTTGGATCACCTTTGAGGATTGGGGTGACTTGCTGTCTTTGGTATGGATGGGAAAGTGGAAGATTCAGTGGATTTGTTAAATAGAGTTGCAATACAGTGGACCCCCGGTTAACGATATTTTTTCACTCCAGAAGTATGTTCAGGTGCCAGTACTGACCGAATTTGTTCCCATAAGGAATATTGTGAAGTAGATTAGTCCATTTCAGACCCCCAAACATACACGTACAAATGCACTTACATAAATACACTTACATAATTGGTCGCATTCGGAGGTAATCGTTATGCGGGGGTCCACTGTATTTGGTGATAACGCATGAGAAGGTTTTTTATGCATGATTGGTCCCCTGTCTTGTTCTTTAGTGTTTTGATGATAAGCAAGTTTTCAGTAGGGGTAGTTGCCAGTGAGGTAAATAACATAGAAACATGATATGTTCTCTAGAATGAATAAAATATGTCATTATGTGATTGGTTGCGGCTATTCCCTCTCCCGCTCTGACCACATCTTCCCGTGCTCTTATTATAAGAGAAAACGGAGTGTTTGTGAGGCTAACTCTACTAGATCACTAGGTTCATAAGGACAACACTGAAACAGTGTTGAAATATTGTATAAAAATATAATAAAACTTCATAGAAGATGTAAAGAAATAAACTGGTTTTATAAAGCGTACATACACATTTACCATTGAGAACAGATGCTGGCAGAGGTTAAGGGTGGAAAAGATAGGCAGAGCAGCATATGCTGTCACTATTCCTATAAACCCTAACAACAACAAAAACAACATTGTAGGAGTTCGTTTCATTTCATCCTTTTTCTTTCGCTTAATCACTTAACTTACTTGCTACACTCTTAGTGCTACAACCCACAACCTGCACACCTTGCTTGTGTTTATCTATAATTTCATGCTTTACCAAAATCTTAAGAATATTTTTGTGAATGAGGTGAATGTATTCAGATATTTGGGAGTGGACGTGTCAGCGGATGGGTCTATGAAAGATGAGGTGAATCATAGAATTGATGAGGGGAAAAGGGTGAGTGGTGCACTTAGGAGTCTGTGGAGACAAAGAACTTTGTCCTTGGAGGCAAAGAGGGGAATGTATGAGAGTATAGTTTTACCAACGCTCTTATATGGGTGTGAAGCGTGGGTGATGAATGTCGCAGCGAGGAGAAGGCTGGAGGCAGTGGAGATGTCATGTCTGAGAGCAATGTGTGGTGTGAATATAATGCAGAGAATTCGTAGTTTGGAAGTTAGGAGGAGGTGCGGGATTACCAAAACTGTTGTCCATAGGGCTGAGGAAGGGTTGTTGAGGTGGTTCGGACATGTGGAGAGAATGGAGCGAAACAGAGTGACTTCAAGAGTGTATCAATCTGTAATGGAAGGAAGGCGGGGTAGGGGTCGGCCTAGGGAAGGTTGGAGGGAGGGTGTAAAGGAGGTTTTGTGTGTGAGGGGCTTGGACTTCCAGCAGGCATGCGTGAGCGTGTTTGATAGGAGTGAATGGAGACAATTTATTTATTTATTATCACACTGGCCGATTCCCACCAAGGCAGGGTGGCCCGAAAAAGAAAAACTTTCACCATCATTCACTCCATCACTGTCTTGCCAGAAGGGTGCTTTACACTACAGTTTTTAAACTGCAACATTAACACCCCTCCTTCAGAGTGCAGGCACTGTACTTCCCATCTCCAGGACTCAAGTCCGGCCTGCCGGTTTCCCTGAATCCCTTCATAAATGTTACTTTGCTCACACTCCAACAGCACGTCAAGTATTAAAAACCATTTGTCTCCATTCACTCCTATCAAACACGCTCACACATGCCTGCTGGAAGTCCAAGCCCTCGCACACAAAACCTCCTTTACCCCCTCCCTCCAACCCTTCCTAGGCCGACCCCTACCCCCCTTCCTTCCACTACAGACTGATACACTCTTGAAGTCATTCTGTTTCGCTCCATTCTCTCTACATGTCCGAACCACCTCAACAACCCTTCCTCAGCCCTCTGGACAACAGTTTTGGTAATCCCACACCTCCTCCTAACTTCCAAACTACGAATTCTCTGCATTATATTCACACCACACATTGCCCTCAGACACGACATCTCCACTGCCTCCAGCCTTCTCCTCGCTGCAACATTCATCACCCACGCTTCACACCCATATAAGAGCGTTGGTAAAACTATACTCTCATACATTCCCCTCTTTGCCTCCAAGGACAAAGTTCTTTGTCTCCACAGACTCCTAAGTGCACCACTCACTCTTTTTCCTCATCAATTCTATGATTCACCTCATCTTTCATAGACCCATCCGCTGACACGTCCACTCCCAAATATCTGAATACGTTCACCTCCTCCATACTCTCTCCCTCCAATCTGATATTCAATCTTTCATCACCTAATCTTTTTGTTATCCTCATAACTTACTCTTTCCTGTATTCACCTTTAATTTTCTTCTTTGCACACCCTACCAAATTCATCCACCAATCTCTGCAACTTCTCTTCAGAATCTCCCAAGAGCACAGTGTCATCAGCAAAGAGCAGCTGTGACAACTCCACTTTGTGTGTGATCTTTATCTTTTAACTCCACGCCTCTTGCCAAGACCCTCGCATTTACTTCTCTTAAACCCCATCTATAAATATATTAAACAACCACGGTGACATCACACATCCTGTCTAAGGCCTACTTTTACTGGGAAAAAATTTCCCTCTTTCCTACATACTCTAACTTGAGCCTCACTATCCTCGTAAAAAACTCTTCACTGCTTTCAGTAACCTACCTCCTACACCATACACTTGCAACATCTGCCACATTGCCCCCCTATCCACCCTGTCATACGCCTTTTCCAAATCCATAAATGCCACAAAGACCTCTTTAGCCTTATCTAAATACTGTTCAACTTATATGTTTCACTGTAAACACCTGGTCCACACACCCCCTACCTTTCCTAAAGCCTCCTGTTCATCTGCTATCCTATTCTCCGTCTTACTCTTAATTCTTTCAATTATAACTCTACCATACACTTTACCAGGTACACTCAACAGACTTATCCCCCTATAATTTTTGCACTCTCTTTTATCCCCTTTGCCTTTATACAAGGAACTATGCATGCTCTCTGCCAATCCCTAGGTACCTTACCCTCTTCCATACATTTATTAAATAATTGCACCAACCACTCCAAACTATATCCCCACCTGCTTTTAACATTTCTATCTTTATCCCATCAATTCCGGCTGCCTTGCCCCCTTTCATTTTACCTACTGCCTCACGAACTTCCCCCACACTCACAACTGGCTCTTCTCACTCCTACAAGATGTTATTCCTCCTTGCCCTATACACGAAATCACAGCTTCCCTATCTTCATCAACATTTAACAATTCCTCAAAAATATTCCCTCCATCTCTCCAATACCTCTAACTCTCCATTTAATAACTCTCCTCTCCTATTTTTAACTGAAAATCCATTTGTTCTCTAGGCTTTCTTAACTTGTTAATCTCACTCCAAACTTTTTCTTATTTTCAACAAAATTTGTTGATAACATCTCACCCACTCTCTCATTTGCTCTCTTTTTACATTGCTTCACCACTCTCTTAACTTCTCTCTTTTTCTCCATATACTCTTCCCTCCTTGCATCACTTCTACTTTGTAAAAAACTTCTCATATGCTAACTTTTTCTCCCTTACTACTCTCTTTACATCATCATTCCACCAATCGCTCCTCTTCCCTCCTGCACCCACTTTCCTGTAACCACAAACTTCTGCTGAACACTCTATACACTACATTTTTAAACCTACCCCATACCTCTTCGACCCATTGCCTATGCTCTCATTAGCCCATCTATCCTCCAATAGCTGTTTATTATCTTACCCTAACTGCCTCCTCTTTTAGTTTATAAACCTTCACCTCTCTCTTCCCTGATGCTTCTATTCTCCTTGTATCCCATCTACCTTTTACTCTCAGTGTAGCTACAACTAGAAAGTGATCTGATATATCTGTGGCCCCTCTATAAACATGTACATCCTGAAGTCTACTCAACAGTCTTTTATCTACCAATACATAATCCAACAAACTACTGTCATTTCGCCCTACATCATATCGTGTATACTTATTTATCCTCTTTTTCTTAAAATATGTATTACCTATAACTAAACCCCTTTCTATACAAAGTTCAATCAAAGGGCTCCCATTATCATTTACACCTGGCACCCCAAACTTACCTACCACACCCTCTCTAAAAGTTCTCCTACTTTAGCATTCAAGTCCCCTACCACAATTACTCTCTCACTTGGTTCAAAGGCTCCTATACATTCACTTAACATCTCCCAAAATCTCTCTCTCTCCTCTGCATTCCTCTCTTCTCCAGGTGCATACACGCTTATTATGACCCACTTCTCGCATCCAACCTTTACTTTAATCCACATAATTCTTGAATTTACACATTCATATTCTCTTTTCTCCTTCCATAACTGATCATTTAACATTACTGCTACCCTTCCTTTGCTCTAACTCTCTCAGATACTCCAGATTTAATCCCATTTATTTCCCCCACTGAAACTCTCCTACCCCCTTCAGCTTTGTTTCGCTTAGGGCCAGGACATCCAACTTCTTTTCATTCATAACATCAGCAATCATCTGTTTCTTGTCATCCGCACTACATCCACGCACATTTAAGCAACCCAGTTTTATAAAGTTTTTCTTCTTCTCTTTTTAGTAATTGTATACAGGAGAAGGGGTTACTAGCCCATTGCTCCCGGCATTTTAGTCGCCTCATACGACACGCATGGCTTACGGAGGAAAGATTCTTTTCCACTTCCCCATGGACAATAGAAGAAATAAAAAAGAACAAGAGCTATTTAGAAAAAGGAGGAAAACCTAGATGTATGTATATATATATATGCATGTGCGTGTCTGTGAAGTGTGACCAAAGTGTAAGTAGGAGTAGCAAGATATCCCTGTTATCTTAGCGTGTTTATGAGACAGATGGAGACAAATGGTTTTTAATACTTGACGTGCTGTTGGAGTGTGAGCAAAGTAACATTTATGAAGGGGTTCAGGGAAACCGGCAGGCCGGACTTGAGTCATGGAGATGGGAAGTACAGTGCCTGCACTCTGAAGGAGGGGTGTTAATGTTGCAGTTTAAAAAGTGTAGTGTAAAGCACCCTTCTGGCAAGACAGTGATGGAGTGAATGATGGTGAAAGTTTTTTCTTTTTCGGGCCACCCTGCCTTGGTGGGAATCGGCCAGTGTGATAATAATAAAAAAAAAAATTTGCGTGTTTTAAAAGAAAAAAAATTTTTTGCGATCACTACTTACTCAGATATAGAGGCGTGAAGTTGACAGAAAGTGAACTGCTTATGGCAACAACGGCGACTGCCACTCACTCGCTAATATTTTTACTATTATTTTACTTTTTTTTTTTTTAATTTATTTTTTCAAGTAACTTTTGTGGCCTGTGAGACCAATATAATATGTAATGCATATATTTATTTATTTATTAATTTGAACATGATACATTGAAGTACAAGGAAATACAGTGGTTAATTAAGTGTTATATGCCAAAGCCCCTTGTATGCAGAGTATTATGGGCAGGCTTAAAATTAACTTAAGATTAGCTAAGCAATAATATATTCAGTGGTAAACAGTTAACAATTAAGCACAAATGAGTATTTCAAAGACAGGTCATAAGGTCATTTACTGTGTTGCTGAGCATTCAGTAGAATGCAGTATTCTGTTAGATAATGTAATTAAAAATAACAAAGTTTGATTGGGTCTCAGGTTAAATATTTATGAGATACAATTATTCAGTATTTATATGGTTGTGGGTGAGTAAGTGATTTTTAAGAAGAGACTTGAATTTATAAACAGACAGTGTTTCTTTTAAATTCACAGTTAATGAATTCCAGATTTTTGAGCCTTTTATGTGCATTGAGTTTTTGCATAGCGTGCGATGGACACGAGAAATATCAAAGAGTGATCTGTGCCATGTGTTATGGTCATGTGTTCTGTTGAGGTTGGTAAGGAGACGTTTGAGAGGAGGGTTTATATCCGTGTTAAGTGTTCTATGTATGTAGTAGGTACAATAATAGGTATGTATGTTTTGTATGGTGAGTAGGTTTAGAGTTTTAAATATTGGTGGAGTGTGCTGCCTGTAGTGGGAATTTATCATTCTGACTGCAGCCTTTTGTTGGGTAATTAGTGGTCTGAGATGGTTTATTGTTGTTGAGCCCCATGCACAAATTCCATGGTTGAGATAGGGGTAAATAAGTGAGTGATATAGGGCCAGGAGGGCTGACTGTGGAACATAGTACCGTATCTTCGATAGTATGCCTATGGTCTTGAAAATTTCTTCGGAAATTTGTTGTATATGTGTTTGAAATTTGAGTCTATTATCAAGGTTGATTCCTAAGAATTTTCCCTCTTTGAGTTTTGTGATAGGTGATCCGTTTATCATTAGTTAAGAGGGACATCTTTTAGCTCTGTTACCAAACTGAATGAAGTAGGTTTTCTCAATGTTTAGAGTAAGTTTGTTAGTCCTCATCCAGGTAGATATTTTCTGTAATTCGGTATTTACAGTATTGGCTAGCACGCCTGGGCTCGGGTGAGAGAAGACGTATGTAGTGTCATCTGCAAATTGTGTGGGTTTGAGTAGTTGTGATTCATTTGGTAGGTCATTTATGTATATGAGAAAGAGAAGAGGGCCTAGGACACTTCCCTGTGGGACACCAACTGTAATTATTGGCCATGCGAAAGAGTTTGCCCCGTTTGTGCACACATATTGGCTTCTGTTGCTGAGGTAAGACTTTAGGTAGTTGAGGGAGTGCCCTCTTATACCATAGTGCGACAATTTTATATGGAGCAAGTCATGGTCAACTGTATCAAAAGCTTTACGTAAGGCTTTTGATAGAGTACCGCGCCAGAGACTGTTAAAGAAAGTGGCAGATCATGGCATTGGGGGAAAAGTGCTGTCATGGATCGAGTCATGGCTCACTAATAGTGGAGAAGAAATTATTGAGTCTGTTTGCTGTTTCAGTTGGTGGGAGTTGGGGTTCATCTGGTTTTGTTAATTCAATTTCGCTATTTTGTGATATCTTTTTTGTTCCTAGAATTTGTGGTAGGGTTTTAAAAGTCTTTTTTATGTCACCTTGTAAGTTGGATAATCTGTTCTCATAATACAATTTTTTAGCCCTTCTTATCAGGCTGGTTAGGATTGATGAGTAACGTTTTGTTTGGCCTCTGGTTATGTGACCCATTCTGTACTGTTTTTCGTATAAGTGCTTTGTATTTAGGGATTTGAGGATGCTGGGTGTTAGCCAAGGACTATTCAGTCTCTTCAAATTCAAATTCAAAGTTTATTCTCTATAAGGATTACAATGCTGAGTTTACAGAATTTGGTTATTGTGTGGTTTACATGTAGTAAAATAATAATTACAGAGTGTACCACTAGAACACCTAGCATGGCTAGGCATTTCGGGCAGACTTAAATTAAATCTTAAGTTTAAAATATTACAAAATTATGAGGTAAGTTGGTATTATGGCTAAGTGACTAAATACTAGTTTGTGAGTTTAGCAATGTGAATGCTTTTGTTTTGGCACTATACATAGTTTCAGTATTGGAGTATCACAGGCCAACTTATGACTAGTTAAGATTCATTATTTTGAGATTGAGATTGATATTTCTGTTTATGGTCAAATGGGTGAGTGTAAGTGTGAGCCACCAGGTGGTATTGGTGTAATTAGTTGACAGGGTGTATCAGGGAGATAAGATGTTTTCTGATGGTAGTTTTGAAGATGATGAATATGTCTGCAGTTTTAGAATTTTCAGGTGGGTGTTCCAGATTTTGGGGCCTTTGACATACATTGAATTTTTGAAAAGGTTTAGTTGGAAACGGGGAATGTCATAGAGATGTTTGTGTCTGGTGTTGTGCCTGTGGGTTCTGTCACAACTATCAAGAAAGCATTTTAGGTCAAGGTTAATATTGGAATTTAAGGTCCTGTAGATGTAGATTGCATAGTAGTAAGTGTGGATGTACTGAACAGGGAGTAAGTTTAGATCTATGAAGAGTGGGAGGGGAGGGGGGGTGTTGCCAGGGATGGGATTTAGTGATTATTCTTACTGCGGCTTTTTGTTGGTTTATTATTGGCTTTAGGTGTGTTGCTGCAGTTGAACCCCAAGCACAGATAGCATGGGTGAGGTAGGGATATATAAATGAATGGTATAGTGTGAGAAGGGCAGTTTGCGGCACGTAGTATCGTATCTTGGAGAGGATCCCAACTGTTTTGGATACTTTTTTGGTTATGTGTTGGATATGGGTGCTGAAGTTCAGGTTGTTGTCGAGGTATAGGCCTAGGAATTTACCCTCTTTATGCCCGGCATTTAGAGTGTTGTCGATCTTAATGTTAATTTGCACATCTGCTCTGCTACCAAACATAATGTAGTAGATGTTGTCAGTGTTAAGCGTAAGTTTATTGGCTGTCATCCAAGTCGATATTTTGATTAGCTCCTCATTAACAATGGCGTTGAGGGTGGCAAGATTAGGGTGAAAGATGATATAAGTAGTGTCGTCAGCAAAGAGAATGGGGTTCTGGTGTTGAGATACGTTTGGAAGATCATTGATGTATTTGAGGAAGAGCAGGGGACCAAGAACACTTCCCTGCGGAACTCCAGTATCAAGTGGCCGTGTTGTTGATGCTGTGTTTTTAAATTGGGGGACTTTACTGATACCTATTAGAAAGGTAAGATTTGAAATATGCAAGCGCATGGCCTCTTATACCATAATGGTCAAGTTTGTGGAGTAGGATGCCGTGGTCTACTGTGTCAAAAGCTTTTCGTAGGTCAGTAAAAATTCCTAGTGGATATTCCTTATTTTCCAATGCTGTGTAAAGCAGATCTAGCATTTTTATGATTGCATCATTTGTGCTTTTATTTTTCCTGAATCCAAATTGGCAGGGGTTGAGTATGTTTTGTGCCATTATAAATGAATGTAGTTTCCTGTGCACGAGTTTCTCAAAGATTTTGGATAGCAATGGTAAGTTTAATATTGGCTTATAGTTGTTTAAATCTGTTAGGGTTTTTTATGTATTGGTGTAACCCTTGCCATCTTGAGTAGTTTCGGGAAGGTGCTAGTTTCTAGTGACTTGTTAAAAAGTAATGAGATAGCATGCGAGAGGACATGGGCTGCTCTCTTGTACAATAATGGTGGGACATGAGACAGATTCCCTGAGTTATTTTTAAGTGACTTTATAATCTCGGTGACTTCCGTGGTCTCAGTTGGAGCAAGATAGAAGGAATTTGGGAAATTCCCATCTAGGTAGTCCCCGGCATGGGCATTGGTACGTGGGATTTTATTGGCGAGATTAGAACCTATGGTTGAGAAGAAGTCGTTTATCTTGTTAGCTGTGTCAGTGGGATGCAGTGGTGTTTCATTAGGTTTAGTTAGGACAATTTTCTTGTTTTTTTTCAGTTTGTGGGTCCCTAAAATCTGAGAGAGTGTTTTCCAGGTCTTTTTTTTATATATCCTCTTGTGTCAGTGAATCTACTGGAGTAGTATAGTTGTTTGGCTTTCTTTATTACTTTGGTGAGGAAAAGATGAATAGTGTTTAAATATCTTTGTGTATTAAGCCTTTGTCTATATTGCTTTTCATATTGGTGTTTCTTATCAGTGGATTTCAGAATGGTGCTGGTTAGCCAATGGGCAACCAAGTCGTTTGTTTGTGATAGTTTCGTTTTTATAGGACAATTTTTGTTGTATGTCTAAGTAATTTGTTAAGAAAAATGTCTGTCCAGTCATCCAATACCATTGGCCTTGGAGAATTCTATAGGCCAGTCAAACAGTCTCTAGGTCAGCTGTGGACTTCCTTATTGAGGCCTCATCATGGAGTCTAAAATGAAACTTTGTTGTATTCAAGTGGTGGTTTACTAATGTTTGTCAAGAGGAAGGTAGGGTAGTGGTTTGTAGTGCTATCTGTGATTATCCTGATTTAAGGGGGGCTAGTATATTGGTTTCATATGTGGTCTATTATGGCTGCACTTGTTTCAGTGAGCCTGGTTGGTTTAGTTATTGTTGGTATGAGAAGTGTGTTGTTCATATTGTTGATGAAATCAGTTACAGGCTGATCATCTAGTAGGCCAAGGTTGATTTTGAAGTCTCCAGCAAGAGAAGGTGGTGCTTATTCATTTGTCTGTTTGTTTTTTAGTTCCCTTTTAAATTTCTCACTGAAATTTGGGATGTTTTGTGTGGGTATCCGGGAAATGGCACCCATTGTTATAGGCGTCTTAAGGTTTTTTACAGTAAAATTAGCAAAAATGTATTCTCCCTATTCTCTCACTAAAGCAGTGGTGCTAATGCAAGATAATTGGTTAGAATAATAGATTGCAATACCCCCCCAACTTGGTAGGTCTGCAGTTGTGGATTGCTGTGTATCCTGGTAGAGGGTAGATATCTATTGTGTCCTGCTTAAGCCAGGTCTCAGTAAGAATAATGCAGGAGAAGGGTGTCTTTAGTGATTCAAGGAAAATGCCAGGAGGTCACATAGTGTTTGCTTAAGGACCGATGTTGTAGTTTTAAATACTGATAGACTTTTAGCATTGTTTAGGATAGTGCTGGCTTGTGATGTTGAGTAGTAAAGGAGTTACTTTCAATAGGTTTTGATTGGGTGTCAGATTATGGAGGTTTAGATCAGGGTCAACGTGATCAATCATCTTCTAGGTTTAAATTATGGTTATTTATATCCTGAGTTGTGTGTTGAGTTCTAGTACTGATATCTGTAGTGGTGGGAAGTTTGGACAAGTATATAGCTATAGCATTTTGGTCATGTAGAGTATAGTCACTAATACACATAATGGAGTTGGTGTTGTCTATGTTTTGTGCTGGAATGAGTTAAAAATACAACTTGGTATAAACTAATATAAAAAAAATACAAATTAAAAATAGCACAAGACTTCTCACTTGTAATTGCACTAAGGTCTAAGTAATGACTTTGGTATAGTCTATGTATTGAGCTAGAATGAGCTATAGTCCAACTAGGTTATCTAATAATATAAAAATACAAATTAAAAATAGCACCAGAACTCTCACTAGTAATTACACTATGGTCTAATATAAAGAATTTGGTTAAATTGACTATGTATTGAGCTAGAATGAGCTATGTACAACTGAGCTTAATCTAATGATATAAAAAAGGCACAAAACTCAAAATGTAATTGCACTAAGGTGGGTTTTATAAATTGTTTACAAGAATTAGAGTATAACTAGATTTAAATTGACAAGATAAATATGCAAGTTAAGGTAGCAAAAGAATAAGAAAAAAAAACTAGAAAAAAAAATATATGAGGTAGTTGGTACTAAATTAGCAAAAGATAGTTAAGGGCCTTGAACAATAATATAATTAAAATATACACTAATTGCACACACAATATTTGTCACTAAGATATGAAAACAATCGTAGAGTAGGACTTATAATATAAACTTATAATATAAAAATACAAATTGAAATGGTACTTGCAAATTTCACTAGGGTCTGGTATAGGTTGTTGACAGATCAAGTGTATAACTAGATTTAAAATTTACAAAATAAAATTCACAAATTAAAGTACCAAAAGAAAAATAAGTAAAAAATAACAATGGCAATGTCTTGGTTATAATATGATAGTAAGATGGTAGACAGGTACACAGGTACAAAGGATAATATAAGGTTGGAGTTGAATATACAAACTTGAAAATTTGGCAACAAAATGTTTATGGGAAGTATAAAATAATGATAATGTACAAAGTAAAATTGACTGGTAATAAAAATGGTGTTTAAAAAAAATTTTAGTAAGTAATAGTGATTACAAACAAATTAAGGTAAGGTTTAAGGTAATTAGACAAGTAATGGTTATTAAATGATGTCAAAAATGTTAAGAGTAATTGTATTTTATTGATAGTTAAAAAAGGTAATTATTAATTTTAGTAAGTAATATCAATGATAGTATTTTTAAAAAAAAATAGAGGTAGTAATATGGACAGAGAAAATATCAATTCAGCTAATATTTAAGCAAACAATAGTAATAGAAAATTTGTTAAGGTGACTTTTGCTTATAGTAAAATCACAAAATGGGTAGTTGATTATTAATTACTAAGAGATTGTACTACGAAATTTGAACAATAATGGAGCAAACATACACTACATTCGTAGGCTTTTAGGTTGGACATTTTGTTATTCTCTGTAAGATTAGTATCCCTGAGAAATCGTGATAGATCATCTCGTTCGTGATTGTGTACAGTTGACCTACATTTGTTTTTCCTAACTGAATTTTCCCATCCCGTGTGAAGCATTGGTGATTGTGTCATTATTCTCCCGCTTAAGTTTTCTGACTCTTAAGGGGGGTTCTGACGTTTTTTGGTAAGACACTCGTTTATGTATACCTCTTTCTTTACTTTAAAAGATGCAATAATTAGTCTTTTTTTTTCCTGTCATGTGAGTGGAATCTAAGCATAACACTTTTTCTACCTTGGGATTTCCCAGTAACCTGGCTTCTTTTATTTCTGACTCTGGTACAATAACACTTGTTTGGTCCTTTATGATCTGCAGAGTAATTTTTTTTACTGTTTGTTTGGTTCGTATCGCTGGGAAAAAGTGGACTGTTAACTATTACTGCGTCCCATAGTTTATCTTGTTCAGTTTTATCTTCTTGGAGAGCAAAGTAGTCACTGAACTGGTTATCTAAGTTGTTCTTCCATTCTTTTACTGCTTCTTCAACCTTTGTATTAAGAGATATTATTTGTTGGGTATGGCTATCTATGACTGTTTGGATGGTCTTGTCACAGTTAGTCATTCCTGGTGTTGATAACTTTTGTTCAAGACTGAGGATTTTGTTCTCGAGTTGTGTCATCCTGGTGTCTTGTTTTGTTAGTGTCTCTCGAAGATTCATATTTTCAATAACTAAGGTGGAGATGCATGTCTTTAGGGTATCTGGATCGTTGGTCATACCTGAGAGACTACTTGTCATCTGTTTAGTTTTTTTGGGGCAGTGCTTGTTATAGAGATATTGGGTCTTTTTTAGAAAATTATTAATACATTCGTCAATATCTGTATAGATTTCTAGCTCAGTGTGCCAGTCAATGTTTGTCACTGCTGCTGTGAAGTTATTAATGGCTGCCTCATTGTGAAGTCTGAAAGTGACTTTAGTAGTGTCTAGAGGTAATTTGCCAAGATTTGTTATGAGGAAGATAGGGTAATGATCTGTGGTATTATCTGTGATTATGCCTGATTTTAAAGGGGATATGGTATTGGTCCAGATGTGGTATAGTAGGGAAACACTAGTCTCTGTAACTTTTGTAGGTTTTGTTACTGTTGGTAGCATCATGCAGTTACTCAGTGTTTGTGAATTCAGTAACATGTGGGTCCTGGTCTTGCAGGAGATTTATATTGAAGTCACCTGAGAGTAGTAAGTGATCTTTGTTTATGTGTGCATCAGTTATCATGCTTCCTAGGTTTTCACTAAATCGGATAATGTTTGACTGTGGTACTCTGTAGATGTTTATCACTGTGAGAGGTTTTAGTAGGTATTTTGACTTTAATTTAGCTATTATATATTCCCCATGCTCATCCCTTGTACAAGTATTAGTGATACATTCTAGTTGGTCTGAGTAGTATATAGCTGTGCCACTCCTTTGTTGGTCTGGCCTATAGTTGTATAGTGGACCCCCGCATAGCGACCTTAATCCGTGCAAGAGGGCTGGTTGTTATGCGAAATGTTCGGTATGCGAATGAATTTTCCCCATAAGAAATAATGGAAATCAAATTAATCCGTGCAAGACACCCAAAAGTATGAAAAAAAAAATTGTTACCACATGAAATGTTAATTTTAATACACACAAACTGAAAAAGGCATGCACAATTACATGACACTTACTTTTATTGAAGATCTGGTGATGATTGATGGGATGGGAGGAGGGGAGAGAGAGTGTTAGTAGTATTTAGAAGGGGAATCCCCTTCCATTAAGACTTGAGGTGTCGAGTCCTTTTCTGGGGTTACTTCCCTTCTTCTTTTAATGCCAATAGGACCAGCTTCAGAGTCACTGGACTTCTTTCGCACAACATATCTGTCCATAGTGGCCTGTACCTCTCGTTCCTTTATGGCTTCCCTAAAGTGTTTCACAACATTGTCAGTGTACAGGCTGCCAACACGCCTTGCAATAGCTGTGTGAGGGTGATTTTCATCCATGAAGGTTTGCACTTCAAGCCACTTTGCACAGATTTCCTTAATCTTTGTAGTAGGCAACTTCTTCAATTTCTCTCTCCCCTCCTCTGAACCAGTTTCCTCAGGTCTGGCCTCTTGCTCTTGAAGCTGATCTATCAGCTCATCAGTGGTTAGTTCTTCATTGTCCTCCTCCACCAACTCTTCCACATCATCCCCACTAACCTCCAACCCTAAGGACTTTCCCAATGCCACAATGGATTCCTCAACTGGCATAATCCTCTCAGGGTTAGCCTCAAACCCTTCAAAATCCCTTTTGTCTACACATTCTGGCCACAGTTTCTTCCAAGCAGAGTTCAAGGTCTTCTTAGTCACTCCCTCCCAAGCCTTACCTATAAGGTTTACACAATTGAGGATATTAAAGTGATCTCTCCAAAAGTCTCTTAGAGTCAGTTGAGTTTCTGAGGTCACTACAAAGCACCTTTCAAACAGAGCTTTTGTGTACAGTTTTTTGAAGTTTGCAATAACCTGCTGGTGTTCAAGAAATGGCTAAGTATTTTATCCACAGTGGTATATTACAGACCATTCTGGAGAAATACCCTGACTTTGCTATCTGTAAATAAAGCATTACCACATATGTGCATGTGTGTGTGTGTGTGTGTGTGTGTGTGTGTGTGTGCGTGTTTGTGTGTATGTGTATGAGTGTGTGGTGTGTTGTGTGTGTGTGTGTGTGTGTGTGTGTGTGTGTGTGTGTGTGTGTGAGTATGAGTGTGTGTGTGTGTATGAGTGTGTGTGTGTGTATGAGTGTGTGTGCGTGTGTGTGTATGAGTTTGTGTGTGTGTGTGTGTGTGTGTGTGTGTGTGTGTGTGTGTGTGTGTGTGTGTTTATGTGTGTGTGTGTATGAATTTGTATGTGTGTGTGTGTGTGTGTGAGAGAGAGAGAGACTCAGCAATCAACATTTGCACCAATAACTCACTACAGTTGTGACCGGGTGTGGAAGTGTGAATTGCTCATTACTCTAAAATTTGTTCATGATTGCAGCCATGTATAAACGTAAGTAACCATTCTTACAGTATTCATTACCTTTGTAACTTGTGAGTTCATTACCTTTGTAACTTGTGAGTTCATTACCTTGTACCTAGTTCAGCCATCAAAACTTTGGAGCCCGGTCCCTGGACCCATTGTGTACCTCTGTAATCTGTAAATACCTTTGTAACTTGTCATGATTGTGACTAGACCTACCTGGAGTTCATTACCTTTGTAAATTGTGAGTTCATTACCTTTGTAAATTGTGAATTCATTACCTCTGTAACTTGCTTAGCTATCAAAACTTTGAGGCCCAGTCCCTGGACCCATTATGTACCTCTGTAATCTTTTGACTACCGCCCACAGGATGGGTATGGGGTGCATAATAAACATATTAAACTAACTAACTCCATGGGCTGCAGGAGAGGAGTGGTATTAGGAGGCAAAAACTTCACCTTAATGAATTTCATGTCCCCATAAAGTCGCTCTGCCACGTCTGTAGGATGACCAGGGGCATTGTCTAACACCAGGAGGCACTTAAGTTCTAATTTCTTTTCAGTTAGGTAATCTTTCACATTGGGGGCAAATGCATGGTGTAACCAGTTATAGAAAAAGTCCCTAGTGACCCATGCCTTACTGTTTGCCCTCCACAGCACACACAAATTCTCCTTGAGGACATTCTTTTGCCTGAACGGTCTGGGAGTTTCAGAGTGATACACTAATAAAGGCTTCACTTTGCAATCACCAGTAGCATTGGAACACATCAACAAAGTAAGCCTGTCTTTCATAGGCTTATGTCCTGGGAGTGCCTTTTCCTCCTGAGTAATGTAGTCCTGCTTGGCATTTTCTTCCAAAACAGGCCTGTTTCATCACAATTAAACACTTGTTCAGGTTTTCAGTCCTTCAGTTTCTATGTACTCCTTGAATTCCTGCACATATTTTTCAGCTGCTTTGTGGTCCGAACTGGCAGCCTCACCATGCCTTATCACACTATGTATGCCACTACGCTTCTTAAATCTCTCAAACCAACCTTTGCTGGCCTTAAATTCACTCACATCATCACTAGTTGCAGGCATTTTTTTTAATTAAATCCTCATGCAACTTCCTAGCCTTTTCGCTTATGATCGCTTGAGAGACGCTGTCTCCTGCTAGCTGTTTTTCATTTATCCACACCAATAAGAGTCTCTCAACATCTTCCATCACTTGCGATCTTTGTTTCGAAAACACAGTTAAACCTTTGGCAAGAACAGCTTCCTTGATTGCCTTTCTGTTGCCCACAATAGTAGAGATGGTTGATTTGGGTTTCTTGTACAACCTTCCCAGGTCGGCGACACGCACTCCACTTTCATACTTATCAATGATCTCTTTCTTCATCTCTATTGGAATTCTCACCCTTATTGCTGTAGGGTTGGAACTAGAAGCTTTCTTGGGGCCCATGGTCACTTATTTTCCAGATAAAGAACCGAAAACACTGTAATAATACAAAATATTCCGATTGTATGCTTGGATGTTACCGCGGAGGCTGGCTGATAAACAATGCCACCGGCGGAATATATGAGGCTGGCTCAGGCCGCACATTGGACGCGTCTCGGACGAAGGGCGGTGAGCGGGTTTTTGGGCGGTATGCGAGGCAAAATTTTAGCGATCAAAGCGTCCAGTATGCAGATTGTACGGTATGCGATGCGTACGGTATGCGGGGGTCCACTGTATATGGCTGTGTAACCAGGAATGGCATAGACGTCTGTAGTATCAGGCTTTAGCCAGGTTTCGGTGAAAGCAATGATGGGTATTAAATGAGTAATGATGGGTATTAACCCTTTGAGGGTTTCGAACGTACTAGTACGGCTTACGACCTAGGGTTTTTGACAGTGGACCCCCGGTTAACGATTTTAATCCGTGCAAGAGGGGTAATTGTTATGCGAAATAATCGTTATGTGAATGAATTTTCCCCATAAGAAATAATGGAAATAAAATTAATCCGTGCAAGACACCCAAAAGTATGAAAAAAAAATTTTTTTACCACATGAAATGTTAATTTTAATACACACAAACTGAAAAAGGCATGCACACTTACATGACACTTACTTTTATTGAAGATCTGGTGATGATTGATGGGATGGGAGGAGGGGAGAGTGTCGAACTTATTGTTTAGAAGGGGAATCCCCTTCCATTAGGACTTGAGGTAGCAAGTCCTTTTCCGGGTTACTTCCCTTCTTCTTTTAATGCCACTAGGACCAGCTTGAGAGTCACTGGACCTCTGTCGCACAACAAATCTGTCCATAGAGCTCTGTACCTCCCGTTCCTTTACGATTTGTCTAAAATGGGCCACAACATTGTCATTGAAATAGTCACCAGCACGGCTTGCAACAGCTGTGTCAGGGTGATTTTCATCCATAAAGGTTTGCAGTTCAACCCACTGTGCACACATTTCCTTAATTTTTGAAGTAGGCACAATGGATTCCACAACTGGCATAGGCTTCTCAGGGTTAGCCCCAAACCCTTCAAAATCTTTCTTAATTTCCATACTAATTCTCACCCTTTTTACCACAGGGTTGGCACTAGAAGCTTTCTTGGGGCCCATGGTCACTTATTTTCCAGAAACAGCACCGAAAACACTGTAATAATACGAAATATTCCGAGTGTATGCTTGGATGTTACCGCGGAGGCTGGCTGGTAAACAATGGTACGGGCGGCACATGTGAGGCTGGCTGAGGGCGCACATTGGACGCGTCTCGGACGAAAATCGGTGAGCGGGTTTTTAATCGGTATGTGCGGCAAAAATTTTGCGATTAAAGTAAGCGGTATGCGGAATAATCGCTATGTGATGCCATCGTTATGCGGGGGTCCACTGTACTAGTATGCCTAAATTCTAGCGCCCTCATATCTAGTGGGAGAAAGCTGGTATGCCTCCATATGAAAGAATGGTTCTATGTGGTCAGTGTGCATGGTATAAAAAAAATCCTGCAGCACACAGTGCATAATGAAAAAAAAAAATTTAACCGTTTTTTTTTGGAATAAAACAGCGACTTTGCACTGTATTTTCGTATGGTATTTATTGTTGTATTCTAGTTTTCTTGGTCTCATTTTATAGAATGGAAGGCATATCATAGAAGTTGAGATGATTTTGACTGGTTTTACAATGAAAAGTACCTTGAAATTGAGCTCAGAGTAGCAGAAATGTTCGATTTTTACCAAAGTTCAAAAGTAAACAAATCATGCCAAGCATCCAATACACGTCAACTGGTGAGTCTAATATTCTTTTGCAAGTGCGCCAATATGATTCATACTATTTTTTACACTAATGCAGTAGTCTGCATAACAGTAAATCTTCTTTTTTTGTGAGAATAAAAATTCAAAGTGGAAAGCAAAAGAATGTAAGTGGGGCCTTGAGACATGACTAATGAACAGAGGAAATGTCATTTTAGTGCCAGGAATGTATTTCTTGTTTGTTCTGGACCCTATTCGGAAATTGGCATCTTTTGAAGTTTGTGTGAAATTGGCAAAATTGCTAAATTCTGACCACTGTACTGGATAGTTGAAATTGGTAAATGGGTGGTTTCTTGCACTCATTCAATAGAAAAAATGGAGTTCTAGCACAATATTCATGTTTTTTGTCAACTAGTACAGTGGAACTGGCCGAAACTGGGGCTCAAAGTGGGCAAAATCGCCGATCCGTAAACATCGCCGAGACCGCTAACTTCGCGAGAGCATAATTCCGTAAGTTTTCCATCAAATTTCATATTTTTGGTGTCATTATGATCGGGAAAAGATTCTCTATCTTTTCATAACAAAAAATTATTTTTTTTTTAAAATTTGGCCGACCCTGAGAACGAGTCTCGGAGAGGGCCTGTCAACCCTCAAAGGGTTAAATGGACAGGTAGCAAAAATGAATAACATTAATTTGGAGTAAGATTTGACTTGCAACACAAAATTATGAGCAATTAATAGCAATTAAAAAGTAAGAAGTATTTGAGGTAGCTGGTATTAACTAGTAAAAGAATAAAAAATAATAATGCACAATAATGCAATAGTAACGTACACTATATGTATGTGTTAAGGACACTTATCTAATCTGTTACAGAAATGTCAGCTTTTCTAAGGAAGGTAGAGAAATCATGTTCATTTGAGATGGTGTATTGTTGTCCTGTTGAAGTTTTTCTAACTAATATTTTCCCATCTCGAGTGAAACACTGATGTACAGTGGACCCCCGCATAACGATTACCTCCGAATGCGACCAATTATGTAAGTGTATTTATGTAAGTGCGTTTGTACGTGTATGTTTGGGGGTCTGAAATGGACTAATCTACTTCACAATATTTCTTATGGGAATAAATTCGGTCAGTACTGGCACCTGAACATACTTCTGGAGGGAAAAAATATCGTTAACTGGGGGTCCACTGTATTTTGTTTTCCTGTTTAAGTTTTCTTAACCTGAACAGAAGGTTTTCAGGTTTTCTCATTAGACACTCGTTGATGAACACTCCGTTTTTCATTGTAATTACTGATTTAATAAAGTCCTTTCTTTTATCATATGAATGAAGTCTGTTCATAATACAGTGGTCCCTCGCTTTTTGTAGTTCTCGGCAATCGTAAACTTCGGAAATCATAGGGATATTTTCGTATAAACATGGGCTCGCTTTTCATAGTTTGACTCGCGAGTCGTAGTTCGTCCGGGACGCGTACCCATGGCGTGAGTCGTGGCGGCAGCCAATCTGGCATTGTTTACCAGTGAGCGAAGGTCCCCTCACATGCTCCAGCGAAATACAGTGGACCCCCGCATAGCGACCTTAATCCGTGCAAGAGGGCTGGCTGTTATGCGAAATGTTCGGTATGCGAATGAATTTTCCCCATAAGAAATAATGGAAATCAAATTAATCCGTGCAAGACACCCAAAAGTATGAAAAAAAAAATTTTTACCACATGAAATGTTAATTTTAATACACACAAACTGAAAAAGGCATGCACAATTACATGACACTTACTTTTATTGAAGATCTGGTGATGATTGATGGGATGGGAGGAGGGGAGAGAGAGTGTTAGTGTTTAGAAGGGGAATCCCCTTCCATTAAGACTTGAGGTGTCGAGTCCTTTTCTGGGGTTACTTCCCTTCTTCTTTTAATGCCACTAGGACCAGCTTCAGAGTCACTGGACTTCTTTCGCACAACATATCTGTCCATAGTGGCCTGTACCTCTCCTTCCTTTATGACTTCCCTAAAGTGTTTCACAACATTGTCAGTGTACAGGTTGCCAACACGGCTTGCAATAGCTGTGTGAGGGTGATTTTCATCAAAAAAGGTTTACACTTCAAGCCATTTTGCACACATTTCCTTAATCTTTGTAGTAGGCAATTCCTTCAATTTCTCTCTCCCCTCCTTTGAACCAGTTTCCTCAGGTCTGGCCTCTTGCTCTTGAAGTTGATCTATCAGCTCATCAGTGGTTAGTTCTTCATTGTCATCCTCCACCAACTCTTCCACATCCTCCCCACTAACCTCCAACCCCAAGGACTTCCCCAATGCCACAATTGATTCCTCAACTGGTATACTCCTCTCAGGGTTAGCCTCAAACCCTTCAAAATCCCTTTTGTCTACACATTCTGGCCACAGTTTCTTCCAAGCAGAGTTCAAGGTCTTCTTAGTCACTCCCTCCCAAGCCTTACCTATAAGGGTTTATACAATTGAGGATATTAAAGTGATCTCTCCAAAACTCTCTTAGAGTCAATTGATTTTCCCTGAGGTCACTACAAAGCACCTTTCAAACAGAGCTTTTGTGTACAGTTTTTTAAAAGTTTGCAATAACCTGCTGGTCCATGGGCTGCAGGGAGGAGTGGTATTAGGAGGCAAAAACTTCACCTTAATGAAGCTAAAGTCCCCATAAAGTCGCTCTGCCACGTTTAGGATGGCCCAGGGGCATTGTCAAAACACCAGGAGGCACTTAAGTTCTAATTTCTTTTCAGTTAGGTAATCTTTCACATTGGGGGCAAATGCAGGGTTTGTAACCAGTTATAGAAAAGTCCCTAGTGACCCATGCCTTACTGTTTGCCCTCCACAGCACACACAAATTATCCTTGAGGACATTCTTTTGCCTGAACGCTCTGGGAGTTTCAGAGTGATACCCCTAATAAAGGCTTAACTTTGCAATCACCACTAGCATTGGAACACATCAACAAAGTAAGCCTGTCTTTCATAGGCTTATGTCCTGGGGGTGCCTTTTCTTCCTGAGTAATGTAGGTCCTGCTTTGGCATTTTCTTTTCCAAAACAGGCCTGTTTCATCACAATTAAACACTTGTTCAGGTTTTTAGTCCCTTTAGTTTCTATGTACCCTTGAATTCCTGCACATATTTTTCAGCCGCTTTTTGGTCCGAACTGGCAGCCTCACCATGCCTTATCCACTATGTATGCCACTCGCTTCTTAAATCTCTCAAACCAACCTTTGCTGGCCTTAAAAATTTACTCACATCATCACTAGTTGCAGGCCTTTTTTTAATTAAATCCTCATGCAATTCCTAGCCTTTTCGCTTATGATAGCTTGAGAAACGCTATCTCCTGCTAGCTGTTTTTCATTTATCCACACCAATAAGAGTCTCTCAACATCTTCCATCACTTGCGATCTCTGTTTCGAAAAACACAGTTAAACCTTTGGCAAGAACAGCTTCCTTGATTGCCTTTCTGTTGCCCACAATAGTAGAGATGGTTGATTTGGGTTTCTTGTACAACCTGACCAGGTCGGTGATACGCACTCCACTTTCATACTTATCAATGATCTCTTTCTTCATCTCTATTGGAATTCTAACCCTTATTGCTGTAGGGTTGGAACTAGAAGCTTTCTTGGGGCCCATGGTCACTTATTTTCCAGAAACAGCACCGAAAACACTGTAATAATACGAAATATTCCGATTGTATGCTTGAATGTTACCGCGGAGGCTGGCTGGTAAACAATGCCACCGGCGGAACATATGAGGCTGGCTCAGGCCGCACATTGGACGCGTCTCGGACGAAGGGCGCTGAGCGGGTTTTTGGGCGGTATGCGAGGCAAAATTTTAGCGATCAAAGCGTCCTGTATGCGGATTGTCCGTTATGCAAGGCGTCCGGTATGCGGGGGTCCACTGTATTTCATAATATTCCATTTATTTTAGCGCTTGCAAGTACTAAATAAGCTACCATGGCTCCAAAGAAACCTCCTAGTGTCAAGCCTGTGGTAAATGGTAAATAAGGTGAGAAATACGATTGAATTTAAGAAAACCATCATTGACCAATACGAAAGTGGTACAAGTGTGGCCGAACTGGCCAGGATGTATAAGAAACCCTACACAACCTTGTGTTCCATAGTGGCCAAGAAAAAGGAAATCAAGGACGCTGTTGTTGCAAAGGGGGTAACTGTGCTGACAAAAATGAGATCACCAGTACTGGAAAAGGTTGTGAAGTTATTATTGGCGTGGATAAATGAGAAACAATTAGCAGGAGATTCTCTTATGACCTCGATTATTTGTGAAAAGGCTAGGCAGTTGCATGACGATTTGGTAAAGAAATTGCATGCAACTAGTGGTGGTGTGAGTGAATTTAATGCCAGCAAAGGCTGGTTTGAGAGATTTAAGAACCGTACTGGCATACACAGTGTGGTAAGGCATGGTGAGGCTGCCAGTTGGGACCATAAGGCAGCTGAAAAATATGTGCTTGAATTCAAGGAGTACATAGACAATGAAGGACTGAAACCTGAACAAGTGTTCAGTTGT
The DNA here is from genome assembly GCF_026875155.1 of Cherax quadricarinatus. Classification (NCBI taxonomy): domain Eukaryota; kingdom Metazoa; phylum Arthropoda; class Malacostraca; order Decapoda; family Parastacidae; genus Cherax; species Cherax quadricarinatus. The sequence goes on from NC_069399.1 coordinate 34,623,180, forward strand.
GACAAAACAGGCCTCTTTTGGAAGAAAATGCCAAAGAGGACCTTCATTACACAGGAGGAAAAGGCAATGCCAGGACACAAGCCTATGAGAGGTAGGCTGATGCTAATGTTCTGTGCTAATGCTAGTGGGGATTTCAAAGTGAAGCCATTACTAGTGTACCATTCAGAAAATCCCAGAGTGTTCAGGAAAAACAATGTTATGAAGAGTAAATTGTGTGTGTTTTGGAAATCTAATAGTAAGGCATTAGTCGTGAGGGAAATTTTCGTCGAGTGGTTCAATGAAGTGTTTGGCCCTAGTGTGAAGGAGTATCTCCTGGAAAAGAAATTGGATCTCAAGTGCCTGCTAGTAATGGACAATGCACCTGCTCATCCTCCAAACTTGGATGACCTAATTTTCGAGGAGTTTGGGTTCATCACAGTAAAGTTTTTGCCCCCAAATACCACTCCTCTCCTCCAGCCCATGGACCAGCAGGTCATTGCAAACTTTAAAAAACTCTACACAAAAGCAATGTTTCACAGGTGCTTGACTGTGACCACAGACACTCACTTGACCCTAAGGGAATTTTGGAGAGAACACTTCAGCATCCTCCATTGCACAACCCTTATAGGTATGGCTTGGGAGGGAGTGACTACCAGGACTTTGAACTCTGCCTGGAGAAAATTGTGGCCAGATTGTGTTGACAAGAGGGATTTTGAAGGGTTTGGGACTGACCCTGATGAGCCTATGTCTGTTGTAAAATCATTTGTGGCACTGGTGAGTTCCATGGGGTAGGATGTGAGTTTGGAGGATGTGGAAGAATTGGTGGAAGACCACAACGAAGAGCTCACCACTGAGGAGCTGCAAGAGCTTCAGCAGGAAGAGCAACAGATCGCAGCTCAGAATCTTGCTGCAGAGGAGGAGGAAGAGAGATGGAAGAAGGTGCCTTCTTCAGAAAGTAAAGAGATTTTTACTATGTGGGGTAAGATGGAAAGCTTTATGGAGAAACATCACCCTAACAAGGTTGTTGCAAACCATGTTGGCAACATGTACAGTAACAAAGTCTTGGGCCATTTTAGGGAAGTGTTAAAGAGACGCCAGAAACAGAGCTCTCTGGACAGTTATTTTGCGAGACAGGACTCCAGTGACTCTCAAGGTGGTCCTAGTGGCATTAAGAAACAGAGAAGAGAAGCAACCCCTGAAAAACAAATGGTGCCTGAGGTGTTGATGGAAGGGGATTCCCCTTCCAAACTATAAACAATCCAATCTCTCCTCCTCCAGTCTCCCATACACAAAGAAGAATCTCCAATAAAGGTAAGTGTTATGCTGTTAATGTTTCATTCATCATTTCCCATTGTATTGTTTATGTACTACATGTATATTTCATGTAAAAATTTTTTTTGTTTTAATACTTCTGGGTGTCAGGAACCAATTAATTGTATTTACATTATTTCTTATGGGGAAAATTGATTTGCAAATCATAAATTTCATTTATGGTAGCTCCTCCAGGAATGGATTAATTACGAAAAACGAGAGACCACTGTACTGTGTTTACTACCTTGTTTTCCTAGCAAACGTGTTTCTCTGATTTCATTGTTTTGGACGATAACTTTTACATGGTCCTGTATTATCCTGATAGCAGTTTCTTTGCACTGTTCTTGGGTTATGTCACTAGGAATGTGTGGGCTGTTTATTATAACTGCATCAGACAACTTATCTTGTTCAGTTTTGTCGTGTTGGAAATCAAGGTATTCATTCAGGCGATTGTGCATGTTCTGATTCCAGTCCTTGATTGCTTCTTCAACCTTCATATTTAATGTTGTTATTTGCTCATTGTGACTGGCTATAGCTGTTTTCAGAGTATTTTCTGTGTCAGCACTTCCCGATGTAATCTTCTCTTCAAGATTTTGGATCTTGTTCTCGAGGTTGGTTATCTTCGGTTCTCGTCGCGCAAGTGTTGCTTTAACCCTTTCAGGGTCGACAGGCCCTGTCAGAGACTTGTTCTCAGGGCCGGCCAAATTTCAAAAAAAAAAAAAATTGTTTTTCATATGAAAAAATAGAGTTTATTTTACTGAACATTATAGGTTAAACGAAAAAATTTTACCATCAATACTTACCGAGATATGGAGGTGTGAAGTTGATGAAAAAGGCTTGCCATGTGGCAACATCGCCGACTGCCGTCACCCAGTATTCTTTTATTTACTTTCTTAGGTACTAATTTCTATTATTTTTTAATTTTTCTTTTTCCAAGTAACTTTTATGGCCTGTGAGACCAGTATGATCAGTATTTTGTAAGCTATTTCTTTTTCAATACTACACAATAAGGGCATAAACACTGTTGTCATTGTTTTGTTTACAAAAAATATTTGCACAAACAAATGATATGAAATGTTGTTTATTACTATTTTTCTATATTTTATATACACATATACAGTCACAGGCAATGTTTCTAGAAGTTCTGCAGCCTGTGGAAGTCTTTGAAACATTGTGTCATGCACAGTGGTGTTTTACATTCTTCACACATAAAACGAGTGTCTCTGCGTTGTTGTGGGCATTTTCTTGTATGTGCACAGACGTAACACCTCTTTTGAGCCTTCTTCTTGAAAGCAGTAGCAGGCAGTTTTACCAGGAAGTGATCACCATGCTTCAAATGAGAAGGAAATTGTTGAAAATTTGGTGGGCGGTCTATTGCAGGTGCTGTTCCTTGGTACTTGAATACTATTTGTCTGATGACAGACAAACAGAATTTGCCGTATGGTGGTTTGTTTCTGGTCCTCATCTTATACATATAAGCATTCAGCATGGAAATGTCCAGAAGATGGAAAAAGAGTTTTATGTACCACTTATAACTCTTGCGATCACAATCAGCAAACCCAATCTGCATGTCACATTTGTCCACTGAATGCATATTGAGGGTGTAGTCCATCACAGCTGCAGGTTTTAGAATGGGTTCATTGCTTTCTCTATGCTGCCTGCCAGTGTCTGCCATTTCATTACGGTGAACTGATGACAACAGTGTGACATCTCGTTTGTCATGCCACCGAAATGCCATGATGTCATTGGCAGCAAACGCCTTAACCTAACCTGTACGAATGCCAGCGTCAAACTTGGGCATATGTTTACAATTTGCACACACTGTGCCACACACATCTGTCTTGTTCACTCACAAAAAATCACTGAGGAAGGGGCTTGTGTACCAATTATCAGTATATAATATATGCTCCTTACCAAGATATGGTTCTATCATTGTTCTAACCACATCACCAGAGATGCCCAATAACTTCCTGGTATTTTGCAATGTATAACTTCCGGTATACACAATAATATCCAATACCAGACCACTGTAACAATCACAAAGCACAAACAACTTTATACCAAAGCATTTCCTCTTGCTTGGTATGTACTGCTTGAAAGAGAGTCTTCCTTTGAACAGAATCAAAGACTCATCAATTACAAGCTTCTTGAAGGAATAAAACTGCATACTGAATTTCTCTTTCAGATACATAAACACATTCCTAATCTTATATAACCTGTCATTTCTGTCATGCCTGGTTTTGTCTGAGAAGTGAAGCATACGTAACAGTAGCACAAATCGATTCACTCCCATTATATCACTGAAACCTGGGGTTGCAATCAGGCGGTCTGTTGACCAGTATGATTTCACACTGTGCTTATACACATGTGGCATAAGCATTATTGTGGCAAAGAAAAGATACATCTCAGCCACAGTTGTCTCCTTCCACTGGTGTAGACGTGATTTTGGTGAAAGTATTGTGTTTGCCATGGTGTACTCGTAGTATGTGTTGCTTTCCATGACAATACTTTCCATCAGGAGTTCGTCAAAGAATAACTCGAAACATTCCAGTTCACTGGCATTGTTCCCAAGTGTACAGGATGGCCGTATTCCACTTTGGCTGTCATCAAGCTGGTGGGGATTTGGAACAAAATTGACAGCTTCCTGCCAATCCTAGGTGCAGTCTGCTGGTGGGTACTGGACAGTGACAGGTGGTTGTGGTTGTGGAGGCTGGTGTGGTGGGTGGGTGGGGGATGGTGGCCTTTGTTGTAGATCAGCTGAGGCAGCAGCGTGGGTGGCAGCATGGCCAACTCCTGGTGCCTCACGGCCGGCACCACCACTACCACCACCATGCACATTTTCCATCCCAATTGCAACACTATCATCGTCATTTTCACTGTCTGTTCCTGTTGTACAGCCACGGGATGTGCTCCGAGATGTACTCCTTCCCCTTGGAATAGCATATGGCACACTACCAGAGCGCACATATGTATCGTCGAATATACTGACGCTTCACTGGGGAATATTGCACTTCACTATCACTACTGGAACTAGTTTGAAGAGCTTGTAGTTCATATTCACTATCACTATCATCACAAATGCTCACATCTGAGTCTGGGATTTGGGAAAATAGGAGTTTCCTCTTTGATTCTGGTACAACTGAACGTGAACAAGATGGCCCAGCACCAGAGGTGGAAGGCTGAGGGTCGTCTGGGTTTTCCTCACTGTTACCGATATTATGGTCATTAGTTCCGGTCAAAACCTCACCAAAACCTTGAAACTCATCTTCACTGGCACTTCCATCTGTATTAGAACTGTCACAGGGAAACAAAAGTGTCTCAATTCACCGAGGAGTGAGGAACTTCTTACCGCGAGGCATGGTGGACATTGTTTACAAAGATGGTGTTCCCACAATGCACCACTGGGTCCCAGATTTTTTTCCTACTGCGCACACCCACCACACAGACCCATTCTCTCACATCTAGGCCTACCAGCCCTTTTCCGCTAGATTTGACGGAGCTAGAATTTAAGCGTACTAGTTCGTCAAAAACCCCTGTGCATAAGCCGTACTAGTACCGCCGAAACCCTGAAATGGTTAATATCTTTGATTTCGCTTTCTAGAGCAACGATGTAGTCCCTGATATTGTCACGAATAATCATACCTGAGTTATCATGGGTGAATCCTTTGAAGGGAGTGGAGTTGGAGGGGGAGTCAGCCATGTTTGTTGTTGTTGTTGTACCCTGGGTGGTGGTGGTGAGGGGGGTTGATGATACACCGGCTTCCTGCTGGATAGACAAGTTGAGTTCTAGGGCCCTTGGTGTTATTCTTTTCTTACTGCTGTTTTTTCTTCTGCAGTATCCTTTCATAGTATCACTAAAGTAGATACTGTGTAGCTATGGCAGAGAAGGTTAACCCTCTAAAGGGTTAAGTGATTGTCTGGCAGCGGAGGCAGTGTTTGGGTTAGCGGGGCTCTCTTCCTTAGATCTTCTATTTTGTCAAGATTTGGGTTACATTCTTAGTATTCTTGGGTCATTTTGTGGTCTACGTGGGTTCATGTAGTTGTACCTTCAATTAGGCCATCACAAGCTTTGATGAGCGATGGTTTCTTGAAGAATAAGAGCTGCTAGGATGCCACTTCTGCCGCTGCAACACAATAACTGCACAAACATTGTTATCACTATGGTGTTTACAAAACCTGTTTACACAAACCAACAATAAAAAAAGTTGTTTATTGCTTCTTTCTTTCAATGCACCGGCCGTATCCCACCGAAGCAGTGTGGCCCAAAAGGAAAAATGAAAGTTTTTCCTTTTATTTTTTTTTATTATTATCACACAGGCCGATTCCCACCAAGGCAGGGTGGCCCGAAAAAGAAAAACTTTCACCATCATTCACTCCATCACTGTCTTGCCAGAAGGGTGCTTTACACTACAGTTTTTAAACTGCAACATTAACACCCCTCCTTCAGAGTGCAGGCACTGTACTTCCCATCTCCAGGACTCAAGTCCGGCCTGCCGGTTTCCCTGAATCCCTTCATAAATGTTACTTTGCTCACACTCCAACAGCACGTCAAGTATTAAAAACCATTTGTCTCCATTCACTCCTATCAAACACGCTCACGCATGCCTGCTGGAAGTCCAAGCCCCTCGCACACAAAACCTCCTTTACCCCCTCCCTCCAACCTTTCCTAGGCCGACCCCTACCCCGCCTTCCTTCCACTACAGACTGATACACTCTTGAAGTCATTCTGTTTTGCTCCATTCTCTCTACATGTCCGAACCACCTCAACAACCCTTCCTCAGCCCTCTGGACAACAGTTTTGGTAATCCCGCACCTCCTCCTAACTTCCAAACTACGAATTTTCTGCATTATATTCACACCACACATTGCCCTCAGACATGACATCTCCACTGCCTCCAGCCTTCTCCTCGCTGCAACATTCATCACCCACGCTTCACACCCATATAAGAGCGTTGGTAAAACTATACTCTCATACATTCCCCTCTTTGCCTCCAAGGACAAAGTTCTTTGTCTCCACAGACTCCTAAGTGCACCACTCACTCTTTTTCCCTCATCAATTCTATGATTCACCTCATCTTTCATAGACCCATCCGCTGACACGGATGGGTCTATGAAAGATGAGGTGAATCATAGAATAGGTAGTAGGTTGGTAGACAGCAACCACCCAGGGAAGTACTACCGTCCTGCCAGATGACTGTGAAACAAAAACCTGTAACTGTTTTGCATGATGGTAGGATTGCTGGTTTTCTTTTTCTGTCTCATAAACACGCTAGATAACAGGGATATCTTGCTACTCCTACTTACACTTTGGTCACACTTCACAGACACGCACATGCATATATATATACATACATCTAGGTTTTTCTCCTTTTTCTAAATAGCTCTTGTTCTTCTTTATTTCTTCTATTGTCCATGGGGAAGTGGAAAAGAATCTTTCCTCCGTAAGCCATGCATGTCGTATGAGGTGACTAAAATGCCGGGAGCAATGGGCTAGTAACCCCTTCTCCTGTAGACACTTACTAAAAAAAGAGAATTTTTTCCTTTTAAATTTAGTAATGAATACAGGAGAAGGGGTTACTAGCCCCTTGCTCCCATTATTACTATTACTATTGTTCTATAATATACATAAACACATATAGAGTTAGTGGACATGTTCCTAGAACTGCTACAGCTTGTGGAAGGTTGTTTGTGTGTGGATGATTGAAGGTAGCCTTTGTTGTTGTTGTGCTGAGAGTGGCATGGCTGGTGTCAAATGGCGCATTACAAAACCATCACCACCACCACCCATTACCCACACTGTCTTCCATAACAAGCATGCTGCCTTTCCCATCACCCATGTGGAAATAAGTCACTTTTGACATTTTTGAGTTATCCTAGGTTGATGGGCATCTGGGTTTTCAGCACTGTTTCTGGTATCCTGGGCATTGCTTTTGGTCAGAGACTTTAAAAAACCATGAAATTCCTCTTCACCGACACTTCCATCTGTGTTAGAACTATCGCTTGCAAAGAGAACAGTTCCAATTCGCTGGGGAGTAAGGTACATATTACCGCAGAGTGTGGTAAACGAGGCTTTCTGAAATGGGACTCCCACAGTGCACCACTGGCTCCTCAATTTTTTTTATACTGCGCACACTGACCAGGCAGACCCATTCTCTCACATGTAGGTCTACCAGCTTTCTCCCCCTAGATTTGAAGCTGCTAGAATTTTGGCGTATTAATATGTCACTAACACTGGCTCGTAAGACGTATCTGAATGGCACCAACAGTGAAAGGGTTAAACATCCTGCTCTTGTTACCCAGTCCTGAGCTGAGCTGAGCTGAGCTGAGGGAGTAGGAGAGCACGTTGAAACTTATCAAAGTTATACAACATTGATTATTTTGTTTATCATATCTAAAGTATTTGTGTTTTATGCTTTTTTTTTTCAGGTAACTTCGAATCTGGTGACCCCAAGACATGGAGCTCTGATCATTGGTGCAACACAAGATTTTCTCACGGGGTCGTATCTTCTCACACAAAAGGATCAATTTTTTGACAAGGAACACACATGTTCTCTCATAACATCCATCCTGGCAGGAAAAGAGTCAGTATATAGTGTTGACCTGCCGCCACCAGCCATAATGAAGGTGATCATGCATTCGTCATTTAACGTGAGATTTAATAATAAGAATTTAACTACAGGTCCGCCATCACAAATCTGGCAATCAGTTATTCGGTTCCTTCAGTTATTCGGCACTAATTTTGGCTAGCAAAATTTCAAATTTCCAGGGTCGCCACACCAACCTGCTGGTACTGTTTGGTGGTGCTACTTACTGCATAAGTCATTCCAATTTCTTTTTCTCCATTTATTGTTTTAACCTGCTTGCTTTTAGCCCTAGCCATGATTCCAATGAATAAAAGAAATGCTTCTCATTATGTAAAGCACCTACACAGTACATTATCCATTAAAGATAAGGTGGCTTTGAAGCCACTGTCGGTTGCCATGAGCTCAGTCTCATGAAGCAGGAGAATATGCTTTATTATTACGCTAATATCAACACTACAGCCTATTTGCCTATCATAATTGATCTAATATGACATAAGAAACAATATAAATAACATAAAACATGTTAAATACTCCAGAATGAATAATATTTGGCATAAAACCGAGCAGTTCGATGGAGGAACGAAGAGGATATGGTAAGCAAATAACATTCTCCTATCCTTGTCTTGGGGCTTATATTAGAGAAAAAGGAGTGTAGCACAGGGCTAACTATGATATACACTCGTACTCCACCATAAACATGAAACAAAAAAGTTATTTTCTTTCTATAGATTATCACACATAGCAACATATGTGTAGAGAACCTAGGATAACCCCAAAAAATTCAACATGGCTTATTTTTAGTACCTGGCTTGGGTTAGCCATATATGATTTTTGGTAAATACTCAATTCCCAGCCAGGGTAGAAACATTAGGCATGTTTCTTTACACCTGTTGTCTATGTTTACCCATCAGTAAATGGGTACCTGGGTGTTAGCCGACTAGTGTGGGTATTATCCTGGGACACTGACCTAATTTTCTTGAAATACTCAGCATAACAAGTGCCTTTCTATACAGTAGTATGTCACTGATGTCAGCTAGGCCTGTATACCTTGTACATGTATGTGTAGTAAATGAAGATATTATTATTATTATTATTATTATTATTATTATTATTATTATTAGATATTATTTTCTCAGTTGTTTGTTGGGTTATCTTATTCAAACTTGGACAATGTATGATGGAAACATACTTCTTCACATACACCAAAAATGAAAGAAATCAGACCATAAATAGCAGAGTTCACTTCTCAGCCATTAACGGCGGCTTAGCGGTATATTTTTGTATGGTTATGGTTATACTCACACTTTTTCGGTCTCATTTGATAGAATGAAAGATATATTACAGAAATAGATATGATTTTAATTGCTCTCATGACAAAAAGTACCTTGAAATTGCGCTCACAGTAGCGAAAATGTTCTATTCTTTAGCGAAGCTCAAGAGTAAACAAATGACGTCACCGTCCAATACCTGTTCGCCTGCCAGTCTAAATTCCAGTACGGAGTCAAGAATGGATTGACATTATTTATACAATTATTACAATAATGCAGCAGTCTGCACAACAGTAAATCTTCTATTTTTTTTGTGAATAAAAATTCCAAATGGTAAGCAAGAGTAATATAAGAGGGGCCTGTATCCGTGACTAATGAACAGAGAAAATGTTATTTTAGTGCCAGGAATGTTTGCATTGTTTGTTCTGGACCATATTTTGAAATTGGCATCTGTTGAAATTTGTGTGAAATCGGCCAAATTGCCAATTTCTGACCACTTTATTGGGTAGTAGGTTGGTAGATAGCAACCACCCAGGGAAGTACTACCGTCCTGCCAGATGACTGTGAAATGGAAACCTGTAACTATTTTGCATGATGATAGAATTGCTGGTTTCTTTTTCTGTTTCATAAACACGCTAGATAACAGGGATATCTTGCTACTCCTACTTACACTTTGGTCACACTTCACAGACACGCACATGCATATATATATTCATACATCTAGGTTTTTCTCCTTTTTCTAAATAGTTCTTGTTCTTCTTTATTTCTTCTATTGTCCATGGGGAAGTGGAAAAGAAGCTTTCCTCCGTAAGCCATGCGTGTCGTATGAGGCGACTAAAATGCCGGGAGCAATGGGCTAGTAACCCCTTCTCCTGTAGACATTTACTAAAAAAGAGAAGAAGAAAAACTTTATAAAACTGGGGTGCTTGAATGTGCGTGGATGTGGTGCGGATGACCAGAAACAGATGATTGCTGATGTTATGAATAAAAAGAGATTGGATGTCCTGTCCCTAAGCGAAACAAAGCTGAAGGGGGTAGGGGAGTTTCGGTGGGGGGAAATAAATGGGATTAAATCCGGAGTATCTGAGAGAGTTAGAGCAAAGGAAGGGGTAGCAGTAATGTTAAATGATCAGTTATGGAAGGAGAAAAGAGAATATGAATGTGTAAATTCAAGAATTATGTGGATTAAAGTAAAGGTTGGATGCGAGAAGTGGGTCATAATAAGCGTGTATGCACCTGGAGAAGAGAGGAATGCAGAGGAGAGAGAGAGATTTTGGGAGATGTTAAGTGAATGTATAGGAGCCTTTGAACCAAGTGAGAGAGTAATTGTGGTAGGGGATCTGAATGCTAAAGTAGGAGAAACTTTTAGAGAGGGTATGGTAGGTAAGTTTGGGGTGCCAGGTGTAAATGATAATGGGAGCCCTTTGATTGAACTTTGTATAGAAAGGGGTTTAGTTATAGGTAATACATATTTTAAGAAAAAGAGGATAAATAAGTATACAAGATATGATGTAGGGCGAAATGACAGTAGTTTGTTGGATTATGTATTGGTAGATAAAAGACTGTTGAGTAGACTTCAGGATGTACATGTTTATAGAGGGGCCACAGATATATCAGATCACTTTCTAGTTGTAGCTACATTGAGAGTAAAAGGTAGATGGGATACAAGAAGAATAGAAGCATCAGGGAAGAGAGAGGTGAAGGTTTATAAACTAAAAGAGGAGGCAGTTAGGGTAAGATATAAACAGCTATTGGAGGATAGATGGGCTAATGAGAGCATAGGCAATGGGGTAGAAGAGGAATGGGGTAGGTTTAAAAATGTAGTGTTGGAGTGTTCAGCAGAAGTTTGTGGTTACAGGAAAGTGGGTGCGGGAGGGAAGAGGAGCGATTGGTGGAATGATGATGTAAAGAGAGTAGTAAGGGAGAAAAAGTTAGCATATGAGAAGTTTTTACAAAGTAGAAGTGATGCAAGGAGGGAAGAATATATGGAGAAAAAGAGAGAGGTTAAGAGAGTGGTGAAGCAATGTAAAAAGAGAGCAAATGAGAGAGTGGGTGAGATGTTATCAACAAATTTTGTTGAAAATAAGAAAAAGTTTTTGAGTGAGATTAACAAGTTAAGGAAGCCTAGAGAACAAATGGATTTGTCAGTTAAAAATAGGAGAGGAGAGTTATTAAATGGAGAGTTAGAGGTATTGGGAAGATGGAGGGAATATTTTGAGGAATTGTTAAATGGTGATGAAGATAGGGAAGCAGTGATTTCGTGTATAGGGCAAGGAGGAATAACATCTTGTAGGAGTGAGGAAGAGCCAGTTGTGAGTGTGGGGGAAGTTCATGAGGCAGTAGGTAAAATGAAAGGGGGTAAGGCAGCCGGGATTGATGGGATAAAGATAGAAATGTTAAAAACAGGTGGGGATATAGTTTTGGAGTGGTTTGTGCAATTATTTAATAAATGTCTGGAAGGAGGTAAGGTACCTAGGGATTGACAGAGAGCATGCATAGTTCCTTTGTATAAAGTCAAAGGGGACAAAAGAGAGTTCAAAAATTATAGGGGGATAAGTTTGTTGAGTATACCTGGTAAAGTGTATGGTAGAGTTATTATTGAAAAATTAAGAGTAAGACGGAGAATAGGATAGCAGATGAACAAGGAGGCTTTAGGAAAGGTAGGGGGTGTGTGGACCAGGTGTTTACAGTATTTAGATAAGGCTAAAGAGGTCTTTGTGGCATTTATGGATTTGGAAAAGGCGTATGACAGGGTGGATAGGGGGGCAATGTGGCAGATGTTGCAGGTGTATGGTGTAGGAGGTAGGTTACTGAAAGCAGTGAAGAGTTTTTACGAGGATAGTGAGGCTCAAGTTAAGAGTATGTAGGAAAGAGGGAAATTATTTCCCAGTGAAAGTAGGCCTTAGACAAGGATGTGTGATGTCACCGTGGTTGTTTAATATATTTATAGATGGGGTTGTAAGAGAAGTAAATGCGAGGGTCTTGGCAAGAGGCGTGGAGTTAAAAGATAAAGAATCACACATAAAGTGGGAGTTGTCACAGCTGCTCTTTGCTGATGACACTGTGCTCTTGGGAGATTCTGAAGAGAAGTTGCAGAGATTGGTGGATGAATTTGGTAAGGTATGCAAAAGAAGAAAATTAAAAGTGAATACAGGAAAGAGTAAGGTTATGAGGATAAAAAGATTAGGTGATGAAAGATTGGATATCAGATTGGAGGGAGAGAGTATGGAGGAGGTGAATGTATTCAGATATTTGGAGTGGACGTGTCAGCAGATGGGTCTATGAAAGATGAGGTGAATCATAGAATTGATGAGGGGAAAAGGGTGAGCGGTGCACTTAGGAGTCTGTGGAGACAAAGAACTTTGTCCTTGGAGGCAAAGAGGGGAATGTATGAGAGTATAGTTTTACCAACGCTCTTATATGGGTGTGAAGCATGGGTGATGAATGTTGCAGCGAGGAGAAGGCTGGAGGCAGTGGAGATGTCATGTCTGAGGGCAATGTGTGGTGTGAATATAATGCAGAGAATTTGTAGTTTGGAAGTTAGGAGGAGGTGCGGGATTACCAAAACTGTTGTCCAGAGGGCTGAGGAAGGGTTGTTGAGGTGGTTCGGATATGTAGAGAGAATGGAACAAAACAGAATGACTTCAAGAGTGTATCAGTCTGTAGTGGAAGGAAGTTGGGGTAGGGGTCAGCCTAGGAAAGTTGGAGGGAGGGAGTAAAGGAGGTTTTGTGTGCGAGGGGCTTGGACTTCCAGCAGGCATGCGTGAGCGTGTTTGATAGGAGTGAATGGAGACAAATGGTTTTTAATACTTCACATGCTGTTGGAGTGTGAGCAAAGTAACATTTTTGAAGGGGCTCAGGGAAACCGGCAGGCCGGACTTGAGTCCTGGAGATGGGAAGTACAGTGCCTGCACTCTGAAGGAGGGGTGTTAATGTTGCAGTTTAAAAACTGTTGTGTAAAGCACCCTTCTGGCAAGACAGTGATGGAGTGAATGATGGTGAAAGTTTTTCTTTTTCGGGCCACCCTGCCCTGGTGGGAATCGGCCAGTGTGATAATAAAAATAATAAAATAATAAATTTATTGGGTAATTGAAATAAGTGAATGGGCTGTTTATTGTACTCAGTTGACAGACTAGAAGTAATTAAGTTTATTCAGGTATACACAAATACAGTTACATAGATTATCATACATATCAGTGTATGTATAGAGAACCTGGGATACCCCAGAAAAGTCAGACAAAGTGACTTATTTCCAGTACCTGGCTTGGGCTTGCCATATATGATTTTTGGTAAACATTGTTTTTCTTGGTTGTTTGTTGGGCTATCTCATTGAATCTTGGGCAGTGTATGATGAAAAGATGCTTTTTAACATACAACAAAAATAAAAAAGACGGACGATAATAAGGGAGTTATCTTCTCAGCCATTAGCCACCTCTTTGCAGTATATTTTCGTATGGTTTTAATGGTTGTATTCTCATTTTTTGGACTCATTTGATAGAATGGAAGATATATTATAGAAATAGACATGATTTTGATTGCTTTCATGACGAAAAGTACTTTGAAATTGAGCTCAAAGTAGCGGAAATGTTCGATTTTTGCCGATGTTCAATGAATTGTGTAAGTCATGTTGGTTAATTTTATTAAGTGTATTCTAACCTAACCACTTTGTAATCCGGCAAACTCGGTAATCCGGCACACTACAGGTCCCAATGATGCCGGATTTGTGATGGAGGACCTGTATTTGTAATTACCCTTTCAAGTGTGTGAACAATGCACTCGAGCTCTTGGTCACACCTAAATTTTAACTGGAAAATGGGATTGAATTGTAATATATTTTTAAACCCTCATTTGGGGTTCACATCCACTGTGTTTTCCTGACAAGGTCAGTGTTTTATGTGACTGTTAAGTAATGAATAAGGAGTATAGAAATTAGAATATAAAGGTAAAGATTTTATTTCTTTGCAATGTTTACAATGTGTGATTACAATTTTGATTTGTTAAGTACAAAAAAAGCCATTATCATGCCTGACATTTCGGGCAGACTAAACCTAATGCTTACAGACTACTTAATACTAGCGATTTTGAGAGTAAATTTTTATTATACATCATTTTTCTTATTACAGTAGAGGTAGCTAGTTGTTTACAGTAATTAAATTTGTAGTTGAAATGAAGTATATAAAAAATTACAGACTTACAATTTGGCACAGTTTATAATAATGAAATTGAAACAGTTTTAAGTTTGAAGTAATGATTAAATAGTTGAGTAATCATTAATTATTTAGGAGTTCTTGAGCAACTGGTAGGTGTATAGTGTTTGGTAAATTTTAAATGATGAGGTGATTTCTCAGTAGGCCCTTAAATTGATTCACAGGCAGGGGCCCTTTAGTATGTTCTGGCAGTGAATTCCAGATCTTAAAGCCCTTTATGTGCATATCATTTTTGCATAGGGAGAGATAGACACGAGGGATCTCAAAGAGTGTTTTGTGCCTTGTGTTATGCCTGTGTGTTCTGTTTTAGTTATCAAGGAGGAGTTTGAGAGGAGGGTTAATATTGGAGTATGATCTGTGTATGTAGTAGGCACAATATTGGGTGTAAATGTTTTGTATATTAAGTAATTTTAGGCTCTTAAAAGAGGTGGAGTGTGTTGCCTAGTGCAGGAGTTGGTAATGAATCGCACTGCAGGTTTTTGTTGGGTGATTTGCACAAATACCATAGGTGAGGTAAGGGTAGATGAGAGAGTGGTAAAGAGCAAGAAGTGCCATTTGGGGTATATAGTACCGTATCTTATAAAGGATGCCTTGAATATTTGATGTATGTCTGAAATTTGAGACTGCAGTCCAGGTGGAGACCTAGAAATTTGCCCTCTTTGTGTCTTGAAATGGGGAACCATATATCAATATGTTTAGCTGAACATTTGAAGCTCTGTTTCCAAATAGCATGAAATAGGTTTTGTCTGTATTGAGAGTAAATATGTTGGTCGTCATCCAAGTAGATATTTTTAGTAGTTCGTCATTTACAGTGTCTGTTAGTGTAGTTGGGTTTGAGGAGAGAAAACATGAGTAGTGTAATCTGCAAATAAAGCAGGTTTAAGGAATTTAGATGTGTTTGGGAAATCATTGATGTAAATGAAAAAGAGAAGTGTGCCCAGGACACTACCCTGTGGGACTCCAACAAGAACAGGTTGTGTATTGGAAGTAATGCCATTTGTGTATACATACTGGTGTCTATTGCTAAGATAAGTAGTGAGTGATCTGGCAGAAGGCATAGTCACTTGTCAACCCCTCGGCTACGTTGGATCATCTGACCACAAGGCCGTTTTTACGACATTTAAGATCCCAACAGAACGAGGTGAGGAGTCCACATGCACAACCTGGCTATGGGAAAGAGGTAATTGGCCAGCCCTTTGCTCTGAGCTCGCCACCACCGATTGGAATGCTCTTCTCCAAGGGGATGTTGACAACCAAGTGAAATCCTTCACTGGACACACCCTTAATCTACAACAAGAACACATTCCTCACTGGCAATATGTGATGAAGCCTACAGCTCAGCCTTGGTTTGGCTTTAGTTGTAGAGACGCTGCTACTGCTAAGTACAAAGCATAGCGAAGGTATAAGAGACATCCTACCACCTATAACAGGAACTTGCACGGGCAAGCCTGTAGGCATATGGGTGACGTTCAAAAGTGGGCAATTGCTAAATGGGAGGTGGACACTAAAAGAAAGCTAGCATCAGGTAGGGTAGGCTCCAAAACCTGGTGGTCCCTGGTCAAGGACAGACAAGGTTATCTGCCTGATGAACTCATTCCACCTCTAAATCGACAGATGGGACCACCTCTACTAGTAGTCAAGAGAAGGCGGACCTCTTTGCTGAAAACTTTGATACCAAAATGCAAGTTCCTGATCCAGCAAGGGATCCTCCTTGGCTAGCTGCAAGAACTGTGTCAAAACTGTCAGTGGTGACAATAAGGCAGGAGGAGGTGCATTTCCTTCTTAAATCGCTTGACCAAGAAAAGGCTGTGGGCCCAGACAAGTTGAGCCTAAGATTGCTGAGAAGATGTGCAGACCAGCTAGCAGTACCTCTAACTCACATCTTTCAGCACTGCCTAGTACAGTGTAAATGGCCCTCTCTATGGAAAGAGGCAAATGTAGTCCCTGTTCACAAAAAGAAGAGCAGAGCAGAAATCAGCAACTACAGACCAGTGTCACTCCTGTCAATCACT
The DNA here is from genome assembly GCF_026875155.1 of Cherax quadricarinatus. Lineage (NCBI taxonomy): Eukaryota > Metazoa > Arthropoda > Malacostraca > Decapoda > Parastacidae > Cherax > Cherax quadricarinatus. The sequence continues at coordinate 34,639,541 of NC_069399.1, forward strand.
GGTAAGATCCTTGAGACAATAATCTCAAGACAAATGACAGAGTTTTTTGACTACCACTCACTACTTTGTGATCGTCAATATGGCTTCAGGAAAGGATACTCTGCTGCTGATCTGTTGTTAAACTCTCCACTAAGTGGCACCAGTCACTGGATGAATCCAAAGTCAGCTGTGTGGTAGCATTGGACATTGCTGGCGCTTTCAACCGGGTGTGGCACCAGGGCCTCTTAGCACAACTTCAAGCACTGGGAATTGCAGGCTCTAACGCTATGTCTCCTCAGTGATTTACCTTCATGGTAGATCTCTAAGTGTAGCTCTCAGTGGAACAGAGTCAGCAAGACATTCTATTGGAGCAAGTGTTCCACAAGGAAGCATGCTGGGACCATTGTTATGGAATGTCTACTTCAATGACCTTCATCTCGTCCCAGAATCACATGCATATGCAGACTACTGTACACTGACATTCACTTAATCCAAGAGAAGAAATGCCAGTTGCTCTAAGCTACATCAATCACCAGCTAAGAGCTATATCAGCTTGGGGAAATAGATGGCAAGTAACATTTGCACCTGAGAAAACGCAAATGATGATCGTCTCTAGGCACCATGATGGCAATGCTGGTGCAGTAGTAAGGATGAATGGGAGGGTGCTGGCACCTGGAGAAGAAGTTGATATCCCTGGGGTGAAATTTGACTCCAAACTAGCCATGAAGAGCCATGTTGTAAATCTTGTAAACAAGGCAGCCGGGAAGCTTACAGCACTTCGCTGTATTTCGCTTCTGCTTGACAGTAGGGGTTGCAAGATTCTGTACGAGGCACAAGTACACTCACACCTTGAGTATGCTCCACTTTCTTGGTTTGCCTGCCCCCCTCTCATCTGCGACTGCTTGACAGAGTAGTGAACAGAGCATGACGTCTCATCTCTCGCTTAGACCCATCCTGGATAGATCTGTCATTTCAGCAGAGCCTTCAACACAGGAGGGATGTGGGTGGCCTTACTGTTATGTACAAGGCCAATATTGTCTAGGTACCACACTTGGATCCACTTTGAGGACAGCGTGAAACAAGCTTTTATGCCACAAGATGGGCAGAAAGCAGCAACTTCACTCTGGCTGTACCCTTCTCCAGAACATCACTCCATCTGAGATTATATATACCCAGGATGACTCGAGTATGGAACACATTCGTACAGCATAATGATGTCAACGAGATAAAGTCATTTGATCAAATGAAAATGCTGGCCCACAGATGGCTCCAACTTCATCCTATTCCCTACTTGTATGTCTCATAACAATAAAAATGCTTTCAAATGAGCTGATGTAGGTAACAGCTCTTAGCTTGCCAATAAAGTTAGGAATCCTTAACCTGCAAATAGCTTGTCAATGAAGCTAGGGATTCTCAACCTTGTCAAACCCTGTGGAAAAAAAAAATCATTGAAGTAGTTTATGATGAAGTGATGAAGGGGAGACCTTTATATGCACAGAGCTTGGGTTAAGTGTTTGTCTGGCAGTGGGGCAGTGCTTGGGTTTACAGGGCTGTCTTCCTTAGATAGTCAGTTTTATCAAGTTTTGGGTAGCACTGTTAGGATTCTTGGGTCATTTTGGGTTCTACGTAGGTCTGTGCAGTTGTACCTGCAATCAGAAGCTTTGATGGGCCCTGGTTGCTGAAGAAAATAGCAGAGCTAGAATGCTGCTGCTAGATGGTGCATGAAATATATGATTACTTAATTGACATTAATTGTTTGTAGAGTTGAGTATACATTTGCAAACTTTTTTTACAGCCTCAGCAACTGTGGACAGGGAAGCAGATCTTTAGTGTGATAATAAGACCCAGTAAGAAGTTTCCCGTTGAGTGTAATCTCACGACGAAGAGAAAAGACTACACACGAGGAGAGGAACTCTGCTCTAATGAAGCCTGGGTCATTATTAGAAACTCTGAGCTTCTTGCTGGTGCTTTAGATAAGTCTCTCTTGGGCTCAGGTTCAAAGAAGAATATTTTCTATGTCATCATGAAGGACTATGGGAAAGATCATGCTGCTGATGCTATGTGGAGAGTAGCAAGAGTCTCCACACTCTTCCTTATGAACAGAGGATTCTCCATTGGCATTGGAGATGTCATGCCAGGATCTGGATTGCTCACTAGAAAACAAGAATTACTTGATGATGGGTTAATACAATAATTACTTTTCATTTGTTTGTATTGTAGTTTTTTCAGCACGCTGACCATCCCCCACCAAGGCAGGGTGACACTTTGACCATCATTCACACTGTCACTGTCTTCCCAGAGGCATGCTGATGTGACAGTTTTGATGTCCCTGCAAACAGCAAATAAACCAAAACCCTCCTTTAGAGTGCAGGCACTGTACTTTGTGGGGAAAACACTTCACAGTGGTATTCATAATGCCAGTTGAACACACATTAGTGGACAGTGAACGGGTAGAAAATACATATACATTGGACCCTCGACCAACGATATTAATCCGTTCCAGAGAGCTTGTCCTTAGCCGAATTTATCGTTAGCCGAATTAATTTTCCCTGTAAGAAATAATTGAAATCCAGTTAATCTGTTCCAGACAGCCCAAAGTATTAGCAAAAATACACAAATAACCCGCACATAAAAGAGAGGAGCTTACGACGACGTTTCGGTCCGACTTGGACCATTTACAAAGTCACTCTCTTCTATGTGCGAGTTATTTGTGTATTGTTCCAGTCACGGTATTGTGCCTTTTTTATGTGATAAAAAAAATAATTTTTTTTTCATGAAATATTCATTTCTCTTCAAAGAAAACAATGTGACATGCACAATAAATACATAAATAAATACTAAACTGACACTTACCTTTATTGAAGACTATTGATGAGTGATGAGACACTATTTTTCTTGAACACTGGGATTTTCAGAGTGAGACATGAGTGAAGGCTTCACTTTGCAATCCCCACTAGCATTACAACAGAAGAAGAAGGTTAGCCTGTCTTGCATAGGCTTGTGTCCTGGGAGTGCCTTTTCCTCCTGAGTAATGTAGGTCCTGTTTGGTATTTTCTTCCAGAACAGGCCTGTTTCATCACAGTTGAACACTTGTTGTGGTTGGAATTTTTCAGCTTTGCCATGCCTTATCACACTGTATATACCACTATGATTCTTAAATCTCTCAAACCAACCTTTGCTGGCCTTAAATTCATCAATACAAGCATTGGTTCCAGGCATTTTTTCCTGTTCACTTGGGTGTTAGTGGGTCGCATCCTGGGGGACAAGATTAACCCTTTGACTGTTTCGGTCGTATATATATGTCTTAAGCGCCACTGTTTCTGACGTATTTATACGTGTAAATTCTAACAGCTTCAAATCAAGCAGGAGAAAGCTGGTAGGCCTACATGAGAGAGAATAGGTGTTGTGTGGTGGGTGTGCACCCTGTGAAAAAAATCTGGGACTCAGTGGTGCATTGTGGGAATGCCATCTTGGTAGTCAATTTTCTCCATGCCTCGCAGTAAAAAGTACATGTATCTCACTCCTCGGTGGATTGGAGGTCTTTTGTTCCCAAGCGATAGCTCTAACAGCGATGAAAGTGTCAGTGAAAGTGAATTCCATGGTTTTCAAGTGGGTGTGACCGAAAACAGCGCCCAGGATAGCGTAATTAGTGGTGAAAACCCAGATGACCCATGACCTTCCACCTCTGGTGCTGGGCCGGCTCGTTCTCGTTCACCTGTACCAGGACGAAAGAGGAAACTATTTGCCCGTGTACAAGACTCAGATGTGAAAGTGATAGTGATAGTGATTTCAAAGCTATTGAAAGCAGTTCTAGTTGCGACAGTGAGGGTGAATATTCCCCAGTGAAGCGGCAGTATGTACGACATAGCATGCGGTCTGGTAGTGTGTCATATGCTGTTCCAAGGGGAAGGAGTAAATCTCGGAGTGCATCCCGTGGCCCTTCACCACAACCTGATAGTGAAGATGACGATATTGTTACGATGGGTATGAATGATGTGAGTGAGGCAGCAGGTGGTGGTGGTGATAGTGATAGTGGCATGAGTCATGTGGCACCAGCAGCAGGCCACGCTACTACTGATGCTGCTGACTCTGCACAACTACAACCAGCCTCACCCAACCCCACACTCCCACAACCTGCACAACCACAACCGTGTTTCAATATCCAGAACCCACCAGCAGACCGCATCTGGGATTGGCAGGAAGGTGACGCGTTTGTTCCCAGTCCCCATGACTTTGATGAAACACAAAGTGGAATACGGCCATCGTGTACACTTGGGAACAATTTATTTATTTATTTGTTTATTTATTTATTTGAACATGATACAGAGAAGTACAAAAGAATACAGTTAAATGCAGCATGCCAAAGCCACTTGAATGCATAGCATTACGGGCAGGCTTAAAATTAACTTAAGATTAACTAAGCAATGAAGTATTCAGTGGTAAAACATTATTGTAAAGAGATAATAATTAAGCACAAATGAGTATTACAAAAACAGGTCGTATGGTTGCTTGCATTGCTGTACAATCAGTGTTTATTTATTTATTTATTTATTTATTTAATTTGAACATGATGCAGAGAAGTACAAGGAATGCAATTTTTAAAGTGCAGCATGCCAAAGCCCTTTGTTTTCAGAGCATTATGGGCAGGCTTAAAATTAACTTATGATTAACTAAGCAATGATATATTCAGTGGTACAAAAATGCTACTGAACTGGAATGCTTTGAGTTATTCTTCGATGAACCCCTGATGGACATTATTGTCAGGGAAACCAACACATACTATAAGTACACCATGGCAGATACAGTTCTCACCAAAATCATGGCTACACCAGTGGAAGGACACAACTGTGGCAGAGATGTACTTGTTTTTTACCACAATAATGCTTATGCCACATGTGTATAAGCACACTGTCACCACATACTGGGCAACAGAACGCCTGATTTCAACCCCAGATTTTAGTGACATTATAGGTGTGAATTGGTTTTTGATACTGTAACGTATGTTACACTTTTCAGACAAAACAAGGCCTGACAGAAGCGACAGGTTATATAAGATCAGAAATGTGCTTATGTACCTGAAACAAAAGTGTTGCATGTATTTTTATCCCTTCAGGAATCTTGTTATTGACGAGTCTTTGATTTTATTCAAAGGAAGACTCTCAATCAAGCAATAAATACCAAGCAAGAGGAAACGCTTTGCTATAAGTTATTTGTACTGTGTGAGTGCAAAAGTGGTCTCATTTTGGATATCATTGTGTACACTGGCAGTAATACATTGAGAGATACCAGGAAGTTATTGGGTATCTCTGGTGATGTGGTTAGAACAATGATGGAACCATATCTTGGTAAGGGGCAAATATTATATGCTGATAACTGGTACACAAGCCTCATACTCAGTGATTTCTTGTGAGTGAACCTGACAGACGTGTGTGGCACAGTGCATGGTAGTCGTAAGCATATGCCAAGGTTCGACTCTGGCACTCGCAGAGGTGAGGTGCAGGCCTTTGCTCCCAATGACATCATGGCATTTTGGTGGCATGACAAATGTGATGTCACATTGTTAACATCAGTTCACCGAAACAAAATGGCACACACTGGCAGGCACAACAGAGAGACCAATGAACCCATTCTAAAACCTACAGCTGTCATGGACTACAACCTCAATATGCGCTTAGTGGACAAATGTGACATGCAGATTGGGTTTGCTGATTGTGTACGCAAGAATTACAAGTGGTATATGAAACTTTTTTTTCTATCTTCTTGATATTTCCATGCTAAATGCTTATAACATATACAAGTTGAGGACCAACAAAACACCAAAATATGGTGAATTTTGTTTGTCAGTCAACAGACAAATAATCGCCAAGTACCAAGGAGCAACACCTGCAATAGACCAGCGCCTACGAAATTACCAACACACACCATCTCGTTTGAGGCCTGGTGATCACTACCCCATACAACTGCCTCCTACTGCTTTCAAGAAAAGTGCTCAGAAGATGTGTTTTGTATGTGGACATACCACAAAATGCCCACAAACACGCAGAGACACTCGTTTTATGTGTGAGGAGTGTCGGGTACCACTCTGCATATACCCATGTTTCAAAGAGTTCCACAAGCTCCAGCAGTTCTAGAAAAGTGTTCAGTGACTGTACATATGTATATGTATATTATGGAACAATAGTAATAAACAATGTTTTGTATTGTTTGTGTAAACAAGTTTTGTACACAATCTAATAGTGATAATGTTTGTTCAGCTATTATGTTATAAACAATGAGTGTATATTTGAACAATGCTACAGCAGCAGCAGACGATGCTACAGCAGCAGCAGACGATGCTACAGCAGCAGCAGACGATGCTACAGCAGCAGCAGACGATGCTACAGTAGCAGCGGACGATGCTACAGCAGCAGCGGACGATGCTACAGCAGCAGCGGACGATGCTACAGCAGCAGCGGACGATGCTACAGCAGCAGCAGACGATGCTACAGCAGCAGCAGCAGCTGACAGTGCAGCAGCAGCAGCTGTACCACCAATAGTAGCGATGGTTGATTGGGGTTTATTATACAACCTGGCCAGCTCGGAGACACGCACTCCACTTTCATACTTATCAATGATCTTTTTCTTCATCTCTATAGTAATTCTCACCCTTATTGCTGTAGGGTTGGCACTAGAAGCTTTCTTGGGGCCCATGGTCACTTATTTTCCAGAAAAAATCACCAAAAACACTGTAAACAATGCCACCGGCGGAACATGTGAGCGTGGCTCAGGCCGCACATTGGACGCGTCTCGGACGAAGGGCGGTGAGCGGGTTTTTGGGCGGTATGCGAGGCAAAATTTTTGCGATCAAAGCGTCCGGTATGCGGATTGTACGGTATGCGATGCGTACGGTATGCGGGGGTCCACTGTACAAAATATATCGAATGTATGCGTGAAACCGTCCACCCTGGCTTGTAAACAATGGCACACTAGCTGAAGGTAGGGCGGCTGAGGCGTGCTCAGCCTGAACGGACAGGCAGACACATTCGGGACGAATGTTGTTACCCGAGTTTTTCACCGTAGGTCAAGCCAATATTTTTATGCAGAAATGCATCGTTAGGCGATTTTATCGTTAGACGATGCCAGCGTTGGTCAAGGGTCAGCTGTACATCCAACTGCCCACCCAAAACACTGACATCATACACACATTTATGGAGCACACCCAGGGTAATATTTTGTGAAGGGATTCAGGGAAACTGGTTAGCCGGACTTGTGTCCTGGAAATGGGAAGTACAGTGCCTGCACTTTAAAAGAGGGGTTTGAGATATTGGCAGTTTGGAGGTTGACTTTTAAACTGCTTTATCTGAGTGCTTATGTATAAGTGAGATGAAAGTGTTGAATGTTGATGAAAGTATTTTCTTTTTGGGGATTTTCTTTCTTTTTGGGTCACCCTGCCTTGGTGGGAGATGACCGACGTGTTAAAAAAAAAAAATAAGTGTACAAGATATGATGCAGGGCGTAATGACAGTAGTTTGTTGGACTACATATTGGTAAGTTAAAGACTGTTGGGTAGACTTCAAGATGTACATGTTTATCGAGGGTCCACAGATATATCAGATCACTTTTTAGTTGTAACTACAGTGAGAGTAAAAGGTAGATGGGATACAAGGAAAAAGGAAGCAGCAAGTAAGAGAGAGGTGAAGGTTTATAAACTAAAAGAGGAGGCAGTTAAGGTAAGATATAATCAGCTGTTGGAGGATAGATGGGCTAGTGAGAGTATAAGGAATGAGGATGAAGATGTATGGGGTAGGTTTAAGAATGTAGTGCTATAGTGTTGAGCAGAAGTTTGTGGTTACAGGAAAGTGGGCATGGGAGGGAAGAAGAGCAGTTGGTGGAATGATGTAAAGAGAGTAGTAAGAGAGAAAAAGTTAGCATATGAGAGGATTTTACAAAGTAGAAGTGATGCAAGGAGGGAGGAGTATATGGAGAAGGAAAGAGAGGTTAAGAGAGTGGTGAAGCAATGTAAAAAGAGAGCAAATGAGAGAATAGGTGAGATGTTATCAACAAATTTTGTTGAAGTTTGAGTGAGATTAATAAGTTGAAGGATCCTAGGGAACAAATGGATTTCATTGTTAAGAAGAGAAGAGGACAGTCTTTAAATGGAGAATTAGAGGCATCAAGAAAATGGAAGGAATATTTTGAGGAATTGTTAAATGTTGATGAAGATAAGGAAGCTATGATTTCGTGTATACATAGGGCAGGGAGGTATAACATCTTGTAGGAGTGAAGAAGAGTCAGTTGTAAGTGTAGGGGAAGTTCGTGAGGCAGTGGGTAGAATGAAAGGGGTAAAGCAGCTGGGATTGATGGGATAAAGATAAAAATGTTAAAAGCAGGTGGGTTATAGTTTTGGAGTGGTTGGTGCTTTTATTTAATAAATGTATGGAAGAGGGTACGGTACCTAGGAATTGGCAGAGAGCATGCATAGTTCTTTTGTATAAAGGCAAAGGGGACAAAAAAGAATACAAAAATTATAGGGGAATAATTCTGTTGAATATATCTGGTAAAGTGTATGGTAGAGTTATTTTGAATGAAGAGTAAAACAGGGAGTAAGACAGCAGATGAACAAGGAGGCTTTAGGAAGGGTAGAGGGTGTGTAGACCAAGTGTTTACAGTGAAACATGAAGGTGAACAGTATTTGGATAAGGGTAAAGAGGTTTTTGTGGCATTTATGGGTTTGGAAAAGGCATCTGACAGGGTGGATAGGGGGTATATGTGGCCATGCATTTGCAACAGCAAATGTGTGGAATAGGGAGATAGGGCATTGAAAGCAGTGAAAAGTTGTTAAGAGGATAGTGAGGCTCATGTTAGAGTATGTAGGAGAGAGGGAAATTATTTCCCAATAAAAGTAGGCCTTAGACAAGGATGTGTGATGTCACCATGGTTGTTCAATATATTTATTGATGTGGTTGTAAGAGAAGTGAATGCTCGGGTGTTGGGAAGAGGTTTTGGGTTAAAAGATAAAGAATCTAACAAAGTGTGAGTTGTCACAGTTGCTCTCTGCTTATAATGCTGTGCTTTTGGAAGATTCTGAAGAGAAGTTGCAGAGGTTGGTTGATGAGTTTGGTAGGCTATGTAAAAGAAAAAAAATTTAAAGTGAATACAGGAAAGAGTAAGGTGATGAAGATAATTAGGTAACGAAAGATTGGATATCAGGTTGGAGGGAGGGAATATGGAAAAGGTGAATGTATTCAGATGTTTAGGAGTGGATGTGTCAGTAGATGGGTCTATGAAAGTTGAGGTGAATCATAGAATTGACGAGAGGTAAAACGGTGAGTGGTGCACTAGTGAGTCTGTAGAGACAAAGCACTTTGTCCATGGAAGCAAAGAGGGGAATGTATGAGAGTATAGTTATACCTACGCTCTTATATGGGTGTGAAGCATGGGTGGTGAATGTTGCAACAAGAATAAGGCTGGAGGCAGTGGAGATGTTGTGTCTGAGGGCAGTGTGTGGTGCGAATGTAATGCAGAGAATTCGTAGTTTGGAAATTAGGAGGATGTGTGGAAATACCAAAACTATTATCCAGAGGGCTGAGAAAGGGTTGTTGAAGTGGTTCAGACATGTAGAGAGGATGGAACAAAATAGAATGGCTTTGAGAGTGTATAAATCTATAGTGGAGGGAAGGCGTGGTAGATGTTGGCCTAGAAAAGGCTGGACAGAGGAGGTAAAGGATGTTTTGTGTGCAAGGGGCTTGGACTTCCAGCAATCATGCGTGAGCATTTTAGATAGGAGCGAATGGAGATAAATGGTTTTTAGGGCTTGACGTGCTGTTGGAGTGTGAGCAGGGTAATATTTATGAAGGGATTCAGGGGAAACCAGAAGGCCAAACTTGAGTCCTGGAGATGGGAAGTACAGTGCCTGCACTCTGAAGGAGGGGTGTTAATGTTGCAGTTTTATAACTGCAGTGTAAGCATGCCTCTGGAAAGACAGTGATGGAGTGAATGATGGTTAAAGTTTTTCTTTTTCGGGCCACGCTTCCTTGGTGGGAAACTGCTGATGTGTTAATAAATAAATATAAGATTAATACTGCTACTACTACTAAGGATAATGCAAAACATTAACACTCAGGGCTAGACATCCTATCTTTGTGAGAGACTGATATCTTCTGATTTAGATCACTGACCCACACATGAACAACAGACAGTCAGGTTTATGACAGGTTTAGTAGATAGTGTTATCAACTTAGATATTAGGCATTTATAATAAGGTGCTATAAAAGTTTGCTTATGTTATTGATCACCAGATTTTGGATAAGTAATTATGGTGTATTTGAACAACACTTGAGGTGAACACAACAAATTCAACATCAAATTAAATTCAGTACATATGCAGAACTTAATTACTCTCTGTATTAAAAAAATGTTTTCCCTTTTGTTTTTTAACTACCCCCTTATTTTTAAAAATTGGTATTAATACTAAAAACCACAAATATTGTAATAGGTGTGTTTGGGAACATGAAATTAAAACAGTGGTTAGGGGGTTCCCTATTTAAAACCCTTTGCATTTTAGGGGTTTCCGGTTTTAACATAAAGTCAGTGGCCCCGGGGGTAAATGTGGTATAGGTAGTGGTCCCTGACCCAATGCAGGTAATTAGGGGTTTCCCTGAAAAAACCTAACCCTTTCAGGGTTTCCAACGTAAGTAGGTTAGCCCAGGGTTATTGACTTACTAGTACCCCAAAATTCTAGCCCCTTCCCAATTAGTGAGAGAAAGCGGGGTAGGCTACAATGAAAGAATGGGTTATGTTGCCCAGTTTTTCTAGCTTTAAAAAGACCCTGCAGCACACAGTGATAATGGAAAAAAAAAACTTTGACCATGTTTTGGGTTTAAAACAGCGAAATGCACTGTTTTTTTTCTATGGTATTTATGGTTGTATTTTTTTTTTCCGGTCTCTTTTTTATAAAAATGGAAGAAATTACAGAAACTGATTTGGTTTTTGGGAAGGGTTTGAAAAGGGAAAAAATCCCTTTGGGAAATTTGGAGTAAAGTAGCAGAAAGTTTTTTTTTTCCCAATTTCCCATAAGTAAAAAATTTCATGCCACGGTCCGGACATGTCAAATGGTAAAGCTAATTTTTCTCTCACAAGTTTGCTTTTATTTTTTCCTTTTTTAAAAAAAGGCCATTTTGTCTGTTTAAACAATCACCGATGCTTTAAAACATCGTTGAGATGCAAATTTTGGAAAAGAGCATTTTTCCTTAATTTTTCCCCATCAAATTTTTTATTTTTTGGTGTCTTTATGATCGGGAAAAAGATTCTCTTTTTTTTTCATAAGTAAAAATAATTTTTTTTTTTTAAAAAATTTTCGCCCCTTTGGACGGTTTGGGGAGAGGGCCTCGACCTAAAGGGGGGTTTAAAAGCCACGGGTTAGAGTTTGTTATACCCAAAATTATTCCCTTTTGGGTATTTGTCATACCCAAAAACCCGGTTCATTTTCCTGGTCACCCCTTATCACTAACGGGTTTCGTTAGGGGTTTCATTGTATCATAGCGCTACAGTTAGTGGTCATTGAAACACTAAAAGGTAAGGTTAGTGGTCCCTTTTATTGCTAACGGTACAGTAAGTGGACATGTCTTTAAAGTTTGGTAAAGTGTGAGTTCATCTCGCGTGAAAAAAGGGAAACCCCTTTCATTTGCCACCCCGGGCTCCCAATGCAAAAGAACTTTTAAAAACCGCTCACCCTCGGGGAACTAGTCCCTTCCCGTAATGGCTGGAAAAGCCGTGTTTTTGGGAGTTAAAAGACCAAGCAGCACTTTTTAGGCTATATCTGGCCCCAAAGGGGTTCTTTCAAAAATTTATCTCCAGTTTGATTGCATGTGTTGGCCAGCGGGGCCATTGGTGGCAAGAGAGTTCCAAAGGGTTTTGAAGCCCTTGTTTCGGGCCCATTTTGAAAGGAAAAGTATGTTTTTTAAAATTGTTTTTGTGTTATTTATAAGTTTTTGGAGATTAAAAAGTGGGGGTTCAAAAAATTTTTTTTTTTTTTAAGGGGGTTTTGTTTTTTCCATTGAAATCTTTATAAAAGTATAAAGGCGGGGTTAAAACCTAAAAAAAAATTTTCCCTTCCCAAAAGTATTTTGGCCTTAAAAGTTTCCCTTAGAAAATTAGATATTGTACTGTTACATAATTCTTTTTTATTCCCAAAATTGTGGGGTTAAAATGTTGCTTTTTCAGGGCTCTCTCTACCTGTTTCTCATTTTTTGTAAACAAAAAAATTTTTCTTTTAATTTTTTTTATGTTTTGATTTTATTTTGGTTCATTCATTTTTCTTTAATATTTCTTCGGCACCCCAAAGGGGTTCCTGCTCCCAAAGGGTTTTTGTAAGAAAACAGTTTTTTCTCTGGGAATGACCCCAAAACCGAGTTCACCCTTTCTTTCCCATGGTGGCCGAAAAGGGTTTTGGGTTCGACACAGCGGGTTAAAATCTGAGACGGGTTTTTGCAGCGTGTCTGGTCAAGTCAGGGAGGACTTGTATGTAGCATATGAAAGATTTGTTCGAAATTAAAACACAAGTTTTATTCAGGTGATTTTTTAAACCCTCAAAAAATTGGCATCCCCCTAAAAAAAATTTTTTTTTTGTTGTGTTACTAAACCTATTTGGGGTTTTTGCGGGGGGTGAGTCACAGTCCTGGCCCCCCCTTTTTCATGATTGTACTAGGTCCTTTTCCCCCGGGCCCCTGGCTTTTCATACCTCCCCCTTAAAAATTTTATTTTGGGTTTTCCTCCCTCCACTATTTTCACTTTCTAGGTTATTCAGGGCCCTTTGGTTACTCTATGACTAAAGAAATACTTTCCAAAACACCCCCTTTTGGATTCATCTGAGTCTTCAACTTCAATTGTGACCTTTTGTGTCGGTGTTCCCTTCTTGGAACACCCCCGTCTTTGTCCCCCTCGTCTATTCCGCGCAGTATTTTTTATGTGTTATCAGTCTCCCTGACCCCTTTTCCCTCCAGGTGTCGGGCCCGGTTTTTCCCTCAATTTTCTTTTTAGGAAAATTTTCCCCGTAGTTTTGGGGAAACAGTCTTTTTGAAAAACCTTTGCACTTTCTCAAAATTTTTTAAAGTGTTGATAGGTGGGATTCCAGTTGGGCCTATGTTTTTTGGTATACAGAGTCTTAAAAGGGAATCCTTACTGAGGTATCGGAACGTACCGGTAGGTTTGCCAGGCGCCCTTTATGTGCAGAGTTATCTGATTGATGTGTCCCTTTCGGGAGGATATGGCGGTGTTTTTACTCACCCCGATTTTTTTCCTTGAGTGGGGGTTTGCGACTTTGGCCGTCTTTAAAATCTATTGTGTTTGCGGGGCTTCTTTGCCCTTCCCCAATTTATGACTTTGCATTTGGCCCGGGTTAAACTCAAGGAGCCCGTTGTCTGGACCAGGGTTGTAGCCCGTCCAGGTCTCTTTTAGTTGCCTGATCCCTCATTTTCCCATTTTTTTTTAATTTTTCTCATTAACTTACTTTGTCCGGCCCAAAAAAGGGGAATTCTGAGGGCTATCCCCCCGTTATGCTTCACTATACCCCAAAAACGCAAGTCCGGACGACCCCTGTGGAACCCCGGGTTTTCACAAAGGGGCCCCCTCTGATTTCCCCGTACGTAACCTTTAATCGTTGTTGCCCCTGTCAGGTATTCTCTGATCCATTGCAGTGCCTTTTGTTATGGGGGCCTGATCCTTGCTTTTGCGTAACCCCCCTGTGGGGAATGTGTCGAAGGGCCCTTTTTGCAGTCCAAAAAAAATTTCAGTCGACCACCCCCCTCTCTCTCTTTTCCCTTCCCTTTTGTCCTTTTTATAAAATCTGTAGGGTTTTTGACACAGGATTTTCCCTCCCCGAAAAAAAGCGGGTTTTTCAAATTATACACTTGTTTTTTTTCCCGGTGCTCCACCCCTCTCTTCCTGATAAACTTCCCCCATGACCTTGCATTTTTTTTTCCCCTTAAATGATACAGGTTTTTGTAGTTTTTTTTCCCCATGTTGTCTCCCCTTTTTTAAAAATTTTGGGGCTAATTTTCCATCTTCCATTCCTCCGGGAGTTTTCCCAGTTTCAAAAAAGATGTTTGAAGAAACTTTGGGTTAAAAGTTAAAACAATTTTCTCTGCTCCCTTTTTTAAGGGGCCCCTGGAGAGATGTTGTCTGGTCCCCCCACCTTTGAGGGGTCAAGTTCGCTTTGTTGCTTCTTCACCTTCCCCCTTGGTTTATTTACCTCTTTGCACCCTTTCTGGGGCACCCCCCCCCGCTCTGGGTTTTTCCCGGGAGTCCCACTGGTTTCCACGTAAATACTTCTTTAAATCTTGGGTTGAGGGCCTGACTACTCCGGGGCGTTTTTGTGAATTTTCCCCTTTTAACCCCCCTCGTTGATTACCTGGTCCTTGACTGTTGGTTTTCCCCCTGTTTTGGGTGTACAACAGTTGGGGCAGTCTTGACTTTCGATGCATGTATTTTTTTATTGCCGGGTGGCCTCCCTTTTACTGTGCCCTATTCCCCTTTCGACCCCTTGGCTAAATTTTTTAAATTTTTCCCGGTTCTCGTCTTTTGTACCCCTTTTCCTTTTTTAAATACAACCCAGTTTTTGTCTCCCTACCCCTTTGGGGAACCCAAAGGGCTCGTTTGTTTTTCCCTTTTTTTCTGTTTCCCTTAGGAACAAACCTTCCTCTGCCCCCTTGCATTTTTTTTGCCCCATAATCCCTCATTTTTGTAAAAGGGTTTTTCCGGGCAGTTCCCTTCCCACTGAATGTCTTGAAAGAAATTTTCCCCAAGCCTGGTAGTTCCCCCCCTTTTTAGGGGTTTTGGGTTTTCCCCCCCTAATTCTGCTGCTCTCTTTCCCCTTGGAGATCAAATATGTAGTGAAGACAGAACCCATGATTTACTTGCTCCCAGGGGGCCTTTTTTTACCCCTGATATCCCCGAGGGCAGAACTACTCAAGGTGAAAACCCAAAGGGGAGTCTTGCTGGTTCATCCTCCCCCCTCTCTCTTGGTTGTGTCTCTAAATGGTTTATGCATGAGGTTTTCCCCGTTTCCAAAAACCATTTTTCTTGGCCCCTCCATTTTCGGGACCCCCATGGGGCTCCAGGTTTTCCCCCGTCAATCTCCTTGTGTTTAAAAACACCATAAAAAAATAATTTTTTCCCCCAAGGGTGCCCCTCCTGGCCACCCCGGTTGTGTGTCGACCAAAATTTCTCTGTTGCTCCCCATCGTATTCTTCTTTGGCCCCTGCAGTTCTGTGGTTTGGGGGGGTACAATTTTCTGCAATTATCACCCTTTTGTCCCTCAGACTGGATTGGGTTTCCCACTAAGAATTCCCTTTCGCCCCGTGCCCCATTTCCCTTTCCCTTTTCTCAAACCCCCATTGGGTTTTTTAAAGAGAGTGCCCAATCCCTCTCCCCCCCTCCTCCCTTGGGCTTTCCTTGGGGTTTGAAAATCCGGGTGGAAAGATTGAAAACTGTTATTTTTTGGTGGGGTTTTTTTTCTGTGAGTGTTTTTGTTTGGGGGTGTCTCCTTGATTTTTTCGGCCATCCCCATAATTATTTTTTAATTTCCCTCTGGGATTTGTATACCCCCACCTTCAATTCTTTTTAAGGGTGTGGGCTGGGAGGTGTATTGGGGGTTGGGGGAAATGGGGACCCGATAAGGGGAAATATGGATGGTTTCTGTGGGGGGGGGTTTTTAAAGCGGGGTTGGGGGGGGGATTGGATGTGGCATGGGTGTTTTGGTTTAAGGTGTTTGGTTGCCTGGGGGGTTTACCTGGTTTGGGGGGGCCCTTTTTAGGAAGGTTTTGGGGGGGGGGCTGTATTTTTCTTCCTGTGTTGGGATCCTGGGTCTTTTTTCCATCCCCCCCTTTCCTTTCCCTTTGCCTTTGTACCCCTCCTCTCTGGTTTTTGCCTTTTTGCTTGTGTTCTGTCGAAGGGCGGATTCCCTTCCTGTATGCCGGGGTGTCCTTAATCGTGTTTCTCCCGCAGGATCCCGTTTCCCAGTCGATTCTGCCCCTTTAAAGGGCACTTTCACTGGCCCGGGTTTTTTTTTTTTTACAAAAAACCCCCCATTCCCCCCGAAAATTTTCCCCCCTGGGTCAGTCGTCTTCTCCCATTGCTTTCATTTAAGCCCTTTTAATTTTTTTTTTTCCCGGGTTTTTTTCTTTTATTTGTTTCCCCTTTAACTTCCCGGAGCCCATACACAAAGGGTGACCTTTACCCTTTTTATTTCCCCCGGGATTTTCCCCGTGTATCCCCCCATTCAACTTGATTTTCCTTTTCAGTTTCCCTTTTTTCAGTTTCACTAGCTAATGTATTGGGGTCAGGGCCTGTTTTTTTCCCCTTTTGGGTTTCCTGGGCTCTGCTGTTGGGCTGTTTTTTGGGGCCCCCCGTTTAGCTTGCTCTTTCCCTTTACTACAGTCTCCAAGATTGAGCTTCTACATTTCAGTTTTGTCCTCCTTTCCCCACAGTCCCCCTTTTTTGTGGCTGAGGTAGCAGTCTCTGTTGTCAAACCCAAAAAAGTTCTTTTTGTTTTTAGGCTTGTTTTGGGTGTGTTCAAATAAAAAAGCTTGGGGAAATTAGTAGTTAAATTCTTTAAGCAAAATAACCCGGGGACATATTTAAAAGGGGGCTAATGTAAGTTTTTTTTTTTTTTTTTTCCCCACTGGCCGATTCCCACCAAGGGGAGGGGGGCCCCAAAAAAAAAAAAAAACTTTCACCATAAATTTACTCCATCATGTTTTTTCCCGAAGGGTGCTTTACTACAGTTTTTTTTTAAAATGCAACATTTAAAACCCTTTTTAGGGTCCGTCCCATAGGGTTTTACGGCTGGTGGTGAGTGTCCAAACCCTAGATCTTGCCAAATTCTAGCGCCGTCAAATTTTGGCGAAAGGCTCATAGGCCTTCTATGAAGAAAGGGGTTTCTGCGCCCTGGGGGGGCCAAAAAACAAAAAATTTTGGGGCCCGCTAGCAAATTTTGGGAAAAACCCGGGTTTTGTCACCTTGTTCCCCATGCCTCGTCGCAAGTCAGCTCTCACTTCCCGGAAAAAAAGGGACTCTCCTCTTCCGTCGGGTAGTTCTGACCCCCTTGGGGAAATGGAAAAGAGGAAAGAATTTTACGGGTTTGATAAAATTAGTGCCCCAAAATAATGACCAAAGGTTTCGATAATTGTGAAGGAAAAACCCCCACGATCCTGCCCCTTTTTCCCCTTTGGGGTGGGCATCGTGGGCTCACGATGGGGGTTCCCTTTAAAAGTAAGAGAAAACTTTCTTTTTTTTTTCCCCTTTGGGTGGCCCCTTTTACTTCCCCGTAAAGACGATGATTTGAAGTGGATTGTGTTTTATGCGCCGACGATCTTTTGAGTATTTATATTTAGGAAAAAATATTCACCAGTGAAGCGTCGGGATGCTGCCGCCGCTGCGTGGGGAGTGTACCCCCATGCTGTGGGCCCCGGGGGGGAGTTCATCCCGGAGTACCCCCCCGGAGGGACATCCCGTGGCCCTTTCAACCCCTTTTTTGGTAGTGTTTTGAGGTGTTGTGGTACACCTTTGGCCCTGGATGGGCCAAAAGGGCTTTGTGGATGGTTTTAGGGGGGCTGGTGGGGGGGTAAATGGCAACGCCTTTTCGTGACTCCTGTGCCACGCGGGGGCCCCCGGCTGCTCGTCGTTCAAGGGGGCAAAGCGGAGCTTCCCCCCACCCGCCCCACAACCCCCCCGGACAAACCCGCCTATTTTGCCAGTATCCCCCAGGGAAAAACCGTATCTGGGGGTTGGCAGCAAAATCCCCAAATTTTTTTCCCAGCCCCCACCACTTTGACGACTCTCAAAATGGAATTCTACCTACCGTTCCCTTGGAAAACCCCGGCCAAAAGAAAATGGGAAAATTTTTTGAATTTTTTCTTTGACCAGCCAAAATTTTGGGAAAAAATTGTCAGGGAAAATAATAAGGGTTTTTTTTTTTCACCATGGCAAATACGATTTATCACCCCAGTCAAGGGTTCACAGGTGGAAAGAGACGATGTTGCGGGAAAAGTTTTGCTTTTTGCAAAAAAATGCTTATGGCCCCCCGTCTATAAGCCTAAAATTTTTAAAAACATTTCTGGTCCCCGATCGGCTAATTTTTTACCCCCTTTCCTTTAGTGAAAAAAAATTACCAGTAAAAACTTTTTTTTCTTTTTGTTAGTTTTTGCAAAAATTTTTACAAAACCAGGCCCGACGAAGTGAAGGGTTTTACCCAAAATTTGAAAATGTTTTTAAAAGTATCTCAACAAAAGTTCCGGGTTTTCCTTTTTTCCCTTCAAGGGAAAATTTTTAATTGAGAGTTTTGATTTTTTCAAAGGGGTTTGCTGTCTTTTTTGCAGTTTATTCCGGAAAAAGGAAAGTTTGGTATAAAATTTGATGTACTCTGTGATTGTGACAGGGGCCCGGGTTTTTGGAAAATTGTTGTAACACGGGTTTGTAAAAATTTTAAAGATACCAAGATGGTTAAAGGGGGATATCGGTTTAGTGTGAGGAAAAATGATGGCACCTTTTCTTTGGTTTAAAGGGGGCCCTACATTTTTATACCCATAACTGGGAAAACAAACCCCCTTCTCGTGATTTCTTGGGGGGTGAACAAGACGTTTTGGGGTGGCACAGTGCGTTCTTTAAACGTAAACATATGCCCCGGCTCAACGCAGGTGTTCGTGGTGATGACGTGCGGTGTTTACTGCCAAAGACATCCTGGCATTAAAGGTTGGGCCAAAGAACCCAAAAGAGATGTCCCCATTGTTGACAACCATTCACCCTAAAAGGGAAAAGCAAGACAGTGGCCAAAAATTGATCGGTGACTAATGAAGGGATTCGAAAAAAACCCGGGGACAGGGGATTTATTATACACAAAACCCTGGGGTTGGGTTTACAAGTGTTCATGCGATTGGTTTTGTTGACTGTGTTCGTAAGAGTTACAAATGGTTTCAAGAAACCCTTTTTTCCATCCCCAGGGGGCCCCTTTTCAAGGGTGAATGGATAAAAATGTACCAAATAAAAAACTGGTAAAGAACCCCCGTATGGTGATTTTTGTTTTTCTGTTGTCAGGGCAACTCATAATGAAGTACCAGGTAACCCAAAACCCCGCAAAACAAAAAAAGGTCCCCGAAATTTATCCCAATATACCCCAAACGTTTGAAGAGGAAGGGTCATTTCATTAAAACAGCTTTTCCCTTTAACCAAAAGAAAATTTTTAGAAGGGGATGCTTGTCTGTGCCAAAAAAAAAAAAAAAAGACGGCAAAAAAAGACGCAAAGGCCTCGGTTTATGTTTGGAGGAATGTAAGGTTCTGTGCATGGTGCCCTTTTTTAAGGGTTCCCCAAGCTCAGCAGTTCTAAAACCCTGTCCCCCCGATTATAAAATTTTGTAAATTATGATGAACATTGTTTTTTACAATTTTGTGCATGGGTTTTTTGTAATAAACAACAGGGTAAACAAAAAATGATAAAACTTTTGGCGGTTTTTTGTGTTTTAATTTCGTGAGTATTATATTCAATTATATTTCAGTATTGGTCTCTCAGGCCCCCAAAAGTTGTAGGAATAGAAAAAAAATTTGGGAAAAAAAAAGAAAAAAAAAAAACCCAAAACAACAAAAATTTTAAAAAATTCACGTTGTGGAATTGTCGGGTGTTGCCGCCACCCAAACATTTTTTAAAAAACTTCTTTGGGATGGATCTCGGTTTAAATAATGATCAGATTTTTATTTTTTTTTTTTTTTATTACCTTCACAAAAATATGCTCTTTTTAAATTTTTTTAAAAAATAATTTTTTTTTTTTTTTTAAAATTTCTTTGGGCACGGGGGCCCTGACTTCGATTTTGGCCTTTGGGGCCCTGAAAAAGGGTTTTCACCCCTCCCTTTAGAGTGCAGGGCACTGTCCCTTTCCCTTCCCGGGGAATTTTAAATCCCGGGCCCGCCCGGGTTTTCCCCGAAACCCTTTCTTTAAAAGTTACTTTGTCACACTCCAACAGCCGTCAAGTATTAAAAACCCCTTTGTCTCCTTTTACTCCTATTAAAAAACGCTACGCATGCCTGCTGGGGTCCCAAACCCCCGCACCAAAAACCCCCTTTACCCCCTCCCCCCAAACCTTTTTTCCCAGGCCCACCCCCCTTTCCCCGCCTTCCTTCCCCCCACAGACTGTACACTCTTGAAGTCATTTTTGTTTCGCTCCATTCTCTCTACCCCTGTCCGAAACCCCCTCAACAAAACCCCTTTCCCCAGGCCCTTTCCCGGACAAAAAAATTTTGGTAATTTTCCCCCCCCTCCCCCTAACTTCCAAACCCACGGTTTTTCTAAATTTTTTTTCACAACCCCACATTGCCCTCAGAATGACTTTTCCATGCCTCCAGCCCTTTCCTCGCTGCCAAACCCTTCATCCCCCCGCTTCCCCCATATAAGAGCGGTTTGGTTTTAAAAAAATACTCTCTTAAATTCCCCCTTTGCCTCCAAGGACAAAGTTTTTTTGCTCCACAGACTCCTAAATGCACCCCTCACTTTTTTCCCCCATCAATTCTATGGTTCACCCCCTTTTTTCCCTTGGGCCCCTCCCCTGCCGTCCACCCCAAATATCTGAATTTGTTCACCTCCTCCTTTCTCTTCCTCCCTTTTGAAATCCAAACTTTTATTTTCCCCAATCGTTTTTTTTACCTCATAACCTTTTCTCTTTTTCCCGTATTCACCTTTAAAATTTTCCTTTTTTTTTTCCCCACCCCGCCCCAAATTTATCCACCCAAAATTTTTCAACTTTTTTGAATCTCCCAAGAGGGATGTGTATCAGCAAAGGGGCAGCTGTGGGCAACTCCCCCTTTGTATGTGATTCTTTTTCTTTTTTTAAATAAAGCCTCTTTTCCCAAAACCCTGTGGTGAACAAATAGGGGTAAAGAAATAAAGGGTTTTGGGGGGTATTTTTGTTGCGTTTTTTAAAAACTGTAGGGTTTAAAACACCCCCCTGGGAAGGGCAGTGATGGGTTAATGTGGTGAAAATTTTTCTTTTTTTTGGGGCCAAAAATGCCTTGGGGGGAATCGGCCCGGGTTTTGATAATAAAAAAAATAAAAAAAAAAATTTTTACACTTTAGCCCCCTGAAGGGAAAAGCACCTTTATTATTTTAAAATTGTGAATATTGAATAAGGTAGTTATTTAAAGTTTAAAAAAAAGGAGGGAAAAAATTTTAAGGGGGGTAAAAAAAATAATGGTAAACAAAGGGTTTAAAAAGGGCGGGTTGTTTACTATGATATAAAATCTGACTTCTAATTTTTTAATAAGTTGAGCAATTTTAAATTTTTCATAAAAAGTAAAAAAAAAAAATTTAGGTAGTTGGGAAAAGTAGCAAATATAGTTTTTGGGGAAATTTTCACAATAATTTTAATTTTGAATATCACTAAAATTTCAACCCCACAGTTTTAAAAGGGGCTAAAATAAAAAGTGGTAAACAAAATTAAAAAACAGGTAGAACCATGAATAACTTTTAAATTTTTTAGTTGATTTTACTTGCAACACAAATTTTGAGCAAATAATTTTTCCAATTTTAAAAAAAAAATAAAAAAATTTTTGAGGGAGTTTGGGACTAGGGTAGTAAAAAAAAATAAAAAAGCACCCAAAAATGTAATTGCATTTTACTTATGCACCAAACGATTCGGGGTTAAGGACACTTAAACTAATTGGTAACCGAATGTCAGCTTTTCTAAAGGGAAAATAGTTGAAAAACATGTTCATTTGAGATGGTTTTATTGTTGGCCGGGTTTTGCTTTCCTAACTTGGGATTTTCCCATCTCCCAGTTTAAACATTTATGTTTTTGTTTTTTCCCGTTTAGTTTTCTAACCTGAACCCGAAAGGGTTTTTACGTTTTTTGTTAGCAAATTCCCCCCTTGGTGAACACCCACTTTTTTTTTATTGTTTTTGCTGGGTTTAATTAAGTCCTTTCTTTTTTTCTTTGAAGGGTTGTTTATAATACTGTGTTTACCCACCTTGTTTTCCTAGCCCGAGGTTTTTTTGATTTTATTTTTTTGGAAAGGGTAACTTTTTTTGTGGTCCTGTTTTAAACCCGATAGCAGTTTCTTTTCACTGTTCTTGGGGTTTTGTCACGGGAATTTTGAGGGGCTGTTTTTTATAATGCATCAGACAAATTTCTTGTTGGTTTTGTCGTCTTGGAAATTTTAAATTTTTCATTTTAGCCCAGTTTGCTTTTTCTAATTCCAATCCTTGATTGCTTCTTCAACCTTCATATTTAGGGTTGTTATTTGCTCAGTGTGACTAGCTATAGATGTTTTCAGAGTATTTTTTGTGTCAGCACTTCTCGATGTAATCTTCTCTTCAAGGTTTTGGATCTTGCTCTTGAGGTTGGTTTTCTTGGATTCTCGTCACGCAAGTGTTGCTTTAACCCTTTCAGGGTCCGTCCCGTAGATCTGCGGCTTCATGTTCAGTGTCCAAACCATAGATCTACGCCAAAATTCTAGCATCGTCAAATTTAGCGTGAAAACGCTCATAGGCCTACATGTGAGAGAATAGGTCTGCGTGGTGGGTGTGTGCCATAAACAAAAAATCTAGGCTCCTGCATAGCATTGTGGGAATGCCGGCTCAGTTACCCTTGTTCACCATGCTTCGTCACAAGGCAGCTCTCACTCCAAGGAAAATTGGGACTCTCCTCTTCCTATCTGATAGTTCTGACAGTGATGGAAGTGGAATTGAAGACGAATTCTTTGGCTTTGATCTGTTAGTGACCAAAAGGAATGACCAGGATATCGATAATAGTGCAGAAAACCCTGACAATCCTCAACCTTCTACCTCTGGTGTGGGCACTCCTCAGTCACGGTCAGTTGTACCTCAGTGCGAGAGAAAAGTATTATTTTCGCGTGGCCGGGCCTCTGACTTCAGTAATGATGATAGTGACGTGGATTGTGATTTTATTGCTCTTGACAATCATTCGAGTAGTGATAGTGAGGAATCATATTCACCAGTGAAGCGTTGGTATGTACGCCGCCGCATGCGCTCGGGTAGTGTGCCCTATGCCGTGCCCAGGGGATGGAGTACATCCTGTGGCCCTACACCAGGTATAGACAGTGATAGTGAGGATGATGTGGCTACACTTGGCATGGATAGACCACAGGCATCAGTAGATGGTGGTAGTGGTGATGGTAGTGGCACCGCCATGCATGACTCACCAGCCCAGGCTGGGACCCACGCTGCTGACTCTGCAGTTCAAGGAAAGCGGAGCGTCAGCCACCAGCCCACCACAACTACCCACACAACCATCCTATGATGTCCAGTATCCACCAGCAAACCGTATCTGGGATTGGCAGCAAAATCCCATTTTTGTTCCCAAGCCCCACCACTTTGATGACTCTCAATGTGGAATTCTACCAACTTGTCCCCTTGGAAACACTGCAAATGAACTGGAATTCTTTGAACTATTCTTTCACCAGCCATTGATGGAAACTATTGTCAGGGAAAGTAACAAGTATTTTGAGTACACCATGGCAAATACGATCATATCGCCACAGTCAGCACTACACCGGTGGAAAGAGACGACTGTTGCAGAAATGTATTTGCTTTTTGCAACAATAATACTTAGGCCTCATGTCTATAAGCATAATATAAATGCATACTGGTCCACAGATCGGCTAATTTCTACCCCGGTCTTCAGTGAAATCATCCCAGTGAACAGGTTTATCTTACTGTTACATATGTTGCACTTCTTTGACAAAACCAGGCCTGACAGAAGTGACAGGTTATACAAGATTAGAAATGTTTTTATGTATCTCAAACAAAAGTTCAGCATGTACTTTTATCCATTCAAGAATCTTATAATTGACGAGTCTTTGATTTTGTTCAAAGGTAGGCTGTCATTCAAGCAGTGTATACCTAGCAAGAGGAAATGCTTTGGTATAAAACTGTTTGTACTCTGTGACTGTGACAGTGGCCTGGTAGTGGATATTGTTGTATTCACGGGAAGTAAAACATTGAAAGATACCAAGATGTTATTGGGTATCTCAGGTGACATAGTGAGAAGCATGATGACACCTTATCTTGGTAAGGGGCATACATTATATACCGATAGCTGGTACACAAGCTCTTCACTCAGTGATTTCTTGCGAGTGAACAAGACAGATGTGTGTGGTACAGTGCGTTCTAATCGTAAACATATGTCCAGGCTCAACGCAGATGCTCGTGGTGATGACATGCAGGTGTTTACTGCCAATGACATCATGGCATTATGGTGGCATGACTAACGAGATGTCACATTGTTGACAACCATTCACCGCAACGAAATGCAAGACAGTGGCAAAGTTGATAGAGTGACTAATGAACATATTCGAAAACCAGTGACAGTGATTGATTATACACAAAACATGCGCTTGGTTGACAAATGTGACATGCAGATTGGCTTTGTTGATTGTGTTCGTAAAAGTTACAAGTGGTACATGAAAATTTTCTTCCATCTCATGGACATTTCAATGCTCAATGCATATAATATGTACCAAATGAAGACTGGCAACAGACCACCATATGGTGAATTTTGTTTGTCTGTTGTCAGACAACTCATAATGAAGTACCAGGTAACAACACCTGCTATACAACAAGGTCCTCGAACTCCTCAGGACATACCCAAGTGTTTGAGAAGGGAAGGTGATCATTTCATAATACAGCTTCCTTCAACTCAGAAGAAATTTGCTCAGAAGAGATGCATCGTCTGAGCACAAACAAAATGATGGCAACAAAGATGCAAAGACACTCGGTTTATGTGTGAGGAATGTAAGGTGCCTCTGTGCATGGTGCCTTGTTTCAAGGAGTTCCACAAGCTCCAGCAGTTCTAAAACCATGTCCAGTGATTGTAAATACGTAAATCTATGATAGAACATTTGTATTATACAAGATTTGTGCATGTTTATTGTAATAAACAACAGTGGTAAACAATAATATGATAACCTTAGTGCGGTTATTGTGTTTAATACAGTCAGTTTATATATATATATATATATATATATATATATATATATATATATATATATTAATATATATATATATATATATATATATATATATATATATATATATATGGTAGTAGGTTGGTAGACAGCAACCACCCAGGGAGGTACTACCGTCCTGCCAAGTGAGTGTAAAACGAAAGCCTGTAATTGTTTTACATGATGGTAGGATTGCTGATGTCTTTTGTCTGTCTCATAAATATGCAAGATTACAGGCATGTCTTGCTACTTCTACTTACACTTAGGTCACACTACACATACATATACACATTTATTCATACACACTCATCTGAGTTTTCTTTGATTTTATCTTAATAGTTCTTGGTCTTATTAATTTTCCTTTTATATCCATGGGGAAGTGGAATAAGAATCTTTCCTCCGTAAGCCATGCGTGTTGTAAAAGTCAACTAAAATGCCGGGAACAATGGGCTAGTAACCCCTTTTCCTGTAAAGATTACTAAAAAGAATAAGAAGAAGAAAATTGTCAAAGTGGGAAGTCTGAATGTGCGTGGATGTTGTGCAGATGATAAGAAAGAGATGATTGTGGATGTTATGAATGAGAAGAAGCTGGATGTCCTGGCTTTAAGTGAAACAAAGCTGAAGGGGGTGGGAGAGTTTCAATGGAGAGGAATAAATGGGATTAGGTCAGGGGTTTCAAATAGAGTTAGAGCTAAAGAAGGAGTAGCAATAATGTTGAAGGATAAGCTATGGCAGGAAAAGAGGGACTATAAATGTATTAATTCAAGGATTATGTGGAGTAAAATAAAGATTGGATGTGAAAAGTGGGTTATAATAAGCGTGTATGCACCTGGAGAAGAGAGAAGTGTAGAGGAGAGAGAGAGATTTTGGGAAATGTTGAGTGAATGCGTGGGGAGTTTTGACTCAAGTGTGAGAGTAATGGTGGTTGGGGATTTCAATGCTAAAGTGGGTAAAAATGTTATGGAGGGAGATATAGGTAAATTTGGGGTGCCAGGGGTAAATGTAAATGGGGAGCCTTTAATTGAGCTATGTGTAGAAAGAAATTTGGTAATAAGTAATACATATTTTATGAAAAAGAGGATAAATAAATATACAAGGTATGATGTAGCACGTAATGAAAGTAGTTTATTAGATTATGTATTGGTGGATAAAAGGTTGATGGGTAGGCTCCAGGATGTACATGTTTATAGAGGGGCAACTGATATATCGGATCATTATTTAGTTGTAGCTACAGTTAGAGTAAGAGGTAGATGGGAAAAGAGGAAGGTGGCAACAACAAGTAAGAGAGGAGGTGAAAGTGTATAAACTAAGGGAGGAGGAAGTTCGGGCGAGATATAAGCGACTATTAGCAGAAAGGTGGGATAGTGCAAAGATGAGTAATGGGGGGGTTGAAGAGGGTTGGAATAGTTTTAAAAATGCAGTATTAGAATGTGGGGCAGAAGTTTGTGGTTATAGGAGGGTGGGTGCAGGAGGAAAGAGGAGTGATTGGTGGAATGATGAAGTAAAGGGTGTGATAAAAGAGAAAAAGGTAGCTTATGAGAGGTTTTTACAAAGCAGAAGTGTTTTAAGAAGAGCAGAATATATGGAGAGTAAAAGAAAGGTAAAGAGAGTGGTGAGAGAGTGCAAAAGGAGAGCAGATGATAGAGTGGGAGAGGCACTGTCAAGAAATTTTAATGAAAATAAGAAAAAAAATTTTGGAGTGAGTTAAACAAGTTTAAAAAAGCCAAGGGAAAATATGGATTTGTCAGTTAAAAACAGAGTAGGGGAGTTAGTAGATGGGGAGATGGAGGTATTAGGTAGATGGCGAGAATATTTTGAGGAACTTTTAAATGTTAAGGAAGAAACAGAGGCAGTAATTTCATGCACTGGTCAGGGAGGTATACCATCTTTTAGGAGTGAAGAAGAGCAGAATGTAAGTGTGGGGAGGTACGTGAGGCATTACGTAAAATGAAAGGGGGTAAAGCAGCTGGTACTGATGGGATCATGACAGAAATGTTAAAAGCAGGGGGGGATATAGTGTTGGAGTGGTTGGTACTTTTGTTCAATAAATGTATGAAAGAGGGGAAGGTACCTAGGGATTGGCGGAGAGCATGTATAGTCCCTTTATATAAAGGGAAAGGGGACAAAAGAGACTGTAAAAATTATAGAGGAATAAGCTTACTGAGTATACCAGGAAAAGTGTACGGTAGGGTTATAATTGAAAGAATTAGAGGTAAGACAGAATGTAGGATTGCGGATGAGCAAGGAGGTTTCAGAGTGGGTAGGGGATGTGTAGATCAAGTGTTTACATTGAAGCATATATGTGAACAGTATTTAGATAAAGGTAGGGAAGTTTTTATTGCATTTATGGATTTAGAAAAGGCATATGATAGAGTGGGATGAGGAGCAATGTGGCAGATGTTGCAAGTATATGGAATAGGTGGTAAGTTATTAAATGCTGTAAAGAGTTTTTATGAAGATAGTGAGGCTCAGGTTAGGGTGTGTAGAAGAGAGGGAGACTATTTCCCGGTAAAAGTAGGTCTTAGACAGGGATGTGTAATGTCACCATGGTTGTTTAATATATTTATAGATGGGTTGTTAAGGAAGTAAATGCTAGGGTGTTTGGGAGAGGGGTGGGATTAAATTATGGGGAATCAAATTCAAAATGGGAATTGACACAGTTACTTTTTGCTGATGATACTGTGCTTATGGAGATTCTAAAGAAAAATTGCAAAGGTTAGTGGATGAGTTTGGGAATGTGTGTAAAGGTAGAAAGTTGAAAGTGAACATAGAAAAGAGTAAGGTGATGAGGGTGTCAAATGATTTAGATAAAGAAAAATTGGATATCAAATTGGGGAGGAGGAGTATGGAAGAAGTGAATGTTTTCAGATACTTGGGAGTTGACGTGTCGGCGGATGGATTTATGAAGGATGAGGTTAATCATAGAATTGATGAGGGAAAAAAGGTGAGTGGTGCGTTGAGGTATATGTGGAGTCAAAAAACGTTATCTATGGAGGCAAAGAAGGGAATGTATGAAAGTATAGTAGTACCAACACTCTTTATATGGGTGTGAAGCTTGGGTGGTAAATGCAGCAGCGAGGAGACGGTTGGAGGCAGTGGAGATGTCCTGTTAAGGGCAATGTGTGGTGTAAATATTATGCAGAAAATTCGGAGTGTGGAAATTAGGAGAAGGTGTGGAGTTAATAAAAGTATTAGTCAGAGGGCAGAAGAGGGGTTGTTGAGGTGGTTTGGTCATTTAGAGAGAATGGATCAAAGTAGAATGACATGGAAAGCATATAAATCTATAGGGGAAGGAAGGCGGGGTAGGGTCGTCCTCGAAAGGGTTGGAGAGAGGGGGTAAAGGAGGTTTTGTGGGTAAGGGGCTTGGACTTCCAGCAAGCGTGCGTGAGCGTGTTAGATAGGAGTGAATGGAGACGAATGGTACTTGGGACCTGACGATCTGTTGGAGTGTGAGCAGGGTAATATTTAGTGAAGGGATTCAGGGAAACCGGTTATTTTCATATAGTCGGACTTGAGTCCTGGAAATGGGAAGTACAATGCCTGCACTTTAAAGGAGGGGTTTGGGATATTGGCAGTTTGGAGGATATGTTGTGTATCTTTATATGTGTATGCTTCTAGACTGTTGTATTCTGAGCACCTCTGCAAAAACAGTGATAATGTGCGAGTGTGGTGAAAGTGTTGAATGATGATGAAAGTATTTTCTTTTTGGGGATTTTCTTTCTTTTTTGGGTCACCCTGCCTCGGTGGGAGACGGCCGACTTGTTGAAAAAAAAAAAAAAAAAAAAAAAAAAAAATAATATATATATATATATATATATATATATATTATATTATATATAGTATTGGTCTCTCAGGCCCCAAATGTTAGTAGGAAAAGAAAAAAATTTGAAAAGAAAAGAAAAAACTATAAAAAACGTTAAATAAATTAATGCACGTATGTGGAAATCGTCGATGTTGCCTCCACCACGTCATTTTGGGTCAACTTCTCGGCACTGTATCTCGGTAAGTGCTGATCAGAATTTTTTTTTTTGTCTTATTACCTTCACAAAAATATACTTTTTAATTCTGTAAGATTTTTTTTTTTTTTTTTTTTCTCAAAATTTCTTGGACACTGGAGCACCACTTCAGATTTTGGCCTTGGACCCTGAAGGGGTTAATATCTTTGATTTCGTTTTCTAGAGCGACGATGTAGTCCTTGATATTGTCAAGAATAGTCATACCTGAGTTATCATGGGTGAATCCTTTGAAGGGAGTGGAGTTGGAGAGGGAGTCAGCCATGTTTGTTGTTGTTGTTCCCTGGGTGGTAGTGAGGGGGGTTGATGATACACTGGTGTCCTGCTGGGTAGACAAGTTGAGTTGTAGGGTCCTTGGTGTTATTCTTTTCTTACTGCTGTTGATTCTTCTGCGATATCCTTTCATAGTATCACTAAAGTAGATACTGTGTAGCTATGGAGGAGAAGGCTTGATTTCCCTGAGCTTGGGTTAAGTGACTGTCTGGCAGCGGAGGCAGTGTTTGGGTTAGCAGGGCTGTCTTCCTTAGATCTTCTATTTTGTCAAGATTTGGGTTACATTCTTAGTATTCTTGGGTCATTTTGTGGTCTACGTGAGTTCATGTAGTTGTACCTTCAATTAGGCCATCACAAGCTTTGATGAGCGATGGTTTCTTGAAGAATAAGAGCTGGTAGGATGCCGCTGCGGCAGCAGCAGCATCCTACCTATTATTGTAATAATAATAATTGTAATAATAATAATAATTATTATTAATATAGGGCACTGGAGCACAGATTCAATGTTTAACACTTTGTCTGTATTTTTGAGTTATCCTAGGTAATTTATACTATATATGATAACTTTACTTACGTGTACCTGTGTGAGAGAGAGAGAGAGAGATACAGAGAGAGACAGCCACATTCAGTCTGCCAGTCAGCCAACCACCCACCGACCCACCCATGCCAGCCAGCCAGCTGGATACGTATTACACATGTTCCTGAGTTGTTTCTCTTTACTTTGGGTATAGGTTATACTACATTCTGTTAGGATGACACTACCAGTGGTATTCTCCCATTCCACTGTGTCGACAATACATAAAGATAACATTAGCATATGATACTGTATGCGATGTAAAATTTACAATACAGTTTACTACCATGTATGGTTTAGAAAGACACGTAAGCAAACACTATGACATATTTATTAGAAAACGTTTCGGTCCTGGGACCTTGATCAAGGTCCCAGGACCGAAACGTTTTCTAATAAATATGTCATAGTGTTTGCTTACGTGTCTTTCTAAACCAACTTGTCGGTATTTATTACCAAGGTTTATACCAGTACCATGTATACATTATATACAGTACATAAATAATTAAAATATAACAATAAAAGTAAATTATGGTAAAAAGAATGAAATAATGATTGTACATTACATTACAGTATTATATAGGTATTTTGTAGAGGAAACGTTTGACATTATGCCCTACCCAGTATGTCGGCAATTTTAAAAGGTTCGACTTATGTCCATTTTGACTTATGACCATTTTGACTTACGACCGGTTGGTCAGAACCAAGCTTGGTCGTAAGTCGGATGGTACCTGTAATTGTATAAATAGTATCAACACAGTGATGAACGCATATTAGACCCACCAGTTGACATGTATTGGATGCGTGACGTCATTTGTTTATTCTTGATCATCAGCATAAATCGAACATTTCCATTACTTTGAGCTCGGTTTCAAGCTATTTTCAATTGTATAACCAATTGAAATCATCTCTATTTCTGTAATGCATCTTCCATTCTGTTAAATGAGATCAAGAAACCGCAAATACAACTGTAAAAACCATACAAAAATACACCGCAAAGTCACTGTTTTAATCCAAAAACACAGTCACGGTTTTTTTTCTCATTATACACTGCGTGCTGCAGGATTTGTTTTATATGGTGCACAGTTATCACATTGATCCATTCTCTTGTATCTAGGCCCAGATTTACCTCTCACAGCTTACCTGAGTGAGCTGAGCTCATGGCATAGAACTATGGCTTAGACACAGGCTTCAAAGTCGTAAACCTGTAGGACTGACCCTCAAAGGGTTATAGATTAAGTTTAATGAATGTAGTATAGTTTAAGTAGCATTGTACTGTGGATATGATTAAATAAAATATTTTACAATAGTGATGTTAAGTCGGCTAAGAAGGAAGGGGATGCAGTGATGGACTCTTCATCTACTCTGATGGAATGTCAGTCCTGTTTCTTGGATCAGAACTGTTAAACCTCTGTTACCAGGGCACTGTATGACCTCTTTTGGGTTTAGCACTTCTCTGTTAATATGATACAGTAAGCTTTCTTACAAAACTATTCTGTGTAGTTTGATTTTTTGCAACTGCAATTGAAGGTTCATTCAAAATTTAATAGCACATACTGTGAAGGTCTTTTCATGTGCTGTTCAATTTTGGATGCACTTTTTCAGTTGCATTTACTAAAACATTGTTATATAGAGGAGGTTTATAAGAGAGCTTACTAATAAAGCAGAGCCCATCCAGTACAGTAAAGTAATTGATCAACAGATTAAGTATGGCGGAGATGGGTTGGACCCGACAGAACTGGAAGGCAACACTGGACCTATTGATCTAGACCGTGTGCTAGACCACATCCGTGCCAAGAACCCCTTCCCAGAGGAAGATCCTCTCACTGGTACTGAGATCCTCCAACTGGCAGAAAAATACCTGGCAGAGGATGCTTTTAAGGAGTTGTCAGATGAGTTTAAAGAGGAACTGAAGACCTTCATGGAGAAGTTCTCCAAGCGTGTTGATAAGGTAGATCACAGTAGTATATTTGTCATTGAATACTCTCCAAGGGATTTGGATGCCTTCATGTTAGTGAAAGGCTTTTGATCCAAGGATTTTAAGTTACCATTCTCTTTTATTGGATGAAATCTCATTACCTTCCATTTCACTGTATGTCCCCTGTGTTTTGATACTTCACCATGAATATAATTATAATAATAAGTTTTTTATTAACTCGCTGTACACAAATAACCCGCACATAGAAGAGAGGCACTTATGACGACATTTCAGTTCGACTTGGACCATTTACAAAGTCACAGTGTGACTGTAAATGGTCCATATCAGACTGAAACGTCGTCATAAGCTCTTCTCTTCTATGTGCGGGTTATTTGTGTATCGTTCCAGTCACGGTATTGTGCCATTTTTTTTGGTTATTTAACTCTCTGGTTGTATCCCACCAAGGCAGGGTGACCTAAAAAGAAAACTAAACTGTTTCTTTTTTTTTCACATAAATCTTCTTCTTTCAACAAACCGGCCATATCCCACCAAGGCGAGGTGGCCCAAGAGGAAAAATGAAAGTTTCTCCTTTTACATTTAGTAATATATGAAGGAGAAGGGGTTACTAGCCCCTTGCTCACAATAATAATACAGTGGAACCTCTACTTGCGAGTTTAATCCATTCCATGACCTTCCTTGCAACTGGATTTGCTTGTTTGCAGAGTCAATTTTCCTCATTTAAATGAATTGAAATGCAATTAACCCTTTGACTGTCGCAACCCCCAATCTTGAGGTGTCTGCTGGTGTCGCAAAATTTCCAAAAAAAAAAAATTATTTTTTCTTATGAAATGATAGAGAATCTTTTCCCGATTGTAATGACACCAAAAAAGCGAAATTTGATGGAAAACTGACGGAATTATGCTCTCGCGAAGTTAGCGACCTCGGCGATGTTTACAAATCGGCGATTTCGCCCACTTTGAGCCCTATTTTCGGCTAATTCTATTGTTCCAGTCGACCAAACTCATAGCTATTTCTTTAGAACTCCATTTTTTTTCTATCGATTGTGTACAAGAAACTGCCCATTTACCGATTTCAACTAACCAATAATGTGGTCAGAAATTTGCAATTTGGCCAATTTCACGAAAATTAAAAAATATGACAATTTCAAAATAAGCTCCAGAATGAACAATGCAGACATTCCTGGCTCTAAAATAACATTTTCTTTGTTCATCAGTCATGTCTCCAGGCCCCTCTGATATTACTCTTGCTTTCTATTTTGAATTTTTATTCAAACAAAAAATAGAAGACTTACTATTATGCAGACTACTGCAATACTGTAATAATTGTATAAATGGCATCAACCCATTCATGACTGCATATTAGAATGGCTAGTTGGACATTTATTGGACAATGACATCATTTGTTTACTTTTGAACATTGGCAAAAATCAAACATTTCCCTTACTTTGAGCTCCATTTCCAGGTTATTTTTATAGTAAAATCAATCAAAATCACCTCTATTTCTATAATATGTTTTCCATTCTATCAAATGAGACCAAGAAAAGGAGAATACAACCATAAAGACTATACGAAAATAGACCACAAAGTCGGCATTTTAATTAAAAAAAATGGTCGGAGTTTTTTTTTTCTCATTATGCACTGCGTGCTCCAGGATTTTTTTTATATGGTGCACACTGACCACACAGACCCATTCTCTCACATGTGGGCCTACCAGCTTTCTCCTGCTTGATTTGAAGCCGCTAGAATTTATGAGTATATATACGTCAAACACGGTACCTCGTAAGACGTATATATACAGCCGCGACAGTCAATGGGTTAATCCGTTCCCGGCTCTCAGGAGGCTAACAAAATACTTCAATATTTCACTAATATCATCTATACAGCTTATTTATCTATCATAGTTCATCTAATGTGACATAATAAACAATATTAATAACATAGAAACATGATATTTGCACTAGAATGAAGGAAATATTACATATGTGGGTAATGTTACTGGAGGCAGAGGCACAGTGGCCATTGATGTTGTGTATTATAGGGCCACCACGGCAGCCATTCCTCCTCCTGACATACCTTCCCATGCTTTTATTATAACAGAAAAACGGAGTGTTTGTGAGGCAAACTCCTTTATATTACTACGTACATAGTTTCATAAGAAAAACAATAATAAAATAATAATAATAAAATAATAAGGAAATAATAATACAGTGGAACCTCAAAAATCGAATGTATCACATATCGAATGTTTCGAAAATAAGACCATTTTTTTGGACAAACTGTGTCCCTATTATTGAACGCGCCCCTATTTTCGGACCGCCGGGTACGGGACCTGTCTGCCGCCCACTCTCTCTGCGTCCCTGCGCAGGCGCCGTGAGCAGTCTAGCTTTGTTTATGCTTGAGTGAACACTACCCTACGCTCTCATTAACGCATTTTACGATTATTTCGTTTTGTTTAGTGCTTGTGGGACTGTGAAATAAGCTGCCATGGGCCCAAAGAAACTTGCTAGTGGTACCCCTGTGGTAAAGAAAGTGAGAAACACCATAGATGTGAAGAAGGAAATAATACAGAAGTATGAGAGTGGTGTGAGACTTGTTGAGCTTGCGAGGATGTATGGGAAAAACAAGTCGACCATCGGTTCTATCCTGTCAAAGAAAGAACAAATCAAGGAAGCTGATGTTGCGAAAGGTGTTAATATAGGGAGTGGTTGAGGTGCCTTCTTCAAAGATTAAGGAGATTTGTGCCAAGTGGAATGATGTCCAAATGTTTGTGCAAAAGTACCACCCTGAGGAAGGTGAAACAAGCCATCTTTGCAAGAAGTTCAGTGACAGAACCATGTCCCATTTTAGGGAAATGTTAAAGAGGCATAACTGTGGACAGTTATTTTGTGAGACAGGGGTCCAGTGACTCTCAAGCTGGTCCTAGTGGCATTAAAAGACAGAGAAGGGAAGTAACCCCAGAGAGGGCTTTACCTGAAGTCCTCATGGAGGGGGATTCTCCTTCCAAACGCTAACCCCAACTCCCTCTCTCCTCCTCCCTATCTTCCAGATGCCATCACCAATCTTCAATAAAGGTAAGTAAAAATGTTATTTTATATGTATTACTATACATAATTAAAAACTATAGTATTTGCTGTATGTAAAACTGTAATTAATCTCTATAAAATGTATTTTTTTGTGTGAATATTTTTGGGTTTCTGGAACGAATTAATTGTATTTCTTATGGGAAATATTCCTTAATCCTGGAACGGATTAAGTTCAATTTTTGAGGTTCCACTGTGTGCTGTAGGATTTTTTTTTTATACTGCTCACACTGACCACATAGACCCATTCTTTCATATGTAGGCCTACCAGCTTTCTCTCACTAGATTTGAAGGCGCTAGAATTTAGGTGTACTAGTACGTCAAAAAAAAACCTGGTGTGTAAGCCGTACTAGTATGTCTGAAACCCTGAAAGGGTTAAATTATTCTTGGCTGGTGATGTACAGGTGACATACTGTTGTAATGACTCCTCATGTGCTCAGTGAATTAACCTAACAGCCAAGCAACATGACCATCCACTTGAGTTCTGCTTTAACCCTTTGACTGTCGCAACCCCCAATCCTATAGTGTCTCTCAGTGTTGCAAAATAATTTGAAAAAAAAAAAAAGATTTTTTCCTTTGAAATGACAGAGAATCTTTTCCTGATGCTAATGACACCAGCAGTACAAAATTTGATGGAAAACTTATGGAATTACGCTCTCATGAAGATAGCGATCTCGGAGATATTTACGCATTGGCAATTTTCCCTACTTTGAGCCCTATTCTCAGCCAATTCCATTGTTCCAGTCAACCAAACTCATAGCTATTTCTTTAGAACTCTGTTTGTTCTATCGTTTGAGTACAAGAAACCGCCCATTTCCCAATTTCAACTAGCCAATAGAGTGATCAGAAATTGGCAATTTGGCCAATTTCATGCAAATTAAAAAATATGCCAGTTTCAAAATAGGGTCCAGAATGAACAATGCAGACATTCCTGGCACTAAAATAACATTTTTCTCTGTTCATCAGTCATGTCTCCAGGCCCCTCTTATATTACTCTTGCTTTCTGTTTTGAATTTTTATTCACACAAAAAAGTAGATGTACTCTTTCACAGACTGCTGCATTATTGTAATAATTGTATAAATAATGTCAATCCATTTATGACTGCATATTAGAATGGCTAGTTGGACATTTATTGGACAATGATGTCATTTGTTTACTCTTGAACATTGGCAAAAATTGAACATTTCTGCTATTTTGAGCTCCATTTCAAGGTCCTTTTCACAGTGAAACCAATCAAAATCATCTCTATTTCTATAATATGTCTTTCATTCTTAATATGTCTTTCATTCATACCAACAAAACGAGAATACAAAAATAAATGCTTTACGAAAATACTCCTCAAATTCTGCGTTTTAATCCAAAAACACAGTTGGAGTTTTTTTTCTCATCATGCACTGCGTGCTGCAGGATTTTTTCATACTGTGCACACTGATCACACAGACCCATTCTCTCACATGTGGGAGGACCAACTTTCTCCCGGTTGAGTTGAAGCCACTAGAATTTTTGAGTATATATACGTCAGTCACATTGGCTCATAAGACGTATAAGTACGACTGCAACAGTCAAAGGGTTAAAGCTTTCTATTGGGTCACAGTTGTGGCCAACACAAACTTTACATATAAATCTAGAGAATTATTTTATGCTCTGGTCAGGTGTTTCATGCTGCAAACAACCCCGGGTTTTAATTTGGATCACTTCCTTGAATTATTTACATAGATTCATTATGAATATTCAGTATACATCCATGGGGAAGTGGAATAAGAATCTTTCCTCCGTAAGCCATGCTTCTTGTAAAAGTCAACTAAAATGCCGGGAACAATGGGCTAGTAACCCTTTTTCCTGTAATGATTACTAAAAAGAATAAGAAGAAAATTGTCAACGTGGGATGTCTGAATGTGCGTGCATGTTGTGCAAATGATCAGAAAGAGATGATTGTGGATGTTATGAATGAGAAGATGCTGGATGTCCTGGCATTCAGTGAAGCAAAGCTGTAGGGGGTGAGAGAGTTTCAGTGGAGAGAAATAGTTGGGATTAGGTCAGGGGTTTCAAATAGAGTTAGAGTTAAAGAAGGAGTAGCAATAATGTTGAAGGATAAGCTATGGCAGGAAAAGAGGGAGTATAAATGTATTAATTCAAGGATTATGTGGAGTAAAATAAAGGTTGGATGTGAAAAGTGGGTTATAGTAAGCGTATATGCACCTGGAGAAGAGAGAAGTGTAGAGGAGAGAGAGAAAGACTTTGGGAAATCTTGAGTGAATGCGTGGGGAGTTTTGAACCAAGTGTGAGAGTACTTGTGGTTGGGGATTTCAATGCTAAAGTGGGTAAAAATGTTGTGAAAGGAGTAGTAGGTAAATTTGGGGTGCCAGGGGTAAATGAAAATGGGGAGCCTTAATTGAGCTATGTGTAGAAAGAGGTTTGGTAATAAGTAATACATATTTTATGAAAATGAGGATAAATAAATATACAGGGTATGATATAGCACATAATGTAAGTAGTTTGTTAGATTATGTATTGGTGGATAAAAGGTTGATGGGTAGGCTCCTTGATGTACATGTTTATTGAGGGGCAACTGATATATCAGATCATTATTTAGTTGTAGTTGCAGTTAGAGCAAGAGGTAGATGGGACAAGAGGAAAATGACAACAACAATTAAGAGAGCGGTGAAAGTGTATAAACTAAGGGAGGAAGAAGTTCGGGTGAGATATAAGCAACTATTGGCAGAAAGGTGGTCTAGCGCAAGTATGAGTAGTGAGGGGAGGTTGAAGAGGGTTGGAATAGTTTTAAAAATGCAGTATTAGAATGTGGGGCAGAGGTTTGTGGTTATAGGAGGGTGGGTGCAGAAGGAAAGAGGAGTGATTGGTGGAATGATGAAGTAAAGGGTGTAATAAAAGAGAAAAAGGTAGCTTATGAGAGGTTTTTACAAAGCAGAAGTGTTATAAGATGAGCAGGGTATATGGAGAGTAAAAGAAAGGTGAAGAGAGTAGTGAGAGAGTGCAAAAGGAGAGCAGATGATAGAGTGGGAGAGTCACTGTCAAGAAATTTCAATGAAAATAAGAAAAAAATTTGGAGTGAGTTAAACAAGTTAAGAAAGCCTAGGGAAAGAATGGATTTGTCAGTTAAGAACAGAATAGGGGAGTTAGTAGATGGGGAGATGTTGGGTAGATGGCGGGAATATTTTGAGGAACTTTTAAATGTTGACGAAGAAAGGGAGGCGGTAATTTCATGCATTGGCCAGGGAGGTATACCATCTTTTAGGAATGAAGAGGAGCAGGATGTGAGTGTGGGGGAGGTACATGAGGCATTATGTAGAATGAAAGATGTTGAAACAGCTGGAACTGACAGGATCATTACAGAAATGTTAAAAGCAGGGGGGGGGGATATAGTGTTAGAGTGGTTGGTATTTTTGTTTAATGTATGAAAGAGGGGAAGGTACCTAGGGATTGGCAGAGAGCATGTATAGTTCCTTTATATATAGGGAAGCTGGACAAAAGAGATTGTAAATATTATAGAGGAATTAATTTACTGAGTATACCAGGAAAAGTGTACGGTAGGGTTATTATTGAAAAAATTAGAGGTAAGACAGAATGTAGGATTGCGGATGAGCAAGGAGGTTTGAGAGTGGGTAGGGGATGTGTAGATCAAGTGTTTACATTGAAGCATATATATGAACAGTATTTAGATGAAGGTAGGGAAATTTTTATTGCATTTATGGGTTTAGAAAAGGCATATGATAGAGTGGATAGGGGAGCAATGTGGCAGATGTTGCAAGTATATGGAATAGGTGGTAAGTTACTAAATGCTGTAAAGAGTTTTTATGAGGATAGTGAGCCTCAGGTTAGGGTGTGTAGAAGAGAGGGAGACTACTTCCCAGTAAAAGTAGGTCTTAGACAGGGATGTGTAATATCACCATGGTTGTTTAATATATTTATAGATGGGGTTGTAAAAGAAGTAAATGCCAGGGTGTTGAGGAGAGGGGTGGGATTAAATTATGGGGAATCAAATACAAAATGGGAATTAACACAGTTACTTTTTGCTGATGATACTGTACTTATGAGAGATTCTAAAGAAAAATTGCAAAGGTTAGTGGATGAGTTTGGGAGTTTGTAAAGGTAGAAAGTTGAAAGTGAACATAGAAAAGAGTAAGGTGATGAGGGTATCAAATTATTTAGATAAAGAAAAATTGGATATCAAATTGGGGAGGAGGAGTATGGAAGAAGTGAATGTTTTCAGATACTTGGGAGTTGACGTGTCAGCAGATGGATTTATGAAGGATGAGGTTAATCATAGAATTGATGAAGGAAAAAAGGTTAGTGGTGCATTGAGGTATATGTGGATACAAAAAAAACATTATCTGTGGAGGCAAAGAAGGTAATGTATGAAAGTATAGTGGTACCAACACTATTATATGGGTGTGAAGCTTGGGTTGTAAATGCTGCAGCGAGGAGATGGTTGGAGGCAGTGGAGATATCTTGTCTAAGGGCAATGTGTGGTGTAAATATTATGCAGAAAATTCTGAGTGTGGAAATTAGGAGAAGATGTAGAGTTAATGAAAGTATTAGTCAGAGGGCTGAAGAGGGGTTGTTGACATGGTTTGGTCATTTAGAGAAAATGGATCAAAGTAGAATGACTTGGAGAGTGTATTAATCTGTTGGGGAAGAAAGGCGGGGTGGGGGTCATCCTTGAGAAGGTTGGAGGGAGGGGGTAAAGGGGGTTTTGTGGGCTTGGACTTAAAGCAAGCATGCGTGAGCATGTTAGATAGGAGTGAATGGAGACGAATGGTTTTTGGGACCTGATGAGCTGTTGGAATGTGAGCAGGGTAATATTTAGTGAAGGGATTCAGGGATATAGCTGGACTTTAGTCCTGGAAATGGGAAGTACAATGCCTGCACTTTAAAGGAGTGGTTTGGGATATTGGCAGTTTAGAGGGATATGTTGTATATCTTTATATGTATATGCTTCGAAACTGCTGTATCTGAGCACCTCTGCAAAAACAGTGATTATGTGTGAGTTAGGTGAAAGTGTTGAATGATAATGAAAGTACTTTGTTTTTGGGGATTTTCTTTCTTTTTGGGTCACCCTGCCTTGGTGGGAGACTGCCGACTTGTTAAAAATAAAAATCCATGAACGCTTAAGGTGCATGCTAGATTTAATTTTCTTCTACACTTTCTCAGATTCGATCCCGCCTCTCCAAAGCTTCAGGTCGGAAAGCTCATCCAGTAGAGCGACACATAGAGCGCTTAACTTTTACCCAGTTGATTCATTTCCTTAACTCGTGTCTGGATCGGTATCAGGCAGCAGTAATGGAGCCGGGAACGGCTGTTGGTGCTCTTTGTGCTCAGAGTATTGGTGAGCCAGGTACACAGATGACACTCAAGACCTTCCATTTTGCTGGTGTAGCTGCCATGAACATCACTCTTGGTGTACCACGGTAAGTTTAAACTATTATTGTCTTTCTGTTTGTCTGCCTGCATGTCAATCTGTAATCTACATCTATCTTATCTGTTTACTTTGTTATCCATCTGTCTATCTATCTCCATGTTTATCCATCTATAATTACAAATATCAGAGATATCATATTATTGTTATACAATACCAACAAGTTGAACAGAACACATGTGCAACACTGAAGTCTCTTTATTCAATCAATCAAGTTTATTCTCTATAAGGATTACAATGCGGGGTTTTCCGATTTTGGTTATTTTGTGGTTTACATGTAATAAAATACTAACCATACCACGGGTGGGATTTGAACCCGCGGTCAGAGAGCCTCAAATCCCGTTCAAAATCCCGTTCAAATCCCGCCCGTGGTATGGTTTGTTTGCAATCGTGTCATTACGATTTCGTGAGTCAATAAAATACTAATTACAGAGGGGGCCACTAGGACACCTAGCATGGCTAGGCATTTCGGGCAAACTTAGATTAATTCTTAACCCTAAATTATTACAAATTATGGAGTAAGTTGACTAAATACTAAGTGACTAAATACTAGTTTGTGAGTTTAGCAATGTGGATGCTTTTGTTTTGGCACAATACATAGTTTCAATATTGGAGTATCACAGGCAAACTTATGACTAGTTAGGAATCATTATTTTAAGATTAAGATACGTATTTCTATGCTTATAGTCAAATGGGTGAGTGAGTGAATGTAAGTGTGAACCACCAGGTGGTTTTTATGTAGTTAGTTGACGAGGTGTATCAGGGAGATAAGATGTTTTCTAATGGTAGTTTTGAAGGTGATGAATGTGTCTGCAGTTCTAGAGTTTTCAGGTAGGGTATTCCAGATTTTAGGGCCTTTGACATACATTGAATTTTTGCAAAGGTTTACTCGGACACGGGGAATGTCGTAGAGATGTTTGTGTCTGGTGTTAAGCCTGTGGGTCCTGTCGCAACTATCAAGAAAGCGTTTTAGGTCAAGGTTAATATTGGAATTTGACCTCCTGTAGATGTAGATTGCACAGTAGTAAGTGTGGATGTTCTGAACAGGGAGTAAGTTTAGATCTATGAAGAGTGGGGGGGGGGTGTATTGCCAGGGATGGTATTTAGGGATTATTCTTACTGAGGTTTTTTGTTGGGTTATTATTGGCTTTAGGTGTGTTGCTGCTGTTGATCCCCAAGCACAAATAGCATAGGTGAGGTATGGATAAATGAGTGAATAGTATAGTGTGAGAAGGGCATTTTGCGGCACGTAGTATTGTATCTTGGAGAGGATCCCAACTGTTCTGGATACTTTTTTTGGTTATGTGTTGGATATGGGTGCTGAAATTAAGGTTGTTGTCGAGTTGTAGGCCTAGGAATTTGCTCTCATTATTTCTGGCAAATAGAGTGTTGTCGATCTTAACCCTTTCAGGGTCCAAGGCCCAAATCTGGAGTCACGCACCAGTGTCCAAGAATTTTCAAAAAAAAAATTTGTTATTTTTTCTTATGAAATCGTAGAGAATCTTTTTGTGAAGGTAATAAAACAAAAAGTACGAAATTTGGTGGAAAAATTGACGAAATTATGCTCTCGCGAATTTTGATGTGTCAGCGATATTTACGAATCGGCGATTTTGCCGACTTTGACTCCCATTTTAGGCCAATTACATTTTTCCCAATCAACCAAATTCTTAGCTATTTCACTAGTATTACTTCTATTCTATCGTTGAGCACAAGAAATCGCCAAGTCAACTGTTTCAACTACAAAAAAAAAGTGATCGGAAATTGTTAATTTGGCCAGTTTAACACAAAGTTCAAATATTCCAATTTCAAAATAGGGTTCGAATGAACAATGTAGGCTTCCTGGCACTAAACTAACATTTCCTCTGTTCATTATTTTATGTTTTGAGGCTTTACAAATAAATTCCATTTTGATTTTTTATTCAATAATGAATTTTTATTCACACAAAAAATAAAAGATTTACTGTTATGCAATACTGTAATAATTGTATAAATATCATCACCATATTTGTGAATGTATATTAGACCCACCAGCTGATGTGTATTAGAGTGTGGGGTGTTTGTTTACTCTTGAATATCGGCAAAAATTTAACATTTCTGCTACTTTGGCTAGTTTCAAGCCATTTCCCAGTGCAAAAACCCCCAAATCAAAATCATCTCTATTTCTGAAATATGTTTCCATTCTATCAAACGAGACCAAGAAATCGCAAATACAACTATAAAAAACATACGAAAAAACACTGCAAATTTGCTGTTTTAATCGAAAAATCATGATTTCATTTTTTTTCTCTCATTATGCACAGTGTGCTGCAGGATCTGTTTTATGTGGTGCACACATACCACATAGATGTATTCTCTCATATCTAGGCCCAAATGTACCACTCACAGTTTATCAGAGTGAGCTGAGCTCATGGCGTAGATCTACGGTTTGGACCCTGAACGTAAAGCCGTAGATTTATGGGACGGACCCTGAAAGGGTTACTGTTAAGTTGCGCAACACCTGCTCTGCTACCAAACATAATACAGTAGGTTTTGTCAGTGTTAAGTGTAAGTTTATTGGCTGTCATCCAAGTCGATATTTTGAGCAGCTCCTCATTAACAATGGTGTTGAGGGTGGCAAGATTAGGGTGAGAGATGACATAAGTCGTGTCTTCAGCAAAGACTTTCAGGGGTTGGGATACGTTTGGAAGATCATTGATGTAAATGAGGAAGAGCAG
Source organism: Cherax quadricarinatus (assembly GCF_026875155.1). Taxonomy (NCBI): domain Eukaryota; kingdom Metazoa; phylum Arthropoda; class Malacostraca; order Decapoda; family Parastacidae; genus Cherax; species Cherax quadricarinatus. The sequence continues at coordinate 34,682,529 of NC_069399.1, forward strand.
GGGTCCAAGGACACTTCCCTGCGGAACTCCAGTATCAAGTGGCCGTGTTGATGATGCTGTGTCTTTAATGGTGACATACTGATACCTATTAGTAAGGTAGGATTTGAAATATGTGAGCCTTTAATGGTGACATACTGATACCTATTAGTAAGGTAGGATTTGAAATATGCGAGCTCATGGCCTCTTATACCATAATGGTCAAGTTTGTGGAGTAGGATGCCGTGGTCTAATTTTGCAGGTGCAATCACGAAAAAGGCTGTGATAATATGAAATGTTCCGATTGTATGCTTTGAAGCGACCGCGGTGGCTGGCTTGTAAACACTGGCACCCACGGAACAAGTGAGGCGGGCTCAGGCCGCACGTGGACGCGTCTCGAACGAAACGCGTTGAACGAGTTTTTTAGCGCTAGCCGAGGCAAAATTTTTGCGTTAAAATGTATCGCTAGGCAGATTTAACGTTATGCGATACGTTTGTTAGGCGAGGTTCCACTGTATATATACATGTGTATACAGATCTCCCTTAACATTCGTGTTTTCAGCTTTCGCGGGCTTCACACATTCACGAATTCCCAACCCTCAAATTCCCAGCCTCCAAATTCCCAGCCTCCAAATTCCCAGCCGTCAAATCATATTTAAGTTTCCCGCCACCTGCGGGTCTCTCCCTCCAGCCCCTGCAACTGACAGCCAGCCCTCCCACCAGTGTGGTGAGTGTTTTGTTTGTTCATTATTTGCTATTAAACTACAGTGTAAATAATGTAAACCCATTCATGACTGCTTATTGGAATGGCTATTCGGACAGGTATTGGACGGTGACATCATGTGTTTACTCTTGAACACAGCAAAGAATCAAACATTTCTGCTACTGCTAATAGTAACAATAGTAATAATAATAATAATAATAATAATAATAATAATAATAATAATAATGATAATAAATGCGATAAAATTGAAGAAGGAAATTGTACAAAAATCGAGGGAGTTGTTGATACAATCGTCAGTGTGGCTTTGTTTATGCTGGAGTGAGCATTAGTCTCCTGCTCTTCAAGCATTTCACAATAATTCATTGTGTTTTGGGGCTTGTAGATTGAGTGTGATGGAGTGGTAGAGGCAGTGGTTGAGGAAGCGGTTGAGGCAGTGGGTGAAGGCAGCGGTTGAGACAGTGGTTGAGGCAGTGGGTGAGGCAGCGGTTTGAGGCAGAGGGTGAGGCAGGGGGTGAGGGGGGTTGAGGCAGGGGTTGGGCAGAGGGTAGGCAGGGGGTGGGGCGAGGTTGGGGCAGTGGTGGGGCAGCTTTTGAGGCAGGGGGGGGCAGGGGTAGAATTGGGTGGGGACAGTTGGGCAGTGGTAGAGGCAATTTGTGAGGCAGGGGTTTAAGGGCACGGGTAGGGGAGTGTTTGGGCGGGGTTGAGGAATGGTGAGGCAGCAGTTTTTGGGGCGTGGTATTTAATAACATGTTAAAATAAAAATTCTTTTTTAACTGTTTTTATTAATAAATGTATGTTTTAAAATTTACCATGCCAAAAACCACTCCCTAAACCCCTGTTTTGCCACCACTGCCTCAACTGCCCCTCACCCCCCAAAAATGTCCCTCCCCCTCCCAACCGCTGCTCACCCCTCCCTAAAATGCTGCCTCCCACTGCCCACCCACGGGGCCCACCCACTGCTAAACTTCTCCCTCCCCACTCCCTAACCACTCCCTAAAACCACTCCCTCCCCCACCCCTAAACCCATTTCCCTAACCACTCCCTCTACCCCCCTCGCATTTAATTCAAGCCCCAAAACAAAAGGGAATTATTGTGAAATTTTTGGGAAGAGCACGGGACTAATGCTCACCCAGCATACAAACCCACATGTGATGGCAACCATCCCTCTATTTTTGTACAATTTCCTTCTTCAATTTCTATGTATTTTTATTATTACTATTGTTTTTTAGCTAGAAAAAGGTTTGATTTTTTGCTGTGTTAAAGAGTAAAACACATGATGTCCCCGTCCAATACCTGTCCAATACCATTCCAATATGCGTCATGAATGGGTTTACTTATTTTACTGAGTTTAATAGAATAATGAACAAACAAAACACTCCCCACATGGGGGAGGGCTGGCTGCCCGTTGCGGGGGCGGAGGGAGGGTAGTAGGGCTCGCAGTAGTTAGGAAAATGGTGGAGGCAGTGGCATTTAATAACATACTGTTATTAAACCCTAACATTATGTATTTAGTAAGTTTTCAACGTTTTCATTTTTTTGTTTTTTCATGGTTTAACAATTAAGGGGAGATTGTATTTTATTTTCCCTACAATATTTTGGGCACCAAAAAATTGCGTTTTTCAAATTCGTGGGTTTGCCCCTAACCTGCAATGTTGAGGGAGACCTTTATATATTATATATTATAATAATTTTATTATATATATATATTATATTATAATTTTATATATATATATATATAATATAATTTCACCCAAACACACACACACATACCACACACACACATACCACAACCCACACACAACAAACACAAAACACCCCAACAACACACACAACACACACACACAATAAAACCACACATCACACCACACAAACACACACACACACCCCACAATACACACACCACACCCCCAATACACCACCCACACCCCACATACACACACCCATACACCACATACACAACACACATACACCACACATCACAACCAAAACACCCCACACACATAACCACACACCACATACACAACACACACACATACACACCCCAAAACCCCACACACACACACCAAACCCCAAAAACCCCCAAAAAACACACACACACAACTACACACATAAAACACACCACACACAACACACACACAACACACACAACAAACACACACAACACACACACACACACACATAACACACCACAACATACACACACACATACACACCACACAAATACACACATAAAACACACCCACACACACCACACACAAAACCACAACAACACACACACACCACACACACCACACACACAACACACACACAGGGACCCCGGTTTCAGTTTAATCCATTCCAGAGAGCCGCGAAGGTCAAAATTCATGAAACTCGAAAACCCTTTTCCCCTAAAAAATAATGGAAATAAAATTATTCCGTTCCAGAGCCAAAAATATTAAAATAAAATATTTTTTTTTCAAATTAAATAAAGATTTACATTATGAAAACAATCAGAAATCAAGTACATGCATTTAAAATAATAATATTACACTTACCTTTACTGAAGACTTCTGGGTGGATGGAAGATGGGAGGAGGTGATAGGAGGAAGGTGTACACTATTGTTTGGAAGGAGAATCTCCTTCCATTAGGACTTTAGGTAGCAAGCCCTTATCTGGGGGTTACTTCCCTTCTTCTTTTAATGCCACTGGGAACAACTTGAGAGTCACTGGACTCCTGGCGCACAAAATATCTATCCAGAGAGGTCTTTTTCTGGCATTTCTTTAAGATTTCCCTGAAGTGGGACACAACACTGTCATTGTACATGTTGCAGATACGGCTTGTTTCAGCTTGGTCAGGGTGATACTTTTCAACAAAACTTCGCAACTCATTCCACATTCCACACATGTCCTTAACCCTTTGAGGGTTTTGGTCGTACTAGTACGTCTTACGCGTAGGGGTTTTTGACGTACTAGTACGCATAAATTCTAGCGGCCTCAAATCTCGCAGGAAAAGGCTGATAAGCCTAGATGTGAGAGAATGGGTCTGTGTGGTGGGTGTGCGCAGTAGGAAAAAAATCTGGGACCCAGTGGTGCATTGTGGGAATGCCATCATAGTACACAATGTCCCCCGTGCCCTGCGGTAAGAATTTTCCTCACTCCTCAGCGATTGGGGACACTTTTTTTTCCCCGTGACAGTTCTAATACAGTGGAAGTGAAGTGAAGTGATTTAAAGGGTTCTGGTGAGGTTTTGACCGAAACTAATGACCTAATAGGGGTTTAATAGTGAGGAAAAACCCCAGACAACCCACCCTTCCCCCTTTGGGTGCTGGGCGTCTTGTTCCGTCAGTTGTCCCAGAATCAAAGAGGAAACTCTATTTTCCCAAAATCCCGACTCAGATTGAGCATTGGGATGATAGTGATAGTGATTATGAACTAAAGCTTTTAAAAATTGTTCCAAAAAGGGGAGGGGGGGCAGAGGAGGGGGAGGCAAGGGAGGAGGGGCAAAGGAGGGGGGCAAAGGGGGAGGAGGGAAAAGGAGGGGAGGCAGGGAGGAGGAGGAAAAAGAAGGGGAGGGGGAGGAGGGGAGGAGGAGAAAAAGAGGAGGAGGAAAAAAGAGGGGAGGAGGAGGAGGAAGAAGAATAGTAATGTAACAAAATCTAAAAAAATAATACATAATATAATAATTTTCTTCTTTTAACTTTTTTTTAAAAAATTTTCAGGAAAAGGGGGTTTCTACCCATTGTTCCCCGGGATTTAGTTTTCTTTACAACACGCTGGCTTACGGAGGAAAAATTTTTTATTCCATTCCCCCTGGATTAAAAGGAAAAATTTTAAAAAGACCAAAATTTAAGATAAAATCAAAAAAATCGATAGGTGTATAAATAAATGTGTAATGTATGTGATGTCCTAAGTGTAAGTAGAAGTACAAGACGCCGAAACTTGCATATTTATGAGACAGACAAAAGACACAGCAATCCCACCATCATTAAAACAAACAAGGCTTCGTTTTACACTCACTTGGAGGACGGTAGTACCTCCCTGGGTGGTTGTGCTACCAACCTTTGGGCTTCCCGCAACGGCGTGAGCGTGTTAGATGGAGTGAATGGAGACAATGGTTTTTGGGACCTGGATTTTTGGAGTTGAGCAGGGAATTTAGTGAAGGGATTTAGGGAAAACCCGGTTATTTTATATAGCGACTTGAGTCCCGGAAATGGGAATACAAAGCCTCACTTTAAAGGGGGGTTTGGGATTGGGAGTTGGAGGGATAGTTGGTATCTTTAAGTTTATGCTTCTAGACTGTTGTATTCTGAGCACCTCTGCAAAAAACAGTGATAAGTGCGAGTGGGTGAAAAAATGTTGAATGATGATAAATTTTTTTTTGGGGATTTTTTTTTTTTTGGGTCCCCCTGCCTCGGGGGGAGAGGGCCCGATTTTAAAAAAAAAAATAATAATAATGGGTAATAATAAAAATAAAAATAAAGTAAAAAATAAATGTTCCCCCATGACTAACAAGAAAAGGGGGAGTAACATTGATAAGTGCTGACGTTTGTGAGGGAAAATGAGGGGGGAGTGATACAAGAGATGGTGAACCGCCCCCCTTTGTTTTTGCGGGATTAAATTTCTGTCTGTCTTTTTGCCTGCTGTCAAGTTTCCCTGTCTATCCGCTAGCTCTCGTCTCAGAGACCCACAAGATGCGTCACACTTTTTTCACATCTTCAAGCAGGTATAGCACTTTGTCTGGTTTTTGGGGGTTATCCTAGGTAATTTATACTATGTATATTGTATTTTGTGTCCCGTGAGACAGAGAAAAAAGACAGTAAATGGGGGAGAAAGAAATTGATAGAATGGGGAAAGGGAAGCGCATCCGACCCCATTTTTTTTGGGGCGGGGGGGGGGATGAGATGAGACAAAGTCATTTTGACGGGCCCCGCTCCTGGTAATTTACACTAGGGAGGGGGAGGAAAAGGAAAGGGAGGAAGAGTGGGGGGAAGGGGAAGAAGAGGGGAGGAGGAAGGGGGGGAGAGTGGGAGGAAGAGGAATAAGGGAGGAGGGGAAGGGAGGGGGGGAAAGAGGAATGTAGGGGGAAGGAATAGTGGGAAAGATTGGGGGAAGAGGGGAAGGGGAAGAAGAGGAGGAGGAAGGGAAGAGAGGAGAGGAGGAAGAGGGGGGGGAAGAGGAAGAGTAGGAGGAAGGGGAAAGGGGAAAGAGTATGGGAAGGTGGGGGGAAGAGGGGGAAGAGTGGGGGGAAAAGGGGAAATAAGAGGAGGAGGAGGGGGAATGTTAGAAAAGATTAGATGAACATCGCCCTCCCTTTTTTTTTTGCTGGTACTACATTTCTGTCTGTCTTTTGTTGTCTCTAACTCCCTGTCTATCTGTCTTTTCCTCTAGCCTCTGTCTCGAGAGCCCCCAAAGACTGTGTCATCCTTTTACTCACATCTTCAAGAGAGTATGCATTTGCTGGATTTCTTGGGTTATCCTAGGGAAATTTTTACTTTATTATTGTATTTATGTGTACCTGTGAGCAGGATGACAGACGTGAAAAAGAGAGACAGATTGAAAAAAGTAGAATGAGGGAGAAAAATGAAAAAACCTTGTGTATGACTGATGTTTAGAGTTCCACAAGCTGCGAAATAATAGGGGTTGTTGTGCTGTATATTGGTTTTTATTTATAGAACAATAATAAAAAAAGTTTTGTATTGTTTGTTTTTGTAAACAAGTTTTGTAAAAAATATATTGATAATTTTGTTGTGTGCTTTTTGGTTGTATATAACGAGTGTATTATGTCATTGCACCTTAATTTGGTTCACGGCACATAAGTTTGTGAAAAAATAAAATAGTGAAAAAAACCAAACCTTCAATACAAATAAAATAAAGTTTACGGGTGAGCGGCAGTCACCCCTGTTATACGGGCTATTTTTGAAACTTTTGCCTCCATATTCCATAGTATTGATGGTAAATTTTTTTTGTTTATCCTATAAGTTTAGAAAAAAAAACTCTATTTTTTTTAAGAAAAAATAATTTTTTTTTTTTTTTTGAAATTTGGCCCACCCTGGAACGAGTTTCGGAGAGGGTGCGACCCCCAAAAGGGTTAATCACGAAGAAAGGGCCCCCATCCCCCCCTCTTTCCCTCCTCTGAAGCAAGTTCCCCGGCTGTGGGCTGATGCGTTCCCGTTTAAGCCTTTTCAGTTCTCGTGGTTAGCTCTTCCCCTGGTTCCCCACTTCCCCCAAACCCCCTACTCTTTATTTACCAAAGGGCTTGCACTAGTTTCCTTGGGTCCCGAACTTACTTTGCAGTTGCAAGCACAAAAAACAATGGTTATTTTGAAAGATTGTATGACCCCTGGGGTGATGGTCCGTGTTGGTAAACAATGGCACATGAGTGTGAATGGGGTG
>NC_069399.1:34690100-34752742 GCF_026875155.1 Cherax quadricarinatus
ACCAAAAGGGCGGACCCCAAATTTTTCCACAAAAATGACAATTTATCCATGTGGAAGCCCGTTTGTTTGATTGACTGCAGACTATACAGAGCTTCATAATGATTTGAATGGTTGATTTACTGTAATTCTACTAGCAACCTCTTGAATACTCTATTAATAACCCGCTTAAATGAAGCTCTAGCTATTTGTATTTCTATTTCTAACTGTACTTGTGTATTGGACAGCTTATCGTGTACGTTCCTGATTTATATTTATTGTTTGTGTTTGATAAGGGCGCCTACAACCCCATCCGTTTACAGTCTGCTTTATTGTCCAACGAACCCGTTTGAAACCAGTCAAGGGTTCGGACCAGTCAAGGGTTCGGACCAGTCGATCTGATCTGATCAGTGGGTCACTTATTTAAAACATGCTACTCGGTGATTTGGGCTAACTCATGAAGGATCTACTTGAAATTATCTACCCGAGTAATATGTGATTTGATTGATACAAAAGTATAACTTGCGTGTTGAAGAGCCGGTGATTTCTGGCAGCTCCTACAATGACGAACGGTCGAGCCTCAACCCTTATTTATCAATTGCTGTATCTAGCTTTTCTAGTTTTTTTTTCGTCTCCACCACAATAAATGCTATATTATCACTATAGTTGACTGGTGGAAATTTTGGAGGAAGGGCGCTTTTTCTGTAGTAATAATTGCTTCTCGTTGTGTACATTGCGACCGCTGGTAACTACAGGTTATATGAAATTCACAGTAACATCTGGTATTTCAAGGAAAAGAAACTAATGAAAGTCACTCCACTCCACTAAGTACCATTATAATACTGGTTAGTGGCTACTACAACACTGTATTCTGCTATTCACTGGTATCACTAGATTATATGCGAGAGGCTAATAAAATAATGCTAAGTGCAAATATGCCTCTGAGGGAATGGAATAGTAATTCGTCCAAATTAAAGGACAAAATAAGTAAAGAATTTCCCTGGAGATGAAGTGCCAAAATGTAGTAATGTATTGGGTTTAACTTGGGATACTGAGAGAGATTTGTTAATGTTAAAACCTAATAATTACAGTATGCCCAATAAATTAACTAAGAGAGTTTTGCTTGCTGAAGTTTCCAAATGTTTTGATCCACTAGGTTTAGTGTCACCCCTTACTATAAGAGGGAAATTATTAATACGGAAGCATGGAAATTTAAAATGTACTTGGGATGAAATTTCCTGAGGAATTCATTAACAGGTGGGATAAATTTAAATTGGGTGTTTAGGGAAAAAATTTCCCAATGTTGGATTTCCCCAATCCAGGGGGCCAACCAAAGGGGAAAAGTACTCCAATTTTTTTTGATGCTTCAAAATTGGCATAGGGAGATTTGCTTCCCTTCAATGAAATAGTGTTATTTCTCTTGTTATGTCTAAGCAAAAAGTGTCTTCAATTAAACATCACCTTGCCTCGGGGAAAATTAAAGCCTTTATGTAGTGTAAAAATTAGCTAATTATAAAAGAAATAAGTTGCAGGAATAAATTAGCAACACTGTAATTTGGTTGATAATGGGTACCTTTACAATGGATTTGTAAAGGAAAAACAGAAAAATGTGTACTACAAAACAAAAGTCGCTAAAATTTAATAGAGCAAGAGAAGTATAATATTTGGGTCAGCTTTTTTAACATTTAAAAATACCTGGTGAGGAGAACCCCGGATTTCTTGTCTCGGGTTTATCTATGCTAAATTTGTAAATGCTGATCAGGTTTAAAGGACGAGCGGGTTTGGGTAAATAAAGAATTTGGGGCCTAAAAAAAGGCGTATATTACCCTTTGAAATTACTGTGCCACCACCCCAATGTTTGCCCTTCCCTTTCCATTGATTTAAATAGGCTTCTTTTTTACCCAAACTAATAATGTAACTAAGTTGGTGTTTAAAAATTTCTAAACAAGATAAAATTTCATTTAAGTTTTACATCCTTTTAAATTTTGGGGATAAAGGGGTCAGAAAGAAATCTAGGGAAATAAATTTAAATTTGGATGAGGAAAAAAAAAATTGTGAAAGGTTCCATAAAAAAAAAATTGGGGGGCTGTTTTAGAGAACAATGTAATTAGGTGCAGAGGTAGGTTACAAAATGCTGAATTGGGCGATTATGCTAAACACCCTATCTTACTGCCCAAAACTCATCATTTAACAAACTTGATTGTTTTAAATGCCCATAAAAATGTAATGCATGGTGGGGTACAAGATACCTTAAATTGTATTAGGGAAACTTTCTTGATTTCACAAGGACGGCAAAGAGTAAAAAGGGTGACTAAATCTTGTGTAATATGTCGCCGTGTGGATGCCAGATCCTATATGTACCCAGGTCCTCCACCATTGACAAAGGAGCGTGTACAATTAGTGAAACCATTTGATGTAACAGGTGTAGACTATAGTGGTCCAATAATTTTAACAGGTACGTCAAATGGTGTTCCACTGAAAGTGTATGTTTGTTTGTTCACCTGTACTGCTACTAGGGCAGTTCATTTAGAAGTGGCACAGGACTTGTCTGAAGAACGCTCCTTGTGCAGATATTCAAGAACTAGCAACAAGCAGTATTAAAACAGAGAAGTGTTTTTGGGTATGCCCAAATGAGGAAAATCTGTGGACTAAAATCACAAGGGTATTAAAAGAGGACAACATCAAAGCTGCTTTCATAGAAAACCTGGAAGCTTTCTACAACAGATAGGAACATAAAAAGTCTGGGCTGAATGGTACTGCCCTTGATACTGGCCATGTAGTCAGAAACTGTAAGGCTGGAGGTGATGTCCTGGTAGTCAGTAAATGTGGGGCTGATAGTGCTGTCCTGGGAGACAGTAATGGTGAAGCTAGAGGTGCTGTCCTGGGAGACAGAAATGGTGAAGCTGGAGATACTGTCCTGGGAGACAGTAATGGTGAAGCTGGAGTTTTTGTCCAGGTAGTCGGGAATTATACGCAGGAAGGAATACAAATAAATGACCTCATACGGGACAGGAGCCATAGTAGGGAAACAAGTGTAGTCAAAGATAAGATAAAACCAATATTGCAAACTAGAAATACCGCAGGAAATAGCAAACAAGAGGACTCCAATAGCAACAGTGAGGATAAATTACCATAAACAACTGGTGGGAGCTCCATTGTTGGTGCTAGAGAGGATAGGAATAAGACAGGGAAACATGCACCAACAGGGAATACAGTCACAGAAACCCAAGGCAAGCGGAAACCAAGCCTGTGCACATACTATGCACTTGGTATCTGCTGGCATGGGAAATCTGGAAAAACAGATGGGACATGCAACTATGACCACCCTAGAAAATGCCATGCCCCTATGACAACAGGAAAATGCAAACTCCCTTCCTGTAAGCTTTTTCACCCTGAAATGTGTACCTCTTCAGTACAGGAAAGACTGTGCTATAACTTAAATTGCCAGGCATACCATCTAAAGGGGAAAAAAAAGATACAAAACATCCAGGCCATGGGAAAACCTGGGTAGCCACAGCCACTCAAGACGGAGAGGTTTTTTAGTGCCAGGAAGGAAAAAAAACTGGCAGGAAATGGCAGAAATCGTACACCAAATCCAGTCATTCCTGGAGTGGAACCACAGTCGATGGCCTCCACTCCAAAACGTCCAGTATTGGGCCCCTACTTAAACAAGATGGGTCCTACACAGATGACAGCAAGGAAATGAGTGAGCTACTCAAGTCCCAATATGACTCAGTTTTTAGCAAGCCGCTAACCAGACTGAGAGTCGAAGATCAAAATGAATTTTTTATGAGAGAGCCACAAAATTTGATTAACACAAGCCTATCCGATGTTATATCCTGACGCCAAATGACTTCGAACAGGCGATAAATGACATGCCCATGCACTCTGCCCCAGGGCCAGACTCATGGAACTCTGTGTTCATCAAGAACTGCAAGAAGCCCCTATCACGAGCCTTTTCCATCCTATGGAGAGGGAGCATGGACACGGGGGTCGTCCCTCAGTTACTAAAAACAACAGACATAGCCCCACTCCACAAAGGGGGGCAGTAAAGCAACAGCAAAGAACTACAGACCAATAGCACTAACATCCCATATCATAAAAATCTTTGAAAGGGTCCTAAGAAGCAAGATCACCACCCATCTAGAAACCCATCAGTTACACAACCCAGGGCAACATGGGTTTAGAACAGGTCGCTCCTGTCTGTCTCAACTACTGGATCACTACGACAAGGTCCTAAATGCACTAGAAGACAAAAAGAATGCAGATGTTAATATATACAGACTTTGCAAAAGGCCTTCGACAAGTGTGACCATGCGTAATAGCGCACAAAATGCGCGCTAAAGGAATAACAGGAAAAGTTGGTCGATGGATCTATAATTTCCTCACTAACAGAACACAGAGAGTAGTCGTCAACAGGTAAAGTCCGAGGCAGCTACGGTGAAAAGCTCTGTTCCACAAGGCACAGTACTAGCTCCCATCTTGTTCCTCATCCTCATATCCGACATAGGACAAGGATGTCAGCCACAGCCCGTGTCTTCCTTTGCAGATGACACCCGAATCTGCATGACAGTGTCTTCCATTGCAGACACTGCAAGGCTCCAGGCGGACATCAACCAAATCTTTCAGTGGGCTGCAGAAAACAATATGAAGTTCAACGATGAGAAATTTCAATTACTCAGATATGGTAAACATGAGGAAATTAAATCTTCATCAGAGTACAAAACAAATTCTGGCCACAAAATAGAGCGAAAACACCAACGTCAAAGACCTGGAGTGATTATGTCGGAGGATCTCACCTTCAAGTACCATAACATTGTATCAATCGCATCTGCTAGAAAAATGACAGGATGGATAATGAGAACCTTCAAAACTAGGGGGGGCCAAGCCATGATGACACTCTTCAGGTCACTTGTTCTATCTAGGCTGGAATATTGCTGCCACTCTAACAGCACCTTTCAAGGCAGGTGAAATTGCCGACCTACAAAATGTACAGAGAACTTTCACGGCGCGCATAAACGGAGATAAAACACCTCAATTACTGGGAGCGCTTGAGGTTTCTAAACCTGTATTCCCTGGAACGCAGGAGGGAGAGATACATGATTATATACACCTGGAAAATCCTAGAGGGACTAGTACCGAACTTGCACACGAAAATCACTCACTACGAAAGCAAAAGACTTGGCAGACGATGCACCATCCCCCCAATGAAAAGCAGGGGTGTCACTAGCACGTTAAGAGACCATACAATAAAATGTCAGGGGACCGAGACTGTTCAACTGCCTCCCAGCACACATAAGGGGGATTACCAACAGACCCCTGGCAGTCTTCAAGCTGGCACTGGACAAGCACCTAAAGTCAGTTCCTGATCAGCCGGGCTGTGGCTCGTACGTTGGTTTGCGTGCAGCCAGCAGCAACAGCCTGGTTGATCAGGCGCTGATCCACCAGGAGGCCTGGTCACAGACCGGGCCGCGGGGGCGTTGACCCCCGAAACTCTCTCCAGGTAAACTCCAGGTAAACCAACAGATACAGATACTAATGCCGGAAAAAAAATCCCCCCCCAGTACCAACAATACCACCAGTCCGATAACATTCTTCTTGGCAAATATACAGGGTCTAAAGCCAGCAACAAACAACAAAATACCTTTCATCCGTGGACTGCTTGCAAAGGCAAAGGCAATGTTCGCGGCTTTCACTGAGACCCACATAAAGGATCACTTGGACAACGAAATATGGATCCCAGGTTACAACCTATACAGATGTGACAGAGTGAACAGGCAAAAGGGGGGGGGGGTTGGCCTGTACATTGCAGAGTCACTTGTTTGCACAGAACTGCTTAATGCCTCAAATGATGTAGGGAAGTTTTAGCAGTAAAGGTCGAGAACCCAAAACCTAGTCATTGTGGTAGTCTACAAGCCTCCGGATGCAACATCCCAGCAATTCCAGGAACAGCTGTTAAAAATTGACCACTGTCTGGAAAATTTTCCAGCTCTCGCACCCAACATCTTGCTCCTGGGGGATTTCAACTTAAGGCACCTAAAATGGAGGAATATAGCAAATAATATTGTTGCAGTAATAACACCAGGAGGCAGCTCTGATGAAAACTCACACTCACACGAGCTTTTAAATCTCTGCACAAAATTCAATTTAAACCAGCAAATAATAGAGCCTACTAGAATGGAGAATACACTAGACCTCATCTTCACTAACAATGATGATCTGATAAGAAAATGTCACCATATCAAAAACAATATACTCAGATCACAACATAATTGAGGTTCAGACATGTATGCGTGGAGCCCCAGACCGACAAAATGAGACTAGTCACGAGGGAGCATTCACCAAATTCAACTTCAATAACAAAAACATAAAGTGGGACCAAGTAAACCAAGTCCTAACCGATATAAGCTGGAAGATATACTAAGCAACACAGACCCCAACTTATGCCTAGAACAGATTAACTCGGTGGCACTCGATGTATGCACAAGGCTTATTCCTCTAAGAAAAAGGAGGAGTAGATGTAAAACAGAAAGAGACAGGCGCTCCCTTTACGGGCGACGGAAAAGAATAACAGAGCGGCTAAAAGAGGTCAATATATCTGAAATGCGTGGGGGAGACACTGGTCAGAGAAATAGCAAGCATCGAACTTAAGCTAAAAGAATCCTTAGGAGTCAGGAATCGCGGGAAGAAACTAAAAGCCATACATGAAATCGAAAGAAACCCAAAGTTTTTCTTCTCCTATGCCAAATCAAATCGAGAAAAAACGTCCAGTATTGGGCCCTACTTAAACAAGATGGGTCCTACACAGATGACAGAAAGGAAATGATGAGCTACTCAGTCCCAATAGGGACTCAGTTTTTAGCAAGCCGCTAACCAGACTGAGAGTCGAAGGGACAAAATGAATTTTTTATGAGAGAGCCACAAAATTTGATTAACACAAGCCTATCCGATGTTATCCCTGACGCCAAATGACTTCGAACGGGCGATAAATGACATGCCCATGCACTCTGCCCCAGGGCCAGACTCATGGAACTCTGTGTTCACCCAAGAACGCAAGAAGCCCCTATCACGAGGCTTTTCCACCTATGGAGAGGGAGCATGGCCCGGGGGGTTCGTCCCACAGTTACTAAAAACAACAGACATAGCCCCACTCCACTAAGGGGCAGTAAAGCACAGCAAAGAAGCTAAAGACCAATAGCACTAACCTTCCCATATCATAAAAATCTTTGAAAGGTGTCCTAAGAAGCAAGATCACCACCCATCTAAAACCCATCAGTTTCACAACCCAGGGCAACATGGTTTAGAACAGTCGCTCCGTGTCTGTCCAACTATTGGATCACTACGACAAGGTCCCTAAAAGCCCTATAAGACAAAAAGAATGCAGATGTAAAAATAATATACAGAACTTTGCAAAAAAGCCCTTCGACAGAGTGTACCATGCCGTGAGTAAGCGCACCAAATCGAGTAAGGAATAACAGGAAAAGTTCGGTCGATGGATCTTAATTCCTCACTAACAGAACACAGAGAGTAGTCGTCAACAGAGTAAAGTCCGAGGCGCTCTACGGTAAAAGCTCTGTTCCACCAAGCACAGTACCGCTCCCATCTTGTTCCACATCCTCATATCCGACAGAGACCAAAAGGATTGTCATCCACACACCGATGTCTTCTTGGCAGATTGACACCCGAATCTGCAAATGGACAGTGTCTTCATTGCAGACACTGCTAAAGCTATCCAGGCGGACATCAACCAAATTCTTTCAGTGGCCTGCAGAAAACCATATGAAGTTCAACGATGAAAATTCAATTACTCAGAAGTAGTAAGAACATGAGAAATTAAATCTTCATCAGAGTACAAAACAAATTCTGGGCCACAAAATAAGAGCGAAACACCAACGTCCAAAGACCTGGAGTGATCATGTCGGAGGATCTCACCTTCAAGACCATAACATTGTATCAAATCGCATCTGCTAGAAAAATGACGAGATGGATAATGGAGAACCTTCAAAACGAGGGAAGCCCTAAGGCCCATGATGACACTCTTCAGGTCACTTTCCTATCAGGCTGGAATATTGCTGCACACTAACAAGCACCTTTTCAAGGCAGGTGAAATTGCCGAACCTAGAAAATGTACAAGAAAACTTTCACGGCGCGCATAACGGAGAATAAAACACCGTCAATTATTGGGAGCGCTTGAGTTCCTAAAACCTGTCTTACCTGAAGCGCAGGAGGAGAGATACATGATAATATACACCTGAAAATCCTAGAGGGACTAGTACCGAACTGCACACGAAAAATCCCTCCCCACGAGAAGCAAAAGACCTTGCAGACGATGCACCATCCCCCCCATGAAAAGCCAGGGGTGTCATAGCACGTTTAGAGACCATACATTCAGTGGTCAGGGGCCTGAGACTGTTCAAAACTGCCTCCCACACACATAAGGGGGATTACCAACAGACCCCTGGCATCTTCAAGCTGGCACTGGACCAGCAACCTAAAGTTCAGTTTCCATGATCAGCGGTGGCTGTGGAGCTCGTACGTTTTTTGCGTGCAGCAGCAGCAACACCTGTGATCCGGGCTCTGAACCACCAGGTGGCCTGGTCACAGACCGGGCCGCGGGGGCGTTGGACCCCCGAACTCTCTCCAGGTAAAACGTCCAGATAACCATACCTGAGAGTCGAAGATCCAAAATGAATTTTTTTATGAGATAGCCCCAAAATTTGGTAACACAAGCCTATCCGATTTATCCTGACCCAAATTACTTTCGAACAGGCGATAAAATGACATCCCATGTTGCGCTCTGCCACCAGGCCAGTACTCATGGAAACGTCCGTGTTCATCAAGAACAGCAAGATGCCCCTATCACACCTTTCCATTCCTTATGTAGAGGGAGCATGGACACCGGGGGTACGTCCCCAGTTACTAACAAACAACAGCAGACATAGCCCCACTCCACCAACCAAAAAAAAAGGGCAGTAAAGCAACAGCAAGGAACTACAGACCGATAGCAACTAACATCCATATCATAAAATCTTGAAGGGTCCAAGAAGCAAGATCACCACCCATCTATAAGACCCATCAGTTACACAACCTAACCCAGGACAACAGGGTTTTTTGTTTAGAACAATTCGCTCCTTTCTGTCTCAACAATTGGATCCACTACGACAAGTCCTAAATGCCACTAGAAGATAAAAAGGACTGCAATGTATATATACAGACTTTGAAAAAGTCTTCGGACAAGTGTGACCATGGCGTAATAGCGCACAAAATGAGTGCTAAAGGAATAACAGGAAAAGTCGGTCGAAGGATTCTATAATTTTCCTCACTAACAAACAACCGAGAGTAGTCGTCAACAGAGTAAGTTCCGAATGGCAGCTACGGTGAAAAGCTCTGTTCCACAAGGCACAGTTACTCGCTCCCATCTTGTTTCTCCATCCTCATATCCGACATAGACAAGGATACAGCCACCAGCACCGTGTCTTCCCTTTGCAGATGACACCTAATCTGCAAGACATGTTTGCTTTTGCAGACACTGCAAGGCTCCAGGGCGACATCAGCCAAATCTTTCAGTTGGGCAGCAGAAAACAATATTAAGTTCAACGATGAGAAATTTCATTTACTCAGATATGGTAAATACGAGAAATTAAATCTTCATCAAGTACAAAACAATTCTGGCCACAAAATAGAGCGAAACACCAACGGTCAAAGACCCTGGGAGTGATCATGTCGGAGGATCTCACCTTAAAGGACCATAACATTGTATCAATCGCATCTGCTAGAAAAATGACAGGATGGATAATGGAGAACCTTCAAAACTAGGGAGGCCAGCCCATGATGGACACTCTTCAGGTCACTTGTTCTATCTAGGCTGGAATATTGCTGCACACTAACAGCACCTTTCAAGGAAAAGTGAAATTGCTGACCTAGAAAATGTACAGAGAACTTCACGGCGCGCATAACGGAGATAAAAACACCTAAATTTTACTGGGAGCCTTGAGGTTCCTAAACCTGTATTCCCTGGAACGCAGGCGGGAGAGATACATGATTATATACACCTGGAAAATCCTAGAGGGACTAGTACCGAACTTTCCCCAGGAAAATCACTCACTAGAAAGCAAAAGACTTGGCAGACGATGCAACCCCCCAATGAAAAGCAGGGGTGTCACTAGCACGTTAAGAGACCATACAATAAGTGTCAGGGGCCCGAGACTGTTCAACTGCCTCCCAGCACACATAAGGGGGATTACCAACAGACCCCTGGCAGTCTTCAAGCTGGCACTGGACAAGCACCTAAAGTCGGTTTCTTACCAGTCGGGCTGTGGCTCGTACGTTGGTTTGCGTGCAGCCAGAAGCAACAGCCTGGTTGATCAGGCTCTGATCCACCAGGAGGCCTGGTCACAGACCGGGCCGCGGGGGCGTTGACCCCCGGAACTCTCTCCAGGTAAACTCCAGGTAAACACCCAGGATGTGACCCACACCAGTCCACTAATACCCAGGATGTGACCCACACCAGTCCACTAACACCCAGGATGTTACCTCCACCAGTCCACTAACACCCAGGATGTAACTCACACCAGTCCACTAACACCCAGGATATGACCACCAGTCCACTAACATCCAGGATGTGACCCATACCCGTCCACTAACACCCAGGATGTGACCCACACCAGTCCACTAACAGCCAGGATGTGACCCACACCAGTCACTAACACCAGGAGGGACCGTGAGACCAACAGTTCCATAACACCCAGGATGGCGACCCACACCAGTTCCATTACCATCACGCCGTCCGTGCACACCACCACTCACTCACCCGTCAACAACTCCAGGATGAGACCCTAAACAGTTCAATAACACCTGGGATGTGACCACACCGGTTCGCTAACACCCAGGATGTGACCCACACCAGTTCACTAACCACCAGGTTCCATTTTATGATGAGTAACATAGACATCCATGTGTAAAGAAAACACAAACCAATGTATTACCCTCGTGGGTGAGGAAAAATTAAATTTTACCTGGATGTACCTCGTAGATACATACCAGTAAATAGTAACAAAGTTCTCACCAATTATTCTCGACATCAAAACGCTCGTACAGAGACATGTAGGAATTTTTGGACCATAGGTCGCAAAAAATGTCCCCCTTCGATACTACTACAATCTCTATCTCCAAAAGTCCACTCTGGACTATATTAATTTCAAAATGAATTATACATCACCGGAATTTGTTAAAACATTAATATAAATATGTGGAACTGTATGTTAATTTTTAATAAATGAATACGTATAAACATTGATGAAGAAATTTTATCTTAATACCACTCACCATTAAACTGGAGATTATGGTGTGTCATACAAAAACCCCCTGCTAAAATATGAGAAAATACTGGCCAGATTTCAACACCCAAACATATAGGGACATCACTCAGCTGTGGTTATATTCCTGTTTCCATCTAATTACGGAGTTCTGTCCAGTCCGGCCTAATTCTCACATCTGCAGGACTGCAATTCCAACAATTTCAGCTGCTCTGTGAGTGGTTCTTAAGCCCAAAGTTAACCTCTAGGAGCGATGAAAAATTCTATCCGTTTTTCACTACGTTTCTCTTGTCAGTTTCAAAACAATGGCGACTCCCTTCCCAGCGACGCTCAGCAATTATTGCTGGATATTTATTTACAAATTTAATTGTTATTACCTTCAATATATTACATAAATTTACATACCAAAATACACTGTATTTTCGGAAATATCAGTATTTTCCACAATGCGGCCGGAGCGGATTACATGTTAAACGATCAAAATTACTCTTCCTCTAGGAGACGATTCAGCCAGTTCTGGCTTGAGTGGCTGTTTCCTAGTAGGTCTTACTACAATTTCGTCTTCTGCATCACTTGGTCTGCGTTATCTTCAAAATCATGTGTCACTTTCCCGTGATTTACATTACATTGATTGAATACCATTTTATTCCAAGGGGATCAATTTATTTAATTGTGCATCAACTTTCCTGGCCTCGGTCACAACACTTTGATATTCCCTGGACAACACCTTGTGCATCTGGGTACAATGTCAATACTTTGCCCAGGGCCACATTGGTGATGTTGTTCTGTGTCATTACACAATGTCACTGATTGAATGTTCTGTCTCGATTTGCTGTCTCTGTCGCACATATAAGTGTTCACGTAGTGTAAAAAAATATTCCTTATGCCACGCATTAGACCAATGATCAATTGCTTTATTTAACGTTTTAATTTTATCACACAAACACTGCCGCATCCATTGTAATCTTCATCACTTTCTTCAGGATTAATTCTATTTACAGGGCTGCTTCAATTTCGTTTCACATATTAGGTGAGAAGGTGTTAATACCTCTGCATCAGGTGTTTCACTCATCGGACGGAGAGAGCCTATATTTATCCGATTCTCCGCCTCCACTAAACACTGACGGATTTCCTCAATTGATTTCTCTTCCGGTGTAGTACCTTCGGAGGACCTCTTCACTGTGCCTACAGTTTTAATACAGCCCCCTACAAGGGCTCTAGAGTATATAAATTTTCAGGTAACCCTCGTTGGTTAACAGAGATTGAACATCGTTTACTATTATTTATCTCTATCAAGTGTTGAGCCCCTGCTACAAAATTAGAGGTATTATCCGATTCGTCAATCTTGGACAGGAATTCTAGCTGCAAATTTTTGAAAACAGCTATATAAACTGTTCTGCAGACAAGTTATGAGCCACTTCTAAATGAAATGCCCTTGTTGCAGTACAGTGACCAAGCATACACTTTCAGTCGGAACACATTTGACGTACCTGTTTAAAAATTAATTGGACCATATAGTTACACCTGTTACATCAAATGGTTTCAATAATTGTACATGCTCATTTGGCATTGGTGGAGGATCTGGGTACATATAGGATCTGGCATCCACACGACGACATATTACACAGATTTAATCATCCTTTTACACTTTGCAGGTCCTTGTGGAATCCAGAAAGTTTCCTAATACAATTTAAGAGGTATCTTGTACCCTCCATGCATACATTTTTAAGGGCATTTAAACAATTAAGTTTGTTAGATGATGAGTTTTGGGCAGTAAGATAGGGTGTTTAGCTTAATCCTCCCTGTTTCAGCATTTTGTAAACCTTAACCTTCTGCACCTAATTACATTGTTCTCTAAATACAGCCCCAATTTCTCTCTTATGGAACTTTCACAAATTGTCTTTTCATCATCAATTTATTCTCATTTCCATAGATTTCTTCCTTTACCATATATCCATATCAAGAGGATTGTGAAAATACTTATATGAAATATTTCATCTTGTTGAGAAATTTAAAACACCAAACGTTTTACATTGATTAGTTTGGGTAAAGAAAGAATGTATTTATATCAATGGCGAAGGAAGGACAAACAATTGGAGTGGGTTGGTCACAGTAATTTCAACAGGAGTAATTACGCATTTTGTTCAGGCCAATTAGCTTTATTTTACCAACCAACTCGGTCCATTAAACAATGATACGCATTTAAAATTTAGCATAAGTAAACTCGAGACAAGGAAACCAAACTGGATTTCGCCTACCAGGTATATGATTAAATGTTAAAATATGCTGACCCAAAAACGATTATATTCTTTTTTGCATCTGATTAATTTCGCGACTCTTTTGTAAGTACACTATTTTAGGTTTTCATTACAAATCCATTGTAAGGATACCTCATTATCAGACCAAATTACATGTCGCTAATTTTTATTCCTGCAACTTATTTTCTTATATAATTAGATGTGGAAAGTTGTCTATGTTGATTTATGATCTCATGTGACGAAATAATGAAAAATGATGTATGGAGTACGAGTCTGTATATGTGTGGAAATCCCCAAAAGGGGGGGGGGGGGCGCTGGTTAACAGAACAAAATGTGTTCAGTTAATGTATCATAACCCCAAACCAAAACTGGGAAACGACTGTTTAAATATATGATGAAATTATGTAAAAATATGGGCAAACAAAGCGATGTTCGTTGAGTTTTAATGTTATCCCCCCCCCCCCCCCCCCCTTTTTTTCTTATACACAAACGGGGGATTCCCGTCTACCGTGTTAGTACTATGCCCTCGTTTCTACCTCGTCCATATCCACTGGCGCCTATATAACGCCATCTTCTTGCTTTGCTGAGATTCTCACCACACGATGTTGTGAACACTAACTCCAAAGGCTGAGGGATGATTACCTCATCTTTAGTATAATAGTTCTACTGTCTTTCTATAATGTCAAGAATCTGTATTGATAAAGCCATGGAGGGCGAAAGTTACAGAAAATACCCAGATGTTGCAAAAGTTTTAAAACTTTCTTTTGTCGGTATTTTAAAATTTTTCTTGAAACCACATGTTGTTTGGGGGTTTAAACAACCCCGTTGTTTGTGGGTTAACAAGCCTACGTTGTTTGTGGTTAAAGTGCATGTTGTTTGGGGGTTAACAAGCCTGCTTTTTTTGTGGGTTAACAAGCCTACATGTTGTTTGGGGGGTTAACAGTTTGATGTTGTTTGTGGGGTTAACAACCCTACTGTTTTTTTGGGGGTTAAACAACCCTGCAGTTGTTTGTGGGAAAAACAAGCCGATGTTTTTTGGGGGTTTAAACAAGCCACATGTTTTTTGGGTTTAACAAGCTTGCATGTCGTTTGGGGGTTAACAAGCCTAATGTTGTTTTGGGTTAACAAGCTTTGATGTTGTTTGGGGTTAACAAGCTTGCATTTGTTAATGGATTAACAAGCTTGCTTCGTTTGGGGGTTAAAACCCTACATTTTACTTGTGGTTAACAATTGCATGTTGTTTGGGGGGGTTAAAAAGCTTCATGTTGTTAAGGGGATTAACAAGCTTGCAGTCTAAAGAAAGTAAGACCGTTTGAAAAAAACCATCCCCCCGGGCCGGGATGAACCCGCGGTCAAAAGTTCAAAACCCAGCCGTCGCGTTGCCACTAGACCGTACCCAAAATAAGATTCACCCAACTAGGTATATTTCTACACCTAGGAAATTTACACGGGCACCCTGGCCCACAAAGAATTTTTTACAGACAAACTCCAGCAGGGGTTAGTGGCAAACGCGACGGGGGGTTTTGAGACTCTATGACCGGGGGTTAAAATCCGGGGGGGGGTAGGGTTTTTTGTTTTGATGTCGTTGGGGGTTAACAAGCTACTTTACTTGTGGGTTAAAAAGCCTGATGTTGTTGTGGTTAAACCCCAAGCCGCATGTTGTTTGTGGGTTAAACAACCCTGCATGTTGTTAGTGGGTTAAAACAAGCTGCATGTTTTTAGGGGGTTTAACAAGCTTCATTTTTGTTATTTGGTTAAAAAGCTTGCATGTTTTTGTGGGTTAAAAAGCCTACATGTTACTTGTGGGTTTAACAAGCTTGCAGTTGTTAATGGTTTAAAAAGCTTGCATGTTTTTGGGGGTTAAAACCTCAGTTCTTGGGGGTTAAAAACCTGCATGTTTTAGGGGGTTAAAAGCCTGCAGTTTTTTATGGGTTAAAAAATTGCATGTTGTTTGTGGGTTAACAAGCTTGTGTTGTTTGGGGGTTAACAAGCTTGCATTTTTTTGTGGGTTAACAAGCTTGCATGTTGTTGGGGGTTAAAAAGTTGCATGTTGTTTGGGTTAAAAGCTTGCATTTTTAGGGTTAACAAGCCTGAGTTTGGGGTTAACAAGCCCATGTTTTTTGGGTGGTTAACAAGTTGCATGTTTTAGGGGGTTAAAAATTTGCATTTTTTTAGTGGGTTAAACAAGCCTTTTATTTTGTTAGTGGGTTAACAAGCTTGCATGTTGTATTGGGTTAACAGTTGCATGTTGTAGTGGGTTAACAAGACTGCATGTTCGGGGTTTAAACAAGCTTGCATGTTTTTTGGGGTTTTAACAACCCTACTGTTTGGGGGTTAAAAGCTTGCTGTTGTTGGGGGGTTAAAAAGCTTGCATGTTGTTGGGGATTAAAAAGTTTTATGTTGTTAGTTAAAAAGCTTGTATTCTAGTTAACAAGCCTGCATGCGGGTTTTTAAAAACCCTGCATGTTTTTAGTTAAAAGCCTAAATGTTACTAGTTAAAAACCCTACTGTTGTTATTTAAAAAAGCTGATGTTCTAGTTAACAAGCTGCTGTTGTTGAAACAACCCTGAGTTGCTATTTAAAAAACCCTGATTTTGTTGTTAAAAAACCTGCAGTTGTATTTAAAAAGCCTGTTTTGCTAGTTAACAAGCCTGCATGTTAGTTAAAACCCTGTGTTGCTATTAAAAAGCTGCTATTGTAGCGAAAAACCCTGCATGTTGCTAGTTAACAAGCCTGCATTTTGTAGTTAAAGCCTGCTTTTTTATTAACAAGCTGCAGTTGTTTTAAAACAAGCCTGCATTTAGTTAACAACCCTGCAGAGTTAAAAGCTGCATTTTGTTATTTAAAAAGCCTGCCGTTGCATTAAACAAGCCTGCATGTTGTTAGTTAAAAACCCTGCATGTTAGTTAACAACCTGCATGTTGTTAGTTAACAAGTCATTTTGCTAGTTAAAAGTGCATGTTGCTAATTAACAAGCCTTGTTAGTTAACAAGCCTGCATTTTTAACAAGCCTGCTGTTGCTATTAAAAGCCTGCATTTGCTAGGAAAAAGCCTGCATGTTGTATTTAAAAAGCCTGCTGTTGTTATTTAAAAACCCCTGCTGTTAGTTAACAACCCGCATGTTGTTATTTAAAAAGCCTGCATTTTGTTAGTTAACAAGCCGCTTTGTTAGAAACAAGCCTGCTTTTTGTTAGAAAACAAACCTGCATGTTGCTAGTTAACAAGCGCGTTGTTAGTTAACAACGATGTTGCTATTTAAAACAAGCCTGCTTTTTTGCTAGTTAACAACCGCATGTTGTTAAAAAGCCTGATTTTAGTTAACAAGCCGCATGTTGTAGTTAACAAGCCGGATGTTGCTAGTTAAAAAGCCGCTTTTTGTAGTTAACAAGATGAGTTAGTTAAAAGCCGCATTTTTGTTGTTAACAAGCCTGCATGTTGTATTTAAACAACCCGCATGTTGCTAATTAACAACCGCGTATTAACAACCCTGATGTTAGTTAACAAGCCTGTGTTGCGTTAACAACCCTGCTATTGCAAGCGAAAAAGCTGCATTTTGCGTTAACAAGTCTGCATGTTGTTATTAAAAAAGTGCATTTTTATTTAACAAGCTGCTGTTTTTTATTTAAACAACCCTGCATTTTTGGGTTTTAACAACCCTGCATGTTGTTAGTTAAAAGCTGATGTTGTATTTAACAGCCTGCAGTTTTTATTTAAAAAGCCTGCATGTTGCTATTTAAAGCCTGCATTTGCTATTAAACAAGCCTGAAGTTGTTTTTAAAAACCCTGCATTTTGCTGTTAAAAACCCTGCAGTTGTATTTAAAAAGCCTCATGTTATTTAAAAAGCCTGTTTTGCTAGTTAAAACCTGCATGTTGCTATTTAAAAAGCCTGCATTTTGTTGTTAACAAGCCTGCTGTTGTAGTTAAAAGCCTGCTGTTGTGTTAACAAGCCTGCATTTTTGCAGTTAACAAGCCTGCTTTTGTTTTTAAACAAGTGCATTTGCTAGTTAACAAGCCTGCATGTTGTTAGTTAACAAGCCTGCATGTTGTTAGTTAACAAGCCTGCATGTTGCTAGTTAACAAGCCTGCATGTTGTTAGTTAACAAGCCTGCATGTTGTTAGTTAACAAGCCTGCATGTTGTTAGTTAACAAAGCTGCATTTGCTAGTTAAACCCGCTGGCTGTTAAAAGCCTGTGTTGTTATTTAAAACAAGCCTGATTTTTAGTTAAAAAAGCCTGCTGTTCAGTTAAAAGCTGATGTTGCTAGTTAACAAGCCTGCATTTTTGTTATTTAAACAAACAAAATAACCCCCCAATAAAAGACAGAACTTACGACGACTTTTCGGCCCACTTGGCCCATTGAAAAATCACACTAACAGAGGTGGAGCAGGCGGCAAATTATAGGCAGGAAGGGGTGGAGGTAGGTAGTGGGTAGTAGTGTAGTAGTATAGTAGTAGTAAAGAATTGAAATTAATACCGACAGGATAAATGACAAGAAAACCCCCGGGCATCCCCACGTAGACGTTTCGAACCAGCCCCCACTGGAGGGCAAAAACGTCCACAACAAAGACAACCAAACGCGCCATGTTCTAATTTCACGTAGATGTATAGAAAAAAAAAAGGGGTAGTATTTGGGGTAGTGGTAGAAGTGGGAATTTAAGGGAAGACGACCAGTCAAATACAAAAAAAGGGGGCACTGCAAAAGGGGTAGAAACCCCCCCGAGGGAGAGCAAGGCACCGAGGTGCGTGAAAAGGGGGAAATGGTGAAAAATAAAAAGAAGGAAAAAAGAAACACAAGACAGGAGAGAGAAAGACAAACCAGAGGGGAAAAGGGGGAGGAAAGGGGAAGAGGGAAAAAGAAAAAGAAGAAAGAAAAAAGGGATTCAGGTTAAGTACGGGGGTTTGAAGTTTGGAGTTTACAAGTGTGGGGGGGAAGGGATCTACAAGACGAAGCCCGGGCTAAGGTTATACAAGGAAAAATTGTGTTAAGAGAGGATTCAACTAACGGCGACTGTTCGAGTTGGGAATAGGGAAGACTTTTTGCAGAAGACCAGTCAATGGGGCTATGATCTTGACGTGACAGAAAAAAGCATTGTTGGCGGCAAGCCCCCCTATTTTTTTGCTCCCCAATCTGTCAGAAAAGGATCGACCCGTTTCTCCAAAATTTGAAAAGGGACAGGAGGGGCAAAAAATAGGTAGGCACCAGGAACATCTGTAAGGGAGGGAGGTAAAACGAGAAATTTTGCGAAGGTGTTTGTCTGGCGGAAAGGGAACTTTATGTCTAAGGGGCGGAGAGAATTGTTGAGTTTGAAGACCCCAAAAGTAGGGAAGGGAGGGATAGAAGAGTTCCCCCTGAGTAGAGAGTTTGGGAGAGAAGAAATTTCGTTTGCACGAGAGAGGCAGAGTCTATAAAAGGGAAGGGTGCCAAAACGGAGAACGAATTATAAAAAAGTGGAAATTTCGCTGGAAAAACTGAGGATAAGATGGGAGGGGAGGGAAAAAAGGGAATAGAACATTTTCTTGACGGGGGAAACAGATAGGAAAAGTAGTGAATGTAATGCCCCTGTGCATAGTTTACGGTAAACGGAAAAAAGGGAAAAAACCGTACGAGCGGTGGACTGGAATCAAAGGAAAGGGAAATAGGAATTAGATTCCCTTAGCTTTAAACTTAATGAAGGGGCAAGATTTTAGAGTTCAAGAAAAGGTTGGAAAAGACTGGGGCATGAGGCCCGGCAAAGATGTCACCACAAGGGAGCCCGAGTGAAGGGTTTCCATCGAGGGTAGGAAGAAGAACCGTTCGAAATATTCCCTGTAAAGATTAGCAAGGACAGAGAGAAGGAAGCCCCCTAGCGACACCGAAGGTTTGGGAAAATATTTCCTTTGGGAAAGGGAAAAAGGGTTAGAGTCACACGGGGGGATAGATCAAGAAAGAATGTGGGGATGGGAGATAAAAAAACCCTTCTGGGCCTTCTCTCTAAGGAAATCAAGGACTCATCAGAGGGACATTGGTGAAGAGGACTCAAAGTCAAGACAAGATCTTAAGGTTGGGAGAGGGCGAACCGTTTTTAAAGAAGTCTTGAGAGTGCGGGGGTGGGCAGGAGAAAAAAACCAAGAAAGGGGTGAGGGGTTTTCCCCAAGAACAAGAGAATAAAGACAGAACCTCAAGGAAGTTATCCTTGATCGCGAGGTTTTCCTCCCTAAAGCTGATGTCTTGCTCTCTGACTCAGCACCTACCTTTCGTTTCCACCCCCGATCGCATCAAGGAACTTTCAACAAAAAAATAAGGACTCTCTCCGACCCCGTCCTCCTGACTTGATTGTTTCAAGGTTTCGGGTTTTGTCCCCCTCTTCCCTTTTCTATGGCCTTCCCCAAAACTCATAAACCTGATATCCTTTCGTCCCTTTATATCCTCTAGGGTTTGTCTTTATTTTCTTGCTTCTTGGTGGCCCAAAAACCCCCCCCTTTCTTGGTTCTTTTTTTCCCGCCCCCTCCGCACTTCAAAACTTTATTGAACGGGTTCGCCCCCTCCCAACCTGTAAAATGTTAGTTTGCGTTGAGTCCCTCTTCACCAAATTTTTCCCCCTTGATGTGTCCTTGATTTTTCCTTAGAGAAAGGCCCATGAAGGGTTTCTTATCTCCCTATCCCCCCTGATGTCTTTCTGATCTGATCCGCCTCTGTGTGGACTCAACTCCTTTTCCTTCCAAGGGAATATTTTCCCCAAAACCCTTGGTGTCCCTAGGCTCTCCCCTCTCTCCTGTCCTTTCTAAACTTTAATGGAATATTCGAGATGTTCTTCTTCCACCCCGATGTGCAACCCTTCATCGGCTCCCCATGGGATGACATCTTTGCTTGTGGCCCCATGACTCCCGTTTTCCAACCTTTTCTTAAGCTCTTAAAAATCTTGCCCCTTCCATTTAATTTAAAGCTGAATGGGAAAAAAACCTTACTTCCCTTTCCTTTATGTCCCTGTCCACCGCTCAGATACAGGTTTTTCCTTTTCCCTTTACCGTAAAACCCATGCACATGGGATGTACATTCATATTTTCTTATCTTCCCTGTCAAGAAAAGGTTCTTATCCCTCTTTTCCCGGGTCCGCACTGGATCCTCAGTTCCTTCCAGCAGAAATTTTCCCCCTTTTTAAAACGTTTCCCCGTTGGCTACCTTCCCATTTCATAAATCTGCCTCTCTCGTGCTAAACGCAATTTCTTCCTCCCCAAAACCCCTTTCTCATGGGGAAATCTTTATCTCTGCCCCCCCTACTTTCCGGTCTTCTAACTAACAATTCTCCGTCCTTTAAAATCAAACTTACCTTCCGCAGATAACCTTCGCAAATCTCTTCAACCCCTCCTCCCCTCAGAGTTCCTGGGGTTTACTCTATTTCTTGTCCTCCCGTCTCTTTAAACTTTGGAGAAATGGTCGACTCTTTTGAAGACTTTGGGAGACAAAAAAAGTGTTTGGGTTGCCGACACTAAAAATGCTCTTTTTGTCACGTCAGGAAACAAGCCTCCATTGACTGGTCTTCGCTAAAACTGTCTTCCCACTTCCCAAACCCAACAGTCGCCCTTAAATTGAATCCTCTTTAAACAAATTTCCTTTTATGAACCTTAGCCCTGGCTTTGCTCTGTAGATGCCTTCCTCCCACTACATTGTAAAAAAGCTCCAAAAATTCAGAACACCCCTGACTTTAACCCAATCCTATTTTTTTTTCTTCTTCTTCTTTTTTTTCTTCCTTTCCCCTTTCCTCTTCCTTTTTTTTTTTTCCTCGGGTTGTCTTTTCTTCCTGTCTTTTGTTTTTGTTCCCTTCTTTTATTTTATTTCACCATTTTCCCCTTTCCGCCCTCGGTGCGCTTGCTCTCCCTGTGGGTTTTAGCCCTTGCAGTGCTCCCTTCCCCTTTTAGAAAGGCTCGTCTTCCTTATTTTCCCCTTCTACCCCTACCACTATATACCCCTTCTCTTTACACATCTACTGATGAAATTTGCACATTTTCGGGTCTGGTTTTCTTTTTGTGGGCGTTTGCCATTTCCCGTGCTGGCTGGATGGCGAAACGTCTACGGTGGGATGCCGGGTGTTGTGCATGTGTCATTTCATCCTGTCGGGATTAATTTCATTCTTGATCTACTACTATACTACTACTCACTCCCCCACTACTACTCCCCTCTTTCCCGCCATTATAGCCCTCCTGCTCCCCTTGTTGTGTGACTTTTCAATGGTCCAATCGGGCCCAAACGTCGTCGTAAGCTTCTGTCTTTTTTGTGGGGTTATTTTGTGATCGTTTTAGTCACGGTATTGTGCCTTTTTTTTATTTAGTTAGTTAACAAGCCCGATGTTTTAGTTAAAAAGCCCGCATGACTACCCAATTGGGAGAATAAGTCGGCAAGGCAAGAGGCAAGAATTTTAAAAATAATGATTTATTTTTCTCCTGGCCTTATAATCATCTTTATGCAATGATAATTTATGTTGGTATTTTCTTTTACCAGTAGATAATATTTATGTTTTTAGTGAACCCGTACAAACCCACCTTCTGATCCCCTGTAAACACACCAGTTTGTTATCAACTTTAAAAAATCAACGAACTCGCTTTGTTGCCCAATTTACATAATTTCTTCATGTTTTAAAAGATTTGTTTTCCCGTTTTTTTTTTGGGGGTTATGATACTTTTCCTGAAAAACATTTTTTTTTCTTTTTCCAGCCCCTTTGGGGGTTTTCCCAAACACATATACGACTCGTACCCAGAAACATCAATAATTTCAGTCAAAATGGAAAACAAAAAGAACATAGTCCATTTTCCCTCTTATTTATGTGAACGCAAACTTTGTAATTTTGGGTACCCTTCCAGTTGTTTGTTTAGTAAAAAAGGAGTTATCCAGGTCTTTGTTTTTTCCCTATATTTTTATCACAGATCGAGGGGAATCAGAAATAGCTGATGTCAAAAATTTACGAAGTCTAAATAATTTGGGTTTTTTCTGACAACAAACTAAAAACTTTTTTGGGTGCACTGAAACATAAACCAGGAGATTGTTTTGGGTCACTTATAGGAGCAAAAAAATTTAACACAAGAACAAATTTTAAATTTTCCCCCCTTTTTTAAAAAAACAACCAAAGCTGCTGTTTAAACCCCCAAGCAAAAAGGGCCTTAGCATACAAATGTTTTAAATTTTCTGTTCCAAAAATTATTATATTAAACTCTCTTTTTTAAACCCCCAAACCCTTTTTGGACCTGTTCCCCAAAGCCCCGGGACCTTTTCACAAAGCCTTTGGTTGGGAACAGGTCCATAAAAGAAACTAAAAACATAAATCAAATAAGCCCTGAAAAACCTTAAAACAATTCTTTTCTATAATCCTCGCACTTAAATATGTTCGAGTATCTGAGGTTACACTGAAAGATATTCTCTATCATCCAAAAAATAAATGTAAAAAAAGGGAAAAAAATTTTGTGGTATGGTTGTGTCAAAACCCAGACACAGGTATTTTTAAGACTGGAGACATTGAATCAGAGTAACACCGGTATTGTAAGACTGAAGCCAGGGAAAGTCAGAGTACACCGGGTTTTGAAGACGGGAGACAGTGAAATCAGATACACCGGGTATTGTAAGACGGAACATGTAGTAAAGGTACACCAGGTATTGTAAGACTAAAGACAGTGTGGGTCAAGTAAAAAACCGGGTTTTGTAAACGAAGACTTGAGCCCAGAGTCCCAACCGGGTTTAATGTAAGACGGAAGACGGGTAGTCAAGTACCCCCGGGTTATTGTAAGATTTGAAGACAGTGAAAGCAGAGTAAAACCAGGATTTAAGACGGGAAAAGACAGTGTAGTCAGAGAAAAACCGGGTTTATTGTAAACGGAGCCAGTGAAATTTCAGAGAAACCCCGGGTTTTTGTAAGACTGGAAAACAGTGTAGTAAAAGTCCCCCCGGGAAATTTGAAAAGACTAATAACAGTGAAGCCCAATACACCGGGAAGGGAAGACTAAGAAGTGTTTTCCGGGTAAAACCAAAGGTATTGAAAGACTAAAGACAGTGTATCAGATTTCCCCAGGATTGTAAACTGAAGACAGGATCAAGTAAAACCGGGTATTGTAAGACTGAAGACAGTGTAGCAGAGTCCCCCGGGGTATTGTAAAAACTGAAGCCCGTGTAGTCAGAGTACACCAGGTATTTAAGCAAAGCCCGGGGTGGGCAGAGAAACACCTTTAATGAAAGCCCGAAGACAGTGAAAGTCAATACACCATTTATTGTAAACTGAAAAAACCGTTAGCAGAGTAAAAACCAGGTATTGAAAAACGGAAGACAGTGTGGGCCAATACCCAGAAAATTGTAAGATGAAACGTGTAGTCAGGTACCCGGGTATTGAAAAGACGGAAAGACGGGGTAGTCAGAGTACACCAGGTATTGAAAACGAAAACGTGTAGCCCGAGTAAAACCGGGTATTGAAAGATTTAAAAGACAGTTAGTAAAGGTAAACCCCGGTTTTGGGAAAGACTGGAACAGTGTAGCCCGGAGTAAAACCAGGTATTGTAAGACAAAAAGACGTAGCAGGTACCCCGGGTATTGTAAAAACTGGAGACAGTGTATTCAGAGTAAAACCAGGTTTTTTTGGTAAACGAAGACAGTGTAGTCAGAGAAACACCAGGTTTGTAAATTTAAAACAGTGAAGTCAAGAAAAACCCCGGTATTGTAAGACTGGAGACAGGTAGTCAGAGTAAAACCAGGTATTGAAACTGAAGACAGGGGAGTCAGATGCACCAGGAATTGTAAACTGGAGACATTGTATTTCAGAGTAACCAGGAATTTTGAAAAGACGGGAGACAGTGAAGCCCAAGAAACACCGGGTATTGTAAGACGGAGACAGTGTAGCCCAGAGAAACACCGGGTTTTGTAAGACTGGGACGGGTTTTAGCCCAGAGTACACCAGGTTTTTGAAGACTAAAGCAGTTTAAAGGAAACACCGGGGTATTGTAAGACTGGAGACAGTGAAAGTCAGAGTACCCCGGGGTATTGTAAACGAAACAGTGAAGTCAGATACACCAGGTATTGTAAACGGGAAAACAGTGTAGTCAGAGTAAAAACCATTTTGTAAGACTGAAGACAGTAAAAGTCAGAGTTACACCAGGAAATTGAAAAGACTGAAGAAAATTTGTAGTCAGAGTACACCGGGTATTGTAAGACTGAGACATGTAGTCAGAGTAAAAACCAATAGATTCCATCTCACATTAGTCTTAAGAGAATAAAAAAATAATCTCGGTTTTCAACGATGTGTGAGAACAAAAAAAACAATAAAACTTTATTGACTTGAATTGGGGGGAGAAAACACACTAATCTGTCCCTCTATTTTGCAGGAGAAGAAAACATGATGCTTTAAACTAAATCGACAATTTTTTGGATGTCTCAATGATTAGATTTAGTTTTTTTTCCACCAAAGGGCTATTTATTTTTGCACCCCTTTATCAACCCTGTGGACGGAAAGCACAAGAAAAAAAGGAAAACAAAAAAGGGCCTGGGAACTAGGCCTTTTGTTTTGGGGGTTTATAGTTTCTACCCCAGGCTTAAAAAAAAAATTTCCTATAAACAAAAAATTTCATTATTTACTTCTCTTCTAATTTTTATTCCTAATGCTAAAAACACAGATATAAAACAGATAGACCCCATTCTACATTCCCTTCGGGGTACTCTTCTTGGCTAACAATCAACTTTATCAAAAGGAGTAACCCCAAATGTGTAAAGGGGACCCCATAGAAAATTGTTCATTAATTCCTTTGTCCCTAATTTTTGGTACCCATACCTTTTTCCCCCAAACGAGCATGTTTTGGGACCCAATTAAAAAGACCCCTAAATTTAAAAATGGGAGGGGCGTGTGGAAACTTATTTGGGACCTAAAATTCCACAGGAAAAGATCCAGCAAGGCCATAAGGAAAGGCCCGACTGGGGGGCCCTTAAAAACCCCCCCAAAAAAACACATTTCTCTCCCCGGGTTTTGGGGATTGATGGTAGGGACTTTTTTATTTAAAGATTTACCCTTCAGGGAAAAGGGGTAGGGATTTTACGTTATAAATTAATATTAAAGGTTTTTCTAAGGGGAACTGTAGATAATAATAAAGTAGACCCCAAGGGCCTTAACATAGGTAGTAAAGGCCGGATAATGTAGGTAAAACCCCTAGGATAAGTTATCTAGGGGGAACTGGGACCCTAGTTTGAGCGGAAAAAACCCCCAGTCGGGAAAAGAAAACCCCGCTCGTTTTCTTTTTACAGACACCAACGGACAAGACGTGCCGGGATCACCCAAAAGGCGGCCCCCCCCCCGTAACTTTACATTTGAGACCTGGGAAAACTTTTAGAGGCCCCTCTAGTACCCGAAAATGACCTCCTTTCCCTCAGGCCCCCTACCGTAAGCCCAAAACCCCCACTTTAAACCGTGATTTCTGGGTAGTTCTGGGGGTATTGTGAGTGAGTTTTATCTGTGGGGCCGGTTTTCAGCTGGGAGGGATGCCCAGTAAGTACCCAGTGTCTTTTCGTCTATTTAGAAGCTAGTTTTCCATGTCTGCATAGTTGTACTGGGGGTACACACCCCCTTGGGTAAGGAAATTTTTGAGGTGCAGGCAGGGCACTAATAAAAAATTTTAAAATTTCAAAGGGAAAAAAAGGGTCCGGGTTTCAAAAGTGGTTTTCCCAGGGAAGTCCAAAGGGGGTAAGCTTAGGGGAAATTGAAGAAACAGGATATAAAGCTGCAATACAAGTAAGT
This sequence comes from Cherax quadricarinatus, assembly GCF_026875155.1. NCBI lineage: Eukaryota > Metazoa > Arthropoda > Malacostraca > Decapoda > Parastacidae > Cherax > Cherax quadricarinatus. Next base: position 34,716,384 of record NC_069399.1, read on the forward strand.
TAGTTCTTTATTCTGCAAGCAGGGGAGTTTCTTTTCAACAAAAATAAATTTTGGAAAAACTGCCTAAAAGGAGGCCCGGGGGGTTCCCGTGGTTTAAAACTCCCGCTTCAAAAAACCGGGGGGCCCGGTTCGATTCCCCGGGTGGAAATTTCCCCCACACATTTTTCCTTTCACCAAATTTTCCTTTCCAAACCAAACACAAAATAGGTACCTGGGTGTTTGTCACTGGGGTGGGTCGCATCCTGGGGGGCCAAATTAAGGAAACCCCCAAAAGGAAATAATTAGACAGTCCTCGATGACGCACTGACTTCTTTGGGTTTTTCCGGGGGCTAACCCTCCGGGTTAAAAAAATCCGAACGAAATCAAACTTATCTTAAGCCCCTTGGAGGCTGAGGGACCCCCCCCTCAGAGCTTTGGGGTTTTCAGAGTTTTCCCGGGGAGGGGACTCACTTGGAGGCACCCCCCACAAATTTTCAACAGGCCCCACAAAGGGAATTTTTCGCACACTCTCAAAAAAAAATCGAAAAATTTAATTTAAATTAGTATTCATATAGGAAAAAAAACTTAAACCTTGGCAACACAATGGTATGCGAAAACCAAAGTTTTTTATGACGTTTTTTTACAAAAAATTTTAAAAACATTTAAAATCCGGTATTGGGGACACGATATGGGTAGTGCGACGCTCCCACCCCATATTTTTTTGGGGGAAAATTTTCCTTTTTTTCCCTTTTCCCCCGCTCTTCCTCATATACATCAATGACTTTTCCCAAAAGGATCCAACAACCCGAAAACCCCTTTTCTTTGTTGACGACACGACTTATGGTTTATCTCTCAAACCCAATCTCGCCACCCCCCAACCCAAATTTTTAAGAGAGCTGAACAAAAAATCGCCCTTTGGGGACAGCCAATAAACTTAAAGCTTAAACTGACAAAACCCCCACTAAAATTTTTTGTTTGGTAGCAGAGCAGGAAAATCACAAATTAACTTAAAAACGAAAACACTCTAATTACCAGACATAATGAGGCAAAGTCCCCAGGCCTATACCTTGAAAAACAACCTGAATTTCAGCACCCCAAAAAAAAACATAAACCCAAAAAAATATCCAAAAAAGGGGGGATCCTCTCCAAGATACGATATAAAGTGCCGCAAAAAGCCCCTTTTCACACTATAAAACCCCTCACTTAAAATTTTTCCATACCTCAAACCAAAGCTATTTGTGCTTTTGGGGGCAACTACAGCAACACACCTAAACCAAAAATAACCCAACAAAAAAACTGCAGTAAAAAAATCACTAAATCCCATTTCCCCGCAAAAACCCCCCCCCACTCTTCATAATCTAAACACTCCCGGGTTTAGTACATCCACACTTACACTGTGGGAAACTACATCTTTCAAGGGCCTTAAACCCCCAAAATCAACCTTGAACCTAAAACGCTTTTTGAAATTTTTTGCAGAACCCACAGGGAAATACCAGACAAAAAACATCTCTAGGGCCCCTTTCCCCGGTCCGACAAACTTTTTTTCCAAAAAATTTAATGTATGGGAATGGCCCCAAAATCTGGGCCCCCCCTACCTGAGAACTCTAGAACTTTCAGACACATTCATCACCTTCAAAACAAACCCTTAAAAACATCTTTTCTCCCTTTATACACCCCATCAAAATAACTACACGAAAAACCACCTGGGGGTTCCCCCCTTTTCACTCACTCACCCATTTTAAAACCCTAAAAAGAAATTTTTAAACCCAAACTTAAAAAAATGAAAAACCCATGTACTCCAATACTAAAACTAGTACTGTGCCCAAAAAAAAATCATTCACATTGCTAACTCACAAACAGTAAATTTTGTCACTTAGCCCCTAAAAAAACCAAATTACCTCATAAAATTTTAAAATTTTTTAAAAAAAGAATTAAAAATTTAAATCTGGGCCCAAAAAGCCCAGCCATGCTAGGTGTTTTTAGCGGGGAACACTCTGTAAACATTTTTTTAACTACATGTAAACCCCACCAAAAAACCAAAAACTGTAAATTCCCAAAATTGTAATCCTTTTGGAATAAACTTTTTTTTTGAATTTAATTTTTCATTTGGGATCATTAAAATAGGGGGGGGGAAATTTTTACTTTAAAATTTAGCCAATCAGGAACCCTTTTGGAAAAACTGGGAGTATTCCCCCCCTCCAGAGAGGCAGGAAAAACACTTTATTATTTTCCCCTTATACAGCTTATATATAAACTCTTTAACGGCTTATTTATCTATCAGAATTGATATAATATATAGTTAGTTTAATATGTTTATTATGCAACCCATACCCATCCTGTGGGCGGTAGTCAAAAGATTACAGAGGTACATAATTGGTCCAGGGACTGGACTCCAAAGTTTTGATAGCTGAGCAATTTACAAAGGTAATGAACTAGATCTGGTCATAATCATGACCAAGTTACAAAGGTAATGAGCTCCAGGTAGAGCTGGTCACACTCATGAATAATTGCAAAGGTAATGAATCATAAACACATTAATCATGAGAATTTACAAAGGTAATGAGCTCTAGGTAGAGCTGGTCAAAATCATGACAAGTTTCAAAGGTAATGAATGATAAACACGTTATCACATGATTACAATCATAGACAAATTACAGAGTAATGAGCAGTTAACAAACATAGCAGGGAATTCATCCATTGCCCCAACAACAGATGTTGCTAGGTGCCTGTCTCTCCTCGGTAGACAGCCATTGCAAACAGCAGCAAGTTGCCCCGGGATCTGCTGCTTGCACGAGCACCATCGACCCTCCCCAAGAGGTCCAAGAAGCCAGTGACTCCGTTAGCAGCCCGATGGAGAGCTCCCCTAGGGACACGTCAGCGTCCTGGTGGACGCCAAGTTGATTGAAGATCCCAGGCCCTCGTGTGCACGGATGTTGAAGCTTGAGGAACTGAGTACACACTGCCTGTGGCACACCTGACAATTGCCTCGCAGTCGAACTCCACGATGGTGTCCCTGTAGTGGAAGCTCCTGTGAGCCCGGCACTCCCTGCAGTGCCATCGATGACATCGTGGGTTAGGGGAGAAGTACCCTCTACAGATGGGGTGGCACTGGGAGTTGGGTGGGTGAGGCGGGGGAGACGCGCAGGGGTGAGGCGTTATGAGAGGGTCACTGTTTACTACACACGCCCTCCCCCTCCCCCCCAGCGGAGAGGGGGGGAGGCGCTGACTGGTCCTGACTCGACAACACCAAATCCTCTGAAACTGCACAACACTTCAACTATTTACGCTGAAACGATGCACTGGGATGTCCGTTCGCTGCTCTGGTATCTTCTCAAAGCATTCACACTGAGTTCTGTTAAGTAGGGACCTGGTCAGCCTCTTTGACCAGGAGCTATCCTTGAAAATCCCGCAGCTAGCCCGCTACACAACCTGCCGTGTCGGCCATGTTGAGCCCTCTATAAATAACACTATAAATAACATAAAAACATGTTATATACTGTAGACTGAATAAAATCGGCCATAATGTGGCGCGAGTCCACCAGGAATATTTCGATATAAATGAGTTACTCCTCTCCATGTCGTCTTTGAGTAAGAGAAAACGGTCTTTTGAAGAGGCTAACTGCACTAGAGCATCAGTTTACTAAGAAATACACCGAAATAAACGCGATTTTCGCGATTTTTTTTTTCGAGACGGCTGGCCGGCCGGCGCACCAGGCCGGCCCGGAAATAAATTATTCACTTATTTCGCTAAGGTAAGCCTTTATTACTTAATTAAGTGGAATAATATTCACAGAAATTGCAAAATAATGATTTCTCTAATTTCTGATGATTCAATTTTGGGAATTATGTGGGAGTAAAGGGCAGAGTTTTTACAACATTCCAAGAACTAACAAACTTTATGTTTTTGTGAAATAAAGATAAGATATTTAGAGGACATTATATCGTGAGAAATTCGTATTAGCATTGTTATCTCGGCACCAAGTGTCCAAACAACCTTACGTCGCCCCATGTAGGACAACGTTACACAAATAATCCGCACATAAAAGAGAGAAGCTTACGACGACGTTTCGGTCCGACTTCGACCATTGACAAAGTCAATGGTCCAAGTCGGACCGAAACGTCGTCGTAAGCTTCTCTCTTTTATGTGCGGGTTATTTGTGTATCGTTCCAGTCACGGTATTGTGCCTTTTTTGTTATTTAGGACAACCTTCCTGCCAAAGGGCATTTTCAGTAAATCAGTTCTTTTTCAGTCTTTTTTCAGTTGTTGTTTGAGGTATCTTATTGATAAATATTTACAGTAACTAGAGAAAATACTTAGTCTTGTGCACTAAAACTGAAGGAAATCGGACGGTAAACAAAAAAGCAACAATTAATTGCCGTGACGCCCCCTGAATTCAGTGATGGCACAGAATCAGTAATGATGGTAGAGTCAAGCTCAGTGTCATAGGTTAGCTTTAGCGCCATTAGGATTGCAAACAATTCAGTGTGCAGTGTAGACACTCAGTTGTTAATTCTTATGCCTAACTCAACAAGTTGATGATCGTTCTTAACTAGGGAGGTGGCAACAAGAGCAGATGCTGCCCTGCCAGAAGACTCCTGTTTAGATCCATCAGTGTATATAATTTGTGATAACTTATTACTACCAGCTAGGTGAGAAATTTCTTCTTGAGCAGTTGCTTTAACAAGTGGTTTAAGGAAGGGATAGCTAGCAATGAGCTTCTTGGGAGGGACTTGCAGGTATGTGATATTAAATGAACACATTTCCCATGGAGGGGTGAAATGCTCGTCTACAGTGATACAGTTCATGCAGGTTATAAAACTTTGTCACGGACCGGGCCGCGGGGGCGTTGACCCCCGGAACTCTCTCCAGGTAAACTCCAGGTAAATTGCATGCTTTCACAATTCATTTAGATCTGTATGTATTTACTTTTAGACATTTAGTAAGATTCATTGTGACAGTGTCTGGTTCATTTCTTAACATTCTGATACCGAGTACAGTGTTAATCTCAACAATCCTATCACTGATACTAGAAATACCAAGCTCCATCCTCATGTTAAGAACTTTTGTAGATTTTGGGACAGCCAAGAATAATTCTGAGAGTTTCATTCTGCATTAACTCCAAGGGTCGGAGAGAACTTTCTCTAGCTAATAACAACATGGGAGCAGCATAATCAGTTAAGGACCTAACAAAGGCTATGTACATCATTCTCACGATTCTCACATTATCACCATAGTTTGGGTTAGTAAGTAAGTAATAAGTAAGTAAGTTTATTCAGGTATACACAAATACAGTTACATAGAATTATCATACATAGCAGCATATAATAGAGCCTACTAGACTGGAGAATACACTAGACCTCATCTTCACTAATAATGATGATCTGATAAGAAATGTCACCATATCAAAAACAATATACTCAGATCACAACATAATTGAGGTTCAGTCATGTATGCGTGGAGCCCCAGACCGACATAATGAGATTAGTCACGAGGGAGCATTCACCAAATTCAACTTCAATAACAAAAACATAAAGTGGGACCAAGTAAACCAAGTCCTAACAGATATAAGCTGGGAAGATATGCTAAGCAACACAGACCCCAACTTATGCCTAGAACAGATTAACTCGGTGGCACTCGATGTATGCACAAGGCTTATTCCTCTAAGAAAAAGGAGGAGTAGATGTAAAACAGAAAGAGACAGGCGCTCCCTTTACAGGCGACGGAAAGAAATAACAGAGCGGCTAAAAAGAGGTCAATATATCTGAAATGCGTAGGGAGACACTGGTCAGAGAAATAGCAAGCATCGAACTTAAGCTAAAAGAATCCTTTAGGAGTCAGGAATCGCGGGAAGAACTAAAAGCCATAAATGAAATCGAAAGAAACCCAAAGTATTTCTTCTCCTATGCCAAATCAAAATCGAGAACAACGTCCAGTATTGGGCCCCTACTTAAACAAGATGGGTCCTACACAGATGACAGCAAGGAAATGAGTGAGCTACTCAAGTCCCAATATGACCCCGTTTTTAGCAAGCCGCTAACCAGACTGAGAGTCGAAGATCAAAATAAATTTTTTATGGGGAGAGCCACAAAATTTGTTTAAACACAACCCATCCGATTTTAAACCTGACCCCAAAATTTGACTTCGAACAGGCGATAAATGACTTTGCCCAGGGCACTCTGCCCGGGGCCGGGCCCTAGGGGAACTCTGTGTTCATAAAAGGAACGGCAAGAAGCCCTACAACCTCTTTTCCTTTTCCTATGGAGGGGGAGAAAGGACAGGGGGTCCCCCCAAACATTTACTAAAAAAGGGGGACATAGCCCACCCCAAAAAGGGGGGGCATAAAGCAACACCCAAAAAAAACTACAGCCAATAGCGCTAACATCCCTATCAAAAAAAATTTTTGAAAAGGGCCCCTAAGAAGCAAGATCACCCCCCATCAAGAAACCCCAGTTACAAAAACCCCGGGGGAACATGGGTTTAAAAAACCAGGTCGCCCTGTCTGCCCTCAACTATTGGTCACTACAAACAAGGTCCTAAATGAAACTAGAAGAAAAAAAGAATCCCAGATGTAATTATACGGGACTTTGCAAAAGCCTTCGACAAGTGGGGACCATGGCGAAATAGCGCACAAAAGGGCTTTCAAAAGGGGAATAACAGGAAAAGCCCGGTCGAGGATCTAAAATTTTCCCTCACAAACCCCGGGGAACACGGGAGAGTATTTCGTAAACAGAGTAAATTCCAGGCAGCTACGGGGAAAAGGGTCTTTTAAACAAGGGCACTTTTACTGCTCCCACTTTTTTCCTCACCTATATCCAAAACATAGGACAAGGATGTCAGCCCAAGAGTTTACTGCCAGAGGGGAATATGGGCCGCCCCGGGGTGGAAAAAAAAAAAATAAAAATTTTGGGTGTCAAAAGGAAAAAAAAAGGTCTCCTAAAAGAAATTTTGAGTATACATAGTTTTATAGTGTATACTACAGTGGCTCCTAGTATTTGATGATAAAGGCTAAAGGGGTCATTTAAAAAACAGGTGAATTTGTAAATAAGTGTTAAGCCTATAGAGGCAGGGTGCCAGAAGTCGCCGGGAAATTTTACCCCCAGGTCAGCTGTTTTTAATAATCTTCCTGGCCTGCTAGTGTACTGGGCATTTTTAATCTAGTGTTCCCAAGGGAAAATAGCGAATACAGTGTTGTAGTAGAAAACAAACCCAAAGTATTAAAAGGGTTTATTAGGGGAAGTGGAGTGATTTCATTAGTTTTCTTTTTTTTTAAAATCCCAAAACTTTACTGTAAAATTTTATATAACCTGTATTTTCCAGCGGTCGAAAATATCCCAAAAGGGAAAAAGCAATTTTTAAATCCCAGAAAAAGCGCCCTTCCCCCAAAAAATTTGCACCAGTAAACATAGGAAAATTTAGCTTTTATTTTTGGGGGAAACGGAAAAAAAAAAAAAAAAGGGGGGGGGGGGGGGGGGGGGGGAAAGTAGTTTCAGCGTTTTGAAAAAACAAAAGGTGGGGGCTGAGTTCGTCATTGTAGGAGGCCAGCAGCCCAACGGTCTTCAACCGCAAGTTATACTTTTGTATCAATAAAAAATAAAATTTACTGGGGTAGAAAATTTTTCCAGTAGACCCTTTTTTTTCCTTTGGTTTTAAAGCTCAAATTTTAAAAACCCCGACCAGTAGGGTTTTTTAATAAGTGCCCCATGATCAGATCAGATAGACTGGTTCCAAACCCCTTGACTGGTCCAAAAAACCCTTGGACTGGTCCAAACCCCTTTGGGACTGGTCCAAAACCCTGGACTGGTTTCAAAGGGTTTTTGGGTTTTTTGCCCCCACCTAGCAGGTTTTTAAAATAGAATATTCAAGAGGTTTTAGTAGAATTGCAGTAAATAAACCATTAAATCATTATGAAGTTTGTGTGTAGTTGTGGTCAGTAAAAACAAACGGGCTTCCACATGAAATTAAATTAAAAATTTTTGGAAATTGGTGTCACCCCCCTTGTGCAGATATCCAAGAACTAGCTACAAGCAGTTTTAAAAACGGGAAAGTGTTTTTGGGTATCCCCCAAAATGAATTTTCTGTGGACTAAAAAACAAGGGTATTAAAAGGGTCAACATCAAAGCCCGCTTTCATAGAAAAACCTGGAAGCTTTCTTTAAAAAAAATGGAAACATAAAAAGTCCCGGGCTGAATGGGACTGCCCTTATATGGCCATGTAGTCAGAAACTGTAAGGGTGGAGATGATGCCTGGTAAGGGCAGTAAAATGGGGGGGGTGATAGTGCTTCCCCGGGGAAAACAGTAATGGGGGAAGGGAGGTTTTTGTCCCGGGGGACAGGGAATGGTGAAAACTGGGGTGCTGTCCTGGGAGACAGTAATTTGGTTTAAGTGGAGATTTTCTGTCCTGGGAGGCAGTAATGGGGAAAGGAGATGTGTCCTGGGGGGACGTTAAAAGGTGAAGTGGAGATTTTGTACAGGTAGGGGGGGGAACTTAAAGCAGGGAAGGAAACAATGAATGGAAACCCCATGGGGGGGCAGGAAACCCTAGTAGGGGGAAAAAGGGTAGTCAAAGATAAATAAAAAACCCAAAATTGCCCAAAATAGAAAAAACCGCAGGGGGAAAAGCAAAAAAAAGAGGGGCTCCCCTAGCCCAAAAGGGGGGATATATTCCAAAAAAAAAAATGGTGGGGCTCCATTGTTTTGGGGTAGGGGGGATAGAAGGGAAAGGGGCAGGGGGGAAAAATGGGACCAAAAAGGGAATACGTCACAGGAAAAAAAAAGGCAAACGGAAAACCCAAACCTGTGACATTTCTATGCAAATCGGGGATCTGCGGGGATGGGGGAAAACTGGAAAAAAAAAGATGGGAAGTCAACTATGAACCCCCCTAGGAAATGCCATGCCCTTTTGACAACAGGAAAAATGCAAAAATTTCCCCTTCCCGTAAGCTTTTTTTAACCCCGAACTGTTTACCTCTTTAGTTCAGGAAAACCCGTGGGTATAAAATTTTTTAAATTTTCCAGGCATTTCCCCTCTAAAGGGGACCAAAAAAGATACAAAAAAATCCCCGGCCATGGGAAAAACCCGGGTAGCCCCCGCCACTAAGAGGGAGAGGTTTTTTTTTTGTGCCCGGAAGGAAAAAAAAAATTGGAAAGGGAAAAGGAGAAATCGTTTCACCCAAAAACCCGTCATTCCCCGGGGGAAAACAGTCGTGGCCTCCACCCAAAACCCAAAAGTACAGGGGTTCTAAGCCGGAAAAAAAAATCCCCCCCCCGTACCAAAATACCCCCAGTCCCATAACCCTTCTTCTTTGCAAAAATTTTCAGGGTCTAAGCCAGCAAAAAACAACAAAAAACCTTTCATCCGTGGGACTGCTTGGGAGAGGCAAAAGGGAATGTTCGCCCGGGTTTTACTGAGACCCCCATAAAAAATCACTTAGCAAAAGAAATATGGATCCCCGGTTAAAACCCATACAGTGTGACAGAGTGAACAGGGGAAAAAGGGGGGGGGGTTTGGGTGTTAAAATTGCAAGGGGGTCACTTGTTTTGGGACAGAAAATGCTAAATGCCTCAAAAAAATGTTGTGGGAAGTTTTAGCAGTTTTTGGGGCGAGAAAACCAAAAAAACCCAGTCATTGTGATTTTTTTTACAAAAACCTCCGGTGCAAAAATCCCCGCAATTCCGGAAAAAGCTGTTAAAAATTGCCCCCCTGTTGGAAAACCCTTTCCCGTTCCCGCACCCCAAAATCTTGCTCCTGGGGGATTTCAAAATTTTAAAGGGACCAAAATGGGGGAAAATAGGGAAAAAATATTTTTTGCCCGTAATAACACCAGGGGAGCCCGATGAAAAATCACACTCACGGAGCTTTTAAATCTCTGCACAAAAATTAATTTTTAAAACCCGGCAAATAAAAGGGGCCCAAATAGACTGGGGGAAAACAAATAGACCTTTATCTTCACTAACCCGATGATCTGATTTGAAATATCACCATATCAAAAAAAAAATTTTTACTCAGATCAAAAAATTTAAATTTAGGTTCAGTCATGTATGCGCGGAGCCCCAGAAAGGGCATATGAGATTAGTCACGAGGGAGCATTCACAAATTTTAAATTCAATAACAAAAAAAATAAAGTGGGGCCAAGTAAACCAGTCCTAAACCCATTTTTAAGTGGGAAGATATACTAGCAAAAACCCGAAACCCCCAAATTTTGCCTGAAAAAAATTTAAAACGGTAGCACTTTGATGTTTGCACAAGGGTTATTCCCCTAAGAAAAAGGAGGAGTGATTTTAAAAAAGAAAGGGGGCGGCCTCCCTTTTTCAGGCGACCCGGAAAAAAAATAACAGAGCGGGCCCAAAAAAGGTCCAATATATCTGAAAAAGCGTTTGGGAGGACCAAATGGTCCCGAGAAAAAAGCAAAACATTTGAACTTAAGCCCAAAAGAATCCTTTAGGAGTTTAGGAATCGCGGGGGAAAAAACTTAAAAAAACCATAAAAGAAATCGAAAGAAAACCCCAAAGTATTTCTTTCCTATGCCAAATCAAAATCGAGAACAACGTCCAGTATTGGGCCCCTATTTAAAAACAAGATGGGTCCTACACAGATGACAACAAGGAAATGAGTGAGCTACTCAAGCCCCAATATGACTCAGTTTTTAGCAAGCCGCTAACCAGACTGAGAGTCGAAGATCAAAATGAATTTTTATGAGAGGGGCCACAAAATTTGTTAACACAAGCCTATCCGATGTTATCCTGACGCCAAATGACTTCGAAAAGGCGATAAATGACATCCCCATGCACTCTGCCCCAGGGCCAGACTCATGGAACTCTGTGTTCATCAAGAACTGCAAGAAGCCCCTATCACGAGCCTTTTCCATCCTATGGAGAGGGAGCATGGACACGGGGGTCGTCCCACAGTTACTAAAACAACAGACATAGCCCCACCCCAAACAAAGGGGGCAGTAAAGCAAAAGCAAAGAACTACAGACCAATAGCACTAACATCCCATATCATAAAAATCTTTGAAAGGGTCCTAAGAAGCAAAATCCCACGCATCTAGAAAACCCATCAGTTAAAAAACCCAGGGCAACATGGGTTTGAACAGGTCGCTCCTGTCTGTCTCAATATTGGACCATACGCAAGGTCCTAAATGCACTAGAAGACAAAAAGAATGCAGATGTAATATATACAGACTTTGCAAAAGCCTTCGACAAGTGGGACCATGGCGTAATAGCGCACAAAAAGGTGCTAAAAAAATAAAAGGAAAAATCGGTCGATGGTCTATAATTTCCTCATAACGAACCAGAGAGTGTCGTCAAAGAGTAAAGTCCGAGGCATCGGTGAAAAGCTCTGTTCCACAAGGCACGTACTCGCTCCATCTTGTTCCTCATCCTTATATCGACATAGACAAAGGGTGCCAGCCACAGCCCGTGTCTTCCCCTTTTCAGAGAACCCGAATCTGCATGACAGTGTCTTCCATTGCGAAATGCAAAGCTCCAGGCAGACATCAACCAAATCTTTCAGTGGGTGCAGAAAACAAAATGAAGTTTAACGATGAGAAATTTTAATTTCGATAGGTAAACTTTAGGAAATTAAAACTTCATCAGAGTACAAAAAAAATTTGGCCACCAAAATGGCGAAAAACCAACGTCAAAGACCTGGGAGTGTAGTCGGAGGATCTACCTTCAAGGACCATACATTGTATCAATCGCATTGCTGAAAAATGACGGATGGATAAAGAGAAACCCTTTAAAACTAGGGGGGCCAAACCCATGATGACCTTTAGGTCACTTGTTCTATCTAGGCTGGAATATTTCTGCACATAAAAGCACCTTTCAAGGCAGGGGAAATTGCCGACCTAGAAAATGTACAGAGACTTTCACGGGGGCTCATACGGAGATAAAACACCTCAATTATTGGGAGCGCTTGAGGTTCCTAACCTGTATTCCCTGGAACGCAGGAGGGAGGATACATGATTATATACACTGGAAAATCTAGAAGGACTAGTACCGAACTTGCACACGAAAATCACCCACTACGAAAAGCAAAAGACTTGGCAGACGATGCACCATCCCCCCAATGAAAGCAGGGGTGTCACTAGCACGTTAAGAGACCATACAATAAGTGTCAGGGGCCGAGACTGTTCAACTGCCTCCCGCACACATAAGGGGGATTACAACAGACCCTGGCAGTCTTCAAGCTGGCACAGGACAGCACCTAAAGTCAGTTCCGGATCAGCCGGGCTGTGGCTTCGTATGTTGGTTTGCGTGCAGCCAGCAGGAACAGCTGGTTGATCAGGCTCTGATCCACCAGGAGGCCTGGTCTCAGACCGGGCCGCGGGGCGTTGACCCCCGGAACTCTCTCCAGGTAACTCCAGGTAAACAGCACCGTGTCTTCCTTTGCAGATGACACCCGAATCTGCATGACAGTGTCTTCCATTGCAGGACACTGCAAAGCTCCAGGCGGACACTCAACCAAATCTTTCAGTGGGCTGCAGAAAACAATATGAAGTTCAACGATGAGAAATTTCAATTACTCAGATATGGTAAACATGAGAAATTAAATCTTCATCAGAGTACAAAACAAATTCTGGCCCAATATAGAGCGGAACACCAACGTCAAAGACCTGGGAGTGATCATGTGGAGGATCTCACCTTCAAGGACCATAACATTGTATCAATCGCATCTGCTAGAAAAATGACAGGATGGATAATGAGAACCTTCAAATACTAGGGAGGCCAAGCCCATGATGACACTCTTCAGGTCACTTGTTCTATCTAGGCTGAGAATATTGCTCACACTAACAGCACTTTCAAGGCAGGTGAAATTGCCGACCTAGAAAATGTACAGAGAACTTTCACGGCGCGCATAACGGAGATTAAAACACCTCAATTATTGGGAGCGCTTGAGGTTCTAAACTTGTATTCCTGGAACGCAGAGGGGAGAGTACATGATTATATACACCTGGAAATCCTAGAGGGACTAGTACCAAACTTGCACACGGAAATCACTCACTACGAAAGCAAAAGACTTGGCAGACGATGCACCATCCCCCAATGAAAAGCAGGGGTGTCACTAGCACGTAAGAGACCATACAATAAGTGTCAGGGGCCCGAGACTGTTCAACTGCCTCCCAGCACACATAAGGGGGATTACCAACAGACCCCTGGCAGTCTTCAAGCTGGCACTGGACAAGCACCTAAAGTCAGTTCCGGATCAGCCGGGCTGTGGCTCGTACGTTGGTTTGCGTGCAGCCAGCAGCAACAGCCTGGTTGATCAGGCTCTGATCCACCAGGAGGCCTGGTCACAGACCGGGCCGCGGGGGCGTTGACCCCCGGAACTCTCTCCAGGTAAACTCCAGGTAAACTCCATATGTGTAGAGAACCTAGGATAACCCAAAAAAGTCAGACAGAGTGACTTATTTCCATTGGGGTTGTAGCCAGCAACATTATCACCATAGTTGGGGTTGTAGCCAGCAACATTATCACCATAGTTGGGGTTGTAGCCAGCAACATTATCACCATAGTTGGGGTTGTAGCCAGCAACATTATCACCATAGTTGGGGTTGTAGCCAGCAACATTATCACCATAGTTGGGGTTGTAGCCAGCAACATTATCACCATAGTTGGGGTTGTAGCCAGCAAACATTATCACCATAGTTGGGGTTGTAGCCAGCAACATTATCACCATAGTTGAGGTTGTAGCCAGCAACATTATCACCATAGTTGGGGTTGTAGCCAGCACATTATCACCATAGTTGGGGTTGTAGCCAGCACATTAGCACCATAGTTGGGGTTGTAGCCAGCAACATTAGCACCATAGTTGGGGTTGTACCCAGCAACATTAGCACCATAGTTGGGGTTGTAGCCAGCAACATTATCACCATAGTTGGGGTTGCAGCCAGCAACATTAGCACCATAGTTGGGGTTGTAGCCAGCAACATTATCACCATAGTTGGGGTTGTAACCAGCAACATTAGCACCATAGTTGGGGTTGTAGCCAGCAACATTAGCACCATAGTTGGGTTGTAGCCAGCAACATTAGCACCATAGTTGGGGTGTTAGCCAGCAACATTATCACCATAGTTGGGGTTGTAGCCAGCAACATTAGCACCATAGTTGGGGTTGTAGCCAGCAACATTAGCACCATAGTTGGGGTTGTACCCAGCAACATTAGCACCATAGTTGGGGTTGTAGCCAGCAACATTATCACCATAGTTGGGGTTGCAGCCAGCAACATTAGCACCATAGTTGGGGTTGTAGCCAGCAACATTATCACCATAGTTGGGGTTGTAACCAGCAACATTAGCACCATAGTTGGGGTTGTAGCCAGCAACATTAGCACCATAGTTTGGGTTGTAGCCAGCAACATTAGCACCATAGTTGGGGTTGTAGCCAGCAAAAGCCTTGAGAGCATTTAGCCTATCTTTGCATTTCTTATTTAGTTGTGGTATAGTGGATTTGTTAAAGGGTACATCTACACCAAGATATCTGTAAGTTTTAACGTAGCTAATGTTTTCACCCTGCAAGTAGATGGGTGGGGGATGTCGTTTGCTTAATATCTTTGTTTTAGAGGAAGATATTATGAGGCCTAGTCGATTACAAATTGACCAAACTTCATTAAAAATGGTGCTCATCTTCTTATGCCCTGTTGTATGGATCATGATGTCATCAGCATAGCTTATAGCCATATGTTTAGGTGAGGCAGGTAGAGCATTTAGGAGAGCATTAATCAGAATATTAAATAGCATGGGACTGAGAACTCCTCCCTGCGGTGTACCTTGGCACATTTCTTTACACTCACTTCTAAAGCCTTGGTGGAGGACAGAGGATAGTCTATTTGACAGGTATCCTATTATCCAGCAGAGTAAGCTACCACCAATATTCATTTTGACTAGTTCATGTAGTATAACGGTTCTGTTCGCGATATCAAATTCAGCTTTTAGATCAAGAAATGTGGTAAAACTAGTAGAGGTGTGTGCAGTGAGAAAGGTGGAAATACAGTTCTGCACACTCTTTTCATGGACTCGTAGAGGTAGGGTGAAAGTTGGTGTCTGATTCTGTGGTACAGTTTGTTAAGTATCATTCTTTCAAAAGTTTTACAAAGACAACTGGTTAAGGAGATCGGTCTAAATGTATTAGGCTGTTGGGGGTTAGGGATAGGCACACTGAGACTATTGGTCCAGGAAATAAGAAGAACTCCCTCAATGTAACTGGTATTATAGAATGCCAACAAATGATTATCGGGAACGTGCCTTAGAGTTCTGAGAATATCATAGGTTATACCATCCTTTCCAGGAGCAGTTCCACCTTTTGTTAATGCATTATGTAGTTCATACTCGGTGAAGAGGCAATCACTCTCATCAGTACTTTGGCTCATAAAATTAATCAGTTTCAGCATTTCCTCAGAAGCATTAAGTTTCTTTTAATATGAGATGGAAGTTTTCATGCCTCGATGTTTTGGATCAGTGGCTCCGACTGGGTTACAAGTACCTAAGCCCTAAGGTGATGTGTTGCACCACCAGCTGACGAAAACATAATCAAGTGTAACCTTCGCCAGATGAACTATTGTCACATCACTATGTGCGGAAAAGCAATAACATTAATGAATTCTGAAAGAACTTGCTCATGAATGTTTAAGAAATGTCAAAGTATTTTATCCAAAGTGGCAAATTACCAACCATTCTGGAAAATACCCTGTCTTTGCCTATTGAAAATAACTCATGATCACTTAAACTAGTCTAAATTCAACAGAACATTGCTGAAATATAACGTAGTATCAATTATGCAGTGGAAAAATATTCAACATATAACTACACTGTATTGTTTTTGTAATTAAATTCATATCTGTATAAACAAGTCAATACGACTGTAGCTAGATTTTTGGTATGTCAATAGTCCATTACCAGTGTAACCTGTTTAGCTATCAAAACTCTGTGGCTCAGTCCCTGTAAAGGTACAGTCCCTGGATCCATTATGTATCTCTGTAACGTTGATGTTCAGTCCCAGGACCCACTGTGTGCCTCTGCAATCTTGAGGTACAGTCCCTGGACCCATTATGTACCTCTACAATGTAAAGGTACAGTCCCTGGACCCATTATGTGCCTCTGTAATGTTGAGGTACAGTCCCTGGACCCATTATGTGCCTCTGATGTTGAGGTACAGTCTCTGGACTCATTATGGGCCTTTGTAATGTTGAGGTAAAGTCCCTGAACCCATTATGTGTCTCTGTAATGTTGAGGTACAGTCTCTGGACCCATTATGCGCCTTTGTAATGTTGAGGTACAGTCTCTGAACTCATGGGCCTCTGTAATGTTGATGTACAGTCCCTGGACCCATTATGTGCCTCTGATGTTGATTACAGTTTCTGGACCCATTATGTACCTCTGTAATGTTGATGTACAGTCCCTGAACCCATTATGTGCCTCTAATGTTGAGTACAATCTCTGGACCCATTGTGTGCCTCTGCAATGTTGAGGTACAGTCTCTGGACCCATTATGTGCCTCTGTAATCTTATAACTACCGCCCACAGGATGGCTGTGGGATGCATAATGAAGATATTAAAGTAACTGCTGCAAATAGAGAGTTTTCAAGTATCTGTAAAACTGTTCTTGCAAAAAAATAAAGAAAAGTTACGCACTTTAACTACAATAAAGGTTTATTCTAAGCATGGAATTTTGATGACAAGAATTGGCCAATCCAGAACATGGTTGTAAGGGACACAGAACGACAAATGAAAAATACTGAGCATCAAGGGGACTTTGACCCAAAACTAACGAGAAAAACTGAAGAAAATATAAATTTCCAATTTGTTTCTTCTGCGGCTGTGCTCAACGACACCAAGAAGCTCTTCCCACCAGGATTAATTTTACTCTCCGGCATGTGGAAGGTCAGAGGTTAATGACTGAGCTAAACAGAAGATTAGTCTCCAGTTTTATTTTCAGCTTAATGGTGTTCTAAAAGGAGTTCGCATTAGGATTATTTTTTTCCCTTCCAGAACGTGAAATACTGGAGGTTAAGAAGCGAACTTTCAAGAATACTGAATTAACTGACAGATACAGTAAAAATTGACTGGTTCAGCTCTCTCCATTCTTACAATCAGGCAGCTAGTGATGAAACTTACCAAAATATATAATGGATAAGATAATCCATAACCGATATTCAACCTTCAGCCACATTAACTTGCAAAACTTTAACAATAATAATTATAACACAGTAATGGTCCATTACACCAAAGTTTCAGTTGTTAATTAAGAGAAGTTTGGGAGTAAAATCCAAAAATATATTAATGAGATGATATTACCATCAGAGGATCTGTGTGTTGTGTAGTGTTACACTACCATGATGTGTAGTGTTACACTACCATGATGTGTAGTGTTACACTACCAGATGTGTAGTGTTACACTACCATGATGTGTAGTGTTACACTACCATGATTGTGTGTTACACTACCATGATGTGTATGTTACACTACCATGATGTGTAGTTGTTACACTACCATGATGTGTAGTGTTACACTACCATGATGTGTAGTGTTACACTACCATGATGTGTAGTGTTACACTACCATGATGTGTAGTGTTACACTACCATGATGTGTAGTGTTACACTATCATGATGTGTAGTGTTAACACTACCATGACGTGTAGAGTTACACTACCATGATGTGTAGTGTTACACTACCATGATGTGTAGTGTTACACTACCAGATGTGTAGTGTTACACTACCATGATGTGTAGTGTTACACTACCATGATGTGTAGTGTTACACTACCATGATGTGTAGTGTTACACTACCATGATGTGTAGTGTTACACTACCATGATGTGTAGTGTTACACTACCATGATGTGTAGTGTTACACTACCATGATGTGTAGTGTTACACTACCATGATGTGTAGTGTTACACTACCATGATGTGTAGTGTTACACTATCATGATGTGTAGTGTTACACTACCATGACGTGTAGAGTTACACTACCATGATGTGTAGTGTTACACTACCATGATGTGTAGTGTTACACTACCATGATGTGTAGTGTTACACTACCATGATGTGTAGTGTTACACTACCATGATGTGTAGTAGTTACACTACCATGATGTGTAGTGTTACACTACCATGATGTGTAGTGTTACACTACCATGATGTGTAGTGTATTACACTACCATGATGTGTAGTGTTACACTACCATGATGTGTAGTGTTACACTACCATGATGTGTAGTGTTACACTACATGATGTGTAGTGTTCCACTACCATGATGTGTAGTGTTACACTACCATGATGTGTAGTGTTACACTACCATGATGTGTAGTGTTACACTACCATGATGTGTAGTGTTACACTACCATGATGTGTAGTGTTACACTACCATGATGTGTAGTGTTACACTACCATGATGTGTAGTGTTACACTACCATGATGTGTAGTGTTACACTACCATGATGTGTAGTGTTACACTACCATGATGTGTAGTGTTACACTACCATGATGTGTAGTGTTACACTACCATGATGTGTAGTGTTTACACTACCATGATGTGTAGTGTTACACTACCATGATGTGTAGTGTTACACTACCATGATGTGTAGTGTTACACTACCATGATGTGTAGTGTTACACTACCATGATGTGTAGTGTTACACTACCATGATGTGTAGTGTTACACTACCATGATGTGTAGAGTTACACTACCATGATGTGTAGTGTTACACTACCATGATGTGTAGTGTTACACTACCATGATGTGTAGTGTTACACTACCATGATGTGTAGTGTTACACTACCATGATGTGTAGTGTTACACTACCATGATGTGTAGTGTTACACTACCATGATGTGTAGAGTTACACTACCATGATGTGTAGTGTTACACTACCATGATGTGTAGTGTTACACTACCATGATGTGTAGTGTTACACTAACATGATGTGTAGAGTTACACTACCATGATGTGTAGTGTTACACTACCATGATGTGTAGTGTTACACTACCATGATGTGTAGTGTTACACTACCATGATGTGTAGAGTTACACTACCATTGATGTGTAGTGTTACACTACCATGATGTGTAGTGTTACACTACCATGATGTGTAGTGTTACACTACCATGATGTGTAGAGTTACACTACCATGATGTGTAGTGTTACACTACCATGATGTGTAGAGTTACACTACCATGATGTGTAGTGTTACACTACCATGATGTGTAGTGTTACACTACCATGATGTGTAGAGTTACACTACCATGATGTGTAGTGTTACACTACCATGATGTGTAGTGTTACACTACCATGATGTGTAGTGTTACACTACCATGATGTGTAGTGTTACACTACCATGATGTGTAGTGTTACACTACCATGATGTGTAGTGTTACACTACCATGATGTGTAGAGTTACACTACCATGATGTGTAGTGTGTTACACTACCATGATGTGTAGTAGTTACACTACCATGATGTGTAGTGTTACACTACCATGATGTGTAGTGTTACACTACCATGATGTGTAGTGTTACACTACCATGATGTGTAGTGTTACACTACCATGATGTGTAGTGTTACACTACCATGATGTGTAGTGTTACACTACCATGATGTGTAGTGTTACACTACCATGATGTGTAGTGTTACACTACCATGATGTGTAGTGTTACACTACCATGATGTGTAGTGTTACACTACAATGATGTGTAGTGTTACACTACCATGATGTGTAGAGTTACACTACCATGATGTGTAGTGTTACACTACCATGATGTGTAGTGTTACACTACCATGATGTGTAGTGTTACACTACCATGATGTGTAGTGTTTACACTACCATGATGTGTAGTGTTACACTACCATGATGTGTAGAGTTACACTACCATGATGTGTAGTGTTACACTACCATGATGTGTAGTGTTACACTACCATGATGTGTAGAGTTACACTACCATGATGTGTAGTGTTACACTACCATGATGTGTAGTGTTACACTACCATGATGTGTAGTGTTACACTACCATGATGTGTAGTGTTACACTACCATGATGTGTAGAGTTTACACTACCATGATGTGTAGTGTTACACTACCATGATGTGTAGAGTTACACTACCATGATGTGTAGAGTTACACTACCATGATGTGTAGTGTTACACTACCATGATGTGTAGTGTTACACTACCATGATGTGTAGTGTTACACTACCATGATGTGTAGTGTTACACTACCATGATGTGTAGTGTTACACTACCATGATGTGTAGTGTTACACTACCATGACGTGCAGTGTTACACTACCATGATGTGTAGACTTACACTACCATGATGTGTAGTGTTACACTACCATGAGTGTAGTGTTACACTACCATGATGTGTAGTGTTACACTACCATGATGTGTAGTGTTACACTACCATGATGTGTAGTGTTACACTACCATGATGTGTAGACTTACACTACCATGATGTGTAATGTTACACTACCATGATGTGTAGTGTTACACTACCATGATGTGTAGTGTTACACTACCATGATGTGTAGTGTTACACTACAATGATGTGCAGTGTTACACTACCATGATGTGTAGTGTTACACTACCATGATGTGTAGTGTTACACTACCATGATGTGTAGTGTTACACTACCATGATGTGTAGTGTTACACTACCATGATGTGTAGTGTTACACTACCATGATGTGTAATGTTACACTACCATGATGTGTAGTGTTACACTACCATGATGTGTAATGTTACACTACCATGATGTGTAGTGTTACACTACCATGATGTGTAATGTTACACTACCATGATGTGTAGTGTTACACTACCATGATTGTAGTGTTACACTACCATGATGTGTAGTGTTACACTACCATGATGTGTAGTGTTACACTACCATGATGTGTAGTGTTACACTACCATAACGTGTAATGTTACACTACCATGATGTGTAGTATTACACTACCATGATATGTAGTGTTACACTACCATGTAGAGTGTTATACTACCATGATGTGAAGAGTGCCACACAACCATGTGTAGAGTGCCACACAACCATGCTAAGTAGAGTGCCACACTAACATGCTGTGTAGAGTGCCACACTAACATGTATAGAGTGCCACACTAACATGCTGTGTAGAATGTCACACTACCATGCTGTGTAGAGTGCCTCACTACCATGCTGTGTAGAGTGCTACACTACCATGGTGTGTAGGGTGCCACACTACTCTGCTGTGTCACACTACCATGCTGTGTAGAATGTCACACTACCATGCTGTGTAGAATGTCACACTACCATGCTGTGTAGAGCACCACACTACCATGCTGTGTAGAGTGTCACACTATCATGCTGTGTAAAGTGCCACACTACCATGCTGTATAGTGTGTCACACTACCATGCTGTGTAGTGTGTCACACTACCATGCTGTGTAGAGTGCCACACTACCATTCTGTGTAGAGTCACGCTACCATGTGTTGAGTGCCATACTTCCATGTGTTAAATGGCACACTACCATGATGTGTGGAGGGCCACACCCTAGTAATGTGTGGAGGGCCACACCCTAGTAATGTGTGGAGGGCCACACCCTAGTAATGTGTGGAGGGCCACACCCTGGTAATGTGTGGAGGGCCACACCCTGGTAATGTGTGGAGGGCCACACCCTGGTAATGTGTGGAGGGCCACACACCTGGTAATTGTGTGGAGGGCCACACCCCTAGTAATGTGTGGAGGGCCCAACCCTAGTAATGTGTGGAGGGCCTCACCCTAGAATGTGGGAGAGACCACCCTGGTAATGTGTGGAGGGCCACACCCTTGGTAATGTGTGGGAGGCCACACACCTAGTAATGTGTGGAGGGCCACACCCTGGTAATGTGTGGAGGGCCACACCCTAGTAATGTGTGGAGGGCCACACCCTGGTAGTACACGAGTCACATCAGTGCCACATAAAAGGTCCATCTACATATACATCTTTCTGATATTAAGGGTACAACCTATATCTGGAGTTTATCTGGAGAGAGTTCCGGGGGTCAACGCCCCCGCGGCCCGGTCTGTGACCAGGCCTCCTTAGGTCAGTGTCCCAGGATGCGACCCACACCAGTCGACTAACACCCAGGTACCCATTTTACTGATGGGGAACATAGACAACAGGTGGAAAGAAACACGTCCAATGTTTCTACTCTGGCTGGGAATCGAACCCAGGCCCTCACCGTGTGAAGCGAGAGCGTTAACCACCAGGCCACTAACTAACTTCTGTGAATATTTTCTATATCTTCTGGGATATCTCTCTGGGATACCTCTCGGGAATATTTCTCTGGGATACCTCTCGGGAATATTTCTCTGGGATACCTCTCGGGAATATTTCTCTGGGATACCTCTCGGGAATATTTCTCTGGGATACCTCTCGGGAATATTTCTCTGGGATACCTCTCCGGAATATTTCTCTGGGATACCTCTCGGGAATATTTCTCTGGGATACCTCTCGGGAATATTTCTCTGGGATACCTCTCGGGAATATTTCTCTGGGATACTCTCGGGATTATTTCTCTGGGATACCTCTCGGGAATATTTCTCTGGGATTCCTCTCGGGAATATTTCTCTGGGATACCTCTCGGAAATATCTCTAGGGAAATATCTCTAGGGAAATACCTCTAGGGAAATTCCTCTAGGGAAATACCTCTAGGGAAATACCTCTAGGGAAATACCTCTAGGGAAACATCTCTATGGGAACATCTCTAGGGGGATATCTCTAGGGGAACATCTCTAGGGGAATATCTCTAGGGGAATATCTCTAGGGGAATATCTCTAGGGGAATATCTCTAGGGGAATATCTCTAGGGAATATCTCTAGGGAATATCTCTAGGGAATATCTCTAGGGAAATATCTCTAGGGAAATATCTCTAGGGAAATATCTCTAGGGAAATATCTCTAGGGGAAAATCTCTAGGGGAATATCTCTAGGGAATATCTCTAGGGGAATATCTCTAGGGAATATCTCTAGGGAATATCTCTAGGGGAATATCTCTAGGGGAATATCTCTAGGGGAATATCTCTAGGGAATATCTCTAGGAAATCTCTAGGGGAATATCTCTAGGGAATATCTCTAGGGGAATATCTCTAGGGAATATATCTAGGGAATATCTCTAGGGAATATCTCTAGGGAATATCTCTAGGGAATATCTCTAGGGGAATATCTCTAGGGGAATATCTCTAGGGGAATATCTCTAGGGGAATATCTCTAGGGGAATATCTCTAGGGAATATCTCTAGGGAATATCTCTAGGGAATATCTCTAGGGAATGTCTCTAGGGAATATCTCTAGGAAATATCTCTAGGGAATATCTCTAGGGGAATATCTCTAGGGGAATATCTCTAGGGAATATCTCTAGGGGAATATCTCTAGGGAATATCTCTAGGGGAATATCTCTAGGGGAATATCTCTAGGGAATATCTCTAGGGAATATCTCTAGGGGAATATCTCTAGGGGAATATCTCTAGGGAATATCTCTAGGGGAATATCTCTAGGGGAATATCTCTAGGGAATATCTCTAGGGGAATATCTCTAGGGGAATATCTCTAGGGGAATATCTCTAGGGAATATCTCCTACTCTCCAGATTTTTACTTTTCTTGTGATATTTTACAAGTCTCTTGACAGGATATCTGGAAACAAATTAAATTTGTGTGTTTTTGGGTTGGATTATAATTCATGTATGCCATCAAACATCGCTTAGCAAGTGCGGGTAAATCCTCTTGCAAGATTATCTTACATGGATAAAAAATCCTACATTCTTGGAAAATCCTACGTTGTCGGATGATTTAACACACACACACACACACACACACACACACACACCACACACACACACACACACACACACACTCTCTCTCTCTTTCTCTCTCTCTCTCTCACACACACACACACACACACACACACACACACACAGAGGGGTGGGTAGACTGCATTTTCTTGGACTGTAAGAAGGCGTTTGACACAGTTCCACACAAGAGATTAGTGTGGAAGTTGGAGGGCCAAGCAGGGATAACAAGGAAGGCACTACAATGGATCAGGGAATACTTGTCAGGAAGACAGCAGCGAGTCATGGTACGTGGCGAGGTGTCAGAGTGGGCACCTGTGACCAGCGGGGTCCCACAAGGATCAGTCCTAGGACCAGTGCTGTTTCTGGTATTTGTGAACGACATGACGGAAGGAATAGACTCCGAAGTGTCTCTGTTTGCAGATGACAAAGTTGATGAGAATTATTCAATCGGACGAAAACCAGGCATAACTACAGAGGGATCTGGACAGACTGAAGGCCTGGTCCAGAAACTGGACCAGTGCAAAGTCATGAAGACTGGGGAAGGGCAAAGAACACCACAAACGGAGTACAGTCTAGGGGGCCAGAGACTACAAACCTCACTCAAGAAAAAAAGATCTTGGGGTGAGTATAACACCAGGCACATCCTGAAGCGCAAATCAACCAAATAACTGCTGCAGCATATGGGCGCCTAGCAAGCCTCAGAACAGCATTCCGACATCTTAATAAGGAATCGTTCAGGACCCTGTACACCGTGTACGTTAGGCCCATATTGGAGTATGCGGCACCAGTTTGGAACCCACACCTAGCCAAGCATGTAAAGAAACTAGAGGAAGTGCAAAGGTTTGCAACAAGACTAGTCCCAGAGCTAAGGTGTATGTCCTACGAGGAAAGGTTAAGGGAAATCGACCTGACGACACTGGAAGACAGAAGAGATAGGGGGTACATGATAATGACATATAAGATACTGAGGGGAATCGATACGGTGGACAGAGACATAATGTTCCAGAGATTGGACAAGGTAACAAGGGGACACAGTTGGAAGTTGAAGACACAGATGAATCACAGGGATGTTTGGAAGTATTTCTTCAGCCACAGAGTGGTCAGGCAGTGGAATAGTTTGGGAAGCGATGTAGTGGAGGCAGGATCCATACATAGCTTTAAGCAGAGGTATGATAAAGCTCACGGCTCAGGGAGAGTGACCTAGTAGCGACCAGTGAAGAGGCGGAGCCAGGAGCTTGGACTCGACCCCTGCAACCTCAACTAGGTGAGTACAACTAGGTGAGTACACACACACACACACACACACACACACACACACAGATTAGAACAAAAGCTAGAGGAACAGGCACGTATAACAGGAAGGGCATTACAATGGATCAGAGAATACCTAACAGGGAGGCAACAGCGAGTCATGGTCCGTGATGAGGTATCACAGTGGGCGCCAGTGACGAGCGGGGTCCCACAGGGGTCAGTCCTGGGACCAGTGCTATTCTTGGTATATGTGAACGACATGACGGAAGGGATAGACTCAGAAGTGTCCCTGTTTGCAGATGACGTGAAGTTAATGAGGAGAATTAAATCAGATGCGGATCAGATAGGTCTACAAAGAGACTTGGACAGGCTGGATGCATGGTCTAGCAACTGGCTCCTAGAATTTAACCCCGCCAAATGCAAAGTCATGAAGATCGGAGGAGGGCAAAGAAGACCGCAGAGTATAGGCTAGGAGGCCAAAGGCTGCAAACCTCACTCAAGGAGAAAGATCTAGGAGTGAGTATAATACCGAGTACATCGCCAGAAGCACACATTAACCAGATAACTGCTGCGGCATATGGGCGCTTGGCAAACCTGAGAATAGCGTTCCGGTACCTCAGTAAGGAATCGTTCAAGACTTTATACATTGTGTACGTCAGGCCCATACTGGATTACGCAGCACCAGTTTGGAACCCACTTCTGGTCAAACACGTCAAGAAATTAGAGAAAGTGCAAAGGTTTGCAACAAGGCTAGTTCCAGAACTACGGGGAATGTCCTATGAAGAAAGGTTAAGGAAAATCGGTCTGACAACACTGGAGAACAGGAGGGTCAGGGGAGACACGATAACGACATACAAAATACTGCGTGGAATAGACAAGGTGGACAGAGACAGGATGTTTCAGAGATGGGACACAGAAGCAAGGGGTCACAATTGGAAGATGAAGACTCAGATGAGTCAAAGGGATGTTAGGAAGTATTTCTTCAGTCATAGAGTAGTTAGGAAGTGGAATAGTCTGGCAAGCGATGTAGTGGAGGCAGGAACTATACATAGTTTTAAGACGAAGTATGATAAAGCTCATGGAGCAGGGGGAGAGAGGACCTAGTAGCGTCGGTGAAGAGGCGGGTCCAGGAGCTGAGTCTCGGCCCCTGCAACCACAGTTAGGTGAGTACAATTAGGTGAGTACACACAGAATAGGAAGAAGAGTTAGGGATCCGAGGAAGAGTCTGGGAAGAATGGGCAGCAGAGCTCATAAAAAATGAACAAGAGTGGAAAGGAGGTTTGAAGAGCTTAGCAATAAAATGGAGAAAAGGATGGCTGCAGAGAACAAGAAGTGGAATCTACAAGCCACAGCTGCAGAGGCTAGGATATGGAGCTTAGAAGAGGAACTGAAAATGCTGAAACAGGTTAAAAAATGAAAAGCAGAATGGGCATGACATCAGAAACAGGAACATCAGCAACCAGCCAGGGGATCTAAGGAAGGAAAAGATACAAGTCATACACACAGGCCCTATCACATCACTGGGGGCCCCGAGAAAAGCAAACAAGTGAAAGTGGCAGGCTGTTGGGTACAGGGACAGCAAAGGAGATTGAAGGTAGAGAAAGAGACAGGTCACGTGCAGACATTATCAGATTACCAAGTGATCCAGGAAATATTAAGGAAAATAGCAATGGAAATCCTTAAATCGGATCATGAGATATGAAAGAAAATGCAATGGGAGGATGAAAGGGAAAGGTCAGTCTTTGTTCATAGACTTTGGGAAGCCGAAGAGGCAACTTACAAAGAAAGATGACAAAGGGAGGAAATAAGTGTTGAAAATAGGAGAGATAGGAGAGGAAGTCAGGACTCATTTGACAAATTTTCAGAGAATAGCGGGGTTCTCAAGGGAAAGAAACCGTCCAGTCAAACTGATTTTCAAGTCAGAAATGGTGCAAAAGAGGATCCTGCAGAAGAAACGACAACTAAGGGGCTCATCAAATTGCCAGTAGGTCTACCTCGATTGTGACAAAACACAAGAAGAAAGAAACAGAGAGATACAAAGACACAAGGGGTAAGAAAGAGAGTGAAGGATGGAGACAGGCAGGGAAACCCAGACTCAGGAGGAAGAGCAAACACATCCTCCTTCAGAACCACCCACAAGAGACCCTCAACCTCAACAACCCAACCACATAAGAACATAAGAAAGAAGGAACACTGCAACAGGTCTACTGACCCATGCGGAGCAGGTCCATGTCCCCCCCGGATTAGACCAATGACCCCCCCCCGGATTAGCCCAATGACCTCACCCAGTCTGGTCACCTCCACTCAAGGATGGAGCACTGCACCAGACCCAGCAGCACAAGCTAGTCAGGTCCAACTCACACCCACCCACACCCACTCATGTATTTATCTAACCTATTTTTAAAACTACACAACGTTTTAGCCTGAATAACTGTACTCGGGAGTTTGTTCCACTCATCCACAACTCTATTACCAAACCAGTGCTTTCCTATATCCTTCCTGAATCTGAATTTTTCCAACTTGAAATCACTGCTGCGAGTCCTGTCTTGGCTGGAAATTTTCACACGCTATTTACATCCCCTTTATTTATTCCTGTTTTCCATTTATACACCTCGATCATATCCCCCCTAATTCTACGCCTTTTGAGAGAGTGCAAATTCAGGGCCTCAGTCTATCCTCATAGGAAGATTTCTGATACATGGGATCATCTTTGTCATCCTCCTCTGTACGTTTTCCAGAGCATTTATATCCATTCTGTAATACGGTGACCAGAACTGAGCAGCATAGTCTAAATGAGGCCTAACCAAGGATATATAGAGAAGAAGAACAACATGAGGACTTCTATTATTTATACTTCTAGATAAGAAGCCAAGAATTCTGTTAGCTTTATTGCGAACACTAATACACTGTTGTCTTGGTTTTAGATTACTGCTAACCAGAACTCCTAAATCCTTTTCACAATCAGTAGTATTAAGATCTACATTATTTAGTTTATATGTGGCATGGTTATTTAACTGTTCAACATTTAGAACTTTTCATTTGTCAATATTAAACTGCATCTGCCACTTCTCCGACCATTGCATCAGTCTATTCAAATCATCCTGGAGTGCTCTAGTGTCCTCATTAGAATGAATTGGATGGCCTATTTTGGTGTCATCAGCAAATTTGCTTATGTCGCTATTTATTTCCTCATCTATGTCGTTTATGTAAATTGTGAACAACAACGGGCCCAACACTGACCCCTGAGGAACACCGCTTGTGACGTGCCCCCATTCTGATTTCTCTCCCATTTATGCAAACTCTCTGCTGTCTATTTGTCAACCATGCTTCTACCCAGGAAAAAAATTCTCCTCCTATTCCGTGTGCCTTAAGTTTCCTCAATAGCCTCTGGTGTGGAACTTTATCGAAAGCCTTACTGAAGTCCGTATACACAATATCATAGTCATTACCATGATCTACCTCCTCAAACACCTTAGAGAAAAAAGTTAGTAAATTCGTAAGACAGGAACGCCCTTTTGTAAAACCGTGTTGAGATTCATTAATCAATCAGTGCCTGTCAAGATGGCTACGAATTGCTTCGGCAATTATTGATTCCATAAATTTTCCCACTATGGAGATAAGGCTTATTGGTCTATAGTTCGAAGTCAAGGACCTGTCACCTGCCTTGTAAATAGGTATTACATTTGCCATTTTCCACTTATCAGGCGCTATGCCAGTTTGTAGTGATATGTTAAAAAGATTAACCAAAGGTGTGCTAAGTTCCTCTTTACATTCCTTTAACATCCTTGCAAACAGTTCATCAGGTCTTGGGGATTTGTTAGGTTTTAGTTTCTCTGTTTGTCTGAGGACCATGTCACTAGTTACCGCAATCGTACATAGTTTATTATCCTGTTCTACTTTAATCTATTATTTCAGGAATATCGCTAGTATTTTCCTGGGTAAAAACTGAGAGGAAGTAGGTATTTAGAATTTCACACCATACCTTATCACTGTCAGTGATCTGAAAAGAGTTACTCTTAAGTGGGCCAATCTTGTCCCTAATCATACTTCTGTATACCTGAAAGATCCCTTTTGGGTTAGTCTTCGAATCCCTTGCGACCTTAGCCTCATAATCCCTTTTTGCTTTTGTTATTCCTTTCTTTATTTTTCTCTTTAATTGAATATATTGATTTCTTAACTGCCCATCCCCTCTTTTGATACGCCTATATATGCCTCCCTTTTGACCAGTGAGATGTTTTAATCTATTGTTCATCTATTTGGGATCATTTTTGTTAGATCTAATTTCCCTACTCGGAGCAAAAGTTGTCTGGGTAGCCAAGTAAATTAACCCAAAACAACCCACACTCCAAACCCACAGTCCTCACCCCCACCACAAACGTCACATTCATAGAATGCCCCCTATAGTATCTGAGAAATCTCTCACTCCCCCACCCCCACAAACCCCCCCAGACAACAGTATTAGAAAATAAGATGAGTGACCCACACCCCGGCTGCTGTCTGCCAGCAAGGCTGGGTGACGCCACACCCCGGCTGCTGCCTGCCAGCAGGGCTGAGTGACCCCACACCCCGGCTGCTGTCTGCCAGCAAGGCTGAGTGACCACACACCCCGGCTACTGCCTGCCAACAAGGCTGAGTGACCCCACACCACGGCTGCTGCCTGCCAACAAGGCTGGGTGACCCCACACCCCGGCTGCTGCCTGCCAACAAGGCTGAGTAACCCACACCCCGGCTGCTGCCTGCCATCAAGGCTGAGTGACCCACACCCCGGCTGCTGTCTGCCAGCAAAGCTGAGTGACTCACTCCCCGGCTGCTGCCTGCCAGCAAGGCTGAGTGACTCACACCCCGGCTGCTGTCTTCCAACAAGGCTGAGTGACCCCACACCCCGGCTGCTGCCTGCCAACAAGGCTGAGTGACCTCAAACCCCGGCTGCTGCCTGCCATCAAGACAGAGTGACCCACACCCCGGCTGCTGTCTGCCAGCAAAGCTGAGTGACTCACACCCCGGCTGCTGCTTGCCAGCAAGGCTGAGTGACTCACACCCCGGCTGCTGCCTGCCAGCAGGGCTGAGTGACCCACACCCCGGCTGCTGTCTGCCAGCAAGGCTGAGTGACCCACACCCCGGCTGCTGCCTGCCATCAAGGCTGAGTGACCCACACCTCGGTTGCTGCCTGCCAACAAGGGTGAGTGACCCCACACCTCGGCTGCTGCCTGCCAACAAGGCTGAGTGACTCCACACCCCGGCTGCTGTCTGCCAACAAGGTTGAGTAACCCCACACTCCGGCTGCTGCCTGCCAACAAGGCTGAGTGACTCCACACCCCGGCTGCTGTCTGCCAACAAGGTTGAGTAACCCCACACTCCGGCTGCTGCCTGCCAACAAGGATGAGTGACCCCACACCCCGGCTGCTGTCTGCCAACAAGGCTGAGTGACCCCACACCCCGGCTGCTGCCTGCCATCAAGGGAGTAACCCCACACTCCGGCTGCTGCCGCCCAACAAGGCTGAGTAACCCCACACCCCGGCTGCTGCCTGCCATCAAGACTGAGTGACCCACACCCCGGCTGCTGCCTGCCAGCAAGGCTGAGTGACTCACACCCCGGCTGCTGTCTTCCAACAAGGCTGAGTGACCCCACACCCCGGCTGCTGCCTGCCAACAAGGCTGAGTGACCTCACACCCGGTTGCTGCCCGCCAAAAGGCTGAGTGGGCCTCACACCCGGCTGCTGCCTGGGCCCAAAAAGGCTGAGTAACCCCACACTCCGGCTGCTGCCTGCCATCAAGGCTGAGTGACCCACACCCCGGCTGCTGTCTGCCATCAAGGCTGAGTGACCCACACCCCGGCTGCTGTCTGCCAGCAAGGCTGAGTGACCCCACACCCCGGCTGCTGCCTGCCAGCAAGGCTGAGTGACCCCACACCCCGGCTGCTGTCTGCCAACAAGGCTGAGTGATTCGCACCCCGGCTGCTGCCTGCCAAGAAGGCTGAGTGACACACCCCGGCTGCTGTCTGCCAGGAAGGCTGAGTGACTCTCACCCCGGCTGCTGCCTGCCAACAAGGCTGAGTGACCCACACCCCGGCTGCTGCCTGCCATCAAGGCTGAGTGACCCACACCCCGGCTGCTGTCTGCCAGCAAAGCTGAGTGACTCACACCCCGGCTGCTGCCTGCCAGCAAGGCTGAGTGACTCACACCCCGGCTGCTGTCTTCCAACAAGGCTGAGTGACCCCACATCTCGGCTGCTGCCTGCCAACAAGGCTGAGTGACCTCACACCCCGGCTGCTGCCTGCCAACAAGGCTGAGTAACCCCACACTCCGGCTGCTGCCTGCCATCAAGGCTGAGTGACCCACACCCCGGCTGCTGTCTGCCAGCAAGGCTGAGTGATGCACACCCTGGCTGCTGCCTGCCAGCAAGGCAGAGTGACCCCACACCCCGGCTGCTGCCTGCCAGCAAGGCTGAGTGACCCCACACCCCGGCTGCTGTCTGCCAACAAGGCTGAGTGATTCGCACCCCGGCTGCTGCCTGCCAAGAAGGCTGAGTGACACACCCCGGCTGCTGTCTGCCAGCAAGGCTGAGTGACTCTCACCCCGGCTGCTGCCTGCCAACAAGGCTGAGTGACCCACACCCCGGCTGCTGCCTGCCAACAAGGCTGAGTGACCCCACTCCTCGGCTGCTGCCTGCCAACAAGGCTGAGTGACTCCACACCCCGGCTGCTGTCTGCCAACAAGGTTGAGTAACCCCACACTCCGGCTGCTGCCTGCCAACAAGGCTGAGTGACCCCACACCCCGGCTGCTGTCTGCCAACAAGGCTGAGTGACCCCACACCCCGGCTGCTGCCTGCCATCAAGGCTGAGTAACCCCACACTTCGGCTGCTGCCGCCCAACAAGGCTGAGTGACCCACACCCCGGCTGCTGTCTGCCAGCAAGGCTGAGTGACTCACACCCCGGCTGCTGCCTGCCAGCAAATCCGAGTGACTCACACAACGGCTGCTGTCTGCCAGCAAGGCTGAGTGACTCACACCCCGGCTGCTGCCTGCCAACAAGGCTGAGTGACCCCACACCCCGGCTGCTGCTTGCCAACAAGGCTGAGTGACCCCACACCCCGGCTGCTGCCTGCCAACAAGGCTGAGTGACCCCACACCCCGGCTGCTGCCTGCCAACAAGGCTGAGTGACTCACACCCCAGCTGCTGTCTGCCAACAAGGCTGAGTGACTCGCACCCCGGCTGCTGCCTGCCAACAAGGCTGAGTGACCCACACCCCGGCTGCTGTCTGCCAGCAAGGCTGAGTGACTCACGCCCCAGCTGCTGTCTGCAAGCAAGGCTGAATGACCCTCACCCCGGCTGCTGCCTGCCAGCAAGGCTGAGTGACCCACACCCTGGCTGCTGCCTGCCAGCAAGGCTGAGTGACCCCACACCTCGGCTGCTGTCTGCCAGCAAGGCTGAGTGACCCCACACCCCGGCTGCTTCCTGCCAGCAAGGCCGAGTACCCCCACACCCCGGCTGCTGCCTGCCATCAAGGCTGAGTGACCCACACCCGGGCTGCTGTCTGCCAGCAAGGCTGAGTGACTTACACTCCGGCTGCTGTCTGCCAGCAAGGCTGAGTGACTCACACCCCGGCTGCTGTCTACCAGCAAGGCTGAGTGACCCCACACCTCGGCTGCTGTCTGCCAGCAAGGCTGAGTGACCCACACCCCGGCTGCTGTCTGCCAGCAAGGCTGAGTGACTTACACTCCGGCTGCTGTCTGCCAGCAAGGCTGAGTGACTCACACCCGGCTGCTGTCTACCAGCAAGGCTGAGTGACCCCACCTCCCGGGTGCTGTCTGCCAGCAAGGCTGAGTGACCCCACACCCCGGCTGCTGTCTGCCAACAAGGCTGAGTGACTCACACCTCGGCTGCTGTCTGCCAGCAAGGCTGAGTGACCCCACACCCCGGCTGCTGCCTGCCAGCAAGGCCGAGTACCCCCACACCCCGGCTGCTGCCTGCCATCAAGGCTGAGTGACTTACACCCCGGCTGCTGTCTGCCAGCAAGGCTGAGTGACTCACACCCCGACTGCTGTCTACCAGCAAGGCTGAGTGACTCACACCCCAGCTGCTGTCTGCCAGCAAGGCTGAGTGACTCACACCCCGGCTGCTGTCTGCCAGCAAGGCTGAGTGACCCCATACCCCGGCTGCTGTCTGCCAACAAGGCTGAGTGACTCACACCCCGACTGCTGTCTACCAGCAAGGCTGAGTGACTCACACCCCAGCTGCTGTCTGCCAGCAAGGCTGAGTGACTCACACCCCGGCTGCTGCCTACCATCAAGGCTGAGTGACTCACACCCCGGCTGCTGTCTGCCAGCAAGGCTGAGTGACCCCATACCCCGGCTGCTGTCTGCCAACAAGGCTGAGTGACTCACACCCCGGCTGCTGCCTACCATCAAGGCTGAGTGACTCACACCCCAGCTGCTGTCTGCCAACAAGGCTGAGTGACTCACACCCCGGCTGCTGCCTACCATCAAGGCTGAGTGACTCACACCCCGGCTGCTGCCTACCATCAAGGCTGAGTGACTCACACCCCGGCTGCTGCCTACCATCAAGGCTGAGTGACTCACACCCTCAGCAGGGAAACACTGACCACATCAGAGGTGACTGAGGTGACTAGTTAAAAGTGAGCAATAACTAATGAAATGTCATATCAAATGCTCTCTTAAATGTCCTCTTGAAGGCCGTCTCGCATGCCTTCAGAGGCCCTCTGAAAGGGCTTCTTAATGCCCTCTTAGATGCTCTCTCAAATATCTTTCTTAAATGCCCTCTCAACTGCCTCATAAATGCCCTCTCAACTGCCTCATAAATGCCCTCTCAACTGCCTCATAAATGCCCTCTCAACTGCCTCATAAATGCCCTGGCTCAGAGAGCACTCTAACTTGCATTTAAAAACTTGAGCTCATAAATCGGTTATTAAAATTCCATAAATTCAGTTGAAATCATTATAATGTGAACTAATTGTTTGCCAGAACTAAGTCAAGCAGGTTATTTCCCCTTGTAGGTTCTGTCACAAACTGCTTCAAAAAACAATCCTGAATTACTTCTAAGAAGTAGTATGATTCTAAATTCCCAGTCAAGAAATTCCAATCAATATGACTAAAATTAAAGTCTCCTGGAATTACTACATTATCGTGCCTTGTGGCCCTAACAATTTCCTCCCATAGTAGTTTCCCTTGGTCCCTATCTAAATTTGGGGGACGGTATATCATACCTAAAATTAATTTTTTATGCCTCTCTGAAAATTCTATCCAAACAGACTCTGTATGTGTTACTTCAGACTTAATACCCGTTTTTATGCAACAGTTCAAGCGATCTCGGACATACAATGCCACCCCACCTCCCTTCCCGACACTTCTATCTACTTGGAACAATTTAAAACCCTGAATGTGACATTTTGCAGGCATGTCCCGACTTTTTGAATTAAACCACGTCTCAGTAATGGCAAATACATCTATGTTACCTGCACTAGCAACTAGTCTCAACTCGTCCATCTTATTCCTAGCACTGCGACTATTTGTGTAATAAATATTTAAAGACCCTCCTCTCTCTTTACCCTTCCTGCTCCTTTCTGTTATTCCACTAAACCTATTACTGTCCTTGTCAATTAGTGCCACTGGCTTTCCAATATCCACCTCATTTTGCCTTTTACTAGTTCTCCTAGTACTCATATTACTACTCTGTGACTTCACAGTTTTCCCGCCAAAACCCATACCACTAACTATTCCTAGTTTAAAGACCTAACAGCTCCCTCCACTGCGTTGGCCAGTGCTCCCACCCCACACCTAGATAAGTGAACCCCATCCCTGGCATACATGTCATTTCTGCCATAGAAGAGGTCCTAGTTGTCAATGAATGTTACCGCATTTTCCTTACAGTATTTGTCCAGCCAGCAATTGACACCAATGCTCTGGACAACCATTCATTTCCAACTCCTCTCCTTGGCAAAATGCCACATGTGACAGGTTTCCCACCCTTCCTCCTAATTATCTCTATTGCTGACCTATACCTGCTAATCAGGTCCTCACTCCTACGTCTGCCAACATCGTTGCCTCCAGCATTGAGACAGATAATAGGATTGCTCCCATTACCTCTCATGATGTCATCCAGACGGCTAACAATATCCTTCATCTCAGCCCCAGGAAAACACACTCTCTGCCTCCTATTGCTATCCTTCAAGCAGAATGCCCTATCCATGTACCTAACTTGGCTATCCCCAACAACAACAATGTTTTTACCTTCCTTGGCATCGTCCTTCGTGATGCTCCCAGCAGTCGATTCACATTCGTCAGGTAGCATTACACCACTTGTGGAATTCGTCAAGACGTTCTCGATGGTCTTCGTTGGGGTTTCTAGGGATGTCTCACTCACGTCTGCCAATGCTTCCTTGGTGCTCGTTGTGGCATTCCCAGTAGAACACTCACATTCGTCAGGTAGCACGGAGAATGGGTTGGAAGTTTCCACGGTAGTCTTCTGGTTTCTCGTTGTTTCTGCCTCTCCAACCGTTTTCTTGATCCTCAGCTTGGTTCCATGTTGCCCGGCCACTGACCAAGCTCCCCTCTTAACCTGGGGACTCACAACAGGAGGATTACTACGAATCCTCTTGTTCTCCTCCGTTAATCGCCGTATCTCCAGCTTAGCAACTCTGAGCTCCTCTCTCAGCTGCTGGTAAAGTCGCTCAAGAGAGGGCATCCTGGTTCAGATTCACATAGAGCACACAAACAGGTCTTCACAGAGCTAAGTACACGTCACCACTAGCACTTATAAG
This sequence comes from Cherax quadricarinatus, assembly GCF_026875155.1. Taxonomy (NCBI): domain Eukaryota; kingdom Metazoa; phylum Arthropoda; class Malacostraca; order Decapoda; family Parastacidae; genus Cherax; species Cherax quadricarinatus. Next base: position 34,752,182 of record NC_069399.1, read on the forward strand.
TTAAATGATGTAGAACTTAGCCATACAGATTGCGAAAAGGACTTGGGGGTTATAGTGAGCAGCAACCTTAAACCAAGACAGCAATGAAGATTGAGACACTTATGAAGCATATGGGAATCTTTATTCAGGAAACGTTTCGCCACACAGTGGCTTCATCAGTCAAATACAAAGAGGAAGGCGCAAAGGGAGGAGGAGTATGAGGTAATCAATCCCTCAGCCTGGAGTCGATGTGTTCAGTCCATCAATCTTGTAGAATGCACAGCATAGGGCCATAGACGTAGCTTATATACTGTAGTGAGGTGAGGTGAAGCAGGCGGAGGTGGGGTCATAGTGGTACCATCCACTAGTCGAAGTAGGTCTTCGTCCAAAGGTTGAACAAGTATGAACATAAGAATGGAGGAACACTGCAGAAGGCCTACTGGCCCATGCGAGGCAGGTCCTTATCAAAACGACTACTAGGAGGAAATGGTATGGTGATACCGACAAGATGTGGAAAAAGACACTTATGTACAGTTCAGGACATTTATTAAAGGAAACGTTTCGCCACGGGGGCTTTCTTCT
>NC_069399.1:34753242-34851441 GCF_026875155.1 Cherax quadricarinatus
ATCCTTACCCTGTTCAGGTAGAGGATGATTTGTCACCTGCCCAGTGGGTGGGTGCTTTTCTCCCCGGGGAGACCTCATCCACTGCCTGGATCAATTGTTCCCCCAGTTGAGGAATGAATAAAGCTTTGTTGACTTTTTGAAAAACGTCGTAAAGCCATTGCTTTACCAGGTGAGAAGATGGGTATAACAAAAACTTATTGTCCATCGTATTCCACTTGAACCTGGTACTAGACCTATCTACATACCTGCGTACAGAATGCCTCTTTCACAAGTTGCTGTCGCAGAAGAATTGATCAATCAAATGCTTGATGATGGAGTTATTGCACCTAGCAATTCCCCTTGGAATGCACCATTGATACTAGTACCTAAGAAGGATGGTACTTGGCGTCCAGTAATTGACTTTAGGAAGTTAAACGCAAAAACCATTCCAGATCGCTTTCCACTCCCTGTATTTGGTGATCTTTTACCGTAATATTGAGATAACAAAGTCTTTTCAACCCTAGTTTTGTTACAAGGGTTTTGGCAAGTCCTCTTCACGAGGACAGCCAAGAGCTAACTGCATTCTCCACTCCTACAGGTCATTATCACTACCTCCGTATGGCATTTGGATTACGATCTTCCCCTATCACGTTTCTCAAGGCTCATGACAAAATATTTTTAAAAGGTCTCATGGGTAATGCATTTATGGTGTACTTAGATGACGTAATCGTCATTCTAAAGACGTGGATACACATTTGGGAAAGACTTGATGTAGTACTGGTAAGCTTGAAGAAGCCAATTTAAAGATCAAACTGTCAAAATGCAATTTTTCAGATCAGAAATTAAGTTTCTTGGTCACGTAGCCCACTCCTAGAGGGGTTACGACTGACCAAAGTAAAGTAACTGCAGTACTAAAATTTTCCCCAAATCCCAAAACTGCTGATGCCGTAAGATCCTTTGTGGGCTTAGCAGGTTTTTATAGATCTTTCATTGCCAATTTTTCTTCCATAGCTGCTCCCCTAACTGAGTTGCTTAAGAAAGATGCTCCTTTTGTTTGGACCTTCCGTCAAGAAAGAGCATTCCAAACTCTAAAAGAAAAGCTAACATCTGCTCCAATTTTGAAATTTCCAGATTTTTCTAAGCCATTCTATCTGACAACTGATGCTAGTTCAATTGGCATAGTTGCCGTACTAGCTCAGAAGACCGATGGCAAGTACAACGCAGTTGCATTTGCTAGCCGAGTCCTTACAAAGGCTGAACCCGTATACCTGCCATCTCTAGTTTGTATTAGTTGTATGTCGGGACGACATACGTTAGCGTCGCCGAGCTCTCAGTAGTAGTAACCAGTTACCAGTCTCAGTAGTAACCAGTTACCAGTAACCGTCCGTTGACTCGACGACCAACCGTCTTGAGTCACGGTCTTCATATTGTGCTGAGCTGACACTATTTCAAAACACCCACTACGGGGTACTGGCCAGCCGCCTAGGCAGTTTTACGAGTGTAGCCAAGGAGATAGGTAACGGCTGCGGGCTCTGTCCACATAACAGTAATAATACGTAATCAACAGCCTACGTGAGTATTTCTACCCTAATCCACGTATCGAACTCCCACATGATATCTGATCCACCAGGACGCCTGGTCACAGACCGGGCAGCGGGGGCGCTGACCCCCGGAACTCTCTCCAGGTAAACTCCAGATCTGCTTCCTGCCTGAGGAGCACCTCTCCAGATGTGCTACCTGCCTGAGGAGCACCTCTCTAGATCTGCTTCCTGCATGAAGAGCACCTCTCTAGATCTGCTTCCTGCCTGAGGAACACCTCTCTAGATCTGCTTCCTGCCTGAGGAACACCTCTCTAGATCTGCTTACTGCCTGAGGAACACGTCTCTCTAGATCTGCTACCTGCCTGAGGAGCACCTCTCTAGATCTGCTTCCTGCCTGAGGAACACCTCACTCTAGATCTGCTACCTGCCTGAGGAACACCTCTCTAGATCTGCTTTCTGCCTGAGGAGCACCTCTCTCTAGATGTGCTTTCTGCCTGAGGAGCACCTCTATAGATCTGCTACCTGCCTGAGGAGCACCTCCCTAGATCTGCTTCCTGCCTGAGGAGCACTTCTCTCTAGATGTGCTTCCTGCCTAAGGAGCACCTCTCTAGATCTGCTGCATGCCTGAGGAACACCTCTCTAGATCTGCTTCCTGCCTGAGGAGCACCTCTCTCTAGATGTGCTTCCTGCCTGAGGAGCACCTCTCTAGATCTGCTACCTGCCTGAGGAGCGCCTCTCTAGATCTGCTTCCTGCCTGAGGAGCACTTCCCTCTAGATGTTCTTCCTGCCTGAGGAGCACCTCTCTAGATCTGCTACCTGCCTGAGGAACATCTCTCTAGATCTGCTTCCTGCCTGAGGAGCACCTCTCTCTAGATGTGCTTCCTGCCTGAGGAGCACCTCTCTAGATCTGCTTCCTGCCTGAGGAGCACCTCTCTCTAGATCTGCTTCCTGTCTGAGGAGCACTTCTCTCTAAATATGCTTCCTGCCTGAGGAGCACCTCTCTCTAGATGTGCTTCCTGCCTCAGGAGCACCTCTCTAGATCTGCTTCCTGCCTGAGGAGCACCACTCTCTAGATCTGCTTCCTGCCTGAGGAGCACCTCTCTCTAGATGTGCTTCCTGCCTGAGGAGCACCTCTCTAGATCTGCTACCTGCCTGAGGAGCACCTCTCTTGATCTACTACCTGCGTGAGGATCTCCACCCTCGCTAGATCTGCTTCCTGCATCAGGAGCACCTCTCTAGATCTGCTTCCTGCCTGAGGAACACCTCTCTAGATCTGCTTCCTGCCTGAGGAACATCTCTCTAGATCTGCTTCCTGCCTGAGGAACACCTCTCACTAGATCTGCTACCTGCCTGATGAGCACCTCTCTAGATCTGCTTCCTGCCTGAGGAACACCTCTCTCTAGATCTGCTACGTGCCTGAGGAGCACCTCTCTAGATCTACTTCTTGCCTGAGGAGCACCTCTCTCTAGATCTGCTTTCTGCCTGAGGGGCACCTCTCTCTAGATCTGCTACCTGCCTGAGGAGCACCTCTCTCTAGATCTGCTTCCTGCCTGAGGAGCACCTCTCTAGATCTGCTACCTGCCTGAGGAGCACCTCTCTCTAGATCTGCTTCCTGCCTGAGGAGCACCTCTTTAGATCTGCTTCCTGTCTGAGGAGCACCTCTCTAGATCTGCTACCTGCCTAAAGAGCACCTCTCTAGATCTGCTTCCTGCCTGAGGAGCACCTCTCTAGATCTGCTACCTGTCTGAGGAGCACCTCTCTAGATCTGCTTCCTGCCTGAGGAGCACCTCTCTAGCTCTGCTACCTGCCTGAGGAGCACCTCTTTAGATCTACTACCTGCCTGACGAGCACTTCTCTAGATCTGCTTCCTGCCTGAGGAGCACCTCATTCTAGATCTGCTTCGTGCCTGAGGAGCACCTCTCTCTAGATCTGCTTCCTGCCTGAGGAGCACCTCTCTAGTTCTGCTACCTGCCTGAAGAGCACCTCTCTTGATCTGCTACCTGCATGAGGAGCGCCTCTCTAGATGTGCTTCCTGCATGAGGAGCACCTCTCTCTAGATGTGCTTCCTGACTGACGAGCACCTCTCTAGATCTGCTACCTGCCTGAGGAGCACCTCTCTAGATCTGCTTCCTGCCTGAGGAGCACCTCTCTCTAGATATGCTTCCTGCCTGAGTAGCACCACTCTAGATCTGCTTCCTGCCTGAGGAGCACCTCTCTTTAGATGTACTTCCTGCCTGAGGAGCACCTCTCTAGACTGTTCCTTTCTGAGAACACCTCTCTTTGATCTGCTTCCTGCCTTTGGCACCTCTCTCTAGATGTGCTTCCTGCCTGAGGAGCACCTCTCTAGATCTGCTACCTGCCTGAGGAACACCTCTCTAGATCTGCTTTCCTGCCTGAGGAGCACCTCTCTCTAGGGGTGCTTCGTGCCTGAGGAGCACCTCTCCCAGATCTGCTTCCTGCCTGAGGAGCACCTCTCTCTGATTTGCTTCCTGCCCGAGGAGCACCTCTCTAGAATCTTGCTGCCTGCCTGAGGAACACCTCTTTAAGTCTGCTTCCTGCCCGAGGAGCACCTCTCTCTAGATGTTTCTTCCTGACTGAGGAGCACCTCTCTAGATCTGCTACCTGCCTGAGGAGCACCTCTCTAGATCTGCTTCCTGCCTGAGGAGCACCTCTCTCTAGATCTGCTTCCTGCCTGAGGAGCACCTCTCTAGATCTGCTTCCTGCCTGAGGAGCACCTCTCTTTAGATGTACTTCCTGCCTGAGGAGCACCTCTCTGATCTGCTTCCTGCCTGAGAACACCTCTCTAGATCTGCTTCCTGCCTTAGGAGCATCTCTCTCTAGATGTGCTTCCTGCCTGAGGAACCCTCTCTAGATCTGCTTCCTGCCTGAGGAGCACCTCTCTCTAGATGTGCTTCCTGCCTGAGGAGCACCTCTCTAGATCTGCTTCCTGCCTGAGGAGCACCTCTCTCTAGATCTGCTTTTCCTGAATGAGGAGTGCCTCTCTCTAGATCTGCTTCCTGCCTGAGGAGCACCCTCTACGTGCCGCAAAATGCCCTTCTCACACTATACCACTCACTTATTTATCCATACCTCACTTATGCTATTTGTGCTTGGGATCAACTGCAGCAACGCACCTAAAGCCAATAATAACCCAACAAAAAGCTGCAGTAAGAAATAATCACTAAATTCCATCCCTGGCGACACACACCCCCCACTCTTCATAGATCTAAACTTACTCCCTGTTCAGTACATCCACACTTACTACTGTGCAATCTACATCTACAGGACCTTAAACTCCATAATCAACCTTGACCTAAAACGCTTTCTTGATAGTTGTGACAGAACCCACAGGCATAACACCAGACACAAACATCTCTACGACATTCCCCGTGTCCGACTAAACCTTTACAAAAATTCAATGTATGTCAAAGGCCCTAAAATCTGGAACACCCTACCTGAGAACTCTAGAACTGCAGACACATTCATCATCTTCAAAACTACCATTAGAAAACATGTTATCTCCCTGATACACCCCATCAACTAACTACAACGAATACCACCTGGTGGTTCACACCTACACTCACTCAACACCCATTTGACCATAAACAGAAATATTAATCTCAATCTTAAAATAATGAATCCTATGATACACCAATACTGAAACTATGTACTGTGCCAAAACAAAAGCATTCACATTGTGTTGTGATAGAAACACAGGCCTTATCTCTAGGCTTTATTGAACATAGAATCTTCATAGTACTTCTGCAGCAACAAAATATAATGACTAGTACATCTAATAACGGCTTCTACAGGGATGGTGATGTCTTGCAATATGTCAAGAGAAAAGTTATAACTACAGGCCAAATTTTAAACCACCATGTAATCTGCATCACTGATAAATGGGATATAGTAGGAGAGAATCACACACCATGTTTTGGGGGCCCATGACACACACCCAAACGTTGTTGTTGTTAAGGGCCACGAGAGGTGTGCAGTATTATCCCTGCTCTGCTCCCCAAAAGGACCAGTATCCCCCTACAATCTCCTCCCCCTTCAAAATATCAGAGACAGTAATCTCCCAAACTGTTAGGTGGGCGACGTACACGTCCCGACCTTCGTAGCCCTTGAGCCTCTTCACCGGGTTTTCGATATTTTCCACGGGGTTTGATTAACTGCTGGAGCAGAATCCTCTATTTCCATAGGGGTAGTCTCAAGGGGCTTTCCCGGAGAAAACGAAGCATCTTTCACATCTATTGGTGTATCTTGAAAATTCCAACACTAATTGGGATTTTCAACTGGGGCTAAATGTCTTGTAGATACTGTAGTCTCTTCACCATTTGGTAGCGAATGTGGGCGTAATGTGGATTAGCTTGCAGGGAGCTCTACCTCTTCCACTAAAGGACCGTCTTGTTCATCCTATGGTGACTCTTCAGGAGAACGGGTCCAGGATGACATAACCAAGTGGGCACGGAGGCTCCCGTAGAGGAAAAAAACGATGTGAATAGTTGGGGAGTCTTTCATGAGGGGTTCCCATTAGTAGCTGTGCACAGCAGTGATCTAATAGAGTGAAGAGCATCAGGTAGGACAGTTTGCCAGTGTTGAATAGGTAGATTGCACACTTCAATGCCCATTGTAACTGCCTTCCATATATACCATTGAACCGCTCCATTTGACCATTGCCTTGAGGGTTGTACTTTTGTTCTGCTGCAGGCAATACCTTTGCTAGCCAAAAACTCCTGAATTTCGTTACTCATGAACGAGGATCCCCTGCAGAATGGATATAAGCTGGCATACCAAAAATAGAGAACAACTGTGAAAGACAACTAATAACATTGAAGCAGCCCATATTTCCCACGGGGAATACAAAGGGAAACCTTAAATATTAAACTACTATTTTAAGGAAATACCTATTCTGATTTTGCTTGGTAGAGGTCCTTTGAAATCTATATTCAATCTTTCGAAAGGCTGGGGGGATTTTAATAAGATGAGTCTTCTCTGCTGATGAAAGTTTGGCTTGCACTCTGCACATACTCTGCATGCTCTGATCACTTGTCGCCCCATCTTCCACTGAGTAGGGCATGTTCTTTGTTTTTGACAAAATGGTACAGGCGTGTAACTCCTGGTGACACAAACCCTTGGGAGAGCTGAGAGTGATTGCAAATCATGACATGCTGCTCCCAGTGGGACCTAGAGAATGCATCAGGTGAGATGTTCTCTTGACCCGGTCGGTACAGAAACAAAGTCATAACACGATATTTCCCATCCTCCAGCGTAATATCTTGTCATTTTTTAAATCCTACTTTTTGTGCTTCTTTCGAACATATACATCACGGACCGTTGGTCAGTCCTTATGGTGAAATGTCTACCAGTTAAATAATGCCTCCATGGCGAACTGCTTCTATGATGGCCTGGGCTTCCCTTTTCTACCAGCAGCATAACATTTCTCTGATCCTTGAAAAGTTCTCAAAAAAGAAGGCTACTGGTCGTCCTGCCTGAGATGAAGACTGCAGCAATGGCAATGTCAGATGCATCCATTTCCACTTCGAATGGTAGGGACTCATCAATGGCTTGAACTACTGAGTTTTAAATGTCCTGTTTGAGAGTATGGAAAGCGGCTTCTGCTTCCTTTGTCACGGGAAATGTGGTACACTCAATGGGCGGACTTTACTTAATAGTTTTTAGATCCATTGTGAGTAATAAGCAAAGAGACCAAGATTCTTCGAGTGACTTTTTGTCTTGAGGCATTGGGAAGTTCCCGTAAGGTCGTAGTCTTTCCCAGTGTCGGGGAAATATTGAACCTCCTTCCACTACATAACCAAGGATGCTAAGCCTTTTAGTTGAAAAAGTGCATTTTTTCCTCATTGTAACTGATATTTTTTTCTTTTTGGGGGCTTCCAAAAAAATTATCAAGGTTTGCATCATGTTCCTCCTGGGTCTTTCCACAAATGGTAAAATTATCTAAAAACCGTAAGTTCCCATGTTGCTCTTCCTGAGTGAGTGAATCCATAATTCGTTGGAAGCAGGCTACCCCATTGGTGACTCCAAAAAGGGACTCTGGTAAACTGATACAGGCCATCACTAGCCTGAAACGCTGTGTATGGTTTATCTTCATTCCTAAAAGGGACTTGATGATAGGCACTCTGTAGATCAATTGTGCTAAACACATAGTAAATGAGCAATTTTGTTCACTGTATCGTCCCAAATTTGAGGTAGAGGGTAAACCCATCAAGAAGTGTAAATTTTTGATTGTCTCAGAGTAATCGATAGCCCAGTCCCCCGTTTCCTATAACCATCTTTAACAACAACAACCTGTGCACGCCAAGGGGAATCACTCGGTTCTATAATACCCTCCTTCAGCAGCCTCTGAGTTTTCTTTCTCAATGAACATCCGATCCTCATAAGAAAGCGGCGTGACTTAGCTGATATAGGATGGCAATCCGCGGTAAGATTTGCAAACAGCTTTGGTGGTCTACCTTAAAGTGCTAAGTCACAGACAACAAGAGGAGGCAGTTCACCTCCCATATGTTTAAAGGGGACACTACCATGCAGCTTCTGAAAGTCCTGACCAAGGATAACATCAGAGCACAGTTTGGCAGAATAGCTAAATGTACATCTTGATAATCCTTTCCATTAACTCTGAGATTTACCTTACAAAACCCTAAGGTCCTGAAAAGAGAGAGATGTTGATGCCATGGAAACGGTACCTGATGAGTGGATGTAGAAGTCAAGGAAAAGGGCCCTTTAACTAAGTCAAGGTTGATGAAACTCTCTGACTGCCACTAACAAAAAAGAACCATCTACTTCTGTTCCTTTGATGAATACTTTCACAACTGCCTTTGACAGTGAATTTGGAGTAGCCACAGAATCACTGTTGCTAAGAGTCGCATGATCACTGGAATGTGTGGAGGCACTAGCTCTTTTTGATGCCTTAGCACGACATACTTAGCAAAGTGACCTTTCTTGTGGCATTTAAGGCACATTGCTTCACGAGCAGACACTTTTTTGGGCGTGGATTTTCTTGAAAAACCAAAAAGAAACACACCGTACCTCTGCTGCTGCCACAGAGGGCCAGGTTCCACAGTAACTTCATTGCAAGAGTCTGGTCAGGAATTGCAGCACTTACCACTCGAGAAGGCTGAGTGGGACTGTATACTTCAGAATTCTTCTGGGGTGAATCTAGACTCTTGCCTGGTCAAAGGCAGCGGCTAAATCGAAAAGTTTTATTCTCCAATAAACGTGCCTTATTATTGGTGATTGCAGGCCACTGATAAAAGCATCCCTGATGGACTCTTCACAATATTGAGCAGCTGTCCCCTGCTTGGAAGTGACAGCCTTACCTAAAATTTTCAGTGCTTGAAAGTATTCCTCTAAGGATTCATCAACTGCTGGCGGCGAGTTGCAAGGCGATAGCGTGCAAAGATTTCATTTGTAGGTTTTAAAAAACTGAGACTTGAGGGTTTTGATAGCATCTTCGTAGGTATTACACCTCAGAAATGCCTCGTATATCTTTGGTGACACAAAATTGATGAGCAGACTTAGTTTTTCAGATCTTCTTTAGGAAGGGCTCCTAAGAATTTTTCGAAAGTCTTAAACCAGTGCTTCCATTCTGAGCAGCCGTTGATAAGCTGGGGTCAAGTCTAGCCTCCAGTTTCCCGTAAACGCTCCATGTTGTGATGTAGTCTAGCGCAGGATCACCACCAGGTAGCCCAGGATTCTATGTTCAATAAATTGTTGTGATAGAAACACAGGCCTTATCTCTAGGCTTTATTGAACATAGAATCTTCATAGTACTTCTGCAACAACAAAATATAATGACATACATCAATAACGGCTTCTACAGGGGTGGTGATGTCTTGCATATGTCATAGAAAGTTATAAACAGGGCCCCATATTTAAACTCCACCAAAAATTTAACTGCATCACGATAAATGGATAAGAGGAGAGAATCACACACCATGTTTGGGGCCCATGACACACACCAAACTTTGTTGTTGTTGGGCCACGGAGGTGGGCAGTATTTCCGCTGCTGCTCCCACAGCCAGAAACCCACCATTGCTAAACTCACAAACTAGTATTTAGTCACTTTGCCTATACCAACTTACCTCAAATTTTAATATTATAAATAAAGAATTAAACTAAGTCTGCCGAAATGCCTACCCATGCTAGGCGTCAGTGTACCCTCCCAATCATTATTTAACCCAAAATTTTAAACCACAAAAAAAACAACCAAATTCTGTAAATTCAAAATTGTAATCTTTATAGAGAATAACTTTGAAAGAATAATTTGAATTGAATTAATTTAAGTTCTACCTGCCTGAGGAGCCCCCTCTTATCTGCTACCTGCCTGAGACACCTCTCTAATCTGTTTCCTGATGAGGAGCATCTCCAACTTCTTCCTGCCTGAGACCACCTCTCTTAATACTTCCTGCTGAGGACCACCTCCCTTTCTAGATCTCTTCTTGCCAAGGACACTTTTCTAATCTGCTTCCTGCCAAGGACACTCCTCTAGATCTGTTTCTGCCGAAAGGGGCACCTCTCTAGATCTGCTACCTGCCTGAGAAGCACTCTCTAGATCTGCTTCCTGCATGAGGAGCACCTCTCTAGATCTGCTTCCTGCCTAGAGACACCTTCTAATCTGCTTCCTGCGTGAGGAACACCTCTCTTGATCTGCTTCTCCTGTGGAACCCTCTCTCTAGATCTGCACCTTCCTGAGGCACCTCTCAAATTTGCTTCCGCATGAGGGACACCCTTAGATTCTCCCTCCGGGGACCCTCTCTGTCTGTTTCCTGCATGGGGAGCACCTCTCTAATCGCTTCCTCCTGAGGAACACCTCCTAGACTGTTTTCCCTCCCCAGGAAAAACCTCTCTAGATTTTCTTCCTGCCCGGGAACACCTCTCAGTCTGCTACCGGCCTGAGGAGCACCTCTCTAAGTGCTTCCTGCATGGGGAGCAACTCTCTAGATCTGCTTCCTCCGAGGAACACCTAATCTAGACTCTTTCCGCCTGAAAAAAACCTCTCTGATCTGCTACCCTGCCTGGGGAGCATTTCTCAGATCTTTTCCTGCATGGGGAAACCCTCTCTAGATCTGCTTTTTCCTGGGGAAAACCCCTTCAAGATCTGTTTCCTGCCTGAGGAACACCTTTTCTGATTGCTACCTGCCTGAGGGCACTTCTAGTTTGCTTCCTTGCCTGGGGAACCACCTTTTTAGATCTCCCTTCCTCCCTAAAGGAAACACCTTTTTGATCTGTTTCCGGCTGGGGGGCACCTTCTTGATCTGCTACCTGCCTGAGGAATCTCTGGGACTGCTTCCCCCGAAAAACCCCTTTTTTGATCGGGTTTCCTGCCTGGGGAACATTTCCCCTTGATTGTTTCCTCCTGAGGAACCTTTTAAAACTGCTTGTGTAAAACCCCAAATTTTAGATTTTCTTCCTCCCGGGTGGAACACCTCTTAAAAATTGTTTCCCTCCCTGGGGAAAACCCCATCTCTAACCCTTTTTCCTGCCGGGGAAACCCCCTTTTCTAGATCTGTTTCCCTTTGCCTGGGGAACACCTCCCCAAGTTGCTTCTGTGGGGGCCCCTTTCTAAAATCCTCCCTGCCTGGGAAAGCCCCTCTTAGCCCTGCTTCCTGCCTGGGAGCACCTCTTTTAGATTGTTTCCTGGGGAAAACCTTTCTAATTGCTTCCTCTGAGGAGCCCCTTCTAGATCTGTTTCCTCCCTGAGGAGCACCTTCTAGTTTTTTTTCCTTTGTGGGGAACACCCCTTTAAAATTGCTTCCTCTGGGGAGCACCTCTCAAGTTCTGTTTATCCCTGAGGGGGCCCCTTTCTTGGGATTTTTTTCCTCCCTGGGGAAACACCTTCTCTAAAACTGTTTCCGGCCTGGGGAAAACACCCTCGATCGGGTTTATGCCTGAGGACATTTCCCCAAGATCTGTTTCCCTGGGAAACCCCCCTTTTAGATCTCCCCTCCTGGGGAAACCCTCTTTTGGGATCGGGTTTCCTGCCTGGGGGAAGCCCCTTTTCTCAATTTCTGTTTCCCTGCCTGGGAGCACCTCCCCTAGATTGTTTCCTCCCTGAGGAGCACCTCTTTAGACCCTGCCCTCCCTGGGGAAAGCCCCTCTCTAAAAATCTGCTTTCCCTGAGGAGCACCTCCCCTAATTTTCTTCCTGCTGGGGGGCCCCTTTCTTTAGATTTTTGTTTCCTTTCCGAGGAGCACCTTCTTAGATCTCCCTACCTGCCGAAACCCTTCTTAGATCTGTTTCCCTCCCTGAGGAGCCCCTCTTTTAGATCTGCTTCCTCCCTGGGAAACACCTTTTCTAAAATCTGTTTCCCAGCCGAGGGGGAAACTCTTAATCTGCTTCCTGCCTGAGGAGCCCTCTCTAGATTGCTTCCTGCCTGGGGAAACCCCTCTCCCCGTTTGGGTACCGCCTGAGGAAAACCTCTCTAGATCTGTTCCCTTTTGCCGGGGAAGCACCTCCCTCTAGATGTGTTTTCCTGCCTGGGGAGCACCTCTTTTTAGATCGGTTTCTGCCTGGGGGCCCCTCTTTTGATCTGCCCCCCTCCCCTGAAAAAAACCTCCTTAAAATTGTTTCCTCCCAGAGGAGCCCCTCTTAGTCTCCTTTTTTCCCTGGGGAGCACCCCCTTTTGATCTGTTTCTCCCTGAAAAACACCTCTTTTAAATTGTTTCCTGTTTGGGAAACCTCTCTGGGATCTTTTTCCCCTTAAATAGCACCTCTCTAGATCGCTTCCTCCTGGGAACACCTCTCTAAATCTGTTTCCTCCCTGGGGAAACACCTCTTTAACTGTTTCCTGCCTGGGGGACCCTCTCTAATCTGTTCCCGGGCCTGGGGAACACCTCTTTTATTGCAAACCTGCCTGGGGGAACCCCTTCTTAGTTGCTTTTTTCCCCGGGGAGCCCCTTTTTAGATTGTTTCCTGCCTGGGAGAATCTCTAGATTCCCTTCCTGCCTGGGGATCACCCCCTCTCTGATGGGTTTCCCTTGGGCCGGGGACCCCTTCTTAGTTTGGGGTTCCTGCTGAGGGCACCTTTCAGATTGTTTCCGGGCCTGGGACATTTCTTTAAAATTCCCCCCCTCCCTAGGGCATTTCTCTAACCCGGGTTCCCCCTGAGGAGCCCCCTCCTAGACGTTTCCTGCCGAAAACCCCCTCTTAAGCTCCTCCCGGGGTGCCCTTCTAATCTTTTCCGGCTGAGGAGAAACCTCCTAGATCGGGCTTCCTGCCTGAAAAACCCCTTTCCCCTAAAACTCCCTTCCTGCCGGGGGGAACCCTCTCAGTTCTCCCTTCCCTCCCGGGGGGAGCCCCCTCTCTTAGATCTGTTTCCCTCCCTAAGGGCATCTTTTAGATCGCTACCTGCCTGGGGAACCCCCCTTCCTAGTCTGTTTCCCTTTCCCTGAGGAGCCCACTCTCTAAAAAAATCTTTTTCCTGCCTAAGGAGCCCTCTCTAGATCTGTTCCTGCCGAGGGCACCTCTCTAGATCTGTTCCTCCCTGAGGACCCACCTCTTGATCTGTTTCCTGCTGGGGAGCACCTCTCTAGATTGTTCCCTCCCTGGGGAAGCCCCTCTCTAGATCTGCCCCCTGCCGGGAGCACCTTTAGATTTGTTCCGGGCCTGAGGGCACCTCTCTTAATTGTTTTCCTGCCTGAGGAGCCCCTTTAAAACTCTTCCCCCAGAGGAAAGCACCTTTAGATCTCTTTCCTGGGGAAAACCTTTCGATCGGGTTTCCTTTGGAGGAGTAACCTCTTTTAAAATTCTTTCCCTCCCTGAGGACACCTTTTTAATTTAAAGAAATTTTGCTTTCCTGCCTGGGAGCACCTCTTAGATCGTTCCTGCCTGGGGAGCATTTTTAATCGTTTTCCTGCCTGGGGAACCTCTCTAGATCTTTTTCCCTCCAAAAGGAAAACCCCCTTTTTTTGATCGGGTTTCCTTCCCTGAGGACCCCTTTTAAATTTTCCTTTCCCTGGGGAAACCCCTTCTCTAAAATCTGTTTCCTTCCCTTTAGGAACCCCTCCTAGATCTGTTCCTCCCCTGGGGAAAGCATTTCTCTAGATTTTGCTACCCCTTGGGAAAACCCCCTTTTGATTTGCCCCCCTCCCTGAGGAGCCCCTTTTTAGATTGCTCCCGGGTTTAGGAACCCCTCTATAGATTGCTTCTCCCTGAGGACACCTCCCCTTAAAATCTGTTTTCCTGCCTGAAAACCCCTTTTTAGACCCGTTTCCTCCCTGGGGAGCACCTCTTTTTAGATCTGTTTTCCTGCCTGAAGAAACCTTTTTAGATCTGCTCCTGTAAGGAGAAACCTCTTAAAATTGCTTCCTGCCGGGGGAGCCCCTTCAAGCTCTGGTACCTCCCTGAGGGCACCCCTTTAGATTGCTACCCCTGGCCGAAAACTTTTCGATCGTTTCCCTGCTTGAGGAGCACCTCATTTAGATTTTGCTTCCTCCCTAAGGGCCCCTCTCTTAGGCTGTTTTCCTGCAAAGGAGCACCCTTATATCGGGTTTTCCTGCCTGGGGAACACCTCTCTTGATCGGGTACCTCCCGAGGAGCACCTCCAAAATTTCTGCTTCCTCCCCTGAGGAGCCCCTTTTCTCTAGATTGCTTCCTGCCTGGGAGCCCCTTTCTTGATCTGCAAATTGCCTGAGGAACACCTCTCTGGATCTGCTTCCTGCCTGGGGAAACCCTCCTCTAGGTGCGCCTCCCTGAGGAGCCCCCCCCCTAAAATTGCTTCCCCCTTTGGGGAGAAACCTCTCTCTAGATCTGCTTCCTCCCTGAGGGCCCCTCTCTCTAGTTTGTTCCCTGCCTGGGAAAACCCCTTTCTAGATGTGCTTCCTGCCTATTAACCCCACCCTTTTTAGACCTGCCCCCTTGCCTGGGGAGCCCTCTCAAGATTCCCTTCCTGCCTGGGGAAACCTCTCTCTAGATCTGTTTCCCCTGCCTAGGAGCCCCTCTCTGATCTCTTTTCCCTGGGGAGCACCTCTCTCTAGTTGTTCCTGCCTGGGAGCACCTCTCTAGATCTGTCCCTGTTAAAGGGCACCTCTCTGGATCTGCTTCCTGCCGAGGAGCACCTCCCCTAGATTGCTCCCTTTCCTGAGGAGCACCTCTCTAATTGCTACCTCCCCTGAGGGCCCCTCTCTAGCCGCTTCCCTCCCTTTTAGGGAAACCTCTCTAGACCTGTTTCCCTCCCTGAGGGCCCCTTTCTCTAGTTTGGGCTTTGTGAGGAGACCTCTCTAGCCCTGCTTCCTGCCTGAGGAGCACCTTCTGATGTGCTTCCTCCCTGAGGGCCCTCTCTAGTCTGTTCCTCCGGGGGGACCTCTCTAGCCTGCTCCCTCCCTGGGGAGCCCTTTCTTAGATTGCTTCTCCTAAAGGAAAGACCTCTCTAATCGAAAACCCTCCCCTGGGGGCCCCTCTCTAGATTGCTATCTGCCTAAAGGAGAAACCTTCTGATCTGTTTCCCTGCCTGAGGAAACCCTCTAGCCCGTTTCCCTCCCTGAGGGGGACCTCTCTAGTTGCTATGCCTGGGAGCCCTCTCTGGATTGCTTCCTCCCTTGAGAAAAACTTAAACCAATCCCCTGCTTGGTTTTTTTTGTTCGTATTTAAATTGTTTTTTTGGTAAGTATATTTCTTTGGGTGTTTTCGAAACAAAAACTTCAGAAAAACTCTTTTGTAACTCTGTTCACAGAGAAATTGTCAGATTTTGGTGATTTTTGACTTTACCCGGGGTTTGTTTTACAGATACACTCCGATTCATCCCTAACAACAATTAACCATTCAGCCCCCCCCTTTCCCCCCAAAACAATGTTTGCAGTCGAACGTAATACAACCCGCACACTCCCCCAATTTAAAATTTCTAAACCTGCCCCACCATACAAAACTTTCCAATTTATCACTGCACCTATTACAAAATAAACATTAACTCTGATTTAACCTCCCCCAAACTTTCCCAAAATCAAAAAAAAAACATGACCATAACCCCAAGGGGAAAACAGATAAACTTTTTTAAGATAAGATAAGATTTCGTTCGGATTTTTAACCCCGGAGGGTTAGCCACCCAGGATAACCCAAGAAAGTCAGTGCGTCATCGAGGACTGTCTAACTTATTTCCATTGGGGTCCTTAATCTTGTCCCCCAGGATGCGACCCACACCAGTCGACTAATACCCAGGTACCTATTTGCTGCTAGGTGAACAGGACAACAGGAGTAAGGAAACGTGTCGAAATGTTTCCACCCGCCGGGAATCGAACCCGGGCCCTCCGTGTGTGAAGCGGGAGCTGTAGCCACCAGGCCACCGGGCCACGCTATGCAAACACTCAATGCACATAAAAGGCCCTAAAATCTGGAATTCATTACCTGTAAATATAAAAGAAACACTACCTATTTATAAATTCAAGTCTCCTCTCAAAGATCACTTACTCACCCAAAACCAAATAAATACTGAATAACTGAACCTTATAAATTGTATATCTTAAATGTTTCTCACAATTATATCACATTAATGTTAAACCTAAGACCCAATCTAACTTAGTTATTTTTTAAATACACTACCTAACAGAATACTCCATTCTACTGAATGTTTACCTGGAGTTTACCTGGAGAGAGTTCCGGGGGTCAACGCCCCCGCGGCCCGGTCTGAGACCAGGCCTCCTGGTGGATCAGAGCCTGATCAACCAGGCTGTTGCTGCTGGCTGCACGCAAACCAACATACGAGCCACAGCCCGGCTGATCCGGAACTGACTTTAGGTGCTTGTCCAGTGCCAGCTTGAAGACTGCCAGGGGTCTGTTGGTAATCCCCCTTATGTGTGCTGGGAGGCAGTTGAACAGTCTCGGGCCCCTGACACTTATTGTATGGTCTCTTAACGTGCTAGTGACACCCCTGCTTTTCATTGGGGGGATGGTGCATCGTCTGCCAAGTCTTTTGCTTTCGTAGTGAGTGATTTTCGTGTGCAAGTTCGGTACTAGTCCCTCTAGGATTTTCCAGGTGTATATAATCATGTATCTCTCCCTCCTGCGTTCCAGGGAATACAGGTTTAGTAACCTCAAGCGCTCCCAATAATTGAGGTGTTTTATCTCCGTTATGCGCGCCGTGAAAGTTCTCTGTATATTTTCTAGGTCGGCAATTTCACCTGCCTTGAAAGGTGCTGTTAGTGTGCAGCAATATTCCAGCCTAGATAGAACAAGTGACCTGAAGAGTGTCATCATGGGCTTGGCCTCCCTAGTTTTGAAGGTTCTCATTATCCATCCTGTCATTTTTCTAGCAGATGCGATTGATACAATGTTATGGTCCTTGAAAGTGAGATCCTCCGACATGATCACTCCCAGGTCTTTGACGTTGGTGTTTCGCTCTATTTTGTGGCCAGAATTTGTTTTGTACTCTGATGAAGATTTAATTTCCTCATGTTTACCATATCTGAGTAATTGAAATTTCTCATCGTTGAACTTCATATTGTTTTCTGCAGCCCACTGAAAGATTTGGTTGATGTGTGCCTGGAGCTTTGCAGTGTCTGCAATGGAAGACACTGTCATGCAGATTCGGGTGTCATCTGCAAAGGAAGACACGGTGCTGTGGCTGACATCCTTGTCTATGTCGGATATAAGGATGAGGAACAAGATGGGAGCGAGTACTGTGCCTTGTGGAACAGAGCTTTTCACCGTAGCTGCCTCGGACTTTACTCTGTTGACGACTACTCTCTGTGTTCTGTTAGTGAGGAAATTATAGATCCATCGACCGACTTTTCCTGTTATTCCTTTAGCACGCATTTTGTGCGCTATTACGCCATGGTCACACTTGTCGAAGGCTTTTGCAAAGTCTGTATATATTACATCTGCATTCTTTTTGTCTTCTAGTGCATTTAGGACCTTGTCGTAGTGGTCCAATAGTTGAGACAGACAGGAGCGACCTGTTCTAAACCCATGTTGCCCTGGGTTGTGTAACTGATGGGTTTCTAGATGCGTGGTGATCTTGCTTCTTAGGCCCCTTTAAAAGATTTTTTTGATAGGGGATGTTAGTGCTATTGGTTTGTAGTTTTTGTTTTGCTTTATTCCCCCTTTTTTGTGGAGTGGGCTTGTCTGTTTTGTTAGTAACTGGGGGACGACCCCGTGTCCATGCCCCCTTCATGGAGGGAAAAAGGCTGTGATGGGGGCTTCTTGCATTTTGATGAACCGAGTTCCATGGTTGGCCCGGGGGAGAGTGCATGGGCATGTATTTATCGCCTGTTCGAAGTCAATGCATGAACCTTGGGGGTGGGTGCCTGGTGGCTAAAGCTCCCACTTCACCCCGGGGGGCCCCGGGTTCGTCCCGGGGGTGGAAACATTCGAACGTTCCTTTAACCTGTTTTGTTCACCTAGCAGCAAGTAGGTACCTGGGTGTTAGCGATGGTGGGGGTCGATCCTGGGGGAAAAGATTAAGGCCCCCAAGGGAAAAATAAGTTAGACGCCCTCGATGACGCACTGACTTTCTTGGGTATCCGGGGGGGTAAACCTCGGGGTTAAAAACCCGAACGAAATCTTATCTTTTTTTATGCCTGTCTTTGTAATTCTTTTGTGCTTTATAGTTATCTGTTTACAATATGTTTTATCATGATTTATCATTGCTTATTTCTTAAATTAATTTTAAGCCTGCCGTAATGTTGCATAAAGGGCTTTGGGGTGCTCTTACCTGTATTTTTTGTACCTTGTTGTTGTTAAATTATTAAAAAAAATAATTAAATAAATAAATAAATAAATAAATAAAAATATTAATAATAAAAATAATAATAAAAAATAATAAATTAAAAATAATATAATAAAATAATAATAATAATGATATCTTTATTTATTTCAACGCTTAAAGTTCCTAAACCTGTTTTTCCCTGGAAGCAGGCGGGAGGTAAATGATTATATACATCTGGAAAACCTAGGGGACTGTACCGAATTTGCACACGAAAATACCCTCGAAAAGAAAAAAGATCGGGCAGACGTGCAAACCCCCCCAATGAAAAGCAGGGGTGTCATAGCACGTTAAGAGAAAAAACTCAAAAAGTGTCGGGGGGCCCAAGTGCTAAACTGCCTCCCAGCATAAAAAAGGGGGGATTATAATAGACCCCTGGCAGTCTTCAAGCGGCACTGGAAACCCTTTAAAAGTCGGTACTGACAACCGGGCTGTGGTTCGTACTTTGGAGCGTGCAGCCAGCGTAACAGCCTGGTTGATCGGGCCCCTGTCCCCCATGAGGCCTGGTCACAGCCGGGCCGCGGGGGCGTTAAACCCCCCGGAAAAAACTCTTGAGGTAAACCCCGGTAACATACAGGGTTTACAGGCCTAGTGACATCAGTGCTTCTATAATGAAAGCCCTTGTTATGTGAGCTTTGGGGAAAATTAGATCAGGCCCCAGGATGCGCCCCACACCAGTGACTAACACCCGGTCCCATTTTTGATACGGAGTTTAGGGAAAAAGGGTTTGGGGGTCAATCCCCCTGCGGCCCGGCGGCCCAAGCTCATGGTGGATCAGGGTTGATAAACCAGGTTCTTATGCGGGCCGATGAAAGGAAGCGTGCCCCTGCAAAAAGTCTTTGTTTAGACCCATCATGTATTTTACTTGTGCAAACTTATTTCTCTCCCTGGCGAGAAATTTCTTTTTGAGCTTTGCTTTAACAAGTGTTTTAAAGGAAGGGATTATAGAAATGAGCTTCTTGGGAAAAAACTTTGGTATGTGATATTAAATAAAACAAATCCCCCAGGAGGGGGAATGCTTTTTTCCCTACAGTGATAAGTTCATGGTTATAAAATTAATGAAATTGCCGTTATCAGTTATTTAGTTTTTTGTATTTACTTCTAGACACTTGTAGTTTCATTGTGACAGTGGCTGGTTCATTTTCAACTTCTATTACCGAGTACTTTGTTAATCTAAACATCCTATCACTGAAACTAAAAATCCAAGCCCCTTCCCATATTAAAAACCCTTTGTAGTTTTTGGGACACCCAAAAATTTTCTGAGAGATCATTTTGCTTTAACCAAGGGCGGAGGAATTTTCTTAGCAATATCAACATGGGAGCAGAAAAAATTAAGGACCTAACATAGGCTATGTACATCATTCTCACGATTATAAATTAGCCCCTAGTTGGGGTTGTAGCCGAAAACAGCTTTGAGAACTTTACCTTCTTTGTATTTCTTATTTAGTTGTGGTATAGTGGATTTGTTAAGGGTACTGTGGAAAATACTGTATATATTTTCCAGAAATTCAGTATTTATATGTAAATAGATGCCCATACTGTATTTAATAATATTTATGTCTTAGAAAACGGAAAAACCTGCGTCTGCGCAGACGAGACTCGCCATCTTGGTTTTGAATTGGATACAACGTTAGTGTAATGGGAAGGAATTTTCGTGCTCTAGAAGTTAAAATTGGGCTGACACCTCTCAAATAGGAGGCGAAATTGTTGGATGTGCATTCCTGCATAACTGGAGTGGAACCACAGTCGATGGCCTCCACTCCAAACCAACAGATACAGATACTAATGCCGGAAAAAAAATCCCCCCCCAGTACCAACAATACCACAAGTCCGATAACATTCTTCTTTGCAAATATACAGGGTCTAAAGCCAGCAACAAACAACAAAATACCTTTCATCCGTGGACTGCTTGCAGAGGCAAAGGCAATGTTCGCAGCTTTCACTGAGACCCACATAAAGGATCACTTGGACAACGAAATATGGATCCCAGGTTACAACCTATACAGATGTGACAGAGTGAACAGGCAAAAGGGGGGGGTTGGCCTGTACATTGCAGAGTCACTTGTTTGCACAAAACTGCTTAATGCCTCAAATGATGTAGTGGAAGTTTTAGCAGTAAAGGTCGAGAACCAAAACCTAGTCATTGTGGTAGTCTACAAGCCTCCGGATGCAACATCCCAGCAATTCCAGGAACAGCTGTTAAAAATTGACCACTGTCGGGGAAAATCTTCCAGCTCCTGCACCCAACATCTTGCTCCTGGGGGATTTCAACTTAAGGCACCTAAAATGGAGGAATATAGCAAATAATATTGTTGCAGTAATAACACCAGGAGGCAGCTCTGATGAAAACTCACACTCACACGAGCTTTTAAATCTCTGCACAAAATTCAATTTAAACCAGCAAATAATAGAGCCTACTAGACTGGAGAATACACTAGACCTCATCTTCACTAACAATGATGATCTGATAAGAAATGTCACCATATCAAAAACAATATACTCAGATCACAACATAATTGAGGTTCAGACATGTATGCGTGGAGCCCCAGACCGACAAAATGAGACTAGTCACGAGGGAGCATTCACCAAATTCAACTTCAATAACAAAAACATAAAGTGGGACCAAGTAAACCAAGTCCTAACCGATATAAGCATGGAAGATACACTAAGCAACACAGACCCCAACTTATGCCTTGAACAGATTAACTCGGTGGCACTCGATGTATGCACAAGGCTTATTCCTCTAAGAAAAAGGAGGAGTAGATGTAAAATAGAAAGAGACAGGCGCTCCCTTTACAGGCGACGGAAAAGAATAACAGAGCGGCTAAAAGAGGTCAATATATCTGAAATGCGTAGGGAGACACTGGTCAGAGAAATAGCAAGCATCGAACTTAAGCAAAAAGAATCCTTTAGGAGTCAGGAATCGCGGGAAGAACTAAAAGCCATAAATGAAATCGAAAGAAACCCAAAGTATTTCTTCTCCTATGCCAAATCAAAATCGAGAACAACGTCCAGTATTGGGCCCCTACTTAAACAAGATGGGTCCTACACAGATGACAGCAAGGAAATGAGTGAGCTACTCAAGTCCCAATATGACTCAGTTTTTAGCAAGCCGCTAACCAGACTGAGAGTCGAAGATCAAAATGAATTTTTTATGAGAGAGCCACAAAATTTGATTAACACAAGCCTATCGATGTTATCCTGACGCCAAATGACTTCGAACAGGCGATAAATGACATGCCCATGCACTCTGCCCCAGGGCCAGACTCATGGAACTCTGTGTTCATCAAGAACTGCAAGAAGCCCCTATCACGAGCCTTTTCCATCCTATGGAGAGGGAGCATGGACACGGGGGTCGTCCCTCAGTTCTAAAAACAACAGACATACCCCCCACTCCACAAAGGGGGGCAGTAAAGCAATAGCAAAGAACTACAGACCAATAGCACTAACATCCCATATCATAAAAATCTTTGAAAGGGTCCTAAGAAGCAAGATCACCACCCATCTAGAAACCCATCAGTTACACAACCCAGGGCAACATGGGTTTAGAACAGGTCGCTCCTGTCTGTCTCAACTATTGGATCACTACGACAAGGTCCTAAATGCACTAGAAGACAAAAAGAATGCAGATGTAATATATACAGACTTTGCAAAAGGGCCTTCGACAAGTGTGAAACCCTGGCGTAATAGCGCACAAAATGCGTGCTAAAGGAATAACAGGAAAAGTCGGTCGATGGATCTATAATTTCCTCACTAACAGAACACAGAGAGTAGTCGTCAACAGAGTAAAGTCCGAGGCAGCTACGGTGAAAAGCTCTGTTCCACAAGGCACAGTACTAGCTCCCCTCTTGTTCCTCATCCTCATATCCGACATAGACAAGGATGTCAGCCACAGCACCATGTCTTCCTTTGCAGATGACACCCGAATCTGCATGACAGTGTCTTCCATTTGCAGACACTGCAAGGCTCCAGGCGGACATCAACCAAATCTTTCAGTGGGCTGCGGAAAACAATATGAAGTTCAACGATGAGAAATTTCAATTACTCAGATATGGTAAACATGAGGAAATTAAATCTTCATCAGAGTACAAAACAAACTCTGGCCACAAAATAGAGCGAAAACACCAACGTCAAAGACTGGGAGTGATTATGTCGGAGGATCTCACCTTCAAGGACCATAACATTGTATCAATCGCATCTGCTAGAAAAATGACAGGATGGATAATGAGAACCTTCAAAACTAGGGAGGCCAAGCCCATGATGACACTCTTCAGGTCACTTGTTCTATCTAGGCTGGAATATTTGCTGCACTCTAACAGCACCTTTCAAGGCAGGTGAAATTGCCGACCTAGAAAATGTACAGAGAACTTTCACGGCCCGCATAACGGAGATAAAACACCTCAATTACTGGGGGCGCTTGAGGTTTCTAAACCTGTATTCCCCGGAACGCAGGAGGGAGAGATACATGATTATATACACCTGGAAAATCCTAGAGGGACTAGTACCCAACTTGCACACGAAAATCACTCACTACGAAAGCAAAAGACTTGGCAGACGATGCACCATCCCCCCAATGAAAAGCAGGGGTGTCACTAGCACGTTAAGAGACCATACAATAAGTGTCAGGGGCCCGAGACTGTTCAACTGCCTCCCAGCATACATAAGGGGGATTACCAACAGACCCCTGGCAGTCTTCAAGCTGGCACTGGACAATCACCTAAAGTCAGTTCCTGATCAGCCGGGCTGTGGCTCGTACGTTGGTTTGCGTGCAGCCAGCAGCAACAGCCTGGTTGATCAGGGGCTGATCCACCAGGAGGCCTGGTCACAGACCGGGCCGCGGGGGCGTTGACCCCCGAAACTCTCTCCAGGTAAACTCCAGGTAACTTGAGATATCAGGCGACTGGACAAGACAGCTCCAGGAACCTCAGATAAGCTCTCTAGATTTGTGTGTAATTCTGGCCAGCATTATTTTCATAGATTTAGTTAGAGTGAGGTTTTCTGAGTATGATACACATTAATCTCCAGTCAAATTGGTGAGTGATATTAAGATATATTTTCCTTCTGTTATGTAATTGTGTATATATATAAAACCATTTATTATTTTTAATATACAGTCCACAAATTTATATATTTACCAGTATTCCTGGTGTATGTATAATTCATTGGTAATTAATAGGTCCAGAGCAACTTGTGGATATGACAGTGGTAGGTATCGAAGGGGGACATTTTTGCGACCTAGGTGTCCCAAATTCCTACTTGTCTATGTAACACTGATAAATAATAATTATCTATGTTCATTTACTGTTATGTATATAATGATACATCAGATAAATGCATTTTTCCACAGGTACATCTACACTAAGATATCTGTAAGTTTTAACGTAGGTAATGTTTTCATCCTGCAAATAGATGGGTGGGGGATGTCGTTTGCTTGTTAATAACTTTGTTTTAGAGGAAGATATTATGAGGCCTAGTCGATTACAAATTGAGTGAACTTCATTAAGAATGGTACTCATTTTCTTATGCCCTGTTGTGTGGATCATGATGTCATCAGCATAGTTTATAGCAATATGTTTAGGTGAGGCAGGAAGAGCATTTAGGAGACCATTAATCAGAATATTAAATAGCATGGGACTGAGAACTCCTCCCTGCGGTGTACCTATTGACATTTCTCTTTTAAAGCCTTGACAGGTATCTAATATTATTATCCAGCAGTTCAAGTAGTTCATGTAGTATAACTGTTCTGTTCGCAATATCAAATGCAGATTTCCCCCTACCATAGAGGTAGGGGAAAAGTTGGTGTCTGATTCTGTGGTACAGATTGTTAAGTATCATTCTTTCAAAAGTTTTACAAAGACAACTAGTTAAGGAGATCGGCCTAAATGTATCAGGCTGTTGGGGCTTAGGGATAGGCACAATGAGACTATTGGTCCAGGAAGTAGAAAGAACTCCCTCAGTGTAACTGGTATTATACAGCGTCAACAAAGGGTTACCAGGCACGTGTCTTAGAGTTCTGAGAATATCATAGGTTATATCATCCTTTCCAATAGCAGTTGATCGACCTTTAGTTAATGCATTATCTAATTCATACTCGGTGAAGAGACAATCACTCTCATCAGTATTTTGGCTCATAAAATTAATCAGTTTCAACATTCAAAACCACTCTCTATATTTTTTCTAATATGAGATGGAAGGTTTTCATGCCTGGATGTTTTGGACCACTCATTTATGAGGTCATTTGCATTTTCAAGAGGAAAGGGATGAGCAACTTTGCCAGTCTTTTCCTGGTTATTTTATTTATACCTTTCCAAGCCAAACTTAAAGGGGTAGACCTATTTAATCCACTAACAAATTGCTCCCATTCTTGTTTTCTGTTCCTTGCATTTGTTAGTGCAGCTTGGAACGCTCATCGAAGCAGAAAGACCAGATGTAGTTCTACTAAATAGCACATGCCTACAGGCACACCAACGCATCCGACACTTTGGCTATACCACCAGACAATCCCCACACGACCCACACGATGGAGTTGCCATCCTGGTCAACTCCACCATTAGACATGAATTCCTACCACTCCATTTCACACATCAACATTCTCTAGCTGCCAGACTACACACTCAACTAGGACCCCTCATATTCTTCACCACTTACGCTAGACCCAACACAGCCATCAGTGCACACGACCTATCTCTCGTCTTCAACCACACCAACATTCCCTCCTACCTGTTGGCAGACAGAATACTAAAAACACCCCGCTTTCAACCCAACTCCACCAACCAAATAGGCACACAAAATACATAACTTCTCAAACCACAAACATTACGGCACCTAGGTCCATAATTCAACACCTTCATGGGCACCAAGGAAAAGGGGGAAACCTGACTAATACTCGAAAACAGAGCCAGCACTCCCCTGCAACACTACATAGCCCCGGGCCCCACCCTGTATTTGACCCATTTCCATCATACTAACATCTCGACAAACCAATTTGTTTTCCCTACACCCCCAAAACCCAGATACA
Source organism: Cherax quadricarinatus (assembly GCF_026875155.1). Taxonomy (NCBI): domain Eukaryota; kingdom Metazoa; phylum Arthropoda; class Malacostraca; order Decapoda; family Parastacidae; genus Cherax; species Cherax quadricarinatus. The sequence goes on from NC_069399.1 coordinate 34,778,495, forward strand.
AGAAGGCCAATTGGAGCCCTTCCCCAAAACACCTCAACAACACAAATGCGAACTTGACTACAACAAAAAACCAATCACAGATAGAACAAATCGATACCACCCTTGAGACAAAAAAACTGCAACCAAACGGCGTACCCACAAAGAACACCCCATTAGAACTCTTTTACCCCCTAAACCAAAACCCAAAAGACTCTTAATTCCTAACCGTTTCCGCCTCACACACACAGATTCAACCCAGGTAGACGGGACCTCACAAACCTCAGGAAAAATATTTCAAGCCTGGAGCGGGGACCAAACACCCATTGGCGGATCTACACCAGGCAAATGAGCAATGCAAAAAGACCCAAAACTTTCTGGAACTTCATCAATAAACCCGAGGAAACAACAACCAAAAACAAATTCGAAACATCACCCACGACAACAGAAACATCACTGGACCCAAAAAACAAAAAAAACATTTCAAGGAAATTTGGGAGAATATTTTCCACCCACACTTCCATTTACCAACCCCTCCCACATACAAAAAACAAATAGCCAATGGAACACTGAAAAACGTCACCTAACGGTCCCAGACAGGTCATAAACTTTACTCACCATGCCACTCGGAACTGGACCCCCCCACACGCCTTGACTTTAAAAAAAAAATTCGGGCCCTCCCCCCAAAACCCCCCGGGGAGCTCTGGCATCAACCACTCAAAAAATACCCCCCGATCTATCATCTCAGCCTTCACCAACCTCTCAAGCATCACTTGCATCCGGTATTCCCCACTCTTTCAAAGCAGTATGCTACCCTCACCCCAAAAAACCCAATAAAGACCACTCTGACCCAAAAAACTCCCCCCCATCAGCTTCCCGAAGTACTGGGAAAGACTATAAAAAAAAAATCATAAACCCCGACTCGTAGACATCTTGAAAAAATTCCCTCTTTACAAGGGTAAATTTGGTTTTTCAGATAAAACCTTTTCCATAAAAGACGCATTGAATTTAATTCTAAACTACATCCACAAAACCCAAACACCAAGGGAAAAAAGACACCCCTAGTAGCAAAAGATGTTGAAAACCCTTTTGACACAGTGTGGCACAACGGTTTTAATTTTAAGCTATGTTCCAATTTTCGACCCCCCTCATATCAGAAACTACTTTTTAACTTCCCAGATGATAGGACCATGAGGTTAAGTTCCTGGTCTTCTCTCGTACTTCCCACTACATGCTGGAGTTCCCCAGGGGTTCGTCCTTTCACCCCCCTCTAATCCCCTTTCCCAACGACATCCTCGCCCGCCTTTTCTCCACAACACACTTGCATATGAAAATCACCCAACTCACAAACCCCCAGACAAATAACCCCTCTTGCCCCCAAAACACAAACCAAGTAGACCAGATTCACACTGGGAAAAAAAAATGGGAATTAAAAATAACCCCTGCAAAATCCAAAAAAACTCTTCCATCGGAAAAAGCGAACCCCTCCTCCAGTAACATTTGGTACTGATACCACAAAAACATCCCTATCTCGCAGCAACCAACGTCTTAGGATTCATTAGACTACAACATGCGAAAAACACAAAAAATCAACCAAAGCAAGCCATTGATCCAAGGCCCTGCCGGGGGTCTAAGCTAAGGCAAGCCCCATAAAAACGAAACTAATTATACAAAGCCCCTCATCGTCCAAATAACTTACTGCCCACGCCCTTCCCTAGAGCTGGGGCAAACCGAGTAAATACAAAGTCCAGAACAAAGCCTTACGCTGGGTGTTCAACACCCCTGGGATGAATTCATCACAAGTGAGCCATCCCCCGCCCCCCGGGGAACATCCCTGCTCTAAAAAGTGTATGGAAAGCTTAGCGACAAACAAAAAGACAGACTAGAGACCCGCATGACTATGGACCCCATACTTAGATGACGCACGCAGCCCCAAACACCACAACCTTTCTATTTGTTATAATCCTGACCCCAAATTTCCTATATACAAATAACCTTGCTAAAATCTTGACTCACTAACCTGTAAATCACAGGTATGGACCTTTAATAATGCCCTTGTACCATGCGATTCACGCTTTGTCGACCCCCCTCCCCCCTTCCCCCCTCCAGTCCCCAAGTTGCGCACGACCTCATGAAGCACCATCAGCTCAGCTACTGGGTTAAGCCCTGGTTCTTTCCCTCTTACAATAACCCTTCCTCTAACCAACCCCACTTCCCCACTCACCCCTTCTTGGGGTCTTACCTAGAATCTATCGCTATCGTTTGAACGTTCTGAGCAGATCTGGGGCTCTATATTCACGGTATGCTTTACCAATCCTCCTAGCTGCTGCATACCTGGAGTTTACCTGGAGAGAGTTCAGGGGGTCAACGCCCCCGCTGCCCGGTCTGTGACCAGGCCTCCTGGTGGATCAGAGCATGATCAACCAGGCTGTTGCTGCTGGCTGCACGCAAACCAACGTACGAGTCACAGCCCGGCTGGTCAGGAACCGACTTCAGGTGCTTGTCCAGTGCCAGCTTGAAGACTGCCAGGGGTCTGTTGGTAATCCCCCTTATGTATGCTGGGAGGCAGTTGAACAGTCTCGGGCCCCTGACACTTATTGTATGATCTCTTAACGTGCTAGTGACACCCCTGCTTTTCATTGGGGGGATGTTGCATCGTCTGCCAAGTCTTCTGCTTTCGTAGTGAGTGATTTTCGTGTGCAAGTTCGGTACTAGTCCCTCTAGGATTTTCCAGGTGTATATAATCATGTATCTCACCCGCCTGCATTCCAGGGAATACAGTTTTAGGAACCTCAAGTGCTCCCAGTAATTGAGGTGTTTTATCTCCATTATGCGCACCGTGAAGGTTCTCTGTACATTTTCTAGGTCAGCAATTTCACCTGCCTTGAAAGGTGCTGTTCGTGTGCAGCAATATTCCAGCCTGGATAAAACAAGTGACCTGAAGAGTGTCATCATGGGCTTGGTCTCCCTAGTTTTAAAGGTTCTCATTATCCATCCTGTCATTTTTCTAGCAGATGCAATTGATACAATGTTATGGTCCTTGAAGGTGAGATCCTCCGACATGATCACTCCCAGGTCTTTGACGTTGGTGTTTCGCTCTATTTTGTGGCCAGAATTTGTTTTGTACTCTGATGAAGATTTAATTTCCTCGTGTTTACCATATCTGAGTAATTGAAATTTCTCATCGTTGAACTTCACATTGTTTTCTGCAGCCCACTGAAAGATTTGGTTGATGTCCGCCTGGAGCCTTGCAGTGTCTGCAATGGAAGACACTGTCATGCAGATTCGGGTGTCATCTGCAAAGGAAGACATGGTGCTGTGGCTGACATCCTTGTCTATGTCGGATATGAGGATGAGGAACAAGATGGGAGCCAGTACTGTGCCTTGTGGAACAGAGCTTTTCGCCGTAGCTGCCTCGGACTTTACTCTGTTGACGACTACTCTCTGTCTTCTGTTAGTAAGGAAATTATAGATCCATCGACCGACTTTTCCTGTTATTCCTTTAGCACGCATTTTATGCGCTATTACGCCATGGTCACACTTGTCGAAGGCTTTTGCAAAGTCTGTATATATTACATCTGCATTCTTTTTATCTTCTAGTGCATTTAGGACCTTGTCGTAGTGATCCAATAGTTGAGACAGACAGGAGCGACCTGTTCTAAACCCATGTTGCCCTGGGTTGTGTAACTGATTGGTTTCTAGATGGGTGGTGATCTTGCTTCTTAGGACCCTTTCAAAGATTTTTATGATATGGGATGTTAGTGCTATCGGTCTGTAGTTCTTTGCTGTTGCTTTACTGCCCCCTTTGTGGAGTGGGGCTATGTCTGTTGTTTTTAGTAACTGTGGGACGACCCCCGTGTCCATGCTCCCTCTCCATAGATGGAAAAGGCTCTTGATAGGGGCTTCTTGCAGCTCTTGATGAACACGGAGTTCCATGAGTCTGGCCCTGGGGCAGAGTGCATGGGCATGTCATTTATCGCCTGTTCGAAGTCATTTGGCGTCAGGATAACATCGGATAGGCTTGTGTTAACCAAATTTTGTGGCTCTCTCATAAAAAAATCATTTTGATCTTCGACTCTCAGTCTGGTTAGCAGCTTGCTAAAAACTGAGTCATATTGGGACTTGAGTAGCTCACTCATTTCCTTGCTGTCATCTGTGTAGGACCCATCTTGTTTAAGTAGGGGCCCAATACTGGACGTTGTTCTCGACTTTGATTTGGCATAGGAGAAGAAATACTTTGGGTTTCTTTCGATTTCATTTATGGCTTTTAGTTCTTCCCGCGATTCCTGACTCCTATAAGATTCCTTTAGCTTAAGTTCGATGCTTGCTATTTCTCTGGCCAGTGTCTCCCTGCGCATTTCAGATATATTGACCTCTTTTAGCCGCTATGTTATTCTTTTCCGTCGCCTGTAAAGGGAGCGCCTGTCTCTTTCTATTTTACATCTACTCCTCCTTTTTCTTAGAGGAATAAGCCTTGTGCATACATCGAGTGCCACCAAGTTAATCTGTTCTAGGCATAAGTTGGGGTCTGTGTTGCTTAGTATATCTTCCCAGCTTATATCGGTTAGGACTTGGTTATTGAAGTTGAATTTGGTGAATGCTCCCTCGTGACTAGTCTCATTATGTCGGTCTGGGGCTCCACGCATACATGTCTGAACCTCAATTATGTTGTGATCTGAGTATATTGTTTTTGATATGGTGACATTTCTTATCAGATCATCATTGTTAGTGAAGATGAGGTCTAGTGTATTCTCCAGTCTAGTAGGCTCTATTATTTGCTGGTTTAAATTGAATTTTGTGCAGAGATTTAAAAGCTCGTGTGAGTGTGAGTTTTCATCAGAGCTCCCTCCTGGTGTTATTACTGCAACAATATTATTTGCTATATTCCTCCATTTTAGGTGCCTTAAGTTGAAATCCCCCAGGAGCAAGATGTTGGGTGCACGAGCTGGAAGATTTTCCAGACAGTGGTCAATTTTTAGCAGCTGTTCCTGGAATTGCTGGGATGTTGCATCCGGAGGCTTGTAGACTACCACAATGACTAGGTTTTGGTTCTCGACCTTTACAGCTAAAACTTCCACTACATCATTTGAGGCATTTAGCAGTTCTGTGCAAACAAGTGACTCTGCAATGTACAGGCCAACCCCCCCCCCTTTTGCCTGTTCACTCTGTCACATCTGTATAGGTTGTAACCTGGGCTCCATATTTCGTTGTCCAAGTGATTCTTTATGTGGGTCTCAGTGAAAGCCGCGAACATTGCCTTTGCCTCTGCAAGCAGTCCACGGATGAAAGGTATTTTGTTGTTTGTTGCTGGCTTTTGACCCTGTATATTTGCAAAGAAGAATGTTATCGGACTGGTGGTATTGTTGGTACTGGGGGGGATTTTTTTTCCGGCATTAGTATCTGTATCTGTTGGTTTGGAGTGGAGGCCATCGACTGTGGTTCCACTCCAGGAATGACTGGATTTGGTGTACGATTTCTGCCATTTCCTGCCAGTTTTTTTTCCTTCCTGGCACTAAAAAAACCTCTCCCTCTTGAGTGGCTGTGGCTACCCAGGTTTTCCCATGGCCTGGATGTTTTGTATCTTTTTGTCCCCTTTAGATGGTATGCCTGGCAATTTAAGTTACAGCACAGTCTTTCCTGTACTGAAGAGGTACACATTTCAGGGTGAAAAAAGCTTACAGGAAGGGAGTTTGCATTTTCCTGTTGTCATATGGGCATGGCATTTTCTAGGGTGGTCATAGTTGCATGTCCCATCTGTTTTTCCAGATTTCCCATGCCAGCAGATACCAAGTGCATAGTATGTGCACAGGCTTGGTTTCCGCTTGCCTTGGGTTTCTGTGACTGTATTCCCTGTTGGTGCATGTTTCCCTGTCTTACTTCTATCATCCCTAGCACCAACAATGGAGCTCCCACCATTGTTTTTTGGTAATTTATCCTCACTATTGCTATTGGAGTCCTCTTGTTTGCTATTTCCTGCGGTATTTCTAGTTTGCAATATTGGTTTTATCTTATCTTTGACTACACTTGTTTCCCTACTATGGCTCCTGTCCCCTATGAGGTCATTTATATGTATTCCTTCCTGCGTATAATTCCCGACTACCTGGACAAAATCTCCAGCTTCACCATTACTGTCTCCCCAGATCCCGACAGTATCTCCGATCCAGCTTCACCATTTCTGTCTCCCAGGACAGCACCTCCAGGTTCACCATTACTGTCTCCCAGGACAGCACTATCAGCCCCACATTTACTGACTACCAGGACATCACCTCCAGCCTTACAGTTTCTGACTACATGGCCAGTATCAAGGGCAGTACCATCAGCCCAGACTTTTTATGTTCCCATCTGTTGTAGAAAGCTTCCAGGTTTTCTATGAAAGCAGCCTTGATGTTGTCCTCTTTTAATACCCTTGTGATTTTAGTCCACAGATTTTCCTCATTTGGGCATACCCAAAAACACTTCTCTGTTTTAATACTGCTTGTAGCTAGTTCTTGAATATCTGCACAAGGAGCGTGACACCAATTTCCACAAAAATGACAATTTATCCATGTGGAAGCCCGTTTGTTTGACTGACCACAGACTACACACAGCTTCATAATGATTTGAATGGTTGATTTACTGCAATTCTACTAGCAACCTCTTGAATATTCTATTAATAACCTTAAATGAAGCTCTAGCTATTTGTATTTCTGTTTCTAACTGTTTTTGTAGATTGGACAGCTTACCGTCACGTTCCTGATTTTTAATGTTTGTGTTTATAAGGCTCCTACAACCCCATCCGTTTACAGTCTGCTTTATTGTCCAACGAAACCGTTTGAAACCAGTCCCGGGTTCGGACCAGTCAAGGGTTCGGACCAGTCAAGGGTTCGGACCAGTCGATCTGATCTGATCAGTGGGTCACTTATTTAAAACATACTGGTCGGTGATTTGAGCTAACACATGAAGGATCTACTGGAAATTATCTACCCGAGTAATATGTGATTTGACTGATACAAAAGTATAACTTGCGTGTTGAAGAGCCGGTGATATCTGGCAGCTCCTACAGTGACGAACGGTCGACCTCAACCCTTGTTTATCAATCGCTGTATCTAGCTTTTCTATTTTTTTTTTCCGTCTCCACCACAATAAATGCTATATTATCACTATAGTTGACTGGTGCAAATTTTGGAGGAAGGATGCTTTTTCTGTAGTAATAATTGCTTCTCGTTGTGTATATTGCGACCGCTGGTAACTACAGGTTATATGAAATTCACAGTAACGTCTGGTATTTCAAGAAAAAGAAACTAATGAAAGTCACTCCACTCCACTAAGTATCACTATAATACTGGTTAGTTGCTACTACAACACTGTATTCTGCTATTCACTGGTATCACTAGATTATATGTGAGTACACTAGCAGGCCAGGAAGATTATTAAAACAGCTGACCTGTGGTAAGTTTCTGGCGACTTCTGGCACCTGCCCCTATAGGCTTATCACTTCATTTACAAATTCACCTGTTTTCAAATGACACTTTAGCCTTTATCATCAAATACTAGGGAGCCATTGTAGTATACACTATACACTATGTATACTCAATGTTATCAGGGAGACTTTCTTTCCTCTGACACGAAAAGTTCAATTATTATTATTTTTTTCACACGGGACACAGGCCTATGATTCCCCTCTGGCAGTAAACTCTGCTAGGTAGTGCACACTAATTCTCCTTTTTTGACTCAGTATATAATGTTTTCAGCCCAAGATTGGTTCCAGGCGCTAGAGGGATGTATCGTATAGGATTGATGACACAAATTAAAGTTCTAGCACGTAAGAGCGACCGTGAAAACACGAGATAACCTGGAGCACAACGACGCACGCTGACACGCTGACACGATATAGGTTATATGTCCTTTCGCATGCTATTTCATTACTTTTCAACAAGTCACTAGAGACTAGCACCTTCCCGAAACTACTCAAGATGGCAAGGGTTACACCAATACATAAAGGTGGTGACCCTACAGACTTAAACAACTATAGGCCAATATCTAACTTACCATTGCTATCCAAAATCTTTGAGAAACTCGTGCACAGGAGACTGTATTCATTTATAACGGCTCAAAACATACTCAACCCCTGCCAATTTGGATTCAGGAAAAATAAAAGCACTAATGATGCAATCATAAAAATGCTAGATCTGCTTTACACAGCATTGGAAAATAAGGAATATCCACTAGGAATTTTTATTGACTTAAGAAAAGCTTTTGACACAGTAGACCACGACATCCTACTCCACAAACTTGATCATTACGGTATAAGAGGCCATGCGCTTGCTTATTTGAAATCTTACATTACTAATAGGTATCAGTATGTCACCATTAAAGACACATCATCAGCAACACGGCCACTTGATACTGGAGTTCCGCAGGGAAGTGTCCTTGGTCCCCTGCTCTTCCTCATATACATCAATGACCTTCCAAATGTATCCCAACATCTGAAACCCATTCTCTTTGCTGATGACACGACTTATGTCATCTCTCACCCTAATCTTGCCACCCTCAACACCATTGTGAATGAGGAGCTGATTAAAATATCGACTTGGATGACAGCCAATAAACTTATGCTTAACACTGACAAAACCTACTATATTATGTTTGGTAGCAGAGCAGGAGATGCACAAATTAACATTAAGATTGACAACACTCTAATTACCAGAAATAATGGGGGAAAATTCCTAGGATTATACCTTGACAACAACCTGAATTTCAGCACCCATATCCAGCATATAACCAAAAAGGTATCCAAAACGGTTGGGATCCTCTCCAAGATACAATACTACATGCCGCAAAATGCCCTTCTCACACTATACCACTCACTTATTTATCCATACCTCACCTATGCTATTTGTGCTTGGGGATCAACTGCAGCAACACACCTAAAGCCAATAATAACCCAACAAAAAGCTGCAGTAAGAATAATCACTAAATCCCATCCCTGGCAACACACCCCCCCCCACTCTTCATAGACTTAAACTTACTCCCAGTTCAGTACATCCGCACTTACTACTGTGCAATCTACATCTACAGGGCCTTAAACTCTAATATCAACCTTGACCTAAAACGCTTTCTTGATAGTTGTGACAGAACCCACAGGCATAACACCAGACACAAACATCTCTACGACATTCCCCGTGTCCGACTAAACCTTTACAAAAATTCAATGTATGTCAAAGGCCCTAAAATCTGGAATACCCTACCTGAGAACTCTAGAACTGCAGACACATTCATCACCTTCAAAACTACCATTAGAAAACATCTTATCTCCCTGATACACCCCGTCAACTAACTACACGAATACCACCTGGTGGTTCACACTTACACTCGCTCACTCATTTGACCATAAACAGAAATATTAATCTCAGTCTTAAGATAATGAATCCTGTGATACTCCAATACTGAAACTATATACTGTGCCAAAACAAAAGCATTCACATTGCTAAACTCACAAACTAGTATTTAGTCACTTAGCCATAATACCAACTTACCTCATAATTTGTAATATTTTACAATTAAGAATAAAACTAGTCTGCCCGAAATGCCTAGCCATGCTAAGCGTTCTAGTGGTACACTCTGTAATCACTATTTTACTACATATAAACCACACAATAACCAAATTTCTGTAAACTCAGCATTGTAATCCTTATAGAGAATAAACTTTGAATTGAATTGAATTGAAGAAAGTGATGAAGATTACAATGATGCGGCAGTGTTGTGTGATACATTTAAAATGTTAAATAAAGTAATTGATCATTGATCTAATGTGTGGCATAAGAAATATCTTCTTACACTACGTGAACACTTTTATGGTGTGACAGAGGCAGTGAATCGACAGAACATTCAACCAGGTGACATTGTGTTAATTGATACTGAACAGCATCGAACACTGTGGCCTCTGGGCAAGGTATTGACATTGTACCCAGATGCACAAGGTGTTGTCTGGAATGTTAAAGTGTTGTGTCGTGGCCAGGAAGGTTCATGCATGATTAATAAATTGATTCCATTGGGATTAAATGGTATTCACTCAAATGAAAATGAAAATGTAAGGGAAAGTGACACGAGTGATACTGAAGGTAACGCTGACCAAGTGATGCAGGAAGATGAAATTGTAGTAAGACCTACTAGGAAAACAGCACTCAAGTCAGAACGGCTGAATCATCTCTAGAGAAGGAGTAATTGTAATTTTAAAAACAAACTTTTGCGCCACAGTGGGGAAATTTTATATTTCGAAAATACAGTGTATTTTGTATTAATTTGATGGAATATATTGTAGGTATAAAAATTTAATTGTAATACATAAAGAACAGCGAAGAGTGTGAGCGTAGGGGAAAGGGGAAATCCTGGTTTACCTGGAAGAGTTTCGGGGTCAACCCCCCCGCGGCCCGGTCTGTGACCAGCCTCCGTGGATCAGCGCCTGATCAACCAGGCTGTTGCTGCTGCTGCACGCAAACCAACGTACGAGCACACCCGGCTGATCAGGAACTGCCTTAGGTGCTTGTCCATGCCAGCTAAAGACTGCCAGGGGTCTGTTGGAATCCCCTTTGTGTCTGGGAGGCAGTTGAACAATCTCGGTCCCCTGACATTAGTATGGTCTCTTACGTCTAGTGACACCCCTGCTTTTCATTGGGGTGAGGTGAATGACGTCTGCCAAGTCTTTTGCTTCGTAGTGATGATTTGTGTGCAAGTTCGTACTAGTCCCTCTAGGATTTTCAAGGTGTATATAATCATGTATCTCTCCCTCCTGCGTTCCAGGGAATACAGGTTTAGAAACCTCAAGCGCTCCCAGTAATTGAGGTGTTTTATCTCCGTTATGCGCGCCGTGAAAGTTCTCTGTACATTTTCTAGGTCGGCAATTTCACCTGCCTTGAAAGGTGCTGTTAGAGTGCAGCAATATTCCAGCCTAGATAGAACAAGTGACCTGAAGAGTGTCATCATGGGCTTGGCCTCGCCATTGTTTTTGAACTGGGCAAGAAACGTTAGTGAAAATCTGAAGAATTTTTGTCTCTCTAGAGGTTATGTGTTTAAAACCTCTCAAATAGGAGCCGAAATTGTTGGATTTGCAGTCCTGCAGAACGTGAGAATTAGGCGACTAGGCAGGACTCCGTAATTAGATTGGAATAGGATAAATTAACCCAGGTGATGTCTATTTATGTTGAAATTCTGGCCAATATTTTCTTCATCTTTTAAGCAGGGGTTTGTGTATGACACACCAAGTAATCTCCAGACAAATTGGTGAGTGCTATTATTATAAATTCTCCTTCAGTGTATATGTAGTAATTTATTAAATTTAACATACAGTCCACATATTTACATTAATGTTGTACCAGAATTCCTGGTGATGTATATTTCATTTTAAATTAATATAGGTCCAGAGTGACTTGTGGAGATATGAGTGGAGTAGGTATAAATGGAGGACATTTTTCGTGACCTAGGATGTCCTAAAATTCCTACATTGCTCTGTAACCTTGATAAAGAATAGATATCTTTGTTATTTTTATAAAATTACTAATACGTATCTAATGAGATTCATTCAGGTAATTTTAATTTTCCATAAGTAGTATGTCACTGATGTCAGCTAGACCTGTATACCATGTACATGTACTTGTAGTAAATAAAGATATTATATTATTATTATAGTAGATATTTTCATATATAGCCTGACAGACAATGTCATCACCATAATACTTACCTGAGGTGAGAGGAGTGGTGATGGTAAGTGTGCATCAAGTGAAGTGTGAGGTGCGAGTGACCTTCAGCCTCAACCCTTCCAAGATAAAGAGTGGCGTGATTGCTCCACCTTTATCTCTTATTATTGTAAGAATTCTGTTATCTCTGATACTCATCTACCTGTTGTATGTTTACTTCCCATTAATTTAGTTTTATTGAAAACTAACTGACTTCTACAATAACCACTGTATTGCAGACCACGACTGCAAATATAGTCAAAAGCTATTTTCAGCAGGATCAACATCTTATTATTTAACTTTATTGCAAGATTCCTAAGTCAACTCGATATCATTACGCTCAGAGAATGACTTAACCTAACTTTCATTATTCTTAGAGAAAACTGGTTAATACAGATACTATAGATATGATTTAAATGGATCACAACCATACATAACCGCAGACCAAACGAAAAGGAGAGTGAAACTGCAATCTACTACATTAATGCAAATAAATGTATTAATTCACATATACCAGAGACGACCATGGGGGAATACATATTTTCAAAATTTACAGCAAATTTTTTTAAAAAAAACTCAATCACAATAGGAGCCTGTCTACGAATCGCCACAGATCAAAATAGGCAACTCTGGTGATAATTTTTCTCTCTCACACTTCATGTAAATTTGTCTCCTGTGTGCCTATTTGCGTGCTACAAGCAAACCTCTGAGTGGTTGACACAGGGTTTACAAGCACAGTGTTCCTGCCGTACTAGTGCTTTCCTGCATCGAGAAAGCAAAGCCATCAAGTCAGCCCAGCTAATCCAGGCCAGCTCTGCTGAGGAAGCCAGTATGAAATTTGTTTCCAGTGTGTCTGCATTGCTTTCTTTTACCAGTAAAACCCTGGAAAAAGTCAATTTTTACCTAGTGGCTTAGTATGGGTTGATAAGCCAGAATGGCTTAGAGAGCAATGTTTGGGAGAGTAGAGTAGCTGTGTCGCTACCACTGTCACCCACATACCTCTCCATGCTTGTATATATCTACCAGGTGAAGAAAGAAGCTCCTTCATGATAAAATTGATATGTTAGCCAAAGAGAGTACCCTGAAGGAGAATGTAAAATATAACTTTGGTATATCTGTGTCTAGCATTAGGAATAATATTAGGAGAGAAATAAATACAGAATATGAATGTTATAGAAATGCAGTTAGAAGTCTGAGTTGATCTATAACCCACTATGATAACATGACCGTAGATAAGTATGTTTATGGAGCAACTTGAATGTGAACAGACTGACTGATGTTGTAGTGGCCAGGCTTAGGCTTGGTTACAAGTACTTCTGGTAGTTCGGGAGACACACAGATGATGATCAAACTAAATGCAAATTATGTGATCAGGCATATTGTCATTCTCTTGAACACTATGTGCTTAATTGTCCACTTATTGAGGAACACAGAAACAGACAGTTTACCTGGAGTTTACCTGGAGAGAGTTCCGGGGGTCAACGCCCCCGCGGCCCGGTCTGTGACCAGGCCTCCTGGTGGATCAGAGCCTGATAAACCAGGCTGTTGCTGCTGGCTGCACGCAAACCAACGTACGAGCCACAGCCCGGCTGATCAGGAACTGACTTTAGGTGCTTGTCCAGTGCCAGCTTAAAGACTGCCAGGGGTCTGTTGGTAATCCCCCTTATGTGTGCTGGGAGGCAGTTGAACAGTCTCGGGCCGCTGACACTTATTGTATGGTCTCTTAACGTGCTAGTGACACCCCTGCTTTTCATTGGGGGGATGGTGCATCGTCTGCCAAGTCTTTTGCTTTCGTAGTGAGTGATTTTCGTGTGCAAGTTCGGTACTAGTCCCTCTAGGATTTTCCAGGTGTATATAATCATGTATCTCTCCCTCCTGCGCTCCAGGGAATACAGGTTTAGGAACCTCAAGCGCTCCCAGTAATTGAGGTGTTTTATCTCCGTTATGCGCGCCGTGAAAGTTCTCTGTACATTTTCTAGGTCGGCAATTTCACCTGCCTTGAAAGGTGCTGTTAGTGTGCACCAATATTCCAGCCTAGATAGAACAAGTGACCTGAAGAGTGTCATCATGGGCTTGGCCTCCTAGTTTTGAAGGTTCTCATTATCCATCCTGTCATTTTTCTAGCAGATGCGATTGATACAATGTTATGGTCCTTGAAGGTGAGATCCTCCGACATAATCACTCCCAGGTCTTTGACGTTGGTGTTTCGCTCTATTTTGTGGCCAGAATTTGTTTTGTACTCTGATGAAGATTTAATTTCCTCATGTTTACCATATCTAAGTAATTGAAATTTCTCATCGTTGAACTTCATATTGTTTTCTGCAGCCCACTGAAAGATTTGGTTGATGTCCGCCTGGAGCCTTGCAGTGTCTGCAATGGAAGACACTGTCATGCAGATTCGGGTGTCATCTGCAAAGGAAGACACGGTGCTGTGGCTGACATCCTTGTCTATGTCGGATATGAGGATGAGGAACAAGATGGGAGCGAGTACTGTGCCTTGTGGAACAGAGCTTTTCACCGTAGCTGCCTCGGACTTTACTCTGTTGACGACTACTCTGTGTACTGTTAGTGAGGAAATTATAGATCCATCGACCGACTTTTCCTGTTATTCCATTAGCACGCATTTTGTGCGCTATTACGCCATGGTCACACTTGTCGAAGGCTTTTGCAAAGTCTGTATATATTACATCTGCATTCTTTTTATCTTCTACTGCATTTAGGACCTTGTCGTAATGATCCAATAGTTGAGACAGACAGGAGCGACCTGTTCTAAACCCATGTTGCCCTGGGTTGTGTAACTGATGGGTTTCTAGATGGGTGGTGATCTTGCTTCTTAGGACCCTTTCAAAATTTTTATGATATGGGATGTTAGTGCTATCGGTCTGTAGTTCTTTGCTGTTGCTTTACTGCCCCCTTTGTGGAGTGGGGCTATGTCTGTTGTTTTTAGTAACTGTGGGACGACCCCCGTGTCCATGCTCCCTCTCCATAGGATGGAAAAGGCTCGTGATAGGGGCTTCTTGCAGTTCTTGATGAACACGGAGTTCCATGAGTCTGGCCCTGGGGTAGAGTGCATGGGCATGTCATTTATCGCCTGTTCGAAGTCATTTGGCGTCAGGATAACATTTGATAGGCTTGTGTTAACCAAATTTTGTGGTTCTCTCATAAAAAATTCATTTTGATCTTCGACTCTCAGTCTGGTTAGCGGCTTGCTAAAAACTGAGTCATATAGGGACTTGAGTAGCTCACTCATTTCCTTGACCCATCTTGTTTAAGTAGGGGCCCAGTACTGGACGTTGTTGTCGACTTTGATTTGGCATAGAAGAAATACTTTGGGTTTCTTTCGATTTCATTTATGACTTTTAGTTCTTCCCGCGATTCCTGACTCCTATAAGATTCCTTTAGCTTAAGTTCGATGCTTGCTATTTCTCTGACCAGTGTCTACCTACTCATTTCAGATACATTGACCTCTTTTAGCCGCTCTGTTATTCTTTTCCGTCGCCTGTAAAGGGAGCGCCTGTCTCTACTCCTCCTTTTTCTTGTGCATACATCGAGTGCCACCAAGTTAATCTGTTCTAGGCATAAGTTGGGGTCTGTGTTGCTTAGTATATCTTCCCAGCTTATATCGGTTAGGACTTGGTTTACTTGGTCCCACTTTATGTTTTTGTTATTGAAGTTGAATTTGGTGAATGCTCCCTCGTGACTAGTCTCATTATGTCGGTCTGGGGCTCCACGATTACATGTATGAACCTCAATTATGTTGTGATCTGAGTATATTGTTTTTGATATGGTGAAATTTCTTATCAGATCATCATTGTTAGTGAAGATGAGGTCTAGTGTATTCTCCAGTCTAGTAGGCTCTATTATTTTTGGTTTAAATTGAATTTTGTGCAGAGATTTAAAAAACTCGTGTGAGTGTGAGTTTTCATCAGAGCTCCTCCTGGTGTTATTACTGCAACAATATTATTTGCTATATCCTCCATTTTAGGTGCCTTAAGTTGAAATCCCCCAGGAGCAAGATGTTGGGTGCAGGAGCTGGAAGATTTTCCAGACAGTGGTCAATTTTTAACAGCTGTTCCTGGAATTGCTGGGATGTTGCATCCGGAGGCTTGTAGACTACCACAATGACTAGGTTTTGGTTCTCGACCTTTACTGCTAAAACTTCCACTACATCATTTGAGGCATTAAGCAGTTCTGTGCAAACAAGTGACTCTGCAATGTACAGGCCAACCCCCCCCCTTTTGCCTGTTCACCCTGTCACATCTGTATAGGTAAATGGTAAATGGTAACAAAGTTAATTATTCTTTATCAAGGTTACAGAGACAAGTAGGAATTTTAGGACACTTAGGTCGCGAAAAATGTCCCCCTTCGATACCTACTACACTCTCTATCTCCACAATTCACTCTGGACCTATATTAATTTCAAATTAAATATACATCACCAGGAATTCTGGTAAAAACATTAATATAAATATATGGACTGTATATTAAATTTAAAATGTGAATACATATACATTGAAGGAGAATTTATAATAATAAGACTCACCAATTAGTCTGGAGATTACAGTGTGTCATACTCAAACCCCTGCCTAAATTTATGAAGAAAATACTGGCCAGAATTTCAATACTAAATAGAATGACTTAGCTGGGGTTCCAAAGTTGTCCTGTCCATTCGCCTAATGCTCATGTTATGCAGGACTGCAAATTTCAACAATTTCGGCTCCAATTTTAAAGGTTTTAAGCCCAATATAACCCCTAGAGCCAAAAAATTTTATGCACATTTCACTAATGTGTCTTTACCTTATTCAAAACAATGGCGTCTCTCTCAGTAGTAGTATCAGTTCCTAGTAACCAGTTACCAGTAACCAGTGTACCAGTAGATGACTCACTACCAACTGTCTGCATGAATCACTGACTGTTATTCATATTGCTGCTGACCATAGCAGGATTTCAAACACCCCTCACCCTGTAGGCACTTGTGGGTCAGTTGAAGATAGGGAACAGAGAGAGGCAGGTCGGCTGTTGGCGCTTCCCATACTTCCCATTATATATTATACGTACTAACCAGCCTACGTGAGTATTTTTACCCCATCCACGTAATCGAAACCCATATGACAAATTGGTGACAGTGGTGTGGGCGTGGATTTAATGGTATTTCAGACGTTAGAAGACTGTTTGTGGGGTCCCAGCAGGTCAGAGGTGAACCATGCCACCTCCAGCTAGCAGTTACCCTCACTCTCCTCCCCATGTGTACTCTAGCCTGCAAGCCTGTTGCAGCCGCTTTTCAAGCTTCCTGGCTTAGTTCGTGTGCTAATTGCTTCAATCTCTGAGGGGTTGACCCGGATTTTGCAATTAAGCCAGTCAATAAGCCAGACTGTGGAAGTTAACGCTTGTCAGCCTGCCTCAGCCTACCATCCAGCCTGTCTCCTGTCATCCACCTGCTCCTTCATGCTGTGTGCATCGTTACACGTTTTCCAGTCAGCCATTCTCGTGGGTTAAGCCAGTCAGCCAACCCAGCTTCTAACCCAGCTGAGAGAGAGAAGTAAGCCATGCAAGTTCCTCTGAAGTATTGTCTCATATATCGCCAGTTGGATGCTGCTAAGAGTGATCTTCACCATCCCTGTGGCATATTGTGGCTTAGTTAAGCCACCTTCGTGGGTAGTGAGTGGAGTGTGCGCCAGTGAGCAACAGCGAGTGAGTCACGCTCCCTTCACCCACTCACCACCCACTCTTCACTCATCTACCTGTGGCTTTTTCCACCCTTGTACAGGGTCCTAGTACTGTTTTGGCTCACATAATTGGTCAAGAGATTATAGCTGGCGCCAACGATAAAGCCAGTTATGTGAGTTCACCTGGAAAGCGCATTTCTTCGAAAACAGTGTGAGTGTAGGAGGCGTCATCACTTGCACAGGACGTCTTTCCCTCATCACTAGTCACTCTGTCTACTACTCCAGACTTCAGTAATAATTTTCTGTTTAGAGACATTTTTCTTGCATTTAAAGACATTTGCGTGTGTGAGACATTTATAGTGAATTTCTTGTGTACTCTAAGTCTTGTGTTTTCAGTGGAGACTCAGTGTTTCTTTGACTCATTATTTTTGCAATATTTTTCAGTGTTATCGCTCATCTCATATTTTTTTATCTGTGTTTTTTTTTTATGCTACTCTCTGTCTGTAGTAAGTATTATTCTGTAGTGTACCTGTGGAAAATATTTCAATTTTCCGAAACTATAGTGCCTAATAGGTGTTTAATGTGTCGACATGAGTCAAAAATGTATTTGACAATAGGACAGAACCAAGAGTTCCCTTTGCGCATGTGCGGATGTGCGGATGTGCGGATATAGAGGTCGACTCGGGGCATGGGGGAGGCGGGAGTGTTTTGAATGTAGTGAGGAGGCTGGGAAAGCATGGAACCAGGAAATTGGCGTTCACGGCAGCCTAAGGATTAATATAGGCCTCATTTCATAATAGGAAGTGTCATAATTGTTCCTGGTGGAGAGTGAGGGAACGTGATTTACGGGACCACCGTAATAAAGTGGTAAAATGAGTGAATAAGGGTAGGACCGGGTGACTGGCGCGTCACCATGGACTGTGTCCCGGGGAAAATTACCCTTGGTTTAATCATCACTCATCGGTCTCAGATCTTAATGGAGTGATCTCTGTGTATAATAATTATGAGACATTAAATCGTCTTGTGAATTGTAATGTAATTAATGATAATAATGCTAAGTTAAGAGAATGCGTGAAGTGAAATAAGTCGCCTTGCTCCGAGTGAACACGTTAGACCTCGTTGTTCCCGAGACGAGGAAAGTGAAGTTCATTGAGTCACGACTTCTAAACCGGGACAAACCAACGGATACCTCGTCCTGCTGGAATGAGAACCGTGTCGTGTAGCAGGACATCGAAATGAGATGGTGAATGGAGGAAATAAGGAGTATCAATCACCCACAGTTAAGTAACTCTTCTAGTTATAACAGACTGATACTGGCCAGTTAGGTATGTTGTAATTGGATAGGTTATGAGTGATCCAGCTACATCAGGTGACCACCAGAGAATATCTGGTAAGTGGAGAGATTATGTACAAGTGTTTTTCCTTGATGGATATATCCATGTGTAACCTACCCCTCCCCCCTTCATTCAGTTAAACTAATATAATCTATACAGTCCACAATTAATTAGTAGCACCGTACTTGTGGGTGCTATCCAATCCATACTGGTCTCGGATAGATATGGATAAAATTGTGAGGTCGAAGGAACCACTTGCCGTGACCAGGGGTGGTTAAGTTTTCTCACATGTCTACACGGGGTGACTACGTTAGTTTAATATGTTTATTATGCACCCCATTCCCATCCTGTGGGCGGTAGTCAAAAGATTACAGAGGTACATAATGGGTCCAGGGACTGGGCCTCAAAGTTTTGATAGCTGAGCAAGTTACAGAGGTAATGAATTCACAATTTACAAAGGTAATGAACTCACAATTTACAAAGGTAATGAACTCCAGGTAGGTCTAGTCACAATCATGACAAGTTACAAAGGTATTTACAGATTACAGAGGTACACAATGGGTCCAGGGACCGGGCTCCAAAGTTTTGATGGCTGAACTAGGTACAAGGTAATGAACTCACAAGTTACAAAGGTAATGAACTCACAAGTTACAAAGGTAATGAATACTGTAAGAATGGTTACTTACGTTTATACATGGCTGCAATCATGAACAAATTTTAGAGTAATGAGCAATTCACACTTCCACACCCGGTCACAACTGTAGTGAGTTATTGGTGCAAATGTTGATTGCTGAGTCTCTCTTCTCTCACACACACACACACACACACACATACAAATTCATACACACACACACATAAACACACACACACACACACACACACACAAACTCATACACACACACGCACACACACTCATACACACACACACACACACTCATACACACACACACACTCATACACACACACACACTCATACTCACACACACACACACACACACACACACACACACACATACACACAAACACACACACACACACACACACACACACACACACACACACACACACACACACACACATGCACATATGTGGTAATGCTTTATTTACAGCTAGCAAAGTCAGGGTATTTCTCCAGAATGGTCTGTAATATACCACTGTGGATAAAATACTTAGCCATTTCTTGAACACTTCTGAGTGAGTTGTTTCTAAATTCATTAATTTTATCGCACTCCAGTACATAATGACGCAGGGTGTGACAATAATCCATCTGGCAAAGTTTACATTTCGTTTGGTCTACATCTGGTGGTGGTGATTTAACCTGGTGATGTAACCCAGCCGGAGCCGGGCGGTAGTGACATCCAAGAGTCTGCTTATTTTGTTGGATGCACCATAGACATGTGGCTCCTCCTGCATGATAGAATGATGATAGATGGACTCACTGGTGTCAATCTCCCTGAGCCTTAAGTCCATAAAATTCAGCTGAAGTTCTTTTCGTATTGTTGTTCTCAAACTACTACCTGACAAGCCAAGATTGTAATCTACTCCCTCTTTGAAAGCATACAGCTTAGCCAATTTTCAGTTCTATCATGCATCTGAAGACCAATGTGAGATGGAATCCACAGCATGTGCACTCTGACTCCACTGTCCACAATCCTACCATACCTATGTCTGGCTTCGGGACACAAGCATGCCACAATTTATGCTTAATGAGTTGAGAGCATTTATGGATGACAGAGAATCAGTTACAATTAAACTGTCAATCTTTGATACATAGATGCATTTCAGTGCAAGGAGTATGGCAAACAGTTCTGTCTGAAGGGTAAAAGGCCCAATTATTGATGCGTGCTCCAATTTCTTTAAGAGAGCCATCACTCTGTACGACAACAGCAGCACTACCAGCTGCACCAGTGGATTGGTGAACAGAACCATCAATGTAAATAATTTGCGAGTGTGCGTGCTGTGTGACTAAGTTATCAATACAACTTAAGGCCTCATGTTTGGCTTCAAGGCGAAGTTTTGGTTGTGATTTAAGAAGTAGTTTGGGGGGAAATGGAGGAATGGTAGTTTGGAATGGGGTAATATTCCATGGAGCGGAGAAGTGCCGCTGTTGCCTTACTTGACATAGATCATGTATCTGATTCATGCGGAGGTCGGTTCCAGTCTTTTCGATCTACGGTAAACAATATGGTTGTCTCCCAATGAGTTTACTTGTAAGCATGTAACGTTGAGGTACATAAAGGTATTCACCCTATAAAATTTTCCATAGTACCAGTCAGTCACTCAGTGTGAAGTAATTCAATTTTTTTTATTTATCTTGTGTCTTTCAGCACTGTATTCTCCAGTATTTGTCATTGTAGTTCCTGCAGTGATATTCACCCCAGTATACTAAATTATCCATTTATTCCTATGTGTACCTTTTTTTTTTTTTCGTATGCCAGCAGTGTCTCATTCCTTTAATCTTTTCGCAGACTTGTCTACCATTATTTTTGCAAGCAATTTTTGTCGTATCAGTCACAGCAAGATATTGTTGTAAGAACATTGATAAATAATTTATAATCCTTGTTGTGTGTGCCCTGCCACTTGTAAGTGTTGTGTGCCCCGCCACTTGTAAGTGTTGTGTGCCCCGCCACTTGTAAGTGTTGTGTGCCCCGCCACTTGTAAGTGTTGTGTGTGCCCCGCCACTTGTAATGTTTTTGGGGCCTCCCAAACTTGTAAGTGTTGTGTGGCCCCGCCACTTGTAAGTGTTGTGTGCCCCGCCACTTGTAAGTGTTGTGTGCCCCGCCACTTGTAAGTGTTGTGTGCCCCGCCACTTGTAAGTGTTGTGTGCCCCGCCACTTGTAAGTGTTGTGTGCCCCGCCACTTGTAAGTGTTGTGTGCCCCGCCACTTGTAAGTGTTGTGTGCTCAGCCACTTGTAAGTGTTGTGTGCCCCGCCACTTGTAAGTGTTGTGTACCCCGCCACTTGTAAGTGTTGTGTGCCCCGCCATTTGTAAGTGTTGTGTGCCCCTGCCACTTGTAAGTGTTGCGTGCCCCGCCACTTGTAAGTGTTGTGTGCCCCGCCACTTGTAAGTGTTGTGTGCCCCGCCACTTGTAAGTGTTGTGTGCCCTGCCACTTGTAAGTGCTGTGTGCCCTGCCACTTGTAAGTGTTGTGTGCCCTGCCACTTGTAAGTGTTGTGTGCCCTGCCACTTGTAAGTGTTGTGTGCAGAAAACAATATGAGTTCAACGATGAGAAATTTCAATTACTCAGATATGGTAAACATGAGGAAATTAAATCTTCATCAGAGTACAAAACAAATTCTGGCCACAAAATAGAGCGAAACACCAACGTCAAAGACCTGGGAGTGATCATGTCGGAGGATCTCACCTTCAAGGACCATAACATTGTATCAATCGCATCTGCTAGAAAAATGACAGGATGGATAATGAGAACCTTCAAAACTAGGGAGGCCAAGCCCATGATGACACTCTTCAGGTCACTTGTTCTATCTAGGCTGGAATATTGCTGCACTCTAACAGCACCTTTCAAGGCAGGTGAAATTGCCGACCTAGAAAATGTACAGAGAACTTTCACGGCGCACATAACGGAGATAAAACACCTCAATTATTGGGAGCGCTTGAGGTTCCTAAACCTGTATTCCCTGGAACGCAGAGGGAGAGATACATGATTAATACACCTGGAAAATCCTAGAGGGACTAGTACCGAACTTGCACACGAAAATCACTAACTACGAAAGCAAAAGACTTGGCAGACGATGCACCATCCCCCCAATGAAAAGCAGGGGTGTCACTAGCACATTAAGAGACCATACAATAAGTGTCAGGGGCCCGAGACTGTTCAACTGCCTCCCAGCATACATAAGGGGGATTACCAACAGACCCCTGGCAGTCTTCAAGCTGGCACTGGACAAGCACCTAAAGTCAGTTCCTGATCAGCCGGGCTGTGGCTCGTACGTTGGTTTGCGTGCAGCCAGCAGCAACAGCCTGGTTGATCAGGCTCTGATCCACCAGGAGGCCTGGTCACAGACCGGGCCGCGGGGGCGTTGACCCCCGGAACTCTCTCCAGGTAAACTCCAGGTAAACTTGTAAGTGTTGTGTGCCCCACCACTTGTAAGTGTTGTGTGCCCCACCACTTGTAAGTGTTGTGTGCCCTGCCACTTGTAAGTGTTGTGTGCCCCGCCACTTGTAAGTGTTGTGTGCCCTGCCACTTGTAAGTATTGTGTGCCCCGCCACTTGTAAGTGTTGTGTGCCCCGCCACTTGTAAGTGTTGTGTGCCCCGCCACTTGTAAGTGTTGTGTGCCCCGCCACTTGTAAGTGTTGTGTGCCCCGCCACTTGTAAGTGTTGTGTGCCCCGCCACTTGTAAGTGTTGTGTGCCCCGCCACTTGTAAGTGTTGTGTGCTCAGCCACTTGTAAGTGTTGTGTGCCCCGCCACTTGTAAGTGTTGTGTGCCCCGCCACTTGTAAGTGTTGTGTGCCCCACCACTTGTAAGTGTTGTGTGCCCTGCCACTTGTAAGTGTTGTGTGCCCCGCCACTTGTAAGTGTTGTGTACCCCGCCACTTGTAAGTGTTGTGTGCCCCGCCACTTGTAAGTGTTGTGTGCCCTGCCACTTGTAAGTGTTGCGTGCCCCGCCACTTGTAAGTGTTGTGTGCCCCGCCACTTGTAAGTGTTGTGTGCCCCGCCACTTGTAAGTGTTGTGTGCCCTGCCACTTGTAAGTGTTGTGTGCCCTGCCACTTGTAAGTGTTGTGTGCCCTGCCACTTGTAAGTGTTGTGTGCCCTGCCACTTGTAAGTGTTGTGTGCCCTGCCACTTGTAAGTGTTGTGTGCCCCGCCACTTGTAAGTGTTACACTTCTAGTTTTGTTTCTTGTTTTATTTTTATTCATATTAGTAGTGTTGATTTCTTCAGAGCGGTCTCTTCTACAGAGCGGTCCCTCCACTCAGCGGTCTCTTCTACAGAGCGGTCCCTCCTCTCAGCGGTCCCTTCTACAGAGCGGTCCCTCATCTGAGAAGTCTCCTTTTCACACCTATGTGCTAATGACCTTGACCTCGCCCTCGAGACCACCTCCCCCTCGAGACCACCTCGCCCTCGAGACCACCTCCCCCTCGAGACCACATCGCCCTCGAGACCACCTCCCCCTCGAGACCACCTCCCCCTCGAGACCACCTCCCCCTCGAGACCACCTCGCCCTCGAGACCACCTCCCCCTCGAGACCACCTCCCCCTCGAGACCACCTCCCCCTCGAGACCACCTCGCCCCCCCACCCGCGCCCGCCCACGACCCCCCGCCCACGACCCCCACCCGCGCCCCCCGCGCCCCCCGCGCCCCCCGCGCCCCCCGACTGTCGCGCCAAGCCACCGGCCCCGCCGCGCCCTCACGCCCCGCCCGCACCCCTCGCGCCCCGCCTTCTGTTGCGCCTTCTGCAGCGTCGTCCGGATCGCCCCCCGCGCCCCGAATTTTTTCCCGATTTTTTTCGATTTTTTTTCGAATTTCATTTTCTTATGAACTCCTCAGATCAAGTTTTCTCGATAATACAAAGACTCCAATTCCTCGGATCAAGTTTTTGGATTCCCCCTATGGGGTTTCGAAATTCTTATGATCTCCTTGGATCAAGTTTTTTTTCTCGATAATACCAAGACTCCATCTCCTCGGATCAAATTTTTGAGTTTCCCCCTCCCACTTTCACCCCCATCCCAATTTTTTTTTAAATTCTTTTGCTCTCCTCGAATCAAGTTTTCTCGATAATACCAAGACTCCATCTCCTTGGATCAAGCTTTTGGATTCCCCCCCTATGAGGTTTCGAAATTCTTATGATCTCCTTGGATCAAGTTTTTTTCTCGAAATCAAAGACTCCATGTCCTCGGATCAAGATTTTGGATTCCCCCCTCTGGGGTAAGTATTCAAATGAACTCCTCCTATGGGGGCATGGTGCTCTCTCTTACTACAGGTCTAAACAAGTGTGATGTCAGTATTCCTCTCATTAAGTTAAATGAAGTAAAAAGGGTGTTTACTCGGCGGTCAGTGACGTCACACACACACATACAGGCTCAATCTTGTCGGCTTCCCCCTATGTCAGTGACGTCACGTGATGACCGTACACACAGGCTGAATCTTGTCCACTTCCCCCCCTACACATTTCATATACAACATAGGGAAAACATTTTCACTCTTAACCCAGGATAATCCAAATAATTTCACATTTTTTCGTTAATATGGCAGATGTTGCAAGTGTATGGTGTAGGAGGTAGGTTACTGAAAGGCTGGAGATGATGTCCTGGTAGTCAGTAAATGGGGGGCTGATAGTGCTGTCCTGGGAGACAGTAATGGGGAAGCTGGAGGTGCTGTCCTGGGAGACAGTAATGGTGAAGCTGGAGGTGCTGTCCTGGGAGACAGTAATGGTGAAGCTGGAGATGCTGTCCTGGGAGACAGTAATGGGGAAGCTGGAGATGCTGTCCTGGGAGACAGTAATGGTGAAGCTGGAGATTTTGTCCAGGTAGTCGGGAATTATACGCAGGAAGGAATACATATGAATGACCTCATAGGGGACAGGAGCCATAGTAGGGAAACAAGTGTAGTCAAAGATAAGATAAAACCAATATTGCAAACTACAAATACTGCAGGAAATAGCAAACAAGAGGACTCCACTAGCAATAGTGAGGATATATTACCAAAAACAAATGGTGGGAGCTCCATTGTTGGTGCTAGGGAGGATAGAAGTAAGACAGGGAAACATGCACCAACAGGGAATACAGTCACAGAAACCCAAGGCAAACGAAAACCAAGCCTGTGCACATACTATGCACTCGGTATCTGCTGGCAGGGGAAATCTGGAAAAACAGTGGGACGTGCAACTATGACCACCCTAGGAAATGTCTTTGCCCTTTGAAAACGGGAAAATGAAAACCCCCCTTCCCTGTAAGCTTTTTTTCACCCCTAAAACGTGAAATTTCATTTAACGGGGAAAGACTGTGCTAAACTTAAATTCCCAGGCATACCACAAAAAGGGGGACAAAAAGTTTAAAAAACATCCAGGCCAGGGAAAAACCGGGGTAGCCACGCCCCTCAAGAGGGGGGTTTTTTTAGTGCCGGGAAGGGAAAAAAAAAAAAACGGGCAGGAAATGGCAGAAATCGTAAAACCCAAATCCATCTTTTCCGGGAAAGGGGAAACCCACAGCGAGGGCCCCCCCCCACTCCCCCCCCCCAACAGATACAGATACAAATTTGGGGGGAAAAAACCCCCCCCAGAAAACCAACAATACCACCGCCCCGATAACTTTCCCTTTTTTTGCAAATATACGGGGGGCTAAAGCCACAACAAACAACAAAAAAACCTTTAAACCGTGGATGCTCGCAGAGGAAAAGGCAATGATCGGGGGCTTTCACTGGCCCCACATAAAGGATAAATTTGGGAACAACAAAATATGGCCCCCAGGTTCCCAACCATACAGATTTTGGACAGAGTGAACAGGCAAAAGGGGGGGGTTGGGCCTGTATATTGCAGATTTCACTTGTTTGAAACAAAAACTGAAAATGCCTCAAATGATGTAGGGGAATTTTTAGAGAAATGGTGGGAAAACCAAAAAACCTAGTCATTGTTTTGTCAAACAAGCCTCCGGATGCAACATCCCAGAAAATTTCCAAAAACAGCTGTTAAAAATTGCCCCACTGTCGGGAAAAAACCTTCCAGCCCCCTGCACCCAAAAACCCTTGCCCGGGGGGATTTCAATTTAAGGAAACCTAAAATGGGGGAAATTAGCAAATAATATTGTTGCGTAAAAAAAAAACCCCGGGGGAGGCAGTCTGATGAAAACTCACACTCACGCGAGCTTTAAAAAATCTCTGCCCCAAAATTCTTTTTAAAACCAAAATAATAGAGCCTATAGACTTAAAGAATACACTAGACCTATCTTCACTAACAATGATGATTGATAAGAAATACCCACCATATCAAAAACAATATACTCAGATCACAACATAATTGAGGTTCAGCCCATGTATGCGGGGGCCCCCAAAACCGACATAAGGAGATTAGTCCGAGGGAGAAAAATTAAAACCAAAATTTCAACTTCAAAAAAAAAAAACATAAAGCGGGCCCAAAGAAAACCCAAGTCCTAACCGATATAAGCGGGGAAGATATACTAACCCAAACACAGCCCCAACTTTTTGCCTGAACAGATTAATTTCGGTAGCACTCGATGTATCACAAGGCTTTTTTCCCTCAAAGGGAAAAAGGAGGAGTAATGAAAACAGAAGAGCAGGGCCCCCCTTTACGGGCGACGGAAAAGAAAAACCCAGAGGGGGCAAAAAGAGGTCAATATATCTGAAATGCGGGGGGAGACATTGGTCAGAGAAATAGCAAGCATCGAACTTAAAAAAAAAGAATCCTTTAGGAGTCAGGAAACGCGGGAAAATTAAAACCCCCAAAAATGAAATCGAAAAAAAACCCAAAGTTTTTTTCTTCTCCTATCCCAAAATCAAAATCGAGAAAAAAGCCCAGTTTTGGGGGCCCCCCTTATTTTAAAAAAGATGGGCCCCTCCCAAAATCCAAAAAGGAAAAATGATGGCTACCCCAAGCCCCAAAATATGACTCATTTTTTAGAAACCCCGCTAACCAACTGAGAGCCCGAAGATAAAAATAAATTTTTTTATGAGAGACCCAAAAAATTTGTTTAAAAACAAGCCTATCCAATGTTATCCTGACCCCAAAATGACTTCAACAGGCGATAAATGACATCCCCAGGCACTCTCCCCCGGGGCCGGGACTCAGGGAACTCTGTTTTCATCAAGAACTGCAAGAAGCCCCTATCACAAAGCCCTTTTTTTTTCCTATGGAAAAGGGAGCTGGCACGGGGGTCGCCCCCACAGTTACAAAAAAACAACGAATAGCCCCACTCCCAAAGGGGGCAGTAAAACAAAGAAAAAAACTCAGACCAATAGCACAAAACATCCCATATCAAAAAAAATTTTTGAAAGGGTCCTAAAGAAGATCACCACGCTCTGGGAAACCCCTCATTTTAAAACAACCCAGGGCAACAGGGGTTTAAAAACAGGTCGCTCCTGTCGTCTAAAACTATTGGACCACTACGAAAAGGCCCCAAAAATGCACTAGAAGAAAAAAAAATGCAGATGTAATTATACGACTTTCCCAAAAGCCTTCGAAAAAGTTTTGACCATGGCGAAATTTAGCGCACAAAATGCGGGGTTTTTAAAAGGAATAACAGGAAAATCGGCCGAGGGGATCTTAATTCCTCATTTAAACAGAAACGAGAGTAGTCGTAAACGGGAGAAAAAGTCCGAGGCAGCTAGGGTAAAAGCTCTTTTTCCACAAGGCACAGTATCGCCCCCATCTTGTTCCTCATCCTTATTCCGACTAGCCCGGGTTTCCCGGGCCAAAGGCCCCGTGTTTTCCCTTTTGGGCAGAGGGCACCCGAAATCTGAGGGGACAGTGTTTCCCATTGCAGAACTGAAAAGTTTCCCGGGACATAAACCCCAAAATCTTTCAGGGGGCTGCAGGGAAAAAAATATGAAGTTCCGATTAGAAATTTCAATTACTCAGATATGGTAAAAATAGGAAATTAAATCTTCCCTCAAGTACAAAACAAATTCTGGCCATAAAAAAAAGAGCGAAACACCCAACGTCAAAAAAACTGGGGGTGATCATGCGGAGGATCTCACCTTCAAGGGAAACCCTTAAAATTGTATCCAAACGCATTGCTAGAAAAAGGGCAGGTGGATAATGGAACCTTTAAAACAGGGGGGGGCCAACCCCCAAGGGTGGGGCACTCTCAGGTCACTTGTTTTTATCTAGGCTGGATATTGCTGGGACACTAAAAGGGACCTTTCAAGGCAGGTTTAAATTGCCCCCTAAAAAAATTTTTACAGAGAACTTTTCCCCGGGGCGCATTTAAAGGAGATAAAAAAACCCCCAAAATTTTTTGGGAAACGCTTTAGGTTCCTAAACCTGTTTTTCCCTGGAACGCGGAGGGGGAGATACAAGATTATATACCCCCTAAAATCCTTGAGGGACCCAGTACCGAACTTGCAACGAAAATCCCCAAATACGAAAGCAAAAGAAATTGGCAGACGATGCACCTCCCCCCCCAAAGAAAAGCAGGGGGTCACTTGCACGTAAAAGACCCTTTTTAAAAGTGTTAAGGGGGCCCCAAAAATGTTCAACTGCCCCCCACACATTTAAAGGGGGTTACCAACCCGACCCCCCGCAGTCCCCCTTTAAGCTGGCACTGGCAAGCAACCCAAAGTCAGTTTTCCCGATCAAAACCGGGCTGTGGCCCGTATGTTGGTTTGCGTGCAGCCCCAAAACAACAGCCTGGTTGATCAGCTCGGAAACCCCCAGGGGGGCCCGGTCTCAGGGCCGGGCCCCCCCGGGGGCGTTTTACCCCCGGAATCTCTCCAGGTAACTCCAGGTAGTGAGGCTCAAGTTAGAGTATGTAGGGAAAAAGGGAAATTATTTCCCATAAAAGTAGGCCTTAAAACAAGGGTGTGTGATGCACCGGGTTGTTTAAAATATTTATTTGATGGGGTTGTAAGAGAAGTAAATGCGAGGGTCCTTGGGCAAGAGGGTGGAGTTAAAGATTTAAAAAACACAAAACAAAGTGGGAAATTGTCACAGCCCGCCCCCTTTGCCCGATGACCTGTCTCTTGGGAGATTTTGAAGAAAAATTTGCAGAGATTGGTGGTTTAATTTGGTAGGGTGTGCAAAAGAAGAAAATTAAACTTTGGGAAAACAGGAAAAAGTAAGGTTATGAGGATAAAAAAAAGATTTGGTGATGAAAGATTGAATATCAGATTGGAGGGAGGGGAGTTTGGAGGGGGGTGAAAGGGATTCAGAAATTTGGGAGTGGAAAGTGTCACGGGGGTGGGTCTATGAAAGGGTGAGGGGAACATAGAATTTTTTGGGGGGGGAAAAAAAAGTGAGTGGTGCACTTAGGAGTTGTGGAGACAAAGAACTTTGTCCTTGGAGGCAAAGGGGAATGTTTAGAGAAAAGTTTTTTCCCAACGCCTTATTTGGGGGTGAAGCATGGGTGATGGGAAAGTTTTTCAGCGAGGGGAAGGGTGGAGGAAATGGAGAAAGTCAGGGCTGAGGGCAATGTGTGGTGTGAAAAAAAATGCCCGGAATTCGTGTTTGGAAGTTAGGGGGAGGGGCGGGGGTTTCCAAAAATGTTGTCCAGAGGGTTTAGGGAAGGGTTTTTTTGAGGGGGGTTCGGGCATGAAAAAGAGAATGGAAACGGAAAAAGAATGACTTCAAGAGTTTATCGTCTGTATGGAAGGGGAAAGGGGGGTAGGGGGCGGCCCCAGGGAAAAGGTTTGGGGAGAGGGGGGAAAGGGGGGTTTGTTGGCGAGGGGCTTGGACTTCCCGCAGGTTTTTGCATGAGCGGTTTGAAGGATGAAAGGGGACAAATGGTTTTTTAAAACTTACGTGCTGTTGGGAAAAGGGGAGCAAAGTAACAATTTTTTGGGAAAGGGGTTCAGGGAAAAACCCGGGAGGGGCCCGGGCTTGAGTCCTGGGGATGGGGAAAACAGTCCCGCACTTGAAGGAGGGGTGTTAATGTTGCAGTTTTTAAAAATGTAGGGGTAAAGGGACCCTTTTTGGCAAGACAGTATGGAATGAAAAGATGGTGAAAAATTTTTCTTTTTGGGGCCCCCCGCTTTGGTTTGGGGAAACGGCCAGTGTGATAAAAAAAAAAAAAAAAAACCACAACAATCCACAATTTTTTTTACAAAACAATTTTAAAACATTTTTCCCCTTTTTTAACTATTTTATCAAGGTCTCTCCCCCCGAAGTAAAAATTTTCTCTCTCCTCCTCCCCACCCTCCCGAACCCTCCCCCTCCAACCAACACCTTAAATTTTCACTCATAACCCCCCAAATTTTTTTTTCGTTTTAACTATTTCATCAGAAAGTCACCCCAAAACTTATTAAACCCCTTTTTTGTTTTAAAATTTTTCTTTGTCACAATTTTTTTCATATTACGAATTAAAACGCACACCCCACCACCTCGCTTTGAAAACCTTTAAAAACCCCACTCATAAATCATTTGAATACTCCAAAAAAAATTCCTTTGAAAATTTCCAAACAACACCCGAAACACCCTTCCAAAACAACCTTTTTTAGTACTCCCAAATAAGAAATTTTTTCAGCTCTAATTTTTTCTGCACTTTTCACATTTTTATTAAATTTCAAAATCATCCCCACATACCCACCCTCATCTCCAGATTTTTACAACACATCACAAAAAAATAGCTGAAACACTTTTTCTTTGAACATCAACCCAAAAAAAAAAAAAAAAAACATTTAATTGCCTTTTAATACCCAAAAACATCAAACGAACATCCCCCCAAAACCCCCTCTGATTACTCCCAGAACACCTTCATAAGTACTCTTGCACAACAATTTTAAACCTTTAAAAAAACCTTTGAAATTTTCCCCAAAAAACACTGAAACACGTCCCAAAAAACCGTTTGAGTACTCCCCAAAAACACCCCCTGAAAAAACCCTCAAAACACCACCAAAATCACCCCCAACCCACAACACCCCCATCACCCCAATTTTTTTTCGTTTTATTTTAATTTTTATCAGAAAGTCACAACAACCCACAATTTTTTTTTCGTTTTAAAATAATTTTTTATCAGAAAAAGGCACAACAAACCACAAAATTATAAACCCCTTTTCGTTTTCCCCTAGTTCGACAACAACGCCCCCCCAAAACCACATCACCCCCATCCCACAACCCCCCATTCCCCCAATCCACAATTTCTTCACAAAAAACAACACAATCTTGACATTTTTTCCCGTTTTAACTATTTCATCAGAAAAAAATCACCACCCCCCACGTCCCGGAAAAATCTTCCCCGCTCCCCGCACCCAACAATTTTCTTTCCCTGGGGGATTTCAACTTAAGGCACCTAAAATGGAGGAATATAGCAAATAATATTGTTGCAGTAATAACACCAGGAGGCAGCTCTGATGAAAACTCACACTCACACGAGTTTTTTAAATCTCTGCAAAAAATTCAATTTAAACCAGCAAATAATAGAGCCTACTAGACTGGAGAATACACTAGACCTCATCTTCACTACAATGAGATCTGATAAGAAATGTCACCATATCAAAAACAATATACTCAGATCACAACATAATTGAGGTTCGGGACATGTATGCGTGGAGCCCCAGACCGACAAAATGAGACTAGTCACGAGGGAGCATTCCCCAAATTTCAACTTCAATAACAAAAACATAAAGTGGGACCAAGTAAACCAAGTCCTAACCGATATAAGCTGGGAAGATATACTAAGCAACACAGACCCAACTTATGCCCAGAACAGATTAACTCGGTGGCCCCGATGTATGCACAAGGCTTATCCTCTAAGAAAAAGGAGGAGTAGATGTAAAATAGAAAGAGACAGGCGCTCCCTTTACAGGCGACGGAAAAGAATAACAGAGCGGCTAAAAGAGGTCAATATATCTGAAATGCGTAGGGAGACACTGGTCAGAGAAATAGCAAGCATCGAACTTGAGCTAAAAGAATCCTTTAAAAGTCAGGAATCGCGGGGGAAAAACTAAAAGCCATAAATGAAATCGAAAGAAACCCAAAGTTTTTCTTCTCCTAAAGCCAAATCCCAAAATTTGAGAACAACGTCCAGTATTGGGCCCCTACTTAAACAAGATGGGTCCTACCAGATACAGCAAGGAAATGAGTGAGCTACTCAAGTCCCAAAAATGACTCAGTTTTTAGCAATCCGCTAACCAGACTGAGAGTCGAAGATCAAAATGAATTTTTTATGAGAGCCACAAAATTTGATTCACAAGCCTATCCGATGTTATCCTGACGCCAAATGACTTCGAACAGGCGATAAATGACATGCCCATGGGACCTCCCCCGGGGCCAGACTCATGAACTCTGTGTTCATCAAGAACTGCAAGAAGCCCCACCGGCCTTTTCACCCAGGAGGGGGAGCGGACAGGGGCCCCCTCAGTTACTAAAACAACAGACATACCCCACCCCAAAAAAAGGGGGGCAGTAAAGCAATAGAAGAACTACAGACCAATAGAAATAACATCCCATATCAAAAAAATTTTTTGAAAGGGCCCTAAGAACAAGATTACCACCCATCTAGAAACCCATCTTAACAACCCAGGGCAACAGGGGTTTTTAGAAAGTCGCTCCTGTCTGTTCAACTATTGGATCACTACGACAAGGTCCAAAATGCATAGAAACAAAAAGAATGCAGTTAAATAAAAACAACTTTGCAAAGCCTTCGACAATGTGACCATGGGTAATAGCGCAAAAAATGCGGCAAAAGGGAATAAAAAAAAATCGGTCGATGGATCTAAATTTTCCTTACAACAGAACACAAAATTTAGTCGTCAACAAAAAGCCGAGGCAGTACGGTAAAAGTCGTTCCCAAGGCAATACTAGTCCCATCTTGTTCCCTCACCCTCATATCCGACAAGACAAGGTGTCAGCCAAGCACCGGTTTTCCTTGCAGGACACCCAACGCATGACAGTTCTTCCATTGCAGACACGCAAGGCCCAGGGGACCACCAAAATCTTCAGTGGGCTGCAGAAAAAAAATGAAGTTCAAAAGATAGAAATTTCAATTCCAGATATGGGAAAATAGGAATTTTAAAACTTCATCAGAGTACAAAACAAATTCGGCCAAAAAATAACAAACACCAACGTCAAAGACCCGGGAGTGATTAGTCGGAGGGATCTCCCTTCAAGGCCATAACTTGTTCAATCGCATCTGCTAAAAAATGACAGGAGGAAATGAGAACCCTTTAAAATAGGGGGGCCAGCCCATGATGACACTTTTCAGGTCACTTTTTTTCTACCCTAGGCGGAATATTGCTGACTCTAACAGAAACCCTTTTCCAAGCGGGGAAAATTTGGGCCGACCTGGGAAAATGTACAGAGAACTTTCCGGCGCCAAAAAGGGAGATAAAAAAACCCTCAAAAGGGGACCCGTTTGATTTTTCTAAACCTTTTTAACCCTGAAACGCAGGGGGGGGAAAAGATACAGAAAAATACACCTGGAAAAATCCTAGGGGGACTATCCCAAAACTTGCACCCCGAAAATCACTCACTCCCAAAAAAGGAAAAAGATTTTGGCAGACGTTTTAAAAACCACCCCCCAATAAAAGCGGGGGTGTCACTAGCACTTAAGAGACCATACAATAATGTCAGGGCCCGAACGTTAAACCCTGCCGTCCCAGCACACAAAGGGGGGGGAATTCCCAACAGACCCCTGGAGTCTTAAAGCTGGAAACTAGACAAAAACCAAAAAGTTTTTTCCCTGATCACCGGGCTGTGGCCGTACTTTGGGTTTGTCGTGCAGGCCCAGCAAAAACCCCCTGGTTGATCGGGGGCGCTGATCCACCGGGAAAGGCCGGGTCACAGAACGGGCCGGGGGGGCTTTTGACCCCGAAACCCCCCTTCCGGTAAACCCCAGGTAAAAAACCACTTATAAACAATTTTCAGCAACTCTAGTTCGACTACATTACCCAAAACCCCTTTAAAATAAATTTAAACCAATTTATTCCCTTTTTTTTCCCCTTCTTTTTACGGGAACCCTTTTTTAAAAAGGGCACTTTCCCTTTTTACGTTGTGTGGCCCGTATCGGGGGGGTTCATTACTTTGAAAATTTTTTTCATGACTGAAACCCATGAAATGGAGTAAGCTGTTTTATTACCTCTGTAACTTGCCATGATTATTGACCAGATCAAACCTGGTTTTTCCCTTTACCTTTGTAACTAGTTCACTATCTTTCCTTTGGGGTCCATCACTGGACCCTTTAGTCCCTTTTTGTAATCTTTTGATACCGCCCACGGGAATGGGAATGGGGTCAAAAAGAAAATTAAACAAAAAGTGTGGGTGGTGTGTGTTTTGTGTGTGGGGGTGTGTGTTTTTTGTGTGTGTGGGGTTTGTGTGTGTTGTGGTGTGGTGTGTTTGTGTGTGGGGGTGGAGACTCAACAATCAATATTTGCACCAATAACTCATTACATTTGTGCCCGGGTGGGGAAGTGTTAATTCTCATTACCTAAAAATTTTGTTCAAAATTGTAGCCAAAGTATAAACAAAGTAACCATTCTCAAAAATTTAAATTACCTTTGAAACCCTTGTAGCTCATTAAACCTTTTGTACCATTTTCAGCTATCAAACCCTTTGGGGCCCAGCCCCTGGCCCCCATTACGTACCTCGTAATCTGAAAAAATACCTTTGAATTTTGTCATATTGTGACCAATTTTCCCGGATTTCATTACCTTTGGTAAATTGTGAGTTCATTCCCTTTGTAAATGTGAGTTCATTACCTTTGAAAAATTGTGATTCATTACCTCTTAATTTTGCTCAGCTATCAAAATTTTTGGAGCCCAGTCCCAAAACCCAATTATGCCCTTTCGTAATCTTTTGACTCCGCCCACAGGATGGGTAGGGGTGCATAATAAACATATTAAACTAAACATTCCCAAAATTCTAAAAAAATTTCCTCCCAACCCATCTCCTTGTATCCACATAAATTGATTTTAAATACTCGCATAAACAAATTCCCCACTACCCAACTATTGGGGAGAGGGTTTAAACACTCCATTCCTTTTCCAAATTTTTCTTAACTTTTTAATTCAAAAATTTCTTTTTTTAAAAATTCAAAACATTACCTTTTTTTTTTCAGTAAAATCTCCCCTATTTCATTAAATTTCTAATTAAAAAACCCTCCCCATACCCCTCTCCATCTCACCCGCATTTCTTCACATCCACCACCCTTTCCCATTTCCACCTCTTCTGAACAAACAAAAAAATCACATTTTCCCCATTTCCCCCCCAAAAAAATCTCACACCCATCTCAAAAACCCCTAAAAAAACAATGTTTAAACCCAAATATTCACAAAATTCTATAACCACCTAAAAACATAAAACACACACACACACAAAACACACACCACTTAACCTAACCTAATCTAACCTAAACCCAACCGAAAACCCCAGCCTAACCTAACCTAACCTAACCGAACCTAAAACCCAACCTAGCCTATCTTTACCTAACCTAACCTAAAACCAACCAAAAACCCCATCCTAAAAATTTGGGCCCAACCCAACCAACCCAAAACCCAACCGAACATAACCCAACCAACCAACCTAAAACCCAACCTTTTCCTAAACCCAAAACCCAACCTAACCTTAACCTAACCTATCCTAACCCTTTAAAATTTAAACCTAACCTAAACCCCATCCTAACCAAACCTAACCAAACCTAAAACCCATCCCAACCAAAACCCAAAACCCATCCTATCCCAAAAATATCCTAAAACCAACCCAACTTTCCTAACCTAACCTAACCTTTTCCTAACCAACCTAACCAACCAACCTATCCAACCTAACCCAACCCAACCTTTAAATTAAAACCCAACCGAACCTAACCTATCCTAACCTAAAACCTAGCCTTAAACCCAACCTAACCAAACTGAACCAACATAAAAAAATAAAAACCAAACCCAACCTAACCTATCCTATCCCCAACCTAACCCAAAACCCAACCTAACCTTAAACCCAAACCCATCCAACCTTAACCAAAACCAAACCTAACCTTAAACCTAACCCACCAAACCTACCTAACCTTTTCCCAACCTAACCTAACTAACCCATCCTAGCCTTCCCCAAACCAAAACCCATCTTATCCCCAATCTAACCTATCTTAACCAAAACCCAACCTAACCCAACCTATCCTAAAAACCCAACCCCAACCCAATTAACCTAACTTAACCTAACCTATCCTTAAAACCCATCCTAACCTAGCCTAACCTATCCTAACCTAACCTAACCTACCCCAACCCAACCGGGAACCCAAAAAACCCCCCAACCCCAACTTTAAACCCAACTTAAACCCAACCTAAAACCTTTAAACCAAATTATCCTAAACCCAAACCTAAAACCCAACTTTAAACCCAACCTAACCTAACCTAACCCAACTTATCCAACCTAACCTAACCTAACCTAACTCAAATCCACTAAAATCACTGTACCATGGACATGATTTGGAGAAAGAGACTACATTGTAGGTACAATTCAGTCCGGAGAAACATAAAGTAGTCATTGGAGTGATGTATAACCCACCACAGAACTGCAGGAGGCCAAGAGAGGAGTACGAAGAAAACAACAGGGTGATGGTGGACACACATGGCTGAGGTGGCAAGAAGAGCTCACTCGAGCAGAGCAAAGTTACTGTAATGGCGATTTCAACCACAGGGAGATCGACTGGGAAAACCTGGAGCCACATGGGGTCCCGAAACATGGAGAGCCAAGATGATGGATGTGGTTCTTGAAACCTCATGCATCAACATGTCAGGGACACAACCAGAGAGAGAGGGGAGATGAGCAGCAAGACTGGATCTTGTGTTCACCCTGAGCAGTTCAGACATTGAGGACGTCACTTACGAGAGGCCCCTTGAGCTAGCGATCATGTGGTTCTGAGTTTGACTATATAGTAGAGTTACAAGTGGAGAAGGTAAACAGGAACTGAAGGGGACAGGCCAAACTATAAAAGGGGGGACTACACAGGTATGAGAAACTTCCTGCAGAGGTTCAGTGGGACAGAGAAATGGTAGGAAAATCAGTAAACGAGATGATGGAATATGTGGCAACAAAGTGCAAGGAGGCAGAGGAAAGTTTTGTTCCCAAGGGAAACAGAAATAATAGGAAGACCAAAACGAGTCCTTGGTTTACCCGAAGGTGTAGGGAGGCAAAAACTAAGTGCAACAGAGAATGGAAAAGGTACAGGAGGCATAGGACCCAGGAAAACAAGGAGATTAGTAGAAGAGCCAAAAACGAGTATGCGCAGATAAGGAGGGAGGCCCAGCGACAGTATGAAAACGACATAGACATCGAAAGTCAAATCTGACCCGAAACTGCTGTATAGCCACATTAGGAGGAAGACAACAGTCAAGGACCAGGTGATAAGGCTGAGGAAAGAAGGTGGAGAACTCACAAGAAACGATCAAGAGGTATGTGAGGAGCTCAACACGAGATTTAAGGAAGTATTTACAGTAGAGACAGGAAGGACTCTGGGGGGACAGACCAGATGGGGACACCAACAAGGAATACACCAACAAGTGTTGGACGACATACATACAGAATGAGGAGGAGGTGAAGAAACTGCTAAGGGACATCGATACCTCAAAGCAATGGGACCGACAACATATCTCCGTGGGTCCTTAGAGAGGGAGCAGATATGTTGTGCGTACCACTTACAACAATCTTCAACACATCCCTGGAAACTGGCAACTACCTGAGTATGGAAGACGGCAAATGTAGTTCCCATTTTCAAAAAAGGAGACAGAAAAGAGGCACTAAACTATAGACCTGTGTCATTGACGTGTATAGTATGCAAAATTATGGAGAAGATTATCAGGAGGAGAGTGGTGGAGCACCTGGAACGGAACAGGAGTATAAATGCCAACCAGCACGGATTCACGAAGGCAAATCCTGTGTCACAAACCTTCTGGAGTTTTATGATAAAATAACAGAAGTAAGACAAGAGAGAGAGGGGTGGGTTGATTGCATCTTCTTGGACTGCAAGAAGGCCTTTGACACAGTTCCCACAAGAGATTAGTGCAGAAGCTAGAGCATCAGGCGCATATAACAGGAAGGGCACGCAATGGATCAGAGAATACCTGACAGGGAGGCAACAACGAGTCATGGTACGTAATGATGTATCACAGTGGGCACCTGTGACGAGTGGGGTCCCACAGGGGTCGGTCCTAGGACCAGTGCTATTTTTGGTATATGTGAAACGACATGACGGAAGGGTTAGACTCAGAAGTCCCTGTTTGCAGATGATGTGAAGTTAATGAGGAGAATTAAATCTGATGAGGACCAAGCAGGACTTCAAAGAGACCTGGACAGACTGGACACCTGTCCAGCAAATGGCTTCTCGAATTTAATCCTGCCAAATGCAAAGTCATGAAGAAAGGGGAAGGGCACAGAAGACCACAGACAGAGTATAGGCTAGGTGGCCAAAGACTGCAAACCTCACTCAAGGAGAAAGATCTTGGGGTGAGTATAACACCGAGCATGTCTCCGGAAGCACACATCAATCAGATAACTGCTGCAGCATATGGGCGCCTGGCAAACCTGAGAACAGCATTCCGATACCTTAGTAAGGAATCATTCAAGACACTGTACACCGTGTATGTCAGGCCCATACTGGAGTATGCAGCACCTGTTTGGAACCCGCACTTGATAAAGCACGTCAAGAAACTAGAGAAAGTACAAAGGTTTGCGACAAGGTTAGTTCCAGAGCTAAGGGGAAAGTCCTATGAAGAAAGATTAAGGGAAAACGGCCTGACGACACTGGGGGACGGGGGGCAGGGAACATGATAAGACATATAAAATACGCTGGGAAAAAGCAAGGTGGACAAGGACAGAGTTCCAGGGGGGGGAACAGAAAAAAAGAGGCCCCTTGGGAAATTGAAGACACAAATGAGTCAGAGAGATGTAGGAAGTATTTTTTTTCAGTCAAGGTTGTAAGGCAGTGGAAACCTAGAAAATGACGTAGTGGAGGGAGGGAAACCAAACAATTTTTTGACGAGGTTTGATAAAGCTCTGGAGCGGGGAAGAGAGGGGCTATACAACCTTTTAAAAAGGCGGGCCAGGAGCTAGACTCGACCCCTGCAACCACAAATAGGTGAGCACAAATAGGTAGCACAACACACACACAACCTCACTTTACTTTGAACACCTTCAAAAACTCTCTTTCATCATTTAGACCACCTTTTTTCTCAATATCCCATCCACAACCTTCCATTTCCCACAGAACAAACCCAAGATTACCAACACTCTCATAAATATTTTAAATACTCACATAAAACCTTCGAACATTTTCCCAAAAAAACTGAAGCCTTCCAAAATCATTTGATTTCTCCCAAAAAGATTTTTATCTCTAATTTTTTTCTACACTTACACATTTCATTAACTGAAATTACAACACATCCACCATACTACTCCCTCAGTCTCCAGACTTTACAACATTAACACAAAAACTAACTCAGACACTTATGTCATGAGACATTACCATATCTAACACACTGACTAACTTCGAACCAACTCTGAACACCACTGATCTTCTTCAAAAAATACTCTGCACATCATTTGAACACCTTCAAAAAACACCATCAAACACCTCCGAATACTCCCAAAACACTAATGATTACTACCAAATCACCGTCAGAATCACCAGAAACTAAGTTTAACATCACCATCCAACATCCTTTTTATAGAAATCCCCTCAAATCACTATAACCAAGAACTCATTCCTCATTTGGCGCATAAAAAAAAAGCATGAACACAAACCTAATACGCAAACACTTAGTACATGATCACCATCAACTGAAAACATATCTTGTACACACACACACACATAATCTAAGACAACCACCAACTACAATCACCCATGTTCACTTACCTCAAAAATCACTAATATCACAGAAAACACTCATTTTTATAAACATTTCACACACAAAAAAATCATATTTGACAATATCTAAGCGCACTCACCTCACTACCACCAACACACGATGTCACACCTCACAGGACCGACGAGCTCACCTCCAGTGACGTCACACTCCCATTGTGTTACTTGCTGGTTGGTAACATCACTCCCAACCCACCTTGTTTCAACCTGTTGTACCCTACATTATCTAAGAACACTATATCCAAGACGATTACTAGATTTTATGACCCCACCACCAAGATCACAGAAAACACACATTTTTTATAATTATTCACACAAAAATCACGATCACCATTTCCATATCACCCACATCTTATACATTTCATTCGCAAATTTAAGACATGAGACATACACACCAAATCTAAGACATTTCATACCGCATTTATGTTGCATATCACATTTCCTCACCCACATCATCCCTAAAACATCCTTCCTTATTCATTCCGTATATCTCCTAGAGTTGTTTTAACCCCGACGGGCCCATCACGATGTAGGAGCCAGAGTGTAGTAGGTGGTGTTGGAGTGGTGATGGTTGCTCTGGCTCCTACGTCGTGATGGGCCCGTCGGGGTTAAAACAACGGGGTTAAAACAACCGTCGCGCCGACCCGGTGGGTCGGCGCGACGGTCGGGGGGGCGGGGGGCGCGGGGGGGGGCGGCGGGGGGCGCGGGGGGCGCGGGGGGGGGCGGGGGCGCGGGGGGCGCGGGGGGCGGGGGGGGGGACGTGGGCGGGGTCGTGGCGGGGGTCGTGGGCGGGGCGGGTGGGGGGGCGAGGTGGTCTCGAGGGGGAGGTGGTCTCGAGGGGGAGGTGGTCTCAAGGGCGAGGTGGTCTCGAGGGGGAGGTCAAGGTCATTAGCACATAGGTGTGAAAAAGGTCATTAGCACATAGGTGTGAAAAGGAGACCTCTCTGTAGAAGGGATGCCTGAGACGAGGGACCACTCTGTAGAAGAGACCGCTGAGTGGAGGGACCGCTCTGTAGAAGAGACCGCTCTGTAGAAATCAACACTACTCATATTTTTCTTATTTCTTTGAACAAATTCACTCTTAGTGTAATTTCAATTTCTTTTTTAACGTAAAGTGTTTTCTTTACTCTGAGTAAATTGTTTTGTCTAATTTACAATTAAGAGTTAAAGTGTTCAGTAAGCTTTCTTCATATTTTTATTTTATTATTTAACCTGCGTTTTCCCAGTGTAACTTTATTGCTGCATTAATTATTTCTGCCTCTTATTTTGTTGCACTTGTTCTGCAATGAATTATTTTGTTGCACTTGTTCTGCACTGAATTATTTTGTTGCACTTGTTCTGCACTGAATTATTTTGTTGCACTTGTTCTGCAATGAATTATTTTGTTGCACTTGTTCTGCACTGAATTATTTTGTTGCACTTGTTCTGCACTGAATTATTTTGTTGCACTTGTTCTGCACTGAATTATTTTGTTGCACTTGTTCTGCAGTGAATTATTTTCTTTTATTGATATTTTTATGCATTATTATTCTCAGTTCATTATTGTTTGAGTCTTGTTTTTCATTTTATTATTTTTTCCTCATGTTGTCTTTGCATTATATTTTAATTTTGTTTATGCATTCTTAGAAAATATTTAAATTTCCCAGTTATCTCTCGTTGTATACAATTTAGTGATTTTATTTTATACTTTTTATATTGATTTACAGTTTTATTAGTTAATTTTTTTATTAGCAAGAGTACAGACAGCTCATTTTGCATTTAATTCAGTCTCCAGTAATATTTTTACTTGTAAATTTCAATGTATTTTTTTTATCTTGTCCAACAGTCCTTTACATTGAGTTGTCCTTCCTCTTGCAGTGTATCTTAGACTTTTTTTTACTTCTGCAGAATTAGTTGCATCTCTTTTATTTCAATTTTAGCATTTTGTATCATTTTTATTATTCATTATTTTTGCCTTATTTGTTCTTGTGCAATTTCTTTCCCCATTATCCCTTTCTTATCCGTTCAAGTGATATTTTAAAGTGAATGTCGACACTCAG
The DNA here is from genome assembly GCF_026875155.1 of Cherax quadricarinatus. Taxonomy (NCBI): domain Eukaryota; kingdom Metazoa; phylum Arthropoda; class Malacostraca; order Decapoda; family Parastacidae; genus Cherax; species Cherax quadricarinatus. The sequence continues at coordinate 34,820,697 of NC_069399.1, forward strand.
ACCTCCCCAGGCTACTGCTGCCCTGTCATAAAGTCCTCACATTTCCCTTTTCGACTGGGGGGCCCGACCCAGAAAACTGACACACTATTTTTTAAAACTCGTGTTTCCCCCTTGATCCCCTTTTTTTAATTAAAGGGCCCATGTACTAGTCTTAAAATGCTGGTTTACTCCCAATTCGTTCTCGTGTTAATGCTCTAGTTAACGGTCCCCCCTTTTTTCAGAGGAGCCTTATCAGATTGCAAAAGGGAAGCTTTTTCATCGGCCCCCCCTGCTGCTGTTCTCCTTAAAATCCCGAGATTCAGGAATCTTACTAAGTGGTCACAATATGGGGAAACTGATTGGGTTTTTTCCCTCGTACCATAAAAACAGCTTTTCTAGTCCTCAGCTTTTGTCCCGGGACGGGGAAAAAACCACCCACGGGCTTCTTTTGCTAAAATAGCAGTTTTTGGGAAAGAATAAAAAACTAATGCCGCCTGTTTTCAGTGGTGTTTATGAGGCTAATCCTCCAACTGGGACGGGGAACCATTAAACCCCAAAAATTCATGTAGTTCCTTGTCCCCCCAGGGTACGTTCCCATGTATAAAAAAACAAAATTTTCACCCCTATGCCTCAGTCGGCCCCACCTCTTTTTTTGTCCCACAACGACAAATCGTGGTCGTCCCCAAACGCAGCAAACACAAAGGAAAATGTTTCCCTAGAGTTTACCTGGAGAAAATTTCCCGGGGGGTAACGCCCCCGGGGGCCCGGCCCGTGACCGGGCCCCCTGGTGGATCAGACCCGGGTTTCCAACCAGGCTTTTGCTGCTGGCTGCACGCAAACCAACGTACGAGCCACACCCCGGGCGGGTCGGGGAACCCGACTTTAGGTGCTTGCCCCGGGCCCAGCTTGAAGATTTGCCAGGGGTTTTTTGGAAACCCCCCTTATGAAAGCTGGGGGGGCATTTGGGAACGTCTGGGGCCCCCTGACATTATTGTATGGTCCTTAACGTGCTAGTGACCCCCCCCTGTTTTTCCCTTTTTTAGGGGTTTGGTTGCATCGTCTGCCAAGTCTTTTGCTTTTGTAGTGAGTGATTTTCGGTGAAAAGTTCGGAACAAAAGTCCCTCTGGGGATTTTCCGGTTGTAAATAATCATGTATCTCCCCCGCCTGCGTTCCGGGGAATACGGGTTTCGGAAACCCTCAAGCGCTCCCAGAAATTTTGAGGTTTTTATCTCCGTTTTGCACGCCGTTAATGTTGTACATTTTCTAGGTCAGAAATTTTAAACGGGCCTTAAAAGGGTTTGCTGTTGTGGGGCAGCTTTTTTCCCAAACCTAATAAAAACAAGTGACCTGAAGAGTGCCCATCAGGGGTTTGGCCTCCCATTTTTTAAAAGGTTCTCATTATCCACCCTGTCATTTTTCTAGCAGTTTCTTTAAAACAATTTTAAAGGTCCTTGAAGGTAAAAGATCCCCCGGACATGATCCCCCCAGGCCCTTTAAACTTTGGTGTTTTCGCTTTTTTTTTGTGGCCATTTTTTTTTTTTGTACTTTTTTTAAAAAGATTTAATTTCCCCCCCGTGTTTACCATATCTGGGGAAAAAATTTGAAATTTCCCCACCCCCTTTTGAACTTCATATTGTTTTCTGCAGCCCATGAAAGATTGGTTGATGTCCGCCTGGAGCCTTGCAGTGCCTGCAATGGAAGAAAACTGTCATGCAGTTTCGGTGTTTCAGAAAAGGAAAGCCCGGGTTTGCTGTGGCTCACCCCCTTGTCTATGTCGGATATTGGATGGGGGAAAAAAGAGGGGAGCAGAAAACTGTGCCTTGTGGAACGGGACTTTTCACCGTAGCTGCCTTGTTGACAAAACCCCTATTCTGTCCCTCTGTTAGTGGGGAAAATTTAAAAGGGATCCCGACCGTTTTTTCCCTGTTATTCCTTTAGCACGCATTTTGTGGGGCTATTACCCCAGGGTTTCACATTTTGTCGAAGGCTTTTTGAAAAGTCTGAATTTTTAACATCTGCATTCTTTTTATTTCTAGTGCATTTGGGGACCTTGTCGTTCGATCCAAAGTTAAAGGACGGGAACAGGAGCGACGTGTTCAAAAACCCATTTCCCCTGGGTTGTGTAAATGAGGGTTTCTAGATGGGGGGTTGATTTGCTTTTTTGATCCTTCAAATTTTTTTATGTTTGGGGGAGGTTAGGTTTATGGGCCCCTGAGTTTTTTGCTGTTGCTTTATTTCCCCCCCTTTGTGGATGGGGCTATTTTCCTGTTGTTTTTTTAACTGGGGGATGCCCCGTGTCCAGGGCTCCCCCCCTCCATAGGTTTGGAAAAGGGGCTCGGATGGGGGCTTCTTGCAGTTTTTGGGAAAAAACACGGAGTTTCCACTTTTTGGGCCCCTGGGGTTAGAGGCTGGGCATGTCTTTTAAGGGCCTGTTCGAGGGAATTGGGGGGCAGGATAAAAACGGATAGGGCCTTTTTTTAAAGAAAATTTTGTGGCTCTCTCAAAAAAATTCATTTTAAAAATTTTCGACTCTCTTTGGGTTTAAGCGGCTTCCCTAAAAATGAGTCATATTGGGACTTGAGTAGCCCCCCTTTTTTCCTTTCCCGTCATCTGTGAGGACCCATCTTTTTTTAAAGTGGGGGCCCCAAAATACTGGATGTTTTCTCGACTTTTTTTGGGCAAGGAGAAGAAATACTTTGGGTTTCTTTTCGTTTTTAAAATTTATGGTTTTTTATTTTTCCCGCTTTTTCCCCTGACTCCTATAAGTTTCCTTTATTTTGATTTTCAAATGCTGCAATTTCTCTAAACCATTTGGTCTCCCAAACGCATTTCAGATAATTGCCCTTTTTTGGGGGCGCTCTTTTAATTTTTTTTTTCCGTCGCCTGAAAAAGGGAGCCCCTGTCTCTTTTTACATCAACTCCTCCTTTTTCTTAGAGGAATCCCTTGTGCATACATCGAGGGCCACCGATTTAAAATCTGTTTTGGGCATAATTTGGGGTTCTGTGTTCCCTTAGTTTTTATTTTTCCCCACTTATATGGGTTTAAAGGACTTGGTTTTATTTGGGTCCCACTTTTTGTTTGTGTTTTTGAAGTTAAATTTTGGTAAATGCTCCCTCTGACTGTCTCTTTAAATGTGGGCCCTGGGGCTCCAAGATAATTGCCCTGAACCTAAATTTAAATTTTTGTAAACTGATTTATATTTTTTTTTGTTTTTGGTAAACTTTTTCCTTAAAGATCTTAAATTGTTATGAAATGGGGGCCCTTGTGTATTCTCCAGTCTAGTAGGCTCTTTTATTTGCGGGTTTAAATTAAAATTTTGTGGGGGGAGATTTAAAAGCTGGGGTTTTTAGTGGATTTTTCATCAGAGCTCCCCCTGGGTTTTTTACGCAACAATATTATTTGTTATATTCCCCATTTTAGGTGCCTTAAGTTGAAACCCCCCAGGAGCAAGAGTTGGGTGCAGGAGTGGAAGTTTTTTCCAGACATTGGTCAATTTTTAAAAAAGCTTTTCCTGGAATTGCTGGATTTTTGCATCCGGGGGGGCCTTGTAGATTTTCCACAAGACTGGTTTTGGTTCTCGACCTTTACTGCTAAAATTTTCCACTACTATTTGAGGCTTTTTAGCAGTTTTTGTGCAAACAAGTGACATGCAATGTACGGGCCCAAAACCCCCCCCCTTTTGCCTGTTCACTCTGTCCCGTCTGTTGGGTTTGAAACCTGGGACCAAAATTTCGTTGCCCAAAGGATCCTTTATGTGGGTCTCAGTAAAAGCCGTGAACATTCCCTTTGCCCTGCAAGCAGTCCAGGGGATGAAAGGTATTTTTTTGTTTGTTGCGGGTTTTTAGCCCCCTGTTTTTTTGCAAAAAAGAAGCCCCATGGGGACGGTGGTATTGTTTGTAGGGGGGGGGATTTTTTCTCCGGAAACTAGTATCTGACCTGTTGGTTTGGGTGGGGGCCATCGACTGGGGTTTCCCCACCCCAGGAATGATTTGGATTTGGTGTACGATTTCTGCCATTTCCCCGCCAAATTTTTTTTCCTTCCTTGCACTAAAAAAAAACCCCCTTCTTGAGTGGGGTGGCTACCCAGGTTTTCCCATGGCCTGGTGTTTTTTTTTATCATTTTGTAACCCCTTTTGATTTGGGGTGCCCGGGGAAATTTTTTAAGAAAAGTCTTTCCCTTTCTGAAGAGGTACACAATTTTAGGGTTTAAAAAACTTTTCAGGAAAAGGGGGTTTCATTTTCCCTTGTCATATGGGCATGGCCATTTTCCCAGGGTGGGCATAGTTGCACGTCCCGTTTTGTTTTTTCCCGATTTCCCATGTCCCGCATACCAAGGGGCATAAATATGTGGGACAGGGGTTGGTTTCCGTTTGCCTTGGGGTTTTTGTGACTGTATTCCCTGTTGGTGCATGTTTTCCCCTTCCCTTTTTCCTATCCCCCTAGCCCAACAAGGGCTCCCCACCGTTTTTTTTGGTAATTTTATCCCAGGGAGCTAGTGGGGTCCTCTTTTTTGCTAATTTTTCCCGTGGAAATTTATTTTGCAAAAATTGGGGTTTTTTTTAAACTTTGACTACCTTTTTCCCCCCCAAAGGGGTTTCCCGTCCCCTATGAGGTCATTTTATGTAAATTTCCTTTCCCGCGTATAATTCCCCACTACCCGGGGGAAAACCCAGCTTCCCTCGTTACTGTCTCCCAGGGGCATACCCCCAGCTTCACCATTACTGTCTCCCCGGAAAAAACCTCCCGCTTCACCCTTACTGTCTCCCGGCAGCCCCCTCCAGCTTCACCATTACTGTCTCCCAGGACAGCACCTCCCCTTCACCCTTACTGTCTTCCCCGGACACATATCGCCCCCCATTTACTGACTACCAGGACATCAACCCCCAGCCTTTCAGTTTTTGCTCATGGCCCGTATCAAAGGGGAGTACCATTCAAACCCAGACTTTTTAGTTCCCCTCTGTTGTAGGAAAAACTTCCAGGTTGTCCCAAAGAAAAACACTTTTATGTTTTTCCTCTTTTTAAAAAAACCTTTTTGGGTTTTTGTCCCCAGATTTTCCTCATTTGGGCATACCCTAAAACACTTCCCGTTTTAAAAACAATCTTGTAGTAGTTCCTTTTTATATCTGGGACAAGGGGGGTTACACCAAATTTTCCCCAAAAATTTACAATTTTTCCCCTGTGGAAACCCGTTTTTTTGATTGACTGCAGGGGCTTAAGAGCCCTTTTAAAAATGATTTGAAATGGGGTTTATTTACTGTAATTCTACTACAACCTCTTGAAAAACTCTTTTAATAACCGCCTTAAATGAAGCTCTACTATTTGTATTTCTATTTTTAACTAATTTTGGGCAGCTTCCCTGTAAATTCCCGATTCATATTTATTGTGTTTGATAAGGGGGCCCACAACCCCCTCCGTTTACAGTCTGCTTTTTTTGTCCAACGAATCCGTTTGAAAAACCTTTAAGGGTTTTTGGAAACCCTAAGGGGGTTTGGACCAGTCGAGGGTTCGGGCCAGTCGATTGAAACTGATCGGGGGTCACTTATTTTTAAAAAAAAACCCCAGGGCGGGATTTGGGGTAACACATGAAGGATTTTATTTGAAAAAAATTTTTACCCAGTAATATGTATTTTATTGATACAAAAGATTAAATTTTCGTGTTTAAGGCCCTTTATTTCTGGCAGCTCCTACAGTGGGCGAAAAGGTTTGAGCCTCAACCCTTTTTTTAAACAAACGCGTATCTAGCTTTTCTAGTTTTTTTTTTTTTTTTCTCCACCCCAAATAAATGAAAATTATTACTATAGTTGACCCGGGGGGAAAATTTTTTGGGGGGGAAGGACGGGTTTTTTTTGGGAGAAAAATTTTCTTCCGTTGTGTAAAAAAGGGGACCGCTGGTAAATAAAAGGTTATAGAAATTCACAGTATAAAATCTGGTATTCAAAAAAAAGAAACTAATGAAAGGGAACCCCCACTCCATTAAGTACCATTATAATACTGGTTAGTTGCACTTTCAAAACTGTATTCTGCTATTCACTGGTATCACAGAAATTTTATGGAGTACACTTCAGGCCAGAAAAATTATTAAAACACTGACCACGGGAAAATTCTGGGGACTTCTGGGACCTGCCTCTATAGGCCCTTTTCAAATTTATTTACAAATTTACCTGTTTTCAAAAAGGAAAACTTTAAACCTTTATCATCTATAACTAGGGAAACCACTGTAGTAACACTATCCCCCTATGTATACATAAGGTTTTTTCAGGGGGACTTTCTTTTCCCCTGAAAAAGAAAAGTTCTATTATTAAAAAAATTTTTTTGCACACGGAGCACAGGCTATGATTCCCCTCTGGCAGAATCTTTCTAGGTAGTGGACACTAATTCTCCTTTTTTTACTCGTATATAATGTTTTCCGCCCAAGGTTTGGGTTTCCCGGGGGCTAAAAGGGATGTTTTCGTTAATTTTGGATTGGGGGTGGAAAAAATTAAAGGGTTTTAGCACGTAAGAGCCCGTGTAAACACGAAAAAAACCCGGGGCACAACAGGGACCGGACCTGTTTTTTAGGTGGGGAAAACCTTGAATTTAAATGACATTCAGGGAACCATAGTCAGCAAAATTTTACAACTGTGGTTTCCGTGGCCATTTTGCAAAATTTAAATTTTCCTGATAGTTTCCCTAAGAGGGGCGTAATGTGATGAGTTTCCGTCAGATCCCTTTCCCCCTGTACTTATCATAGAATTTCATGGGGCATGAACATCTAGTGCAATGCTCTCTACAACCCTTTAGGGATACCTAGGTCTTTCCGTGGCCCTTCCCCCCGCAGAAAACCCCTAAAAGGAAACCCGACGTCGTGGTTTCAAAACTAACCCCGAACCAGGCTCATCTCTTCCCAATTTTGGGGGGAAATTCGAGGCCCCAGTCAAAACCGTCCCCTGGTGACATTTGGGGATTTAAAGATACCAAACCCTCCCCCTTTTAAAAAATTTCCCTTTGAAGCCAAAAACAGTCTCGAGAAATCTCAAAAATTTTTTTCCCCTTTTCTATCTTTTCTTTTTCCCCCTTTCCCCCTTTTTTCTCTCCTTCAAAAGCCTTTTCCCCCACCCCCCCTCTCTCCCCTCTCTCCCTCTTTCCCAAAACCTTTTTCTCTCAAATTTTTCTCCTCTGCTCTTTGGCTTTTTTCCCCCCACCCCCCCCAACACCACCTCCCCGAAATAATAAGGGCCCCCTGTGGGGAAAAAAACCTAAGCTTCTTTTGTGATAAAAAAAAAAAGGGTTTTCCCCAAAAGGGAGAGAACCAGAGGGCGGTGATTAAAAACCCCGGGGAGGAAAAATTGGTAGGAAGAATTTAGAGTTAGGCTCAAACAAAGGGAGGGAAAAGTGGGGGAAAAAAAATAGAAAAGCTTTTGGGAAGAAAAAAGTGGACGGGGTACTTAAAAGAGCGGAAGGGGGGGGTCAAGTCTTAGCAGGAAGCTAGGGTAAAAGGCTTAGAAGAGGAACTAAAAAGCCTAAAACAGATTAGAGAGACAAATGACAGTACAGACATGACATCAGGAACTTCTATATAGGTCACAGACAAGGAGACAGTAGGAAGAAAAGAGGATATGCCATATGCAAAAGCCCTATCAGACCCACGTGGGACCAAGGAAAAGACAAGGAGTACAATAAGATCAAATGACTGGTTTGAAGGCAATGAAGGTATGCCATATGCAGACTCCAACAGGCAACTGCAGGAGCAAGGAATGGCTGATCATGAAAGACAGCTCACTGAGCATAGAGGCTTCAGCAAGGGCAGGGATTGAAGGCAGGACAGTTTCAATGGAAGGAGCTAAAACACCACAGAGGATGCTAAGGGAGACACAGTGGGAGAAGAAAAGGAAGAGGTCAGTTTTTGGCTATGTGCTCCAAGAAGCCGAAGAGGAAGCCTACAATGAAAGAAAACAGGAGTAGGAAAAAGCAATTGGAGGTATCATGGAAACAATAGGTGAGGGCGACATGACCCAGGTGACAAATTTTTTAGAGAATTGGGTGGTTTGTAAGTGGAAGGAAACAGCCTGTCAAAGTAATTTTCAAGGAAGAATCAGCTTGAACAAGGATCCTTCAGAAGAAAGCACAACTGAGGGACAAACAGGAGTACCGGAGAGTGTTCCTTGATCGTGATAGAACACAAGAAGAAAGGATGATACTGAAAGAGAGGGTACAAAGACGAAAGGAGGAACGAGAGGCAATGATGAAGATGAGCAGGATCCAGACCCAGGAGTAAGGGCAAACACCTCCCCCCAGAAACTCCCACAGAAGGACTCCAACCACAACAACCCCAACACAACTGAACAATCTAAACCAAAACCCACACACTGTTCCCTCTAACCCCAGCTCCCACATTACAAACCTCACAATTACAGCTGCCCCCTAGGGGCACTCTGACCCCACCCCCTCATCACAAACCCCAATCACACCACAACCCCCCATAGGCCCCACCAGGGCTCCCACTCCCCCAACCCTGGGGAACATAAAGTAGTCATTGGAGTGATGTATAACCCACCATGGAACTGCAGGAGGCCAAGAGAGGAAAACGAAAAGAACAACAGAGCGATGGTGGACACACTGGCTGAGGTGGCAAGAAGAGCTCACTCGAGCAGAGCAAAATTATTCCTGGAGTGGAACCACAATCGATGGCCTCCACTCCAAACCAACAGATACAGATACTAATGCCGGAAAAAAAATCCCCCCCCCCCAGTACCAACAATACCATCAGTCCGATAACATTCTTCTTGGCAAATATACAGGGTCTAAAGCCAGCAACAAACAACAAAATACCTTTCATCCGTGGACTGCTTGCAGAGGCAAAGGCAATGTTCGCGGCTTTCACTGAGACCCACATAAAGGATCACTTGGACAACGAAATATGGATCCCAGGTTACAACCTATACAGATGTGACAGAGTGAACAGGCAAAAGGGGGAAGTTGGCCTGTACATTGCAGAGTCACTTGTTTGCACAGAACTGCTAAATGCCTCAAATGATGTAGTGGAAGTTTTAGCAGTAAAGGTCGAGAACCAAAACCTAGTCATTGTGGTAGTCTACAAGCCTCCGGATGCAACATCCCAGCAATTCCAGGAACAGCTGTTAAAAATTGACCACTGTCTGGAAAATCTTCTAGCTCCTGCACCCAACATCTTGCTCCTGGGGGATTTCAACTTAAGGCACCTAAAATGGAGGAATATAGCAAATATTGTTGCAGTAATAACACCAGGAGGCAGCTCTGATAAAAACTCACACTCACACGAGCTTTTAAATCTCTTCACAAAATTCAATTTAAACCAGCAAATAATAGAGCCTACTAGACTGGAAAATACACTAGACCTCATCTTCACTAACAATGATGATCTGATAAGAAATGTCACCATATCAAAAACAATATACTCAGATCACAACATAATTGAGGTTCAGTCATGTATGCGCGGAGCCCCAGACCGACATAATGAGATTAGTCACGAGGGAGCATTCACCAAATTCAACTTCAATAACACAAACATAAAGTGGGCCAAGTAAACCAAGTCCTAACCGATATAAGCTGGGAAGATATATAAGCAACACAGACCCCAACTTATTTCCTAGAACAGATTAACTCGGTGGCACTCGATGTATGCACAAGGCTTATTCCTATAAGAAAAAGGAGGAGTAGATGTAAAATAGAAAGAGACAGGCGCTCCCCTTTTCAGGCGACGGAAAAGAATAACAGAGCGGCTAAAAGAGGTCAATATATCTGAAATGCGTAGGGAGACACTGGTCAGAGAAATAGCAAGCATCGAACTTAAGCTAAAAGAATCCTTTAGGAGTCAGGAATCGCGGGAAGAACTAAAAGCCATAAATGAAATCGAAAGAAACCCAAAGTATTTCTTCTCCTATGCCAAATCAAAATCGAGAACAACGTCCAGTATTGGACCCTACTTAAACAGATGGGTCCTACACAGATGACAGCAAGGAAATGAGTGAGCTACTCAAGTCCCAATATGACTCAGTTTTTTAGCAAGTCGCTAACCAGACTGAGAGTCGAAGATCAAAATGAATTTTTTATGAGAGAGCCACAAAATTTGATTAACACAAGCCTATCCAATGTTATCCTGACACCAAATGACTTCGAAACAGGCGATAAATGACATGCCCATGCACTCTGCCCCAGGGCCAGTCTCATGGAACTCTGTGTTCATCAAGAACTGCAAGAAGCCCTATCACGAGCCTTTTCCATCCTATGGAGAGGGAGCATGGACACGGGGGTCGTCCCACAGTTACTAAAAACAACAGACATAGCCCCACTCCACAAAGGGGGCAGTAAAGCAACAGCAAAGAACTACAGACCAATAGCACTAACATCCCATATCATAAAAATTTTTGAAAGGGTCCTAAGAAGCAAGTCCCACCCATTAAAACCCCATCAGTTACAAACCCGGGCAAAGGGGTTTAGAACAGGTCGCTCCTGTCTGTCTAAACACTGGATCACTACGAAAAAGGTCCTAAATGCACTGAAGAAAAAAAAGAATGTGATGTAATATATACGTTTTGAAAAGCCTTCGCAAGTGTGACCAGGGGAAAAAAGGCACAAAATGGTGCAAAAGGAAATAACGGGAAAAGTCGGTCGATGGATCTATAATTTCCTCATAACGAAACAGAGGAGTCGTCAACGAGTAAAGTCGAGGCGCTACGGAAAAAAGTCTTTCCACAAGGCCAGTACTCGCTCCCATCTTGTTCCTCCCTTTTTCCCGAATAGAAAAGGATGTCACCCACAGCACCGTGTTTTCCCTTTGCAGATGCCCCGAATCTGATGACGTGTTTTCCCATTGCAGACCGCAAAGCCCCAGGGGGGACACAACCAAATCTTTCAGTGGGCGGGCAGAAAACAATATGAAGTTCAACGATGAGAAATTTCAATTCCCAGTATGGTAAAATGGGGGAAATTAATCTTCACAGAGTACAAAAAAAAATTCGGGCACAAAATAGGCGAAACACCAACGTCAAAGCCCTGGGGTGATCTGTCGGGGATCTCCCTTCAAGGACCATAACATTGTATCAATCGCATCTCTAGAAAATGACAGGATGGAAAATGGAACCTTTAAAAAACTAGGGAGGCCAACCCCATGATGAAACTCTTCGGGTACTTGTTCTATCTAGGCTGGAATTTGCTGCACCTAACAGCCCTTTAAAGGGGCAGGTGAAATGCCGACCTAAAAAAAAATGTACGAAAACGTTCCGGTGCGCATAACGGGATTTAAAAAACCCCCAATTATTGGGAGCGCTTGAGGTTCAAACCCGTATTCCCCGGAACGCAGGAGGGAGAGTACAGATTTTTTACACTGGAAATCCTAGAGGGGTGTACCGAATTGCACACGAAAAACACTCACTCGAAAACAAAAGACTTGGCAGACGAAGCCCATCCCCCCAAAGAAAAGCAGGGGTGTCCTGCAGTTTTGGACCATAAATAAGTGTAGGGGCCCGGATGTTCAAAATGCCCCCAGCACATAAGGGGGGTTCCAAAAAGACCCTGGCCCCGTCTTCAAGCTGGATGGCAAACACCTAAAGCAGTTCTGATCAGCCGGGTGTGGCCCTAGTTGGTTTGCGTGCGCCAGCAGCAAAAGCCCCGGTTAACAGGCTCTGATCCCCCCGGAGGCTGGCACAGACGGGGGCGGGGGCGTTGACCCCCGGAACTTCTCCAGGTAAAAACCCCGGTAATGGGTGATTTCAACCCCAGGAAGATCGACTGGGAAAAACCTGGAGCACTTGGGGGTCCCAAAAAAAATGGAAAGCCTTAGATGGATGTGGTACTGGAAAACCTCTGCATCACCCTGAGGGCATACCAGAGAGAGGAAGATAAACCAGCAAGACTGAACCTTGTGTTCACCCTGAGCAGTTCAGACTTTGAGGACATCACCTATGAGAGGCCCCTTAGAGCTAGTGATCACGTGGCTCTGAGTGTTGACTATATAGTAGAGTTACATGTGGAATTGAATGGGAAAAGCCAAACCATAAAAGGGAGGACTACACAGGTATGAGGAACTTCCTGCAGGAGGTTCAGTGGGAGAGAGAACTGGTAAGAAAGTAAGTAAACGAGATGATGGAATATGTAACAACAAAATGCAAGGAGGCAGAAGAAAGGTTTGTTCCCAAGGGCAATAGAAATAATGGGAAGACAAAAGAGAGTCCTTGGTTTACCTGAAGGTGTAGGGAGGCAAAAACTAAGTGCACCAGGGAATGGAAAAGGTACAGGAGGCAAAGGAAACGAGATGATGGAATATGTAACAACAAAATACAAGGAGGCAGAAGAAAGGTTTGTTCCCAAGGGCAATAAAAATAATGAGAAGACCAAAGAGAGTCCTTGGTTTACCCGAAGGTGCAGGGAGGCAAAAACTAAGTGCACCAGAGAATGGAAAAGGCACAGGAGGCAAAGAAAAAATAAAGAGATTAGTTGAAGAGCCAGAAACGAGTATGCACAGATAAGGAGGGAGGCCCAGCAACAGTGCAAGAACGACATAGCATCGAAAGTCAGGTCTGACCTGAAACTGCTGTATAGCCACATTAGAAGGAAGACAACAGTCAAAGACCAGGTGATCAGGCTGAGGAAAGAAGGTGGGGAACTCACAAGAAACGATCGATAGGTATGTGAGGAGCTCAACATGAGATTTAAGGAAGTATTTACAGTGGAGATAGGAAGGCCTCTGGGAGGATAGAACAGACTGGAACACCAACAAGGATTATACCATCAAGTGTTGGATGACATACACACAACTGAGGAGGAGGTGAAGAAGCTGCTAATGGACCTTGATACCTTTAAAATGCAATGGGATTGGACATCTTCCCGTGGGTCCTTAGAGAGGGAGCATAAATGATGTGTGCCACTAGCAACAGTCTTCAACACATCCCTTGAAACTGGGCAACTCTCTAAGGTATGGAAGATGGCAAATGTAGTTCCCAGTTTTAAAAAAGGAGACCGAGAAGAGGCACTAAACTATAGACCAGTGTCACTGATGTGCATAGTAAGCAAAGTCATGGAGAAAATTATCAGGAGGAGAGTGGTGGAGCACCTGGAATGGCACGGATTTATGGAAGTCAATTCCTGTGTTACAAACCTTCTGGAGTTTTATGAGAGAGTAACAGAAGACATGAGAGAGAGGGGTGGGTTGATTGCATCTTCTTGGACTGCAAGAAGGCCTTTGACACAGTTCCTCATGAGAGATTAGTGCAGAAGCTAGAGGATCAGGTGCATATAACAGGAAGGGCACTGCAATGAATCAGAGAATACCTGACAGGGAAGCAACAAGAAGTCATGGTCCATGATGAGGTATCACAGTGAACACCTGTGATGAGTGGGGTCCCACAGGGGTCGGTCCTAGGACCAGTGCTATTTTTGGTATATTTGAATGACCTGATTGAAGGGTTAGATTCAGAAGTGTCCCTGTTTTCAGGTGATGTGAAGTTAATGAGGATAATTAAATCAGATGAGGATCAGGCAGGACTTCAAAGAGACCTGGACAGGCTGGACACCTGGTCCAGCAACTGGCTTCTCGAATTTAACCCCGCCAAATGCAAAGTCATGAAGTTCGGGGAAGGGCAAAGAAGACCACAGACGTAGACAGGCTGGACACCTGGTCCAGCAACTGGCTTCTCGAATTTAACCCCGCCAAATGCAAAGTCATGAAGTTCGGGGAAGGGCAAAGAAGACCACAGACGCAGTATAGGCAAGGAGAAAGATCTTGGGGTGAGTATAACACCGAACACGTTTCCGAAAGCACACATCAACCAGATAACTGCTGCAGCATATGGGTGCCTGGAAAACCTGAGAACAGCATTCCGATTCCTTAGTAAGGAATCGTCCAAAACACTGTACACCATGCACGTCAGGTCCATACTGAAGTATGCTGCACCTGTTTGGAACCCACACTTGATCAAGCACGTCAAGAAATTAGAGAAAGTGCATAGATTTGTGACAAGGTTAGTTCCAGAGCTAAGGGGAATGTCCTACGAAGAAAGATTAAAGGAAATCGGCCTGATGACAGTGGAGGACAGGAGGGTTAGGGGAGACATGATAATGACATACAAAATACTGCATGGAATAGACAAGGTGGACAGAGACAGGATGTTCCAGAGAGGGGAAACAGAAACTAGGGTTCTCAATTGGAAGTTGAAGACCCAGATGAGTCAAAGGGATGTTAGGAAGTATTTCTTCAGTCATAGAGTAGTCAAGAAGTGGAATAGCCTAGCAAGTGAGGTAGTGGAGGCAGGAATCATACATAACTTTAAGATGAGGTATGATAAAGCTCATTGAGCAGGGAGAGAGAGGACCTAGTAGTGCTCAGCGAAGAGGCAGGGTCAGGAGCTGAGTCTCGACCCTTGCAACCACAATTAGGTGAGCAATTAGGCGAGTACACACACAAATGCAGACAGAGTGGCATGAAAGAATCAAGGAGACATCCCCAGACCTAATAGCACTCACAGAAACAAAACTCACGAGAACGATAACAGATGCAATATTTCCACTTGGATATCAAATCCTCAGGAAAAATAGAGGGAGCAGAGAGGGAGGAGGAGTCACATTGCTCATTAAAAACTGGTGGGGATTCAAGGAAATGAAAGGAATGGATGGAATGGGTGAGAGGGATTACTTAATAGGAACAATCCAATCTGATAATTGCAGTAATGTACAACCCACCACAGAACTGCAGGAGGCCAAGAGAAGAATATGACAAGAGCTGTGACTCGATCCCCGCAACCACAACTAGGTGAGCACACTAGCTGAGGTGGCTGAAGAGCTCACATGGGAGAGCAAAGTTACTAGTTATGGGTGGTTTCAATCACAAGGAGATTGACTGGGAAAACCTGGAGCCCTATGGAGGTCCTGAAAAAATGGAGAGCCAAGATGATGGATGTGGTACTGGAAAACCTCATACATCAACATGTTAGAGACACAACCAGAGACAGAGGTGAGGACGGTCCAGCAAGACTGGATCTAGTATTCACCTTGAGTAGTTTGGACATCGAGGATATCATGTACTAAAGGCCCCTTGGAGTGAGTTATCATGTGGTTCTGCACTTTGATTACATAGTTGAGCTGCAAGTGGAGAGGGTAGCAGGAATAGGACAGGAAAAAAACAAACTACAAAATGGGGGACCACACAGGCACGAGGAACTTCTTGCAAAATGTTCAGTGGGAGAGTGAATTGGCGGGAAGACCAGTAACAAATGTTGGACTATGTGACAACAAAATGCAAGGAGGCAGAGGAGAGGTTTGTTCACAAAGGAAACAGAAATAATAGGAAGATCAGAACGAGTCCTTGGTTCACCCAAAGGTGTAGGGAGGCAAAAACTAAGTGTGCTAGAGAATGGTAAAGGTAAAGAAGACAAAGGACCCAGGAAAATAAAGGGATTATCCAAACAGCCAGAAATGAATATGCACAGATAAGAAAGGAGGCATAGCGACAATACGAAAATGATATAGCATCGAAAGTCAAGTCTGACACGAAGCTGTTGTATAGCCACATCAGGAAGGAAACAACAGTCAAGGTCCAGGTAATCAGGCTGAGGAAGGAAGGTGGGGAGTTTACAAGAAACGACCAAGAGGTATATGAGGAGCTCAACATGATATTTAAAGATTTACAGTGGAGACAGGAAGGACTCCAGGAATTCATAATAGGGAGGTACACCAACAAGTGCTGGATGAAATACACACAACCGAGGAGGAGGTGAAGAAGATGTTACGTGAACTTGATACCTCAAAGGCCGTGGGACCAGACAGCATCTCTCCGTGGGTCCTTAAAGAGGGAGCAGAGATGCTGTGTGTGCCACTAACAAAAATCTTCAACATATCAATTGAAACTGTGCAATTACCTGAGGTATGGAAGATGACAAATGTAGTCCCAATGTTTAAGAAAGGAGACAGACACAAGGCATTAAACTACAGACCTGTGTCTCTGACGTGTATAGTTTACCTGTATAGTATTCAAAGTTATGGAGAAGATTATCAGGAGGAGAGTGGTGGAGCACCTGGAATGGAACAAGGTTATAAATGACAGCCAGCACGGATTCATGGAAGGCAAATCCTGTGTCACAAACCTACTGGAGTTTTATGACAAGGTAACTGAAGTCATGAAGATTGGGGAAGGGCGAAGAAGACTGCAGATAAAGTATAGTTTAGGTGGCCAAAGACTGCAAACATCACTAAAGGAAAAAGATCTTGGGGCGAGTATAATATGGAGTACATCTCCTGAGGTGCACATTAATCAGATAACTGCTGCAGCATAAGGGCGTCTGGCCCATAAGAAAGGCGTTCCAATACCTCAGTAACGAATCGTTCAAGACTCTGTATACCATATCCGTCAGGCCCATTTTGGAGTATGCAGCACCAGTTTGGAATCCACACCTGGTCAAGCATGTCAAGAAATTAGAGAGAGGGGAAAGGTTAGCAACGAGAATAGTCCCAGAGATAAGGGGATTGTCCTACAAAGAAAGGTTAAGGGAAATCAGCCTGATGACACTGGAGGACATGAGGGTCAGATGAGACATGATAATGACATATAAAATACATCTAGGAATTGACAAACTAGACATAGGCAGGATTTTCCAGGGATGAGAAACAAAAGTTCACAGTTGGAAGTTGAAGACTCCTATGAGTCAAAGGGACGTTAGGAAGTACTTTTTCAGTCATAGAGTTGTCAGGAAGTGGAATAGGCTAGAAAACGACGTAGTGGAGGCAGGAGTCATACATAGTTTCGAGACGAGGTTTGATAAAGCTCAAGGAGCAAGAAGAGAGAGGACCTAATAATGATCAGTGAAGAGGCAGGGCCAGGAGCTTCGAATCGACCCCTGCAACCATAAATAGGTGAGTACACACACACATACACACACACACAAGGAGGGGAGCAGGAGAAACCAGACCCAGGTGGAAAAACAAACACAACTTAATCCAATACCACCCACAAAGGAACCCAACCATGGCAACCCCAATGCAACCAAACAACCTAATCCAAAACCCACACACTGTACCCTCTGCCCCATCCCCTCGCCACAAACCCCACTCCCACAGTAACCCACACACTGTACCCTCTGCCCCCATCCCCCTCACAACAAACCTCACCCCCACAGTAGTTTAAGTTTAATATGTTTATTATGCACCCCATACCCATCCTGTGGGCGGTAGTCAAAAGATTACAGAGGTACATAATTGGTCCAGGGACTGGACTCCAAAGTTTTGATAGCTGAGCAAGTTACAGAGGTAATGAACTCACAATTTACAAAGGTAATGAACTCACAATTTACAAAGGTAATGAACTCCAGGTAAGTCTGGTCACAATCATGACAAGTTACAAAGGTATTTACAGATTACAGAGGTACGTAATGGGTCCAGGGACTGGGCCCCCAAAGTTTTGATAGCTGAACTAGGTACAAAGGTAATGAGCTCACAAGTTACAAAGGTAATGAATTCTGTAGAATGGTTACTTACGTTTATACTTTGGCTACAATCATGAACAAATTATAGAGTAATGAGCAATTCACACTTCCACACCCGGTCACAACTGTAATGAGTTATTGGTGCAAATATTGATTGTTGAGTCACACACACCACACACACACACACACACACACACACACACACACACACACACACACACACACACACACACACACACACACACACACACACCACACACACACTTTAGTTGAATATCTTTATGCACCCCATACCCATCCTGTGGGCGGTAGTCAAAAGATTACAAAGGTACATAATGGGTCCAGTGACTGGACCCCAAAGTTATGATAGCTGAACTAGTTACAAAGGTAATGAACTCCAGGTAGATCTGGTCACTAATCATGGCAAGTTACAGAGGTAATGAATCAGCTTCACTCCTATACATGGTTACAGTCATGAACAAATTACAAAGTAATGAACCACACCTGGTCACAATTGTAATGAGTTATAAATACAAATATTAAGTGGATCATACACCCACACTAGTGCGCGCGCGCACATACACACACGAGGGCGCACGCACGGACATGTGCACACGAGCGTACAAATATATGCATACACACAAGGACGCAACCCACACACACACACCCACACACCACCAACACCCACACACACACACCCTCACACACACCCACACACACACCCTCACACACACCCACACACACACACCCACACACACACACAACACACCCACACACGCACACACACACCCACACACGCACACACACACCCACACACGCCACACACACACACACACGCACACACACACACACACCCTCACACACACCCGCACACACACCCTCACACACACCCAAAACCACACACACACACACACACACACACACACACACACACACACACACACACACACACACACACACACACATGCACACATGGGGTTTAATGCTTTATTTACAGCTAGCAAAGTCAGGGTATTTCTCCAAAATGGTCTGCAATATACCACTGTGGATAAAAACTTACCCTTTTCTTAAAACCTTTCTTTTAAGTTTTTTTAAAAAATTTCATTAATTTATCACACTCCATTTCCCAAATTGGGGAAAAATGTTTGGGGAAAATATTTTCCATTTTTTTGGCAAAGGGGGTTTTTAAATTTTCTTGTCCACCCCCCTGGATTGGTTTTTTGTTTTTTAAAACCGGGGCCCCCAAAAAAGAAAAAATTTGGGTTAAACCGGAGCCCAAAGTAATAAAATTCTGTTTTATTTTTTTAAATTACCAAAAACCCCCCCCCCGGGAAAAGTAAAGTTTGAAAATTTTACTCCCTTTTTAACCCCCCTTTAGCCTTTAATTCCATAAAAAAAGTGAAGGCCCCTTTCGAATTATTTTTTTTTCCCCTCAAAACTACTTCTGACAAGCCCAAATTTTAAATTACTTTTTTTAAAGGTTTTGGGGTTTACCAATTTTTTTATTTTAATCATGGGGAAGCCAAAGGGGGTTTTAAACCCGGGGGGATGGGGGAACTTCGGAATTTGGGGGGAAATTTTCCCCCAAACCCAATTTTTCCCTAAACAAACCCCTCCCCAAATCAAAAATTTTGGGGGGCCTTTTATGGATACGAGAATCAGTTCCCAATTAAAAAAGTGTAAACCCTTTAGATACATGGACACATTTGGTGCAAGAATATGGAAACAGTTCTTTTTTAAAGGGGTTAGAGGGCCCCATTTTTTTGATGCGTGCTCCAATTTCTTTAGAAGCCATCCCTTTTGTGACAACAGCGGACTCCCAAAGCCCCACCAGGGGGACTGGTGAACAGAACCATCGACGTAAAAAATTTTAAAAAAGGGATTGTTTCTTTGGGGCCCAATTTATCAATAAAACCCTTAAGGCACATGTTTGGTTTCAAGACGAAGCTTTGGTTTGTGTTTAAGAAGATTTTTTGGGGGGGAAATGGGGGGTATTAGTTTGGAAGGGGGTAATACCCTTTTGGGCGGGAAAAAGTCTCTTTTGCCCAAACCCTTGATATAGATCATGTAGCTGGTTCTGGGGAGGTCGGTTCCAGTTTTTTCGATCCATCTGGAAGGATGGTCCCCCAGTGTGAGGAAAGTTTGGGGGTTTTCTTGCGGGGGTTTGAAGGGGGCCACCCCCCTTAAGCATATTGCCCCAAAAAGGATTTTTTCTTTCATTTAACACGACCCTTTTAAAAATGTTGGGAAATTTTTAAAGTTTTTTTCCGCATTTTTTAAAATTTTAGCGTACGGGGGACCCTAGGATGATCCTCATTTTCGTTTTGCAGTTTTTCCAGCCCCCCAAAGCCCCGGGTTCAGACCGATGCAAGTATGGCGCTGCAAAAACCCAACCAATGATTTTAATAAAGAAATTACATCTTTTTCACAATTTTAACATTAGCACCATCCCTGGGTTTAAAAAACCTCCCAACAACTCAAGGGGCTCTCGCCTTTTCTTTTGTATTGGCGACAAAGTCTCGTTAAAAACAGGCCCAAAGTAGGGGAACCTAAAAAGCCTAGTACCTGACCCTGTTTTCAAAATTCTGAAGAGACCCTTCAGCAAACGGGTTTCTGACGAACTGTCCCTTTTCCTGCGGGGAGGACGCCTTTTGAGTATCTTTGTTTTATCCCCTGAGATTTTTAACCCCCAAAGGTTGAAAACGGGGGTTAAAACATGATTAAAAATTTTTTGGGTGTTGGGAATCCGGGGGTGTGAATCATTAGGTCTAAGCAAAACAAAACCATTAATGGGGGGGTTTGGCTAGGCATGGCATTAAGTAAGGCTTTAACAAAAATGTTAAAAAAAGGGTGGGATTTAAAGCACACCCCCTGGGGGGTTCCTAATTCAAAATCTTTAATTCACTTCTATGTCCCGGGAAAACACAGCCCTTTTTTCTTTTGGGCAGGAAACCCTTTAATCACGGAAAAACCCATCCTCCAACTCCATTTTGGCAATTTCACAAATGTTTTACATTCTGTTGGCTAAATAAAAAGGGGAAATTTTGGGTAAAGGAAGGTAGTGTGAGCTGCGTGTCCCAGAGTAAAAAAAAGGTGGTAATCCCAATGTTTCCCCCCTTTCCCATGCTTTGAAGCCATGCAAGGGGGGGTGACAAAAAATTCCCTTTAAATTCTGTGCATAAGACGTTTTAAGAATCTCCCTTTAAAATGTTTTCACAAGCACAAGAAAGGGGAAATATTGGGCGAAATGAGTTTTGGGATTGGGCTTTGGAAGGGGAATAATGAGGCTTTTTGGTTTCCATGTTTTGGGAGCCCCCCCAGTGCCCAATAACTCATGTTTTTTAATTAAAGGAAAAGGGATTCCCTTTGGTACTCGACAAAAAGCAATCTGATTTATGTTGAAAGTAAAACCATCCCACCAGGCGACGGGGGATTTCCCCTTAGTTAGTGCTGCATAAAGGGTTCATAATTGTAAAAGGAATGTTGCAGGTCTTGCCTT
This sequence comes from Cherax quadricarinatus, assembly GCF_026875155.1. Lineage (NCBI taxonomy): Eukaryota > Metazoa > Arthropoda > Malacostraca > Decapoda > Parastacidae > Cherax > Cherax quadricarinatus. Next base: position 34,841,603 of record NC_069399.1, read on the forward strand.
GCTGAGCATAAAGCAAAAAAAGGGCCCTTTTCCCTTTTCATAATTTGGGCCCAAATTAAATTTTTCCCCGGGTGGGGTTTTAGGGGAAAGACTGTCATAGTAGATGTAGCACCCCCAACCCCCGACAAACCCTCATTGCCCAAATGCAAGGGATGAGGGGTTGCCGATCTCCCCATTTCTGTTCCCCCAAATTTTATTTTTTCCCCCTCCCTGCCCGGCTAAGGGGGGTTTTGTGAGCAGGAAAACCTTTTGACAAATTGTTCCCACCCGTTTTGCCGCAGCTTTTTCATACGCCCCTCGGGCAGCAGGGGGCAGTTTGGAAGGGGCTAAAGCATTTAAAGGGGTAGGGGGGGGGGGGGGGTTTCTTAGGCAGGCCCTTTGTCTGCGAGAAGTACGTTTCAATGTTCAAAGTTTAAAAATCATTTGAAAATGGGTTTGTTTTTTTAAAAGGACTTATTTTAAATTAAAGGAAGTCTTTTTGGGATTTAGATAGTATTTTCCCGGGGGCGGCTCAAAAGTTCTGAATACGGGCCCACAAGGTCATTTTTAAAAATCTCGCCCGGGGTAAAACTCATGGGAAATTTTTTAATTAACCCGTCATTTACAGGGTCCCAACCCAAAGTCTTATGTTGTTCGGGGGAAAACCCTTTTAAGACTTTTTCCGTTTGAAAAATCCCACCGGGAAATATTTTTTCCCAATATCAGAAGGTTTGCCTTGGGAAATGATCAGAGGGCTTTATCTGTTACAATGGAAGACTCACAGCTGGCAGAAAAAGGGTTAACCAAGACACGAAAAAGGGAAACCCCCTCCTAGATATGTGGGGGTTTAAAGGCCCACCTCCCAATTTGCACATTTCATGACTGTTTAAGATGAAAAACCCTTTGATTCCCAAATTACGATTCCCAAAACGGGATTTTTTTCCAATGTTTTTGGTGTCTTGATTTTTCACCAATAATAAAGGTGGGGTTTCAGATGAGCAAAAAATTTGGGGAGTCCAAGAAATTTAAAAACTTATCAGCGGGAAAAGCGTACAATTTTAAAAAAGTTTGAAGCAAGTTCCCAATAAAAAATCCTAACACCGGATACTGTACCCCTTTTTTTCTTATGTCAAGAAGTTGATGGGGAATTGTTTTTTTAATATATGGCCCCAAGAATTAGTAGATTTGAGTTTTAGCAACAAACGATGGCAATTTAGGGGGTTGGGATTTTTCAAGGGGGCCCCTGACTCTTGTAGACACACAATATCAATGGATTCAAAATGGTACCTTTTTTGAGCAGGTCAGAAAATCTTTTTCAAGTGCGCAAAATTTCCAAAAAAAAAATTTGGGTAGTTTTAAGAGTTTGGGGGTTTAAATTAAAAAAAGTCCCCGGGATTTTCAATTTCTCAAGGGAAAATGAAAAAACTTTCTAAAAAAAACAAACAACTTTAAACAAATCAATTTTTTTAGGGATTATCCTTTTTATGGGCCTTTCCCAAGTGCACCCCCCCATTAGTTTTTAAACCCCCTTTTGGGGGTCTTTTTACACAGAGGGCCCCTGCGCTCTTTGTCTGTGGGAAAGTATGGGGGTGACACTATCCCTCCCCACTCAAAATCTCCGCTTTTTTTACACTCATCACCTTTTCTTTCCCTGTATCACTTCCCTCATCATTATGACCAGTTTAAACATTTCACCAATTTTCAAACAACCGGGGCACTCCCCAAATCATTAAACTATCCCAAAACATTACAATCATCAGGTTTACTATCATGATGGCCTTCACTGCCCTTTTCATCTTTACTGTGATTGTAAACACCCCTATCAGATTCATCTTTTTGGGGATTTTAAAATCCATGCAATCATCAGTTTTTTCATTTAACCCCCACACTATTTTCTTTAAAGGCTTTACTACTGTGGGGTTATGTACTCATTTGCAACCCCTTAATTTTTTTCCCTTCGGTGCTCAATTGTTGTTTCAAACCCCATTGTTTTCTTCTCCGGGAGAGTTATGCGCAGCCCCTTCATGTTGTGTACCACCCCAGCAAGACTAGGGGTTTATCAGGAAATATAAGTCCCCATCACTTTAGTAGGTGGCTGACTGACGCTGACTCAAACCCGACAGATGGGGGTTTAACACCAGCAGCATTACTAGTGTTGATTTGCAGACGTGGAAACCCTGCTCTGTTGTGTACTCCCAGAGTGACTCGCCCCAACCATATTGTCTGAGTTCGGGAGGGTTATATTCAACATGAAGTAAACTGGGGAGGCCCTATTGCTCATCATGGGGGGGGGATTGGGGGAGGCGGGAGCTCTGCGGCTTTGGGGATGTGGGCAGCTTTCGCTCTTTCAGTAGCATGAGCAGCTGGGACTCCTGGGTCTTACAATTGATAATTCTAATGCAACGGTTCCCGGGTTTTCCCTTATCATTAAGACGGGGGAGAAGGATGGGGCCCTTTGGGACACACGCACCCAGGTTTTGACTTAGATGAGCATTTCCAAAACAAGGGGAAACCCCAACGCTGACACTTGTAGCTTTTACGGTGAGGTGCTTTGTACAAAATTTTTTTTTAACCCTTTAAGCGCTGCCGAGAGTTTGATATTGAAAAGGGGGGAGTTCCCCCTTTACCAATTTCCCTCACCCAAAATTTAGACAAATTTTTAATCGACGAGGGTTTGCAACTTGACTGACAAAAGGAATTTAGGGTCCATGTACTTATTTAATTTGGGTTTAAAAATTAAATACTTTAGGTGGGCTTGGGGGGGGCAGCTTGAAATTGGGTGTTAGCATATTTATGAGTAAGAAGTTTTTCTATGAAGTTGGGTCTTAGTAAAAAAAAGCAATTATCCTCGTCCCTGGCGAAAGCGAATTTCCCAAGGGTTTTTTTCTGGGTTTTTCTAAAGGGAACTTCGTTTAAAAACCCTCTAAAATTGACCTCAAACTCAGGGGTTACCCGGGAAATCAAGCCTAACCGTTCTGCCCCAAAGGTTTTTTGTTTCTCTCGTTGTTTCTTGCAGCAAATCTCCTTTGAAATCCTCTTTCTTTTTTTTTAAAGCTCCCTTACCCTTTTTAAAAAACGTACGAATTTGCCTTCACCAAACATTTTCTTCGTTTTTACTTTCCCTAGGGTTTACTTTTAGTTCAGCTGTTGAGTTTGGGAAAAGTTTTTTTTTGGTACTTTTGGGTCAGTGAAACCGCCCTTTTTTTCCATAAGAGAGAAGGGACAAGGAAGGGATATTTCCCCCTCGCTAGAAACAGGCAATATGGGTGTAGTGGGCCCGCGGGGCGCAGTGCATTTTTAAGGGTCTTTTACGGGGCCCCCAGTCGTCCCCGAAGTTTTCCCCAAAATGGAAATACTTGTTAATTACTCCCGAACCCCCAGCCCCTTTTCACATCTAGCACCGTTTTTCTTGGGAAAGGGAAACCAAAATTTTTACTACTTAAAAACTAGTTCTACAACACCGAAGGGAGGCCGGAACACGTAGAAAAGTTCACAAAGGGGTTCTGTAAAATTGGCCTTTTACTGGCTGGCTTGGGGCGCGTTTTCCTGGACCTAAACCCCCTTATCCCATATTAGATAATGGCGACGAGTTTTAAAGGGGTACCGGTGAATAGGAAAGGCGAGGAAGGGAAAATTCCCCCCACTAGACACAAAGCAGTTTGGGTTTTTAAGTGGCTTTCGGGGTCTTTTTAGTGGGCCCTTTTTCAAAAGGGCACCCCGCAAACCAGGCTTTTCCCACTCAATTTTTAAACCTTTTTAGGTAATTTTGGTCGCAAAAATTTTCCTAAATTTAGGAAATCCCCTCGTGCAAAAAATTAAACAATTTTTGCAGGGACTTAAACTTTCTAGCACAAAACTTACAAAGTTTAAAAAGGTAAACCTCTGGCATTCCCCCCTTTAAAAAAATTTGACCCGCAATGCTCGTTAAATTGTTCTTTTAACCCAAGCCACGCAGGAAAAAACCCCGGGATGCCCGCAAACCCCTGTAGAAAAAGTTTTCGTAGACGTGGGCCTTCAAAAGCTGCTTTCAAGCCTGCTTGAATGTGGGTTTTCTAGCCCGTGCAACCATTTATATTTGTTGTAGCAGGGGAGGTTGGCACACAGGAAACATACATAAGTTTAGGGGGGGGGCCCACGGGGGCTGACACGGGCACTAAGCATTTATGTGGTTTTTTTCAAAACCGCCTCTAGACCAAGAAATGAGGCGAATGCCTGAGTTCCAAATCGGGAAGGAGGGAGACAGGCGAGGGGAGGGGGGTGTAGCCTCCTACAGCCACTTAAATCAAATGTTTGTGTTTCATGGTTATCACTGTCACAGTTCAACATAAGAGTTCCAGCAGCAATTCAGCTGCGCTCCAACGATTTGTTGATGATGAGTTATCAGTCGGGGGAGAAAAGCATTTCGTTTTAAAACCCCAGGACTTCATAAAACACCCCCGTCTCTCCCCTAAACCCCACTCGGGCCTTAACTGCCCCACAGTAACCCCCCAAAGTATCTCCCCCCCATCCCCACCCGAACTGTAACCCCCATGGGCCCTTCGCCCCCCATACCCCCGGGCCCCCCACCCCACAGCAACCCCTATAGGTCCCAAAAAAGCACCTGCCCCCCAAAACCCCCACCATTTCCCGACCCAGTTATAGAAAAGAAGTTAAAGGTTTGGGTTTAAAAAAGTTTTTTAGATTTGCACCGAAGGGGTAGTTTATTGTGCCCCCCATACCCCATCCTGGGGGACGGTAGCGCGAGAGATGTGGTCCCAAAAGGCCCTGGAACTGGGCCCCCAAAGGGTTAACAGGAATACATATGGATTTTTTACATATCTTTTGTTCATTATCTGTTACAAGAAAAATTTGGGAAATTTGCTTATTTTAAATCGGTATCTTATTTTCATTAATAAGTATCTTGACATTTCCCATAGGTTATTATATGTCTGTCTCTTTATTCCTCAAAAAGTGGAAAATTAAGACATAGTTTTTCAAGAGGTGCCATATGCCTGATACTAATTTACATTTAGTTTGTCATCATCTGTGTGTCCCCCAAAAACTCCCAGAAGTACTTGAAAACCAAGCCTAAGCGGGCCATAAACATCAGTCGTCTGTTACATTGCAAGTGCTCCTAAACTTCTTTCTCGTTCATTTTATCATGTGGGTTATAGATCTACTCAGGTTTTAAACGCATTTCTATAAAAAAATTCTTCATTATTTATTCCCCCTTCTCCAAATATTATTCCTAATGCTGAAAGTTTCCCAAATTATATTCTACTTTTCTCCTTCTGGTACTTTTTGGTAACATATAACTTTATCATGAAAAAGAAAATCCAATGTGTGATGGGATCCATAGAAAATTGAAAATTAAATTTCCCTTTGTCCCTAATTTTGGTATCTATACTGGCTTCCCCAATGAGCATGTTTTGGAGTATTATATGGCAAGGCCTTTAATGTGACATGAATCGTAAAGATGTGATCAAGTCAGTGTATAGGTTAGCTTTTGCGCCATTAGGATTGCAAACAATTCGTTTGCAGTGTAGACGCCCGTTGTTAATTCTTATGCCCAACTCAACAAATTTATTATCGTTCTTAACTGGGAGGTGGCAACAAGAGCAGATGCAGCCCTGCCAGAAGACTCCTGTTTAGATCCCTCAGTGTATATAAAATTTTGAAATTATATCCCGCTTTTGGCGAAAAAATTTTTTCTTTGGGAGTTGGGTCTAACAAGAGATTTAAGGGAAAGGGGTTATAGCAATGAGCTTCTTGGGGGGGACTTGTAGGTATGTGATATTTAATGAAACATCTTTCCTGGAGGGGTGAAATGCTCTTGTTGCCTACAGTGATACAGTTCATGCAGGTTAAAATTTAAGCAAATTTACGTTTTCACAATCCATTTAGATTGTGTGTATTTACCTCTAGACACTTGGTAAGATTCACTGTGACAGGTCTGGTTCGTTTCTCAAAATTTTTAACCAGTACGTGTTTAAATTTTAACAATCCCTTTATTACTAGAAATACCCAAACTCCTTCCTATGTTAAAAACTTTTTAGATCTGGGACAACAAGAAAGTCCTGAGAGCTTCATTTTGGTTAACTCCAAGGGTCGGAGGAACTTTCTTAGTAATATAAATGGGAGCCGCATAATCAATTAAAGGACCTAAAAAGGGTATGTACATATTTCACATTTCCATTGACCATAGTTGGGATTGTGCCAGCAACAGCTTTGAGGCATTTTGCCTAGCTTTATATTTTTGTTTAGTTGTGGTATAGTGGATTTGTTTAAAGGGTACATCTACACCCGATATTGTAAGTTTTAAAGTAGCTAATGATTTCACCCCGCAAATAGATGGGGGGGGGATGTGTTTGTTTTTTAATATCTTTGTTTTAGAGGAAGTATTTGGGCCCGTCGATTACAAATTGCTTGAACTTCTTAAGAAGGTATTCATCTTCTTATGCCCCGTTGTATGGATATGATATCATCGATAGTTATAGTATATGTTTGGTGAGGCAGGTAGAGATTTGGAGAGATTAATCAGAATATTAAATAGCTGGGACTAAAAACCTCCCCGCGGTGTACCCAAAGGACATTTTTTAGAATCATTTTGAAGCCTTGGTAAAGGCGAGGTATCTATTTGACGGTATCCTATTATCCGAGAGAAAGCTCCCCCTATCATTTTTTTAGTTCTGAGTATAACGGTTTTGTTTGCAATATTCAAATGCGATTTTAGATCAAGAAAAAGTGGTAAAACTGTAGGGTGTGTCAGTGAGAAAGGTGGAAAAAACGTTTGCACACTTTTCCTTCATGAACCCTACTAATTCACAGGCCCTACCCATTTCCCCCGACTGATAAGTCTTCATTAAAATCCTACTGTTGGAAGGGCAGCTTCAGTGTTGTGAGAACTCTTATGTGCGAGCTGTGACTAAGGATATACCTAGTCAAACAACTGGAAATGTTTTCCTTTTTGCAAAGGCCCCCACGGCCTCTGCTTCCCCTTGCCTTTCATTTGACCTCAGCCTTTCGCCTCTATCAACATAGAGTGTAGAGGCGAATTTTGCTAGTCCACTGCTACTGTGCCTCTCAAAATGCTCACAACTCATCGCTCTACCAACCTGAGGAATAACGACGAGTGTGCAGTTCTACGTGAGTTGGTAACCCAGGTGTCCACACACTGAAAATTCGTCTTTCACTCCAAGACACGTGTGCTAAAAGTTCTGCAATTTGGGAAAGTGAGAAAACAATCTTTTACTAGTATTGCAGTGTGTGGTAACTCTTGAGAAGTCTCCCTCACCCTGTGCCCCTTGAGCGAGGCACTGCATCACCTGCCTGAGACTTTTGCCCATATTGACTATGTGAAGAAAGGCGAATGTGCGTGCTCAGTTACCTCTGCTCTTCTCCTGTATCCCCAACTCTCCTCCTTTAAACTCAGCCGTTCGCCTCTATCAACGACGTGCAGTGTAGAGGTGTATTTTGCTGCCCCACTGGTACTCGACTCTCTGAGTTCCGCAAGTGCTGCAGATTTGTTTGTAACTATTTGCATGAGTGGATTACGCTGACTTAGACATTGTGCTACCATCAGTACCTACTTTAGGCTTAAAATGAGTGAGGAATGTCTGGCCTGCTGGGTGACCTTGAAAATGGCACTATAAGACCCGCATGCCACTTACACCCATACTGCGTTTTGTCTAGTGAGGTGAATGTCCCTTCCTCGACTTTCCTATTCACCGGTATCCCTTAACTCGTCGCCATTATCTACATATGGGATAAGGGCGAGTTTAGCTGATCCGGCCAAACAGCGCTCCAAGCCAGCCAGTGAAGGCCAAGGCTACATTGTTCTGAATCCCAGAATGCCTTTGTGAACGTTCTCAGTGTTCCGGCCGTACCTTCGGTGTTGTGAGAACTAGTTCTTATGTAGTGAAAATTTGTCTGTCATTCCCAAGACACGTGTGCTAGATGTGTTAAGTGCTGCGGGTTTGGAGTTTTAAAAAGTTGTACAGGGTTGGTAACTCTCGAGACGACTGTGGGCCCAGTGAATTTGACCTTGAAAATTGCACTGCGACCTTCAGGCATACACCCATATTGCCTGTGTCTAGCGAGGTGAATATCCTTTCCTTGTCCCTTCTCCTTCCTCAAATTTTGGAAATCAGTCGTTCGCCTCTATTTGCTTGTGGTCTAGAGGCGGTTTTTTGCCAGACCACATGGGTGCTTGAGTTTCCCGTGTCCTCTGTGCCGCACTCCGCTCATCTTGCGAGTGTCTCCTGTGTGCCTGCCTGCCTGCCTGCTGCAAGCAGGTGTCCGGGTGGTTGGCGCGGGCTTGGTGAACACAGTCAAGCAAGCTTGAGGGCAGCACTAAAAGCTAGTCAGAACAAGCTAAGGCAGCCTGCAGTAATAGCTGTCCTAGGGCCCAGCATGTCTGTTTTCGTTCTGCAGTGCTGCTGGCTTTACCAGTGTTTCCTGTAGTGGCTTGAGAACAATTTGACGAGCATTGCAGTGCTGACATTTTTGAGCGGGACATGCCAGAGGTTTACTATTAAAAATAGTAAGCTTGTGGGTGATTGGCTTGTACACAGTAAAACATTCATCTGTCATACGTGTGCTAGAAGTGTTAAGTGCTGTTTTCCCCCAACAGTTAATTGTCATTTGTAAGCCTGTATTAAGACTTTTAAAAGGCTCAGAGTGTACTTCGGGTTGTAGTGACCCCTTACATTTAAATAAATCAGTGTGAACACATGCTCTGCTCAGTGTAACTGAACTATTAAATACGGTTACATAATTAAGTTGCTTGTCCTAGTGTCATTGTTGTTTTTTCTAATACATTTTCTCGTTCAGACTGAACTTTACTGCTAAATTTCCCATTTAATATTTCAAATTGCAGTGTTGATCTGTGATGTGAGTGTGTAACTTATGCTTTGTATTTTTACTGTGAACAAGCTTACTCTGCATAATGTTCAGTTTCATGAATACTTTCTTACTTGGGTAATTCGGTTACCTTTCAACTGTGTTAAGCAAGAGTCAGCCCGTTAACCCTCTATGTTCCTTGCCATCTCATCTAGTGGGTCTAGCGCCTAGTTAAAAATTTTAAAAGTAAACAATTTGCAATCATTTACTTCTAGTTATACATTTTGTAAATTGGTTTAGACTATTTGATTCAAACCCGGATTGTAGTGTTTAACTTCTGATACACCAATTTAATGACTGCAGACACGCACTGACACATAATAAACACATTAAAACGCTGGTAACTCCAGAGCTGGGGGGCCTAGTGTGTGACTTGAGAAGTTGAGTGTGTTTTTTACGACCAGCGGTGTACCCCTCTCACCTATATTTACATCAACAAAAGTGTATTCTAAGTGATAAAGGGGTACACTTGGTGTACTTGGCAACACTTGTCATACTAGTAACGCATGTGTAAGTGAGATTGTTTAGGTACTGGTTATCTATCTACAGCTGCACACTTATGCTTGCATACATGTATAAATAGTAATGTGTGAGTTACCCAGGATGGACCAAGGAAGTCGACCAGAGTGATTTATTCTTGTCATTGTAACATTACCTAGTTTTTTTTTTTTTTTTTTTTTTTTTTTTAGTAATACTGTTTACAATCTATGGTTGGGGTAAGAGGTTGTCTTCAGCATTCATTGTGATGTTGCTATATTATTATTTCAGTGAGGTACATTAGGTGGCAGTAGCCTGAACTAATCAAGTGGAAGTTATCATTGGGAATTTTAACCTCATGTTTATGTGATGTATGTCAGAATTCTAATTTTATGCTCAATATTACCTACTTTGTCTCTCTCTCTCTCTCTCTCTCTCTCTCTCTCTCTCTCTGTTAAACTTTGTAATTTGTGTATGGTGTAAGACTCGCCTGTACCATCCAT
>NC_069399.1:34851941-34890900 GCF_026875155.1 Cherax quadricarinatus
GTCAACCCTGCTGCTGTTACACCGTCGCTCTGCTGTAACACCGTCTGTGCTGCTGTAGCAAAACCCACTGCTGCTGCTGTACAACCGTCGCTGCTGCTGAGCACCGTCTGCTCTGCTGTAGCACCGTCTCTTTTTGCTGTAGCCCGCAGCTGCTGCTTTGCCCGTCCCGGGTGCTGCTTAGCACCGTCCTGCTGTGTACACCGTCAGCTGCTGCTGTAGCACCGCCCCGCTGCTGCTGAGCACCGGGGCAGCTCTGCTGTACACCGGGGCAGCTGCTGCGTACACCGTCAGCTCTGCTGTAGCCCCCGTCAGCTGCTGCTGGGAGCACCGTCACGCTGCTGTACACCGTCAGCTCTGCTGTACACCTCACTGCCTTTCTTAGCACCGTCACTGCTGCGTACACCGTCAGCTGCTGCTGTAGCACCGTCAGCTGCTGCTGACACCGTCACTCTGCGTAGCACCTCAGCTGCTGCTGAGCACCTCAGCTGCTGCTGTACACCATCACTGCTGCTGTAGCCCGTCAGCTGCTGCTGTACACCCTCAGCTGCTCTGTAGCACCGTCAGGTTTCTGAGCATCAAAGGGCACACCGTCAGCTGCTGCTGTAGCCCCCGTCAGCTCTGCTGTACACTGTCATGCTGCTGCGCGCTGCACACTTCAGCTGTTGGGTGCACTTTGCTGCTGCGCTGCTGAGCACCGTCAGCGCTGCTGCGCTACTGTACCACATCAGCTGCTGGCTGACCACCGCACTGCTGCTGCGGTTTACCCCTTCCGCTGTTGGCTTGGAGCACCACACTGCTGCTGTACACCGTCTGCGCTGCTTCCACCGCACTGCTGCTGCGCGTAGTACCTCTCTGCGTTAGCACTGTCGCTGCTGTTAGCACTGCAGCTTCGCAGGCAGCTGGGGCCACCTACCTGCCTGTCCCCCGGCGCTTGCGGTTAGTCCACTGCGCTGCTGTACACCGTCGCTGCTGCTGTAGCAAATGCAGCTGCGCTGCTTGTACCCGTTGTTTGGGGTGGCTTATTGAGAATACCAAGAAAAAATTTAAACCGCAGAGGGTTAGCCCCCAGGATAACCCAAAAAATCATGCACGAAGACTAAACTTATTTCCATTGGGGGCCTTTAACTTGTCCCCCCAGGATGCAACCCACACCAGTCACGAACCCCCAGGAGAACAGTAGAAAAATGCCTGGAATTAGTTGCTCTATATTGGTGAATTTAAAAAGAAGCCAGCAAAGGTTGGTTTTTGGAGAGATTTAAGAATCGTATGCGGCATACACGGAGTGTAGGATAAGGCATGTTTTCTGGAAAGAAAATGCCAAACAGGACCGTACAGTACTCAGGAAGAAAAGGGCACTCCCTAGTGGACACATGTCTCATCATCCCCATTGCTGCATCTTCAATATAGGTAATGTCATTTATTCTTCATTCAGTAGACACGTGAGATTGTACATGCACAATATATATTGTGCAGTGTACTACTCTACTATGTGCATGTATCCTTCTCTTTGTGTGTGGAAAATGTATATTCATGTGGTAAAATTTTTTTTCATACTTTTGGTGTCTTGCACGATTAATCTCTTGATTTCCATTATTTCTATATGCAGAGATATTGTGGATGAATTTGGTAGGTGTGCAAAAGAAGAGAAAAATTAAAGGTGGAATAGCATGAAAGAGTAATGTTATGAAGATAACAAAAAGACTTTAAGGTGATGAAGATTGAATATCAGATTGGAGGGAGAGAGTTATGGATGTGAGGTGAACGTATCAGATATTTGGGAGTGGACGTGTCAGCGGATGTAGGTTCTAAGAAGATGAAGGTGAATCATAGAATTGATGAGGGAAATAACAGAGTGAGGGTGCACTTAGGAGTCTGTGGAGACAACAAGAACTTTGTCCTTGGAGCAAAGAGGGGAATGTATGAAGTATAGATTTGTAACTCAACGCTCTTATATGTGAGAGGTGTGAAGCGTGGGTGCGTGAATGTTGCACGCGAGGAGAAGGCTGGAGGCAGTGGAGATGTCGTGTGTCTGATAGGGCAATGTGTGGTGTGAATATAATGCAGAGAATTCGTAGTTTGGAAGTTAGGAGGAGGTGCGGATTAGCAAAACTGTTGTCCATGAGGCGAGGAAAGGGTTGTTGAGGTGTTGGACGATGTAGAAGAGAATGGAGCGAAACAGGAATGACTTCAAGAGTGTATCAGTCCTGTATGGAGAGGACAAGGGCGGGGTAGGGGTCGGCCTAGGAAGGGTTGGGAGGAGGGTAAAGGAGGTTTTTGCGTGCGAGGGGGCTTGGACTTCCAGCAGCCATAGCGTGAGCCGTGTTTTGATAGGATTGAATGAGACAAATGGTTTTATAATACTTGGGACGTTCTGGTTGGATGTGAATGCAAAGGTAACATTTGATAACTGGATTCAGGGAAAACCGGCGAGAGCTCCGGTACCTTTGAGTCCTGGAGATGGAACAATACGAGTGCCTTGCACTCGAAGGGGGGTGTTAATGTTGTCAGTTTAAAAACTGTAGTGTAAAGCACCTTTCTGGCAAGACAGTGATGGAGTAATGATGGGGAAAGTTTTTCTTTTTCGGGCCACCCTGCCTTGTGGGAATCGGTCCCAGTGTGATAATAAAAAAAAAAAAAATTAAAATATTTCCATTTTGTGAAAAGTCATTCACATAACGATTAATTTCGCAAATTAATTGAGCTCGCAGGACGTGATTAAATCGTTATAGTGTGGATGCAGGGGGTCACTGTACTAGGATTTATGATGGGGCCCTAGTCGTTCATCAGTACCCAGGTTCCTGCAATTGAACGATGGTTTTGGCAATCGCCAGAGATAGTTGACGTGGCACCACTCTCTGTTGTCTGCCCTGGTCATCTCATCTAGAGGCTGGTTAGATAGCACGGTATTTTCTCTCTAGTGTAGTGCGAGATCTAATTCTGGGCTTGATTACCGTGGAGTGCCACTAATAACCTATTGTACTACATAGTAATATAGTGTACATACTTCTGTTCTAATAGAGTATATTTATATAAAAAATAACGCTAATCCACGAGAGGGGCTATACAGCGCTGTGCAGGGTCCAGGGAACGAAGCGAGGGTATTGGGTTGGCAGAAGGGAGGAGGTATGATTCAGTAGGTACAGAAAACAGCGGGGCATGGGGATAGTAAACGGGGTAGAGGGTACAAGATGATGCAGTAGGAAAGGGACTGAAAGGTATCAGAATTTGTGAAGTCCAGTCAGTCCTTGTCAAAAAGTCAATGAGGGGAGAGATTCCGGATGCAAGGTGGGTCCATCAGCGAGAAGGGAAGGTAAAAGAGAGAGCAGTCTGAGCAAAGAAGACGACTGAGGTAAATTCTTTGTGCTTCGTTGATAAAAGTGGGCAGTCCAACAGAATGTGGCTGACGAGATAATGGAGCTTGGCAATTCTCAAATAGCAGAGGAGGCAGAAGAGACGCCTCTCCTTGAGATTATCCATCTTCTATTGTAAAGACCGACAGTATGGCTAATGTCGTAGACGGGAGATGAGTTTGTCCTCCCAACCTTCGAGGCATCTGGTGATACGACGGCCAGTACCTATACTCGGTTCTTAAAGATTGAAGTTTGGTGCCGGAGCATATAGGACACCAACGTGTTTTTGCTCAACGGGTGTGAAGGTGGGAAGACTCTCTTTGCTAGCAAAATAGTCCGTAAATGGAATACCTCTAAATAAAACACTGGTAGGTCATGTACACTGCTGACAGCGCACAGTGTCTGCTGTTCATTTGCCCTGTACTTCAACATGACCAGGGACCCAACAAAAAGCTATATCTATTATGCTGGGTAAAGATGGGCGGGCGGTAGCCAAAGTTGGATACGGCGGACTTAAGGGGTGAGGTGTATCAAATTTCTGTATAGCCTGTAAATGCACTAAGGGAGACTCTGAGACAGAAAACCACAAATGATGACACAGGCATAGATGCAATATGTCAGGTGGGTATAAGTGCTGCAAAGGGGCGGGGCGGCAAATAGGAATTTCAGTCAGTAAAAAATACTAGCTGAAGATGTAAATGCCCCTCGTACAATGCTGTCCGGAAACACTGCTGTGCAGAATGCCTACGGCCTCGAAGACTTAGAGCCACTGTTACACAGCAATGGAGCATGAGAATGAACGTGGAAGTGGTCAAGAAAAAGTAGAAGGCGGGAAGCGACTCACCGAGAAACCAGTATGGGCCCTATGAGCAAGGGAGAGAGAAAGAACAGACTACGAACAGCTGGAACTTTTCCCAGGGGGGGTAGGGAAAATGAGATGCTACAATGAACCTAGAAATTAGTGGTAACTGAAGAGAAGACAAGAGCGAATGACGCGAAGAGAGAAGAGTAAACCAGTAGCGGCAAACAAATAAAGAATGTCTACTAATACAGTGATCATTCTATAAATGGAAGGATTGAGCGGAGATCATGAAGCGTACATAGTATGCAAAGGCAATGGGCATCCTGGCGATCAGATAAGGATGGGATACGTTCCGCTAGTCTGCACAGAGGCCTCTGGACAGGGAAAGCGTTAAAGTCACTAAGAGGCATAAATAACGTAATCCTTGGTGATGAATACTTTGTCCTTATGGAGGCAAAGAGAGAATGTATGCTGAGTATAGTTTTAACAACAACGCTTCTTATATCTGGGTGTGGCACTAGCATGGTGATGAGACAAAGTTTGGCAGCGAGGAGAAGGCTGGAGGCAGTGGAGATGTCCAAGTCTGAGACCAGTGTGTGGAGTGCATATAAGCGGCGGTGGCAGAAGGTTCTGTAGTTTGAAGTTAGGTGGAGGTGCAGATTACCAAACTGTTCTGTCCAGAGGCTTGAGGAAGGGTTCTGAGGTGGTCACCGGTACATGTGGAGAAGAATGGAGTCGAAACAGAATAACTTCAAGATTGTATCAATCTGTAGTGGAAGGATAGGCGGGGTAGGGGGTCGCCTAGGAAAGGTTGAGGGAAGGGGGGTAACAGAGGTTTTGTTGTTCGAGGGGCTCGGACGTCGCAGCGGCATTGCGTGGAGTGTGTTTTTCAGAAGAGTGAATTGGGACAAATGGATTTTACTTAGACTTACGGCTGTTGGAGTGTGAGCAAAGTAACATTCATATGAAGGGATCAGGGAAACCTGGCAGGCCAGGGACTTGAGCCGTCTGGAGATCTGGAAGTTCTGACAGTGCCTGGCGGCACTCTGAAGGAGGGGTGATTTAAGGTTGCATATTCTTGTTTAAAACTGAAAGTGGTAAAGCACCCTTCTGTGCAAGACAGTGAGATGGCTGAATGATGGTGAAAGTTTTTACTTTTTCGGTCCACCCTGCCTTGGTAGGGAATCGGCCAGTGTGATAAAAAAAAAAAAAAAAACGGCGCAAAAAAAAAATGGGGTTTAAGGCTAGAGAGAGTAGCAGGAGATGCCACTGAATAGATCTGGGATCACCATAATCAAGTTTCTATAAAATGATGGGTGGTGAAGATGTAATGCCGAAGGAGGGTTCGAAGCGAATCAGCCCGCCATCGAAAGATGAGCAAGGGTATTAAGAAGTTCAGGCTGGCTGTGACAAGTTTTGCCTTCAGTCAGATGAGTAATGTGAAGGTTTCCAGATAACCTACGGTCAAAGAAGGAGGCCCAGAAACTTGACTCTTCTCACGTCAGTATACGGAGCCATATATAGAGGTACAAAGATGATCGGAGATGACCGAGGAGTCTAGGGTGAAGTAATTTGTGTTTTTCAGTGCTGGAAAAATTTAAACCCATGTGTGGTGGCCCAATTCTGGAAACACTGTCGACAGTCATCACCTTCACAGGCAATTAGCGAGTCATCAACATAGAGTATGACCAATATGTGATGGGAAGACTAGGGCCAAAATCATTAATAGCAAGGAGTAAAAGTGTTGTGATCAAAACAGGCAAATCCCTGGGGAACAACCTTCAGCTTTGGATGAAGTCCGTGGGAGGAGCACATTATTAACTCCGAACAAAGGAAATACCCGTCAGTTACAAAGTTCTTAAGGATAGGATGGTAGATTGCCTCTAAGGCCTAAAGGTGGCTTGGGATAAAATATTATACCTCCAAGTTGTGTCTATGCCTTCTCACAAGGTCAAAAAATGATGGCAATAACTGAGTGGTTACTCCTCAAAGGCATTACGAACATACGTATCCAAGCGTATAAGGGGTCCTATGTGAACGCCCTTACGAAAGTCGCTATTGACGAGTGGGATAGACTGTGTGTGTCTCAAATACCACACCTAAATGTCCTATTTAACCAATTTTATCCAGGCTTTCCAAACATACTTTGCCAAACTGACTGGTAAGAGCAATGGGACGATATAGGAGGCTTCATGTCCCAGAGACCTGGTTTGGGGAGAAAGGGAGAACAATGGCGGATTTCCACATAGCTGTGGAGAGCTCCTGAGACCAAATAAGATTGTAAAGGGCGTAATAGGACTTCAGGCTGACTGATGTAAATGTTGTAGCATAACGAATTGTATAATGTCACTGGCCCAGCTGCCGATGATGCGGCAAGCTGAGAGTGTTTGCCTCCCAGTTCTGGAGTGATAAAAGGCACATTATGACAGTGGACCCGGACCCCCCGCATACCGTTTGGCCTTACCATAACGTTAAATTCTGCTACTGAACGTTTTATCTCTAAGATTTTTTGCCTCGCATAGACCGCTAAAAAACCCGCTCCAAACCAGAACGCTGCTCGTCCGATGACGCGACTAATTGCGCCTTAGCAACCCTCCACAAGTTCCGCCGTGGGCATTTGTTTACCAGGGCCAGCTCCTCGGTAACATCCAAGCATTACAATCGGAAATTTCGTATTATTACAGTGTTTTTGGTGATTTTATCTGGCAAAATAAAGTGACCATGGGCCCCAAGAAAGCTTCTATGCCAACCCTAACAGGAATATGGGTGGGAATTACTATATGAGTTTGAATAAAGAGATCATTGATAAGTATGAAATGGCGTGCGTGCTCCGAGCTGGCCAGGTTGTATAATAAACCCCAGTCAACCGATCGCTATACTATTGTGGGCAACAAAAAGGCAATCAAGGAACTGTTCTTGCCAAAGGTTCAACTGTGTTTTCGAAACAGAGATCGCAAGTGAATGGAAATGGTTGGAGAGACACTTATTGGGGTGGATAAATGAAAAACAGATAGCAGAGATAGTATCCCTCAAAGTGATCAATGAAAGTGAAACGGCAAGGAAGTTGCATCAGGATTTAATTAAAAAATGCCAGCAACTAGTGATGATGCGAGTGAATTTAAGGCCAGCAAAGTTGGCTTGAGAGATTTAAGAAGCGTAGTTGCATACATAGTGGGTGATAGGCTAAGGTGAGGAGGCTGCCAGTTTCGGACCACAAAGCAGCTGAAAAATATGTGCAGAATTCAAGGAGTTACATAGAAAGTGAAGGAGCTGAAACCTGAACAAGTGTTTTAATTGTGATGAAACATGCCTGTTTTTGGAAGAAATGCCAACAGGAACCTACATTACAAGGAGGAAAAGGCACTCCAGACATAATAAGCGCTATGAAAAGACAGCTTACTCTGTTGTATGTGTTCCAAGCTACTGGTGACTGCAAAGTGAAGCCTTTATTAGTGTATCACTCAGAAACGCCCAGAAGCGTTCAGACAAAGAATATCACTCAAGGCTCATCTGTGTGTGCCGTGGAGGGGCAAACAGTAAGGAATGGGTCCACTAGGGACTTTTTTCTATGACTGGTTACACCATGCATTTGCCCCCAATGTGAAAGATTACCTAACCTGAAAATAAATTAGACCTAAGTGCCTCCTGGTGTTAGACAATGCCCCTGGTCATCCTAAAACAGAAACGTGCAGAGCGAACTTTATGAGACATGAAGTTCATTAAGGGTGAAGTTTTTGCCTCTAATACCACTCCTCTCCTGCAACCCATGGACCAGCAGGTTTAATTGCAAACTTCAAAAAACTGTACACAAAAGCTCTGTTGAAAGGTGCTTTGTAGTGACCTCAGAAACCAAATGACTAAGAGAGTTTTGGGTAGATCACTTTAATTATCCTCAATTGTGTAAACCTTATAGGTAAGGCTTGGGAGGGAGTGACTAAGAGGACCTTGAACTCTGCTTGAAAGAAACTGTGCCAGGAATGTGTAGACAAAAAGGGATTTTGGAAGGGGATTTGAGGCTAACCCTGAGAGGAGTATGCCAGTTGAAGGAATCAATTGTGGCATTGGGGAAGACCTTGGGGTTGGAAGTTGTGGGATGATGTGTGAAGAGTTGGTGAGGAGGACAATGAAGAACTAACCACTGATGAGCTCATAGATCAACTTCAACAGCAAGAATCCAGACCTGAGGAAACTGTTCGGAGGAGGGGAGAGAGAAAATGAAGAAGTTGTCTTACTACAAAGATTAAGGAATATGTGCAAATGTGGCTGAAAGTGCAAACCTTTATGGATGAAAAATCACCTCACACAGCTATTGCAAGCCGTGCTGGAGACTATTACACTGACAATGTTGCGAAACACTTTTAGGGAAGTCATAAAGGAACGAGAGTACAGGCCACTATGGACAGATATGTTGTGCGACATAAGTCCAGTGACTCTGAGCTGGTCCCCTAGTGGCATTAAAAGAAGAAGGGGAAGTAACCCCAGAAAAGGACTTGACACCTCAAGTCTTAAATTGAGGGGATTCCCCCTTCTAATACATTAACCCTATGACTGTTTTTCGACGTATAAATAACGTCTTACGAGCCAATGTTTTCTGACCTTATATAGTACTCAATAATTCCTATTTCCTAGCGGCTACAAATCAAGTGGGAGAAAGCAGGTAGGCCCACATTGGAAGAATGGGCAGTGTGGTCAGTGTGCACCCAGGATAAAAAAATCCTGCAGCATACTTTCGGAATGAGGGAAAAAAAAACTCTGATCGTTTTTTTTGGAATAAAACGCCGACTTTGAGGAGTATTTTTCGTATAGTATTATCATTGTAATTCGCGTTTTCAGGTCTAGGTGATAAAATGGAAAACATATTACAGAAATAGAGATGATTTTCATTTACTTTTACGATGAAAACGACGTTGAAACTAAGCTCAAAGTTAGCGAAAATGTTCGATTTTTACCAATGGTGAAGAGTAAATAAAATCACACCACTCGTCAATACACGTCAACTAGGGAGTCTAATAATTCTTTCACTAGTGCACTGATATTATTTATACCAATTTTAACAATAATGCAGTCGTCTGCATACAGTAAATTTTGTATTTTGTTTGTATAAAGTAAAAAAATCAAAATAGAAAGCAATAATAATATAAGAGGGGCTCTAGAGATGTGACTAATGAACAGAGTCATATTGTTATTTTAGGTGCCACGAGTCTGACCCTTGTTAATCTAATGGAACCTATTTTGAAAATTGGGCATCTTTTTTATTTTGCGTGAAATTGGCCAAATTGTGCCAATTTCTGACCACCATATTGGGTAAGTCCAAATTAGTAAAATGGAGGTTTCTTGTACTTCAGCTGATAGATAAAATGGAGTTTCTAAAGAAATATCCATGATTTGTCAACTGGAACAATGGAATTGGCTGAAAATTTGGGCTAAAATGTCGGCGAAATCGCCGATACGCATATGTCGCCGAGACCCCTAACCTTTCGCGGGACCATAATTCCACGAGTTTTCCGACCCAATTTCAGAACTTTTGGTGTCTTTACCGAGCATCGGGAAAGATTCTCTATCATTTCATAAAGAAAAAATAATTTTTTTTTTTTTTTTCAAAAATTGAAGCGACATAGAAAGACAGTTTCAGAGAGTGCCTGAAAACAGCCAAAGGTTAAGACTCCTCCTCCTCCCATCCCATCCCTCAACATTACCAGAATCTTCAATAAAGGTAAGTGTCATGTAATTGTGCATGTCTTTTTCAGTTTGTGGTGGTAATTAAAATATTAATATTTCACATGGTAAAAATATTTTTTTTTTTCATACTTGGGGTGTCTTGTCACAGATTAATTTGATTTTCCATTATTTCTATGGGGAAATTCACCCGCATAACAATAACTTCAGCATAACAATGAGCTCTCATGAGACGGATTAATATCGTTATGCAAGGGTTCCACTGTAAACTGTTCTTCTCTGAAGAAAAGTCCCAAGGTGGCTAACTCTCTGGCATACTTTGAGGAAAGAAACGAGGGGCACAGATGGATCCCTGAGAAATACGGACCATAATGATTGCCAATTTTCATTGGCAACATCTAGTCGGGTTTGCTATATCAACACCAGCACAACCGCCGAACAGGAGCCGGGTCAGGAGAATATTTACCACTCATTTCGTACTTTTTTCTCCACGACTGCACTCTAGAAGGAAGCAGAGTGATGGTGGAGAAATCTCACAACCAGCAAGTGCGTTTAGAGCGCACGTGATGACAAACGGCGATCGATCGCACGCTTCTGCTTAAAATTCAAGAAGTCCTCTCCGTGGTTCTATTGTAACCGGTACCTGCCCCATGCAGCGCATTTCAAACGTACTGCACGAGCACAAAGCAAGAAGACCACCAAGCACGCATTTCTGAGAATGCCTGCCCGAAGTTTGGGGTATACAATTAGAAGCGGGCGGTTAAAACGAGGACGAGAAGAGGTTTAAAAGAAGCTCATCAGTGGAGGACAGAAGAAGTAACCTCTCTAAAACAGTTAGTTGTGAGTAAAGGTTCCAATTTTCCTGATCAAATTGCCAGCGTGGGATGCGAAGGAGAAGGTGAATATGAAGGGGAATAAGAATATTTGGGAAATAAGCACTGTCATGTAAGTTCGGGGTAGAACAGACCAAAAGTGAAGTCAATGCGGGCGGAGAAGACTGAAGAGATCGATGCAAGAGAGAGTGTGAGTCCGAGGATCCAAAATGGAGGAGTACCTGTATTTAAAAACATGGAGGGGTGGGGTGGGGCAAGAAAATGCCTCTAACAGAATGCCACGGGAATCACAGTTGAGACCCCCCCCAGATGAAATGAGGCCAGTTAAAATCGCCAAGTAACAGAATCGGTGGCGGTAATGACGAAACAAGAAAGGCAATATCCGGGATAGATAATGCCCGAGAAGGAGAATAAAGAACAGACGATACCACCTATGCAGTGGATACGGGCTGCTGTGTAATGCCGCGAAGTATGAATCAAATAGCTGTGTACGGATAAATCATTGCGTAGAAGAAGGGCAACTTTCATTAAAAGTCCCATCAGGAAAAGGATCTGACAAATACAATAAATTATAGCCTGAGATGGGAGAGATAACAGCAGAGTGTAATTTTGGTTCCTGTAAGCAAACACCAACAGGGGAAAACTGGGAGAGTAACTCTGAAGCTCACCCCCGATTACCTGAGGGCCGCGTATATTCCACTTAATAGGCATGATTGGCAATGATAAAAATACTTGAAATCCGCAGGTAAGGGTTCCTACGGACTAGAGGGGCTAGAAAAAGTACACATGCGGAGGCAGCGGAAAACCTTCAAGCAGCGAAGGAATGGTGCGTTTGTGAAGAAAGGAGTTGCGCAGATGGAGGAGAGGAGAGAGAAGGAACAGAGGGTGGATCATGTCCATTGAGGGTTTGGTCTCTGCAATATATTCATAGATTGGCTTCCAGTGTTGTCGGAATTCAGAGACGTCTTAAGGGAGACAATATTGGAGATGGTAGGGGGGATGAGTAAAGATTGGAACGGAAATGGACTGTACCAAGGTAGGGAGGGGCGAAGTGGTGGAGGGAACTGGAGAAGAAGCGTGGAAGGGGGCAGAAGAGGCAGAAACCTGGTAGGTGGGCAGAAGAGGAAGAAACCTGGGAGGGAACCAGGGGAGTAGGTATAGTACAGAGGAGGTGAAACCTGTACACCTTGTAACAAGCCAGTCAGAGGGGAAAAACCCGGAACAGAGACAGGAAGGGAAAATGAGGAGGTGGAAGTAGGGAGGGAGGGGTTCAAGGACTTTTTTTTGACTTCTGAGAAGTAGAGGGACAGATTGGGAGGGGTGTCTACGAGGTCTCGTCGAACTGAGGCTTGTGAGGAGAACACGAAAGAAGCGTGAACAGACTGAGGCTTGAAGAGGGATGTCGAGCCTAGGACAAGCAAAAGAATTAGATACAGGAGTGACCTATGGGAGAGTAACCACAGAGAGGCTGCAGAAGATGGGACCCCAGAAGTTGGGGGACGTTTTGGAAACACGGGAATAAAAAACACAGGTAGTCTCCCTCAAGCGGAAGATAGAAACTCCCATGGGCATAAGGGAGACCTTCTGCCTCCTTTGAGGTAACGATTTCCCGCTCATTTAAGTAGACTTGACAACGCGAGAGTACAAGGGTGGAGCCTCATGACAATTAACCCTTTGAAGGGTCGACAGGCCTCTCTGAAACTAACTCGTTCTCAGGGTCGTCCAAATTTAACCCTTTCAGGGTCCGTCCCGTAGATCTACGGCTTTACGTTCAGGGTCCAAACCGTAGAATCTACGCCATGAGCTCAGCTCACTCTGATAAACTGTGAGTGGTAACATTTGGGCCTAGATATGAAGAATACATCTAATTTGGTATGTGGCACCACATAAAACCATCCTGCAGTCACACTGTGTATAATGAGAGAAAAAAAATGAAATCATGATTTTTCGATTAAACAGCAACTTTGCAGTGTTTTTTTTTCGTATGTTTTTTATGAGTTAGTATTTGCGATTTCTTGGTCTCATTGATAGAATGGAAGACATATTACAGAAACAGAGATATTTTGATTGGTTTTAGCACTGGAAACGGCTTGAAACTGAGCTCAAAGTAGCAGAAATGTTAAATTTTTGCCAATATTCAAGAGTAAACAAACGACCTCTCACGCTAATACAACGTCAGCAGGTGGGTCCTAATAATACATTCACAATATGGTGATTGATATTTATACATTTATTACAGTATTGCATAAACAGTAAATCTTCTATTTTTTTGGTTGTGAATAAAAATTCATTATGTGAATAAAAAATCAAAATGGGAATTTATTTGTAAAGCCTTCAAAACATAACTAATGAACAGAGGAAACTTTAGTTTTAGTGTCCCAGGGGAATGCATACATTGTTTATTCTGGTCCCTATTTTGAAATTGGAATATTTTGAACTTTGTGTTAAATTGCCCCAAAATTAACATATTTCCGATCACTTTATTTGTATTGAAACAGTTGACTGGCGATTTCTTGTGCTCAATCGATAGAATAAGAAGGTAATACTAGTGAAATAGCTAAGAATTTGGGTTTGAATTTGGAATAATGTAATTGGCATAAAATGGGAGTCAAAAGTCGGCAAAAAATCGCCGATTCGTAAATGTCCGCTGACACATCAAAATTCGCAGAGAGCATAATTTTCGAAAATTTTCCCCACAAATTTTCGTACCTTTTGTTTTAATACCTTCAACAAAAAGATCTCTATCTACGATTTCATCAGAAAAAATAACAAATTTTTTTTTTTTAAAAATTCTTTGGACACTGTGCGTGAACTCCAGATTTGGCCTTGGACCCTGAAAGGGTTAAAAAAAAAAAAATTATTTTCTCTTATGAAAAGAAAGAGAATCTTTTTCCCCGATCATAAAGACACCAAAAGTTTTGAAATTAGATATAGAAAAACTTAAAACTTACGGAATTTATGCTCTCGCAAATTTAGCGTCTGGCGATGTTTACAGCATCGGCGATTTTGGCCCACTTGAGCCCATTTTCGGCCAATTTCACTGTACTAGTACGACAAAAAAAACAATGAATATATTTTCGCTAGAAAACTTCCATTTTTTTCTATCGAATGGTTCAAGAAACCACCCATTTATGAAGTTACTATCCATTACAGTGGTCAAATTTAAGCAATTTTGCTAATTTCACACAAATTTCAAAAAGATGCCAATTTCCAAATAGGGTCCAGAATAAAAAGAAAGACATTCCTGGCACTAAAAATGACATTTCCGTCTAGTCAGTAGTCACGTCTCAAGGCCCTCTTATATTTTTTTGCTTTCTCCACTTTGAATTTTATTCTCACACAAAAATATAAATTAACTGTTAAGCAGACTACTGCTTTAGTGTAAAAAATGGTATAAATATTATTGGTGCACTTGTGAAAGAATATTAGACTCACCATTTGAAGTGTAATGCAACGCTTGGCACGATTTGTTTACTTTTGAAGTTTGGTAAAAATCGAACATTCTGCTACTTTGAGCTCAATTTCAAGGCACCTTTCATGTAAACCAGTCAAAATTCATCTCAATTTCTGTAATATTCTTCCATTCTATAAAATGAACCAAGAAAACTAGAATACAACAATTAAATACCATACGAAAATACACTGCAAAGTCTGCTGATTTTATTCAAAAAAATGGTCAAAGTTTTTTTTTTCTCTTATGCACTGTGTGCTGCAGGATTTTTTTAGACTGTGCACACTGACCAAAACCCCCCCCATTTATAAGGGGGAAAAAAACCCATTCTTTCATATGAAGGCCTACCAGCTTTCTCCCCACTAGATTGAGGCCGCTAGAATTTATGCGTACGTACGTCAAAAACCCCTACTGTAAGACGTACTAGTACGACCAAAACCCTCAAAGGGTTTAAGGCAAGAGGGAGGTCGAATAGCAAGACGTATTAGAATGGTCCATCGGCACTTGCGGTGGTAGGTATCACCTTTCGAACTTGTAGCCAATGTCCTGCCACAACTGAGGATGGGAGTTCACGGCTGTCAAAAGTTAAACGAGCCACATTGCTAGGATCGTCTCCGCCCCGGGCAGAAAACATAAGTGTCTACCTTGAGGATTGGAGTATCTTGGAGTTCCCAGCTGTTCAAGAATTCATTGCCAGCATGTCTGGAAATTATGTTGAACTATGTAATGGGGCAGAATGACGTTACCACTACAAGAATTGAGGGAATGATGTTATTTTTAATAGTGACAGGTACAGTATCCTATATGGAAAGAGAGAAAGATCATGAGCTTGGGTACATTTCTGTACAGTGATGATGCAGCGTACCACTCTTAAGAGCAGAAAAGAAATATCTTTACAAACATGGCGTAGGAGTGCCTTAGCCCAATACTGTGGTCGGAAAGATAGGCGCAGAGGAGAGTCGGTCGTAAAGTGAAGAATTTAGTCCATTGTGCAGGTCTGAAACTGAGCGTGGAAAGGGAGTGCAGTGACGTGTTTGATCCTTTTCCTGATAAGAACGAGAAGTGGAGAAGAATCATCAGCAGGTAACTGTCGTTGGCTTTAGGCGTGGACCAGAATTGGTCCGACGCCAATGGACCCGGAGATTCAAAAATTGCCCGCACGTAAGGGAGAAGGCCGGAAGCATAAGTCCCAAAGAGAGCGGAGGTCAGATAAACAAAGGGAGTCAGTCGAGACCTCAGTACCTGAAGCGGGTGAGGAAAAGCACCGGCAAAGAGACGAGGCAAGAGGAGTTGTCCTAAAGTGGTCCCAAAGACAAGGCGGGGTCAGAACGGGTGCGGTATCAAGAAGGGGCCCGGGGGTAGCAGTGTTCATGACTAGGGCTTCCATGGTTAGGTTACTTCTTTCTTTTAGTTTTTAAAGAAAAAAAAAGAAAGAAGAAAATAAAAAAAAAAAAAAGAATAAAAAAAAAGGGGGGGACCGGGGAAGGGATAGTTTCCTATGAGGAATTAAAGGGCCAGAAATTCCCCTGCGCACCCAAGAGGACCTCAGCACCGCAAGTAAGCGTAGATGCAGCATGGAACCCCTGCCATACCCTACCCATCATGCTCACAGTAAATTAGCAATCCTGGATATAGCAACCTCAAATCTGCCGAGCTAACCTCGGTGGACAAAAGAGAGGGCGGTCCGGGATATCCGCCACAAAAGCATATACCTCCTTACAGTCCACCACCCACCCCCCCAGAATCCGAAAGGTGGCTTTCCAGAGATACCCCGTCGCTCGAAAGACACCCAAACCACTCTCCGGATACAGGAGAGGGATCGGGACATCCCCTGGCGATCCAAATTCCACGCAAACTACGCCAACCCCGCCAAGAACCTCAACGAAATGGGAAGGGCCCTTTCACCCTACTTAGGAACCTAGCGCGCCTGTAGGAAAAATCCCAAAGGCCCAAAAAGAGGAAGGGCAAAAAAAAGGGAGGGGTGGGGAGGGGAGGAGGAAAGGGAAAAGTGGAGGATCGGGAATAGGGAAGGGGGGATTGGCGGGTAATTAGGTTCGGTCTGAGGAAGGAGACCGACAGGTCTAATTCCTCAGACCAAGAGCCTCTTCACCATCGCCAAAGAGCCCCCTTGAAGAGGACTTCTGTTCTAAATTGATGATAGGATAATACAAGTCAAAAGTTTTTCTGTTGTGTTTATTTGCTCCCTTTACACCCAGGATAACAGGCCTTTGGACTCCTGGGTTGTAATATGGTAGCCTGTCCGAAGCTTGACATAGAGCAACGGTTTGAGCCTACCGGTGACGCTGGAAGCAGGAAACATTGTGTAGCTTGCCTGTCTGGCATTGCATTAAGCTTTGCTAACCTTTACAAACTTTGCGTGTCAATTGCCTTGCCTATGGTCAGGCCTTGCTATTGTATATCGTTCTACAGCTCCCACTACTTGTTCGGTGGCTCGCTTCACTACGGTCAATCTTGTGTCTGCTGCTGAGCACCGTCAGCTGCTGCGTAGCACGCGTCAGCTGCTGCTGAAGCACACCGTCAGCTGCTGCTGTATGCAACCATCTAGCTGCTGGCTGTAGCACCGTTCAGCTGCTGCAGTAGTCATCACACCGTCAAGCATGCTCTGTAGCACGCCTGTCAGCTGCTGTCTTGTAGAGCAGCACCGAGTCACTGCTGCAGCACAAGCATGCACGTCAGCTGCTGCTGTAGCAACACCGTGCAGCGTCTGCTGTAAGCCAGCTGTCTAGCTCTGGCTGCTGTGCTGCGCTGCAGGCACTGGTTCAGTCAGTGCTGCTGCTGCTTTGCAGCTTCTAGCTGCTGCTGGCTGGCTGAAGCACCGTCAGCTTGCTGCTGCTGGCTAGCTGTACCACAGTCATGCTGCTGCTGGCTGTACCACCGGTCAGCTGCTTGCTGCGAGTACCATGCGCTGTCAGGGGGCATGCTGGCGTTGTAGCGACCACAGCTGCTGCTGTAGCACCTGTCTGCTGCTGGGGGCTGTACCACCGTGCAGCTGCTGCGTGCTGCTGTAGTACCGTCTGCTGCTGATGTAGCCCACTGTCAGCTGCTGCTGAGTAGCACTGGTCAGCTGGTGGCTGGGCAGACACTGTCAGCTTGGTGCGCAGCACCGTCAGCGCTCTGCTGCTGTGTCTGTACCACCGTCAGCTGCTGCTGCTGCTGCTGTAGTTATCCTATCTGCTGCTGCTGTAGCACCGTCTGCTGCTGCTGTAGCAACTGGACAGCTGCTGCTGCTGTAAGCTAAGCACCGTTGTTGGTGTGGCTTCATTGAGAATTACCAAGAACAATAACCAGCAGGAGGGTTTAGCCACACCCAGGATAACCCAAATCAAAGTCAGTGACATCGAAGACTAACCTTTATTTCCATTGGGGTCCATAATTCTTTGTCCTCCCAGGATGCAACCCACACCAGTCACGAACCCCCAGGAGAACAGTAGAAAAATGCCTGGAATTAGTTGCTCTATATTGGTGAATTTAAAAAGAAGCCAGCAAAGGTTGGTTTTTGGAGAGATTTAAGAATCGTATGCGGCATACACGGAGTGTAGGATAAGGCATGTTTTCTGGAAAGAAAATGCCAAACAGGACCGTACAGTACTCAGGAAGAAAAGGGCACTCCCTAGTGGACACATGTCTCATCATCCCCATTGCTGCATCTTCAATATAGGTAATGTCATTTATTCTTCATTCAGTAGACACGTGAGATTGTACATGCACAATATATATTGTGCAGTGTACTACTCTACTATGTGCATGTATCCTTCTCTTTGTGTGTGGAAAATGTATATTCATGTGGTAAAATTTTTTTTCATACTTTTGGTGTCTTGCACGATTAATCTCTTGATTTCCATTATTTCTATATGCAGAGATATTGTGGATGAATTTGGTAGGTGTGCAAAAGAAGAGAAAAATTAAAGGTGGAATAGCATGAAAGAGTAATGTTATGAAGATAACAAAAAGACTTTAAGGTGATGAAGATTGAATATCAGATTGGAGGGAGAGAGTTATGGATGTGAGGTGAACGTATCAGATATTTGGGAGTGGACGTGTCAGCGGATGTAGGTTCTAAGAAGATGAAGGTGAATCATAGAATTGATGAGGGAAATAACAGAGTGAGGGTGCACTTAGGAGTCTGTGGAGACAACAAGAACTTTGTCCTTGGAGCAAAGAGGGGAATGTATGAAGTATAGATTTGTAACTCAACGCTCTTATATGTGAGAGGTGTGAAGCGTGGGTGCGTGAATGTTGCACGCGAGGAGAAGGCTGGAGGCAGTGGAGATGTCGTGTGTCTGATAGGGCAATGTGTGGTGTGAATATAATGCAGAGAATTCGTAGTTTGGAAGTTAGGAGGAGGTGCGGATTAGCAAAACTGTTGTCCATGAGGCGAGGAAAGGGTTGTTGAGGTGTTGGACGATGTAGAAGAGAATGGAGCGAAACAGGAATGACTTCAAGAGTGTATCAGTCCTGTATGGAGAGGACAAGGGCGGGGTAGGGGTCGGCCTAGGAAGGGTTGGGAGGAGGGTAAAGGAGGTTTTTGCGTGCGAGGGGGCTTGGACTTCCAGCAGCCATAGCGTGAGCCGTGTTTTGATAGGATTGAATGAGACAAATGGTTTTATAATACTTGGGACGTTCTGGTTGGATGTGAATGCAAAGGTAACATTTGATAACTGGATTCAGGGAAAACCGGCGAGAGCTCCGGTACCTTTGAGTCCTGGAGATGGAACAATACGAGTGCCTTGCACTCGAAGGGGGGTGTTAATGTTGTCAGTTTAAAAACTGTAGTGTAAAGCACCTTTCTGGCAAGACAGTGATGGAGTAATGATGGGGAAAGTTTTTCTTTTTCGGGCCACCCTGCCTTGTGGGAATCGGTCCCA
This sequence comes from Cherax quadricarinatus, assembly GCF_026875155.1. Taxonomy (NCBI): domain Eukaryota; kingdom Metazoa; phylum Arthropoda; class Malacostraca; order Decapoda; family Parastacidae; genus Cherax; species Cherax quadricarinatus. The sequence goes on from NC_069399.1 coordinate 34,870,940, forward strand.
GTGTGATAATAAAAAAAAAAAAAATTAAAATATTTCCATTTTGTGAAAAGTCATTCACATAACGATTAATTTCGCAAATTAATTGAGCTCGCAGGACGTGATTAAATCGTTATAGTGTGGATGCAGGGGGTCACTGTACTAGGATTTATGATGGGGCCCTAGTCGTTCATCAGTACCCAGGTTCCTGCAATTGAACGATGGTTTTGGCAATCGCCAGAGATAGTTGACGTGGCACCACTCTCTGTTGTCTGCCCTGGTCATCTCATCTAGAGGCTGGTTAGATAGCACGGTATTTTCTCTCTAGTGTAGTGCGAGATCTAATTCTGGGCTTGATTACCGTGGAGTGCCACTAATAACCTATTGTACTACATAGTAATATAGTGTACATACTTCTGTTCTAATAGAGTATATTTATATAAAAAATAACGCTAATCCACGAGAGGGGCTATACAGCGCTGTGCAGGGTCCAGGGAACGAAGCGAGGGTATTGGGTTGGCAGAAGGGAGGAGGTATGATTCAGTAGGTACAGAAAACAGCGGGGCATGGGGATAGTAAACGGGGTAGAGGGTACAAGATGATGCAGTAGGAAAGGGACTGAAAGGTATCAGAATTTGTGAAGTCCAGTCAGTCCTTGTCAAAAAGTCAATGAGGGGAGAGATTCCGGATGCAAGGTGGGTCCATCAGCGAGAAGGGAAGGTAAAAGAGAGAGCAGTCTGAGCAAAGAAGACGACTGAGGTAAATTCTTTGTGCTTCGTTGATAAAAGTGGGCAGTCCAACAGAATGTGGCTGACGAGATAATGGAGCTTGGCAATTCTCAAATAGCAGAGGAGGCAGAAGAGACGCCTCTCCTTGAGATTATCCATCTTCTATTGTAAAGACCGACAGTATGGCTAATGTCGTAGACGGGAGATGAGTTTGTCCTCCCAACCTTCGAGGCATCTGGTGATACGACGGCCAGTACCTATACTCGGTTCTTAAAGATTGAAGTTTGGTGCCGGAGCATATAGGACACCAACGTGTTTTTGCTCAACGGGTGTGAAGGTGGGAAGACTCTCTTTGCTAGCAAAATAGTCCGTAAATGGAATACCTCTAAATAAAACACTGGTAGGTCATGTACACTGCTGACAGCGCACAGTGTCTGCTGTTCATTTGCCCTGTACTTCAACATGACCAGGGACCCAACAAAAAGCTATATCTATTATGCTGGGTAAAGATGGGCGGGCGGTAGCCAAAGTTGGATACGGCGGACTTAAGGGGTGAGGTGTATCAAATTTCTGTATAGCCTGTAAATGCACTAAGGGAGACTCTGAGACAGAAAACCACAAATGATGACACAGGCATAGATGCAATATGTCAGGTGGGTATAAGTGCTGCAAAGGGGCGGGGCGGCAAATAGGAATTTCAGTCAGTAAAAAATACTAGCTGAAGATGTAAATGCCCCTCGTACAATGCTGTCCGGAAACACTGCTGTGCAGAATGCCTACGGCCTCGAAGACTTAGAGCCACTGTTACACAGCAATGGAGCATGAGAATGAACGTGGAAGTGGTCAAGAAAAAGTAGAAGGCGGGAAGCGACTCACCGAGAAACCAGTATGGGCCCTATGAGCAAGGGAGAGAGAAAGAACAGACTACGAACAGCTGGAACTTTTCCCAGGGGGGGTAGGGAAAATGAGATGCTACAATGAACCTAGAAATTAGTGGTAACTGAAGAGAAGACAAGAGCGAATGACGCGAAGAGAGAAGAGTAAACCAGTAGCGGCAAACAAATAAAGAATGTCTACTAATACAGTGATCATTCTATAAATGGAAGGATTGAGCGGAGATCATGAAGCGTACATAGTATGCAAAGGCAATGGGCATCCTGGCGATCAGATAAGGATGGGATACGTTCCGCTAGTCTGCACAGAGGCCTCTGGACAGGGAAAGCGTTAAAGTCACTAAGAGGCATAAATAACGTAATCCTTGGTGATGAATACTTTGTCCTTATGGAGGCAAAGAGAGAATGTATGCTGAGTATAGTTTTAACAACAACGCTTCTTATATCTGGGTGTGGCACTAGCATGGTGATGAGACAAAGTTTGGCAGCGAGGAGAAGGCTGGAGGCAGTGGAGATGTCCAAGTCTGAGACCAGTGTGTGGAGTGCATATAAGCGGCGGTGGCAGAAGGTTCTGTAGTTTGAAGTTAGGTGGAGGTGCAGATTACCAAACTGTTCTGTCCAGAGGCTTGAGGAAGGGTTCTGAGGTGGTCACCGGTACATGTGGAGAAGAATGGAGTCGAAACAGAATAACTTCAAGATTGTATCAATCTGTAGTGGAAGGATAGGCGGGGTAGGGGGTCGCCTAGGAAAGGTTGAGGGAAGGGGGGTAACAGAGGTTTTGTTGTTCGAGGGGCTCGGACGTCGCAGCGGCATTGCGTGGAGTGTGTTTTTCAGAAGAGTGAATTGGGACAAATGGATTTTACTTAGACTTACGGCTGTTGGAGTGTGAGCAAAGTAACATTCATATGAAGGGATCAGGGAAACCTGGCAGGCCAGGGACTTGAGCCGTCTGGAGATCTGGAAGTTCTGACAGTGCCTGGCGGCACTCTGAAGGAGGGGTGATTTAAGGTTGCATATTCTTGTTTAAAACTGAAAGTGGTAAAGCACCCTTCTGTGCAAGACAGTGAGATGGCTGAATGATGGTGAAAGTTTTTACTTTTTCGGTCCACCCTGCCTTGGTAGGGAATCGGCCAGTGTGATAAAAAAAAAAAAAAAAACGGCGCAAAAAAAAAATGGGGTTTAAGGCTAGAGAGAGTAGCAGGAGATGCCACTGAATAGATCTGGGATCACCATAATCAAGTTTCTATAAAATGATGGGTGGTGAAGATGTAATGCCGAAGGAGGGTTCGAAGCGAATCAGCCCGCCATCGAAAGATGAGCAAGGGTATTAAGAAGTTCAGGCTGGCTGTGACAAGTTTTGCCTTCAGTCAGATGAGTAATGTGAAGGTTTCCAGATAACCTACGGTCAAAGAAGGAGGCCCAGAAACTTGACTCTTCTCACGTCAGTATACGGAGCCATATATAGAGGTACAAAGATGATCGGAGATGACCGAGGAGTCTAGGGTGAAGTAATTTGTGTTTTTCAGTGCTGGAAAAATTTAAACCCATGTGTGGTGGCCCAATTCTGGAAACACTGTCGACAGTCATCACCTTCACAGGCAATTAGCGAGTCATCAACATAGAGTATAAAAGACTGTGGCCCAAATGTGTGCAAAGGGATTTCGAAGGGTTTGAGGCTAACCCTGAGAAGCCTATGCAAGTTGAGGAATCCATTGTGGCATTGGGAAAGTCCTTGGGGTTGGGGGTTATGGGGAGGATGGGGAAGAGTTGGTGGAGGAGGACAATGAAGAACAAAACCACTGATGAGCTGCTAGATCAACTTCAACAGCAAGAGGCCACACCTGAGGAAATTGCTTCGGAGGAGGGGACAGAGAAATTGTAAAGTTGCCTACTTCAAAGTTTAAAGGGAAAATTTGTGCAAAGTGGCTTGAAGTGCAAACCTTCATGGATGAAAAATCCCCCTCAGACAGCTATTGCAAGCCGTGCTGGTGACTATTAAACTGACAATATTGTAACCACTTCAGGAAAGTCAAAGGAACGAGAGGTACAGGCCTCTATGGACAGAATATGTGAACGACAGAGGTCCAGCGACTCTAAACCCTGGACCTAGTGGCATTAAAAAAAGGGGAGAAACCCCCGGAAAAGGACTTGCTACCTCAAGTCCTAATGGAGGGGGTTTCCCCCTTCTAAATGCAAACACCATCCCCCCACACTCCCCTCCTCCCTTTCCCATCAATCATCACCAGTTCTTCATTAAAGGAAGTGTCAATTATTCTTCGTTATTTATTGTTATTGTTGTTATTTTTAATTACTATTTATTGCATTAACTTAATATTTCACGTGGTAAAAGTTTTTTTTTTTCATACTTTTGGGTTTTCTTGCACGGATTAATTGATTTCCATTAATTCTTATGGGGAAAATTGATTTGCTTTCCAATATTTTTGGTTTACGTTTGAGCTCTCAGGAACGGATTAGTATCGCGAACCGGGGGTCCACTGTACATGTATCCCAGCTAAGTACAAAAGTCGTTAAATTAGGCAGATGACAGTTTGGGTCAATCCCTGGTTGATTTTGTGCGACAGCAGATAAAGTATTACCAGCGGTTTATAAAGCCAGTGGTTTTTGCTACTTTCGATGATCTTGTGCAGCTTTTTCCCGGGTTTGACAACCTGCTAGAGTCTGTGGGACCAGAGGTAAAAGTCTTTCTGCAGGATCGTGACTTAACCACTGCATTGGAGGCAGCCAGGTTTGCCGATACCTTTGAAACTAACCCCTCCTTGTCCAAGAGGTCCCATCTCTCTTTTCAAACGCCTGGCATGAGCAGAGATCGTCAACCTTGGAGGGTGAAGTGCCAGCCGGAGGGAGAAACGTCTACATCAGCCAACTAGATCAGCTGGTGAGCCCCACTACTCAACTTATGGTCCAACCTGGTGAGAGAGAAACCACTCAACATGGTGCAACTCGACAACAATACCCAGACACACACCAGCCAGAGCGACACCAATTGCAACGTCAGCAGGGAGTTAAGGGTAAGCCTGTTGTCTGCTTCCTCTGTAATAAAGGGAGGTCACATCCTCCTAACTGCCCCCACAAACCTTTAAACCATGGGCAAAATCAATAGTGTCCCTAGTAACATGTCCATGAAAGAAGTAGAGAAAAAGGGATGGTTCCTATTACTGTCAGGTCGTATTTCCCTTCAGGAAGACTAAAAAACAACTGAAGTCAGAACCTTTTGAGATACTGGAGCATACTGCTCACTAATCAGGGAGGGAGTAACTTCCCCTCTCTGAAGACACGTCATGTCAATCCTCCGTTTTGCTTGAAGCATTGGGGAGGAGCGATATTTTCTGTCCCCTTGAACAGAATTTATGTACAGTGCAAATATTACACTGGATACTTGACTGTGGGTGTATCCGAGGGAGCCCCCATGAAAATGCCATGTTATTACTGGGTAATAACATTACCACTGCTTGTGTATGTCCTGAACCCAAAATGATTAATTCTTCTCCAGTGTTGGCCATAACTCGGGCAACACCCCAAGGGTTGTTTTGGGTGATTTATCTGGAAAATAAGTGCCCATGGGCCCAAGAAAGCTTCTAGTGCCAACTTACAGCAATAAGGGTGAGAATTACTATGAGATGAAGAAAGAGATCATTGATAAGTATGAAAGTGGAAATGCGGTCTCCAAGCTGGCCAGGGTTTTATAATAAACCCCAATCAACCATCGCTACTATTGGTGGTACAGCGCTGCTGCTCTGCTGCTGTAGCACCGTCTGCTGCTGCTGTAGACACCGTCTGCTGTGCTGTAGCATCGTCTGCTGCTGCTGTAGCATCGTTGCTGCTGCTTAGCACTGTCACTGCTGCTGCTGCTGTTGTAAAACCACCGTCAGCTGCTGCTGCTGCTGTAAATACCGTCTGCTGCTGCTGTAGTACTGTCTGCTGCTGCTGTAGCATCGTCTGCTGCTGCTGTAGCACTGTCACTGTGCTGCTGCTGTAGCACCGTTGTTAGTGTGGCTTACTGAGAATACCAAGAAACAAATAACCCCAGAGGATTTGCCACCCAGGATAACCCAAAAAAATCAGTGTCATCGAAGACTGTCTAACTTATTTCCATTGGGGTCCTTAATCTTGTCTCCCCGGATGCAACCCACACCCGTCGACTAACACCCAGGTGAACAGGGAAAAATGCCTGGAAATTAGTGCTCATATTGGTGAATTTAAAGCCCGCAAAGGTTGGTTTGAGAGATTTAAGAATTGTAGTGGCATACACAGTGTGATAAGGCCTGTTCTGGAAGAAAATGCCAAACAGGACCTACAGTACTCAGGAGGAAAAGGCACTCCCAGGACACAGTGTCTCATCAGTCATTGCTGCATCTTTCAATAAAACGGTGTATTTATTCTTCATTTAGTAGAGTAGTACATGCACAAGTATATATTGTGCATGTACTTACTCTACTATTGTGCATGTATCCTTTTTTGTGTGTAGGAAAAATGTATATTTATGTGGTAAAAATTTTTTTTTTTTTTTTCATACTGTTGGGTGTCTTGCACGGATTAATTTGATTTCCATTATTTTTATGGGAGAAAATTCATTCGCCTACAGATCAGTTCGCTTAACAATCAGCCCTATTGCCACGGATTAAAGTCGATATGCGGGGGTTTCCACTGTATTTCATTTTTCCTTTCATTTAGGATAACCCATTCATGTTTTATTGTTTTTACATTTTCCATTTCTAAATAATATTAAGTGTTCATCAATTGTCTGTTATTATTTCTTTTTCTATTCATTAATTTTTCCTGAGGAGGAGCCAGCCTTGGTAATACTTGACTGGAGTTGTTTTCTGGGCCTGAGTATGCCTTCACAAGTGGCGACCTTGCCAGGTTCAACTCTACTGATTCAAATTCAATTCCATCTCGAATCTACCATTGGAACTTCATCGCCGCATACCACAGACGGTTACCACCAGCCATGCGTAATCAATCTCTATGGTTGGACTTCAGTACAGGTATTTAAAAGATTTGGTGATTGTTATAGTTCAATTTACTGTAAGTCAAGTCAGGCAGGATTTAATACGTAATCTGCCACCTTTTTGTTCCGAGCTTGAAACACTTGGAGGATTAGACCTCTAGGGACCCGGATTTTCCAGTTACATTTGTTTCATTGAGCTCTTTTTATTAGGGAACTGTCGTAGGGACACTCTTTGATTTGTTGGTGAGAGATGGGTGATCAAGTGACCCCTTCTACTTTCTGTTTGCTCGGAGCCGGCCATAGAACCCTTCGTTTTCATTTATACATATTGTTTTATTGAAGCAGAGGATCGCGCCCTCTGGTTTATTTACATGGTTTGAGCGGAGCTAGGATTGAACCTCGTTTCTTTGTACCCGTTTTCAATTTTCCCTGATAGTTTAAGTTATTCTTGCAAGCATGGAGGAATACCAGTTTTGGATGAATTCTGGAAGTAAGTTAGGAATAACAGGGAAAATTTAGAATCTTTCATTAGTGCTAAGATCCAGAAAAGACTTGAAAGAAAGAGAATTGAGAGAGAAGACAGTTAGAAAGGGAAAGAGAAGAGAAAAAGGAGAAAGAGAACCTTGAAAGACAGGAGAAAAGGAGAAGAGAGAATTTGAGAGTGAAATCCAAGAAAGACGGTAGAGTAAGAGAAGACAAAAGGAGCATGATTAGACTTGATCATGAAGAAAGAGCTAGAGAACGTGAGGAACAGGCTAAAATAAGTGAGGAACAAGTTAAATTAAGAGAACTTGAGGAAAGAGCAAAGGTTAGAAGTTGAGGAAAAAAAGCTAGAGACCGTGAGGAAAAATTAGAGAAACCGGAGTGAATAAAAATCGAGCTAGAGAACTTGAGGAAAAAAAATCTAGTGAAAGGAGGAAAAGAGCTAGTGAACATGAGTTATTGAGAGAGAAAAACGATTGCGAGCTCGAAAAATCTCGCCTTGAATTAGAGTATATAAAAGTTAACTGACACAACAACAATTAGAGGAAGAGTAATTGATACATCATGCAGATAGTGCTCATATTCCAACACCTAATTTACCTCCCTTCACAGAGGGTGATGACATTACTTCATTCATTATCAGGTTTGAAAATACCGTACCCTCTGTGGAATGGACTACTGACACCTGGGCTACCAGGTTAGTGAATGTTATTCTCTGGTTAAAGCCTTGAATGTCTATGCACTGTTTTGCAGATATATAATGTAATTGTAACCTCTGAAGAAGAAAGGCAATCCTTAAAGCATATCAAAAAACCACAAATTCTTACAGGAAAGATTTCAGGTATGCCACCTTACAGCATGGCCAGAAACTTTCAGCAGTTACAGGTAACACTCTTTCGTTTGGTTCGACTTTGGGATAGAGAGTTCAGGAATTGATCACAGTTTATGAATCTCTTCGAGACTTCATGGTTGCTGACAGTTCCTGACAGCTCTTCCTCACCAAATACAACATTCATAAGAACGTAACCTGATAAAGCTGAGGAAGTTGCTGAGGCTGCTGACCTGTATGCTGAGGCTCACAATTCCTATAAAGACAAAGGGATCGAACCTAAGGGCAAGGGTTCATCAGACCTTAAGAAATCAAAGCCTCTAGTGGAAAGTAAAATGACTTCTTTTATTCCTGTTTGTCATTTGTGTGGTGTTAAGGGACATAAACGTCCAGATTGTCCTTCTAAGAAGGTCCAAAAAGTTGGAAGATGTTTTAAAAGACTGTAATGAAACCCAAACACCCTTCTGTTCAGGAACAGTTAATGGACTTAATGTATCTACCATTTTACGAGACACTGGATGCACATGTATAGTCATTTCTGATAAGCTGTTCCCTAATCCCTTTAAAGAAACTCATTCCTCTGCTATACTTTCAGACTACTTGGGCCGTACGACACTTTTCCTACCATCCGTTGTTAATTAGGTCTAAATGGTTCACAGGTTGGTCTGAAGCCGTACTAGCTCCCATCACTTCTTGCTCCGTACTAATAGGTAATGTAAAAAGGTGCCATTCTTCCTTCTGAGGTTGACCTTTCATCACCAAAGATGGACATAAGTGTTTCAGATCCTCTTCCTGTAGAGTCAGAGAAGCCCCTCGAAAGTTCAGATGAGACAATGTCTCGTGAGATTCATGTGGGATTAAAAGAAACCAGTGATGCTATCTGGAAAGCGAGGGTTTTTTTTTATTTAGTAAGGATCACCGGTTCACTTGTTACATGAAAGTGAAGATCTCACCTCCGTAATACAAATGTCTGACTAGGGCCACAGACAAAGCCAGGCCTTCTCCTACTGTTCCATCCTTTGATTTCCGACATCAAGCCTTTTGATATATCAAAGGACTCCTTTGTCAAGTTACATCGTAATTGCCTTCTCTTCAGATTCCCATAATGCCGCTTAAACAAAATCAAGTTATCCAAAGGAAAAACTTTTCATATTATCTGAATATATTTTAAAGATATTCTTGTACAAGTCAGTATTCAATTTAAATTCAGATGAGATAGGACTATTCCATCTTAGTTGTTCCAATTCAATGCAGAGAGACTGTTCTTAAATGGCTCAGACCTGCAGTGGCTGGACATTTCTCGCATCGTAAAACCTTAAATAAAATTAGGGAAAACCTAATTGTGGCCAAAAATGTCCTCAGATGTCATACTATTGCCCCCCACTTAGATCGTGTAAAGTTTTGCCAACTGTCATCCTCCTGAGGTTACCCGGCGGAGTACCTATGGTCAAAATGCTATCTTTACGGTACCCTTTGAAAGACGTTGTATTGACATCGTTGGTACTTTATCTCCTCTTAATTCTGGGGACTTGGATATATATTAACAATAGTTGATTTGCTTCGAGTTCTTTCCCTGAAGCCGTACCCTTAAAGACCATAACTACTACAGAGGTGGCTGAAGTCCTTTTGTCCATCTTCTCCAGGTTGGCATCACCTGGAGAGATTTTGTCTGAACCGAGAGGGACACAATTCACATTTGACTTTATGCAACATCTCTACAACTTCTGGGAGTGAAAACCTCTCTTCACAACACCATATCATCCCAGCTGTTACGGGAGGATGAGCTCCAGCATTCGGTTATCAAGTCAATTTTAAGGAAACTTTGATCCCTTAAAAACTAAGGAGTGGCCTTCTTACCTACTTGTGCTTTGTTTGTCCATGTGGGTGGTTCTCAGTGACTCTTTGGGGTTTTCACCTTTTGAAGCTTCTACTCCTGTAGACAGGCCAGAGGGCCCATTGTCCATACTTCATGGACTTATGGACTAATGAGGAGGTGTGTGCTGAGGTTCTGTTTTTCTTACCAAGTTTCTTCCTTGACCTAGATCCCAAACTTGAGGAGACCTATGACATAGTCTTCAAAAAACCTAAGCTTGGTCAATGGACCAGTACAAAACCATTTTGATTCAAAGTCAGGAGAGTTTTAAAGTAGGGATGAGATTCTGGTACTTTTGGCTATCCAAGGTCACATAAATTATTAGTAGCATGGAATCGTCCATATAAAGTATTAAAAATTTGTGGGAATGTTGATACCTCATAGAAGTCAAGGGAAACCTATGCTTTTTCATTCAACATCCTTAAGAAATATTACCAAAAGAAATTCTGGTAATGACCTTAATATCTTTGCTTAGTTTTTCCACACGGAACTTGATAAGGACAACCTGAAGAATGTTAAGGTGTTGTAATTGACAACCTCTAACTTAGACTATGATGGGAAGAACTACATGACTTGGTTGACTCTTGACCCACTCGGGCGCAACCACATTAATATTAATGAATCTTTGGCAATGAACCATAAGAGACAAGAAAACTACTTCAATGTGTGAGTAACTTTTCAGACGTCTTTAATCGTTATCCAGGTGTTACCTCCACGGTAGTCCATAGATTGACTTATTGACTGGACAATCAGTATCAACGGAATTTTACCCAGTTCAGATCCCTTTGGGATGCATTTGACGAGAGGGAGGACAAATTATAAAACTGAAGATCATTGTACCTTCAGTATCTGCATATTGTCAACTAGTAGGTCATGGTTAAGGAGGATAATTCATATAGCCCTTGCTTTGCTTATTGACTCAGAGGGCCTTAATGCTATAACTCGGTGGGATGCTGAACCTATGCCTTTATAGATAGCAATCTACACAAATTTTATGACCTCCTTCTTTTCAGAGATTGAGATTGCGCAGCATATCAAGTAATGTTAGTGATCCGTCTTCTAGCAGTACACGCTTTTCTACCCACCAAAGGACTGATGCAGTTGTATAGAACTATGCCCTTCGGTTTGGTTTAACTGCCTGTGCTACCTACGTGAGACTGATGAGAAAGGTCTTGGGTTATATGCTAAATGTTTCAGTTTATTTTGATCAAAAGTTAATAATGCCATTCCAAGGTGGGTCGCGAACATATCCAAACATTATAACATCACTGTTTTGTGTAGGTTACGCTCACATGCTCCACTGCAATCCCGCAAGAAATGCTTCCTTGGGGTTATTAACAAGAGTAGACATCTTTGGACTGATACTTTCTAATAACTCTCTGCAGCTCTCCCCAGTTAGATCAAATGTTTTTAGATTTAAATTCCCAAAACCAAGAGATCATGCGTTAGCTTTCTTGGTTCTGTAATTTTTATGCACTGTTTTTCTGAACCTGACTGATCTTACAGGCATCTTATCCGACTTCTTAAAAAGTTGAACGGAACCTTTTGGAACTTTCGACGTAGCTCGGAAAAGTTCTAATGAGATTAAAAGTATCTTTTCGAAAGACCCTATACTTATGATTCCTGATATTCACTAAAAACATTTTGTTTTAAGAATGATGCCTTCATACTGGCTTAGTGTGGTGCTACTAACAAATTCATGATGGTACTCCCTTCACTGTATGCTTCTAAGCGGAAAACCTCCCTCCCGCAAAAACGAGATACTCCACCATAGATAAGGAAGGTTTGGCCTTGTGTTGGGGTATCTCCAAGCTTGAATTTTATTTTACTGGGAAAAGAATTCATTTTAGAAATGGACCACAAACCTTTGATATCCTAGAAGCTTTTAAGGGAACCAACAGTCGCCTCTTGACGTGGGACTTGGCACTCCAGGCTTTTAAGTTCCATATTGTGTTTACAATGTTCATCCAATTATTTCTTGACTGGTTAAGTCGTGACAAGTCAGTAGAAGATTTGTTGCCTTACGCGGGACTTCCACATGTCTGAAACTTTGTCCTCGCCTATCTTCTTATTTCCTTGACTCTAAGTCTTGATATGGGGAGTGCGAGGGAAAAAGTTCATTGATAGAGTGCAAGGGAGTTTAGTAACAATGTTTCATTGCCGGCTACTTGTAAGGTTGGGTAAGTCCAGCTCCCGCTCTATGCCTGCTAGCATAGTAGCTGGATCCATGTGTTTTATAGCATATCAGTATCATCCATGTGCTTTAGATTAGACATCCACTAGGCCTGTGCTGTTTGTGTGACGTCACGGGATGCGCATGTGGAGTTCATACTCTGCCCTCAGTCTAGTCGGAGTTACACATCCAGGCTTGGGCTGGCAGTGGCTGGGCTCCATTTCCCATCACTCAGTTCTGACTATATATCGTACCATCCCAACCTGTGTGTCTACCTTAACCCTCGAATATCTCCATTTAAGTAACCTCTACGTATATGGTGGCAACGGAGGGCCTGTAATTCTGACGATTGACAGCGATTTCTGGAGATAAATTTCGAACGAGCCTGCCTTCTTGTGAGTAGGCCGACCTAGCCAAAGCAGCTACAAGTCAGCTCCTCTCTCAAGGTTCTACCACCCACTACATTATTCATTGGTCAGTCTAAATTGTATTAGTGTTTATCTGCTTATTTGCATCACTCCCGAGGGGTTGACCGATTTTGCAAAATAAGCCAGTTCCAGTCTGTGGTGAGGGAGTCCAGTCGAGCCTGGGTCAAACTCCATCCAGTTCCTTTGCCTGCCAAGCCAGCTTTCAACCCTGCTGTGCTCATCATGTGAAGTTATCAAGCTATTCTGTGTGAAGGGTTAAGATAAGCCAGCTAGCAACTAACCCAGGTGTCTTACCCCAGTACTCAAGCAAGCCAACGTGAGTATTTCTTCATCACTTGTGATTCAAGCTCCAAGCCATTTGAGTGCTCTTTCCCCACCCTTGTGGTGTTGTGGTATTTCGGGGGTGTATTTTAAGCTAGCAGCTTAGAATATCTTCGCGGCAGTGTGGTTGTCCCAGCGAGGCTTACGCAGTTCAACCAATAGGCCCAACCGCCCACTCACCACGGGGTGTCTCACCTTGGGCCCGGTCTTAGAACTGTTACCCCCACAAACCCAACCACTCTCACTGTGTTGTGGTACTCACCCAACCTCACCAGTGTTTGGTACACTACTAGGGGTTATAGCACCATATTTTAAGGACCCACAGGGGGTCAAGAGCTAGTGGGGTGTCTTCGACAGTGGCGCCACCGTTAAAAGCCTCCTGTGTGAAGTCTATCGCCGATGTAAGCGCAATTCTACGGTCAGTGTGCAGAGGACAGCAGAAAGACGACATAAACAATCCCCAACCTTCCACCATCTACCTCATTCTTCACCAAGTCGTTACAGCCACATTTTTCATAGACACATTTGCGAGTGTTGAGATATTTCTTTTTTGTGTTTCCAGTGATTTTTCTCTTAGTGACATTAAAGTGACTCTCGATCAGACTCAGTGTTTGTCTGCAATATCTTTTTATCCCCTTTAAATTCAGTGTTAATTTTCGTGCATTATCTTATGTCTATTGTGTGTCTTTTTATACACTTGAAGTAAGTACTTAGTGTTTTTTCCTTGTTGTGTGTGCAACATATGAGCAGTATAGAACTTGTGTTTACACTTCAGAATCACCTTGTGTTCTCAGTGATTCAGTGGAGTAATTCAGTAATTTATTTAATTGTGTCCTGCATAAAAAACTCAGTGTTGTCTCAGTTATATATAATTTTTTTTTCATCCCAGCATTGTGTAATTTTTTTTTTTTTGTTCTCTGTGTTTTTGAACATTCTTGTGTTCATATTCTTTTCATTTAGCCAGGGGCTAATTTGTCTTTTTTCCACAGACAATAGTGCCATTATTTTGTGCAAGCAAAAAATTATCAAATTTTCACACATCAAGTTCATTGCAAAGAAATTCTAGTATTGTGTTTATGTTGATGTGTTGTGTTCTGCATCACTAATGTTCAAGCTTTTTTGTTCTGTGTTTTAGCACCTATTTTTTTCCCATGTTTCATTGAAAAAAATTCACTCTTAGTGCAATTTTTAATTTCTTCTTTTAGAGTAAATTGTTCTTTTGCTTGTTAAGTGTTGCTTGAGTGCAGTTAAGAGTCAAAGTGTTCCCCCAGTTCTTCCTTGATATATTTCTTTTCTTGTGTGTGTAATAATTTTTTATGATTGCACATTGACTCATTTTGCAATAATTCTTGTGCAAATATTGTGTTGTCTTTAAAATTTTTCTTGCAGAGATTTATGCAGTGTTGTGCAATACTTGTTGTTAGCAATTATTGTAACATTGTTTACAGTTTATTTCAGTGCGTTTCAATATGCTCTGTTCTGTGCATAATATTTTATTCTTTGTGTGACATTTTATTTTATTTCAGAAAATTGTGTCCCAGTTTGTTTTATTTTGCACAAGCTTTTTGAGTCCATTTTATCATTTTGTTGTGTGTTTTCCCTGTTGCATTGAGAGTAAAGACAACTCACTGTGCCATTCATTAAATTTAAAGTAAAGTTGAGAAAATTTTAGATTTGAGTAAAGTACAAGTTCTCTTGACTTTCAAAGTGTTGTTCATTCAGTTCCGTATTTTTCTTGTGCGAGTTCTTTACTTACTCTGTCACCTGTCAATTTTTAATTACTTATGCAGAATAGTTAAGGATTTTCTTCCCGTTTAAGCTTACTGTGTCATTCTTTCTATTTTTTTTTTTTGGCCTTATGCCCTTCGTAAGTTCACTGAAAAGATGCCCCCAGTCATTTTTTGAATGTTCACTTAGTGTATCATGCCAGTCAAAGTCAATATGAATCAGTCCACAGTACCAATATTCCTTTACTATGAAAGACAATACCTAGCCCTTGAGCAATGTGTTTGTTCTCACAGCTTGTTTTCTGAGATTTGTTAAAGTGCTGCAAAATGTGAAGTTCAGATTAAGTTTCTATAGATCCGTGAATTACTTATTAACGTGCCGAGGGGGTCAGGCACTAGTAACTCTCACTCCCATCTGTGTTCCACCTACACCTTCAGACTTGCAAGATAGTGTTCTGTTGCCTCAAGTGTCCGAGGACACTCGGACTCCCTTTTGAGAGCACAGCCTATCCCTGCAAGTCGCTAGTTCGAGTAGTATTTTCTCCACAGGGGATGCCTTGTCAGAAAACGATTACAGTGGACCCCCGCATACCGTTTTTTAATCCGTGCAAGAGGGCTCATTGGTATGCGAAATAATCGTATGCGAATGAATTTTCCCCATAAGAAATAATGGAAATAAAATTTAATTTCCGTGCAAAGACACCCAAAAGTATGAAAAAAAAAATTTTACCACGTGAAATATACATTTTCCTCCCAAAACAAAAAAAAGGATACATGCACAATAGTAGAGTAGTACATGCACAGTATATATTGTGCATGTACTAGTCTACTAAATAAAGAATAAATGACATTACCTTTTTGAAGATGCAGCAATGACTGATGGGGACACTGTCCTGGGAGTGCCTTTCCTCCTGAGTACTGTAGGTCTGTTTGGTATTTCTTCCAGAACATGCCTTATCACACTGTGTATGTCACTACGATTCTTAATCTCTCAAACCAACCTTTGCTGGCTTTAAATTCACCAATATGAGCACTATTTCCCAGGCATTTTTCCTGTTCACCGGGGTGTTAG
Organism: Cherax quadricarinatus; assembly: GCF_026875155.1. Lineage (NCBI taxonomy): Eukaryota > Metazoa > Arthropoda > Malacostraca > Decapoda > Parastacidae > Cherax > Cherax quadricarinatus. The sequence continues at coordinate 34,886,412 of NC_069399.1, forward strand.
TCGACTGGTGTGGGTTGCATCTGGGAGACAAGATTAAGGCCCCCAATGGAAAAAATTTAGACAGTCTTCGAGGGACACTGACTTTTTTGGGTTATCCTGGGTGGCAAATCTTCTGGGGTTAATTGTTTTTTGGGTATATTCTCAATAAGCCACACCACAACAGTGCTACAGCAGCAGCAGCGATGCTACAGCAGCAGAAAGACGATGCTACAGAAAGCAGCAGACGATGCTACAGCACAGCACGATGCTACAGCAGCAGCAGCAGCTGCCCAGTGCAGCAGCAGCAGCTGTCCCACCAAATAGTAGCGATGGTTGATTGGGGTTTATTATACAACCTGGCCAGCTCAGAGACACGCACTCCACTTTCATACTTATCAATGATCTTTTTCTTCATTTTCTATAGTATTCTCACCCTTATTGCTGTAGGGTTGGCACTAGAAGCTTTCTTGGGGCCCATGGTCACTTATTTTTCCCGATAAAATCACCAAAAACACTAATAATAAAGAAATGTTACGATTGTATGCTCGGATGCTACCGCGGAGGCTGGCTGGTAAACAATGCCACCGGCGGAACATGTTGAAGCTGCTAAGGCACACATTGGAACGCGTCTCAGCCACGAACACGGTGAGCAGGTTTTTTAAGCGGTATGCGAGGCAAAATTTTTGCGATAAAGCAAGCGGTATGCAGATTAATCGTTATGTGATGCCAACGGTATGCGGGGTCCACTGTACTTGCAACTAGTAATGCCATCTCTTGTTGTCACATGCCGTATGCAGAAAGACATCTCTGTTACGGGTAGTGTTCTCCCCTAGAGTGTCTGTTGTTGTTCCCAATGTTCCCGATGGTGGGTCCCATCCTAGTTGACGTAATCAGTGCATTGTAAGAAGTTATTTCTCGAGTAACTTTCAACATATTGTTAACGTTTGTAAGTGAAGTTTTTTTACAGTTGATACCTGTGTCACTGTGTGCGACTGAGATTTAATATCAGCATTGTTGACCGTGTTCATTTATTTTCTCCTGTGCTTGCAGTTTGAGATAGTAATTTGGTCTCCCTTGCTCATATTTCGTGTTATAGCGTTAATTTTTCAACCGGGGAGAGTCATCCACTCCACCGAGTTTGTGCATTCCTCCGTAAGAAGAAACCCATCCCTTGTGTTTGGTGTGATTCGATTCCGGGCCTCCAAGAAGATCTTATTCTTACTGTGGGAAACCACCAGCACCCATTAGTGACTTTGTAATGAGCCCAAAAATTACTGTATCGAACAGCCGAGTTGGGTACTCCAAGCAGAAGAGTGTAAACCCGTTAGTAATTCCACAGTCACTTGTGAACGTTTGCTCTACAGCTAGTTCATGATGCACCAGGTGTTGCACACCCTGGTATGGATCGTTCTGTGAAACAAGCCAGAATGAAATACTTTTGGCCCCGTATGGAACTGACATTTCCGAGTATGTTAAGAAATTTTAGTGTCTGTAAAGCAACAAAGGGAATGTCAATGGGTCCTAATCCAATCCAAGTGTACCCAACCACTAGCGAACCTGGGAAAGAGTTGCCCTTGACTTGTTAACCAATTTTTAAAAGTTCCCTCCAAGGCAACAAACACTGTGTGTTATGGTAGACCATTTCACCAGATATTGTGAGTTAGTTTCCCATTGAGATAAGACTGCAGAGACAGTAGCTAAAGCGTTTAAAGAACGCATTATCTGCAGGCATACCACCCCTAAGTCCTTAGTAACAGATAATGGAGGTGAATCTGTAATGGGGATTCTTTAAAATTTGTGTACTTTATACAAGATCTCTAAATCCACCATTTTTCCTCATCATCCCGCCAGCATGGGTTAGCCGAACGAACCCAAAAAGAAAGTACTTGATGTCCTGAGAGCCACTATCAACCCCAATAGTGAAAATTGGGATGAAGTCATACCAGATGTCCAATGTGCCATAAATTCTGCTTACCCAAAGCTTCCATAGGCGATACCCCCACATTATGCATTGTATGGTGTAGACAAGCGTTTACCCTACGAGTTTTTTATATTCCACTCCGAAACCTAATTACAACCCCGATGATTTCGTAGCAACTCGTACCAGCATGGCTCGGAGTGTTTTTTTGAAGAATCCGTGAAACACTTCATAAATCAACAGCAGAATTTACTAGATAACTATAGCCGTGCTAAGCCATCAAAGTCAAAATAGGTTCGAGAGTAATGCTGGCAATTTTCAACAAAACATTCGCAATGCCTAAGCTCGATCAAAAGTTTGTCGGACCTTATTACCAGAGATATGTTCTACAACTCGATAAGTATAAGGGTTTGAGAAATTAGTACTGGTAAGTACAAAGAATCGCATTTAGATCATATGAAATTTAGTTTTGCGATGTTTTATGATATTGCTACCCAGACTAATGTGACAGATGCTGAAAATCCTCTTGGCTCTGTACCCTCTACCTCAGTATCAGTTAGATAAAACCAAAACCCGAAAGCTGTTATCCTTGTGTACTCGACAAATAATGAGAAACCCACAAGTATCTTTTGTAGATTTCTCGTTCAAGTCTCCCTCATCAAGGCATGTGTTAGCCATTGGGAGAGGAATTCGATCCTCCCAGAGATAAAAACCATTCTGCAATGTAAACCCCACCCTCGCAGAATTGGGTTTAAAAAGTACATAGTCTGTATAACTAGATGTCCGAGATGAAGTAAATTGTCAACTGTTTGTTATTAACTGATTATTTTTTCAGAATTTTTTTTTTCGTATTCACGTTCCCACCCTATTTTGAGAATTTGACAGTAATGACATGAGTGCGCACCAGATGCCTTTGCTGTTAATTTCACCTTGTAAAATATATATTTATTCTTCCTCAAATCCTTTGAGTGCATGAATACAGATCCATCGATCAATTCCATCCATATTGTACAATGATTTGCTCTTATAGTTTGTAATGCATTACGTTAAAAGTGATTTACTTTACACCCATTACGTAAAATTCATTTTTAACATCCAGTATGATACCATCCATTAGTTCTAAGTTATATATGATTTTGTTATTGTAAAAGAATCAGCCCCGAACCACCTGCCTTTTTCAGCCTATAGATAGTAGTGTATGTCGAGACGACATACGTACATAACCGAGCTGTCAGCATAGTTGCTGATCCCTGTGTTGTATAGCATATCAGTATGATCCATGTGCTTTAGTTTGGAAGTTCCTAGGGCCCGTGACTGGGGTGTGACTTTATGGGATGCGCATGTGTACGTTCGTACCTCTGCCTCCGTCTCAGTTGGCGTTAGAAATCCAGGCTAGGACAGGCAGAGGCTGGGCTCCATTTCCATCATCACAGTCGACAATATATCGTTACCATCCAACAAGAGTGTCTACCTTCAACCCTCGATATCTCCATTTAAGAACCTCTATGAACCCCTACGATATCCCCCCCCTTTCCTCCCCCTCCCCGAAAGTGATAGTTTGATTGCTGGCTGCTTGTTAAGGGGAGGGTCAGTCTAGCTCCCGCTATCCTTCCCCTCCCTCTCCCCCCCCCCGAAAGGGACGTGTGGGGCTCAGGTCAAAAAAGTAAATCACTCGACTCACAGCACTACTTTGGAATGACAGAGTGGGTCACCTGCCAACCAACGAGAAGAATAGAAGGAGGGCGGACTAACGTCCTGAGAAGTCCCATGTTTAATCTACTTACCTGTTATGTAAGCCAACGCAGGACCTAACCCTCTCATACCAGTGGTAACGAACCTGTTTTCCTGTCAAACTGAAGTAATTATTCCGGCATACTCTGTGAAGAACGAGCCGGTGGTGGTCAACCCAAAACCTGCTACCCCCCCCCCCCACATCAGCAACGGCTACGATTTCAACACCACGCAGGTGTCACCAACACTAGACGCCCAGTATCACTATATATCTTAGCATTTTAGTTCAAATGTCATTTTTTTTTATTTCATTTTTCTTTCAATTAGGGTACCCATCATGTTTTAAAAAGTTTTACATTTTCCGTTTCTAAATAATAAAGTGTTTATCGTTGTCTGGTATTTTTTCTTTTTTATTCATTAATTTTCCTGATAGGAGCCAGCCTTGGTAATACTGACTGAAGTTGTTACAGGGCTGAGTAAACCCAAAAAAAACCCACAGCCCCCACCACAAACCTCCACCTTCACAGAAACCCCCATAGCATCTTGCCAAGTCTCCCGCTCCCCCAACCCCAATGTGGGCCCCCCAGAAAAGAAGCTGAAAAGAAGTATGAAATTTGATGGAAAACTTATGGAATTATGCTCTCGCAAAGTTTAGCGTTCTCGACGTGTTTACCCATCGCGATTTCGCCACTTTGAGCCTTTTTTTCGGCCAATTCCAGTGTTACTAGTCAACAAAAAATCATAACTTTCACTAGAACTCGATTTTTTCATCGAATGAGTCAGAAAACCCCCCGTTTACCAATTTTAACTATCCAATAAATTTATTAAAAATTTGCAATTTTGCCAAATTTTATTTCAAAA
>NC_069399.1:34891400-34917379 GCF_026875155.1 Cherax quadricarinatus
AGGGGAAAAAATTTTGGGGAATTGGACCCTAAATTAAGAGTGTGTTATTGGTCTTGAAGATGCCATATTAATAATGATAACACAATATTAATCACTCTGAGGTGCATTAAATGTGTGTAAAACTTTAATATAGACATTTTGCTTAATACATCTATGATCTTTTTTCAAAATAATATAATAAATATGCTATGTAACACATAAACATATAAATTAACATAAAGATGAGACGTTTTTCTGGTCGGCTTGACAGAGTGAACAAAAACCATTCATGTCTGGGCTGGTAACAACAACAACAACTAGTTTGTTTACAGAGCTCGCGAACCTTCTACACTCTTATTCCCTCTCTCTCGTTTATTCATTTAACCCTTTGACCGTCGCGGCCATATATATACGTCTTACGAGGTACAGTGTTTGATGTATACAGTGGACCCCCGCATAGCGACTTTAATCCGTGCAAGAGGGCTCATTGTTATGCGAAATGATCGGTATGCGAATGAATTTTCCCCATAAGAAATACAGTGGACCCCGGTTAACGAACTTTTTTCATTCCAGTAGTATGTTCAGGTGCCAGTACTGACCGAATTTTTTCCCATAAGGAATATTGTGAAGTAGATTAGTCCATTTCAGACCCCCAAACATACACGTACAAACGCACTTACATAACTGGTCGCATTTGGAGGTGATCGTTAAGCGGGGCTCCACTGTAATGGAAATCAAATTAATCCGTGCAAGACACCCAAAAGTATGAAAAAAAAAAAATTACCACATGAAATGTTAATTTTAATACACACAAACTGAAAAAGGCATGCACAATTACATGACACTTACTTTCATTGAAGATCTGGTGATAAATGATGGGATGGGAGGAGGGGAGAGAGAGTGTTAGTGTTTAGAAGGGGAATCCCCTTCCATTAAGACTTGAGGTGTCCAGTCCTTTTCTGGGGTTACTTCCCTTCTTCTTTTAATGCCACTAGGACCAGCTTCAGAGTCACTGGACTTCTTTCGCACAACATATCTGTCCATAGTGGCCTGTACCTCTCGTTCCTTTATGACTTCCCTAAAGTGTTTCACAACATTGTCAGTGTACAGGTTGCCAACACGGCTTGCAATAGCTGTGTGAGGGTGATTTTCATCCATGAAGGTTTGCACTTCAAGCCACTTTGCACAGATTTCCTTAATCTTTGTAGTAGGCAACTTCTTCAATTTCCCCTCTCCCCCCCTCTGAACCAGTTTCCTCAGGTCTGGCCTCTTGCTGTTGAAGTTGATCTATCAGCTCATCAGTGGTTTGTTCTTCATTGCCTCCTCCACCAACTCTTCCACATCCTCCCCACTAACCTCCAACCCCAAGGACTTTCCCAATGCCACAATGGATTCCTCAACTGGCATAATCCTCTCAGGGTTAGCCTCAAAAACCCCTTTAAAATCCCTTTTGTCTACACATTCTGGCCACAGTTTCTTCCAAGCAGAGTTTAAGGTCTTCTTAGTCACTCCCTCCCAAGCCTTACCTATAAGGTTTACACAATTGAGGATATTAAAGTGCTCTCTCAAAAACTCTCTTAGAGTCAGTTGAGTTTTGAGGTCACTACAAGACCTTTTTAAACAGAGCTTTTGTGTACAGTTTTTTGAAGTTTGCAATAACCTGCTGGTCCATGGGCTGCAGGAGAGGAGTGGGTATTAGGAGCAAAAAACTTCACCTTAATGAATTTCTGTCCCATAAAGTCGCTCTGCCCCGTCTGTAGGATGACCAGGGGCATTTTCTAACACCAGGAGGCACTTAAGTTCTAATTTCTTTTCAGTTAGGTAATCTTTCACTTGGGGGCAAATGCATGGTGTAACCAGTCATAGAAAAAGTCCTAGTGACCATGCCTTAGTTTGCCCTCCCCAGCACACACAAATTCCCTTTAGGAATTCTTTTGCTGAACGGTCTGGGAGTTTCAGGGATACCCCAATAAAGGCTTCACTTTGCATTGTAAACATCACAAAGTAAGCCCTTTTTATAGGCTTATGTCCTGGGGGCCTTTTCCCCCTTTAGTAATGAGGCCTGCTTGGGATTTTTTCCAAAAAAAGGCCTTTTCTCAAAATTTTAAAAATTGTTCAGGGGCAGTCCCTTTATTCTATGTACCCTAATTCCTGCACTATTTTTCAGCTGCTTTTTTGGTCCAAACTGGCACCCTCCCCATGCCTATAACACTATGTATGCCACTACGCTTCTTAAATCTCTAAAACCAACCCTTTGCTCCCCTTAAATTCCTCAATCATCATAGTTGCAGGCTTTTTTAATTAAACCCCTCATAAAACTTCCTCCCTTTTCGCTTATGATCGTTGAGAGAGCTATCTCCGCTAGCTGTTTTTATTTTCCCCCCAAAAGAGTCTCTAAATCTTCCATCATTGCGATCTCTGTTTCGAAAACAAGTTAAACCTTTGGTAGAACAGTTTCCCTTGATTCCCTTTTGTTGCCCACAATATGCGAGGTTGATTTGGGTTTTTGTACAAAGGCCAGGTCGGCGACCGACCCCATTTTCATACTTATCAATGATCTTTTCTTCATCTCTATAGAAATTCTCCCCCTTATTGCTGTAGGGTTTGGCACTAAAAGCTTTCTTGGGCCCTGGTCACTTATTTTGCAGAAAAAATCCCAAAAAAAATTTATAATACAAAATGTTCCGATTTTTTGCTTGGATGTTACGGGGGTGGCGGGTAAACGCCCCCGGCGGCACATGTGAGGCTGGCTAAGGGCGCCATTGGAGCGCCCCCCGGGACAAAGAGCGGGGGAAGCGGGTTTTTGAGCGGTAGCGAGGAAAAATTTTTTGCGAAAAAAGCGAGCGGTATGTGGATTGTCGTTTATGTGATGCGAGGTATGGGGGGGTCCACTGTATATATCAAAAAATTCCGCAGCTTCAAATCAAGGGGGAAAGAAAGCGGGTACCCCACATGTGAGGAATGTGTCTGTGTGGTCAGTGTGCACCACATAAAAAAAACCCGGAGACGCGTGCTAATGAAAAAAAAAAACCCCGCCCTTTTTTTTTAATTAAATTGCCGACTTTGTGTCTTTTTTTGTATAGTATTTAGGGTTGTATTCTCGTTTTCTTGGTCTCAATTGAAGAATGGGAAAACTTTTATAGAAAAAGAGATGTTTTTGGATTGATTTTACTAAAAAAAAACCTGGAAAGGAGCTAAAGTGGGGAAACGTTTGATTTTTGCCATGTTCAAAAGTAAACTAATGACATCATTGTCCAATAAGCCCAATACCCATTCTAATAGCAGTCATGGTGGTTGATGTTTTCATACAATTATTCAGTATTGGAGTAGTCTGCTAATGTAAATTTCTATTTTTTGTTTGAATAAAAAATTTCAAAATAGAAAGAAAAAAAGTAATATCAGAGGGGCCTGGAGACGAGTTGAAAAAAGAAAATGTTTTTTTAGACCCAAGGAATGTCTGCATTGTTCATTCGGACCTTATTTAAAATTGTAAATATTTTTTATTTTCGGAAATTTGGCCCAAATTGAAAATTTCTGACCCATTACTGGTGTTGAAATTTTAAATGGGCATTTTTTGCCCACTTAATCGATAGAAAAAATGGGTTCTAAAAAAAAGCTATGAGTTTGGTGCCCCTGAAACAAAGGAATTAGCGGGAAAATGGGGCGAAAAAGGGGCGAAATCGTGATTTGTAAATATCCCCAAGGTCGTTAATTTTGCGAGAGGTTTAATTCCGTGTTTTCCATGAAATTTTCGTTTTTTTTTTTGTCTTTCAATCAGGAAGATTCTCTATCATTTCAAAGAATTTTTTTTTTTTTTTTTAAATTTTTCAACACCAGGAGACATCGGGTTTGGGGGGTTGCGACAGTCGGGGTTTAATCCTGTTTACCCCCCTCTCACTTACATTAAACCTTTGACTTTCGCAGGCCCCTTTCTAAAACTGTCTTCTATGGCAAAATATTCAAAAAAAAAAAATTTTTTTTTTCTTATGAAATGTTAAGATTATTTTCTGATTGTTTTGCCCCCCCCCCCCCAAAAAAAATTTTGCCTAGTACTTACCGAGATAAGAGGCATGAATTTTGCAGAAAATGACCCGGTATGGAAAACGCGGCGACTGCCGCTCCCCGGAAAACTTTGGTTTATTTCATTTGAAGGCTGTTTTTTTTTTTCACTATTTATTTTTTCACATAATTATGTGGCCTGTGAGCCCAAAGAAAGGGGGTGAAATTTAAATATTACATCGTTGTATCAACCCCCAATAACCACAAAATAATTATCAATATATTGTTTACAAAACTTGTTTACAAAAACAAACAATACAAAAAATTGTTTATTGCTATTGTTCTAAAAATATATAAAACCAATTACAGTCCCCGAACATATTCCTAGAAGTCTGCAGCTTGTGGAACTCTTTGAAACATGTTTTCATACACAATGGTGTTTTACACTCCTCACAAAAAAACCTAGTGTGTGTGCATTTTTGTGGACTTTTTTTTTATGTGCAAAGACAAAATACTCACCTGAGCAGTTTTCTTTAAAGTATTAGCAGGAATTGTGTTATGTAGTTTCCTAGGAAAATGGTTGTGTGTCATCATTCCTTCCTTCCTACCTTCCACATTTGTTTCCTACCTTCCTTCCTACCTTCCTGCTTTCCCTTTTCCCTACCTTCCTGCATTCTTTCCTACCTTCTTACCTTCTTTCCTACCTTTCTGCATTCCTTTCCTACCTTCCTGCATTCCTTTCCTACCTTCCTGTATTCCTTTCCTACCTTCCTGCATTCCTTTCCTACCTTCTTCCCTTCTTTCCTACCTTTCTGCATTCCTTTCCCACCTTCCTCCCATTCCTTTCCTACCTTCCTGTATTCCTTTCCTACCTTCCTGCATTCCTTTCCTCCCTTTCCCTGCTTTTCCTTTCCCTACCTTCTTACCTTCTTTCCTACTTTCTGCATTCCTTTCCCACCTTCCTGCTTTTCCTTTCCTACCTTCCTGTTTCCTTTCCTACCTTCCTGCATTCCTTTCTACCTTCCTGCATTCCTTTCCTACCTTCCTGCATTCCTTTCCTACCTTCCTGCAATCCTTTCCTACCTTCCTGCATTCCTTTCCTACCTTCCTGCAATCCTTTCCTATCTTCCTACATTCCTTTCCTACCTTCCTTCCTACATTCCTTCATCTTTCCTTCCTTTCATCACATCCTTCCTTCATTCCTGCCTTCCATTCTTCCTTCTGGTTTCTATAATATATATACACATATATAGTCACTAGATACTTTCATATAACTGCTATTATCTTCATTCAGCAAGCTTTTCTTGTGTGCGAGTGTGTGGCTTATAATTGTTGAGTCAGGAGTCGGCAGCTGTCAAAATAACATATTGTCTCATTACTCACTCCCCTATGCCTGTCAAAACAATGGGGTTTGGATGCTGCTTCCCCTCCATTCAATCTAATTATCTTTCTCCCTCATTCTCTTTCAATCTGCCTCTCTCTTTCAATCTGTCTTTCTCTTTCTGTCTGTCTGTCTCACAGGTACACATAAATACAAGTATACATAGTGTAAATTACCTAGGATAACCCAAAAAAATCCAGACAAAGTGCTATACTTGCTTGAAGATGCGAGTAAATGTGATGATGCACAGTCTTTTTGGGCTCTCTCTGAGACAGAGAGCTAGATGGATAGACAGGGAGCTTGACAGACAGACAAATAAACAGACACACAAATAACCCGCACATAAAAGAGAGAAGCTTACGAGGACGTTTCGGTCCGACTTGGACCATTGACAAAGTCACACTAACCAGAAGTGGAGCAGGACGGTTATATATAGGCAGGAAGAGGTGGTGGGTGGTAGTAGTAGTAGTACAAAATTTTTATATAATACCGACAAGATGAAATTAAGACACATGCACAACACCCGGGCATCCCCATCGTAGACGTTATTTATAAATAGACAGACAGAAATGTTTGTGTACCAGCAAAAACAAAGGGAGGGCGATGGTCATCTAATCTTTTTTATCAGCTGCACCCTCCCCCCCCTTTTACCCTCATCAAATGTCAGCTCTTATCAGATGTTATCTCACCTTATCTTGTCACTGTCATGGGGTGGACTTTTTTTTTCTTGCTTCAAGGGAACATTATTACATCTTCTTCTTCCTCCTCCTCCTCCTCCTCTTCCTCCTCTTCTTCCTCCTCCTCCTCTTCCTCCTCCTCCTCCCCCTCCTTCCTCCTCCTCCTCCATTGCTTTTGGTCTCAAACTCCTCCAAATCATGAAATTGATCTTCACTGACACTTCCATCTGTGTTAGAGCATCACTTGGGAAAAGAAGAGTCCCAGATTTGCTGGCGAGTCACATATTTCTTACCGCTAAGCATGCTGAAAAAGGACAACTGAAATGGCATTCTCACAATGCACCACTGGCTCCCCGATTTTTTTTTATATGGTGCACACTGACCATGGATACCCATTCTCTCACATATGGGCCTACCAGCTTTCTCCTGCTTGATTTGAAGCCACTAGAATTTATGCGTATAGACATATCAGAAACAGTGGTGTGTAAGACATGTATATATGACGTAAACAGTCAAAGGGTTAAGATTACATATATTTTAAGGTAAGTAATGAGTGAACACTATTATTATATTAGAGTTTAATAATAATAATATTATTATTAATATTAGTACATATGTATTATTGTAATAATAATATAATAATAATAATAATTAATAATTATTATTATTATTAATTTAGGGCACTAGAGCCAGCCTGATAAGGTCAAAAAAATTGTATTATGAAAATAGATTACGTAACATCAAAGGTGATATGACAAAAACCTGGAAAACTCTATCTGAAATTCTTGGAACTAAAAAGTTATCCAAAAACAAAGCAATCAAACTAACAAAATCAGATGAACCCCTACTCACTCCTACCGAAACAACAAACAGACTTTGTTTTCTTCTCCACCATAGGAAAAAATCTAGTAAACAAAATACCAAGCACAAACGCCCGGTCCATCAGACTACCTCATAAAAAAACCTCCCCAAATACGCTATTCCAAGCTCCAACCAACCCCACCGAAGTTATGCTCATCATAATCACCCTTAAAAACAAAGCAGGAGACATAAACAACTTGCCTGCTTTTATGTACATAAAAGCTTCTCAAGTATTGTCACCAATTATTGCAACGCTCTTTAACAAATCCAATGAATATCTACCTTCCCAACAATCCTCAAAATAGTGAGGGTCACTTGATCCATATAAAGGAGGTGACCAAGCTGACTTGAATAAACTATAGACCAATTCTAATTCCCACTGCTCTCTAAAATTTTTGAAAAATTAATTCTAGATGGATCTATTCTTACCTTGTTTCACACAACATATTAACCTTGTCAGTTTGGATTCAGGAATAAAAAAAGACAAATGAGCTATCATACACATGCTAGAACTAATATATACTGCACTTGAAAAGAAAGAAGTCCTGCTTGGGCATTTTCATTGATTTACTTTAAAAGCTTTCGATAAAAATCAACCATGAACTACTGTACTCCAAATTAATGCACTATGGTATCAGAGGAAAAACTCCCTCAACTACCTAAAGTCATACCTCAGTAACAGAACTCAATATGTGTATGCAAATGATGCAAACTCCTCCACCCAACCAATACAGTAGGAGTCCACAAGGAAAACGTCCTTGGACCACTCCTCTTTCTCATCTACATCAATGATCTACCGAATGCATCACATACTCAAACCCATATTATTTGCAGATGACACACATATGTATTTTTCCCCCCAAAAGCAGTCATACTAGCAACACAATCAATGCTGAATTACAGGGAAAAAATCTGCCTGGATGATGACTAACAAACTTACCCTGAACATGATAAAAACCCATTTAACTCAGTTTGGAAACAAAGCTGTAATGATTCAATTAACCCCCTTTTAGGGTCCGTCCCGTAGATCTACGGGTTTACGTTCAGGGTCCAAACCGTAGATCTACGTCATGAGTCAGCTCACTCTGATAAAATGTGAGTGGTAAATTTGGGCCTAGTTTTGAGAGAATACATCTATGTGGTATGTGTGCCACCATAAAACAAAACCTGCAGCACACTGTGTATATGAGAGAAAAAAAATGAGACCATGATTTTCGATTTAAAAAAAGCGACTTTGCAGTGTTTTTTCGTATGTTTTTTATAGTTGTATTTGTGATTTCTTGGGCTCATTTGATAGAATGGAAGACATATTACAGAAATAGAGATAATTTTGATTGGTGTTAGCACTGGAAATGGCTTGAAATTGAGCTCAAAGTGGCGGAAATGTTAAATTTTTGCCGATGTTCAAGAGTAAAAAAAACGACCTCAAGTCTAATACACGCCAGCTGGTGGGTCTAATATACATTCACAAATGTGGTGATGATATTTTACAATTATTACAATATTGCATAACAGTAAATCTTCTATTTTTTGGTGTGAATAAAAAATAAAAAAAATGGAATTTATTGTTTAAAACCTCAAAACATAACTAATGAACAGAGGAAATTGTAGTTTAGTAGGGCCCGGAATACCTACCAATGTTTATTCTGGACCCTATTTTGAAATTGGAATATTTTGAAATTGTGTTAAATTGGCCAAATTACCAATTTCCGGTCACTTTATTTTGTAGTTTGGGAAAAAGTTGACTTGGCGATTTCTTGGGCCCCAATCGGTAGAATAGAAGTAATACTAGTGAAATAGCTGAGAATTTGGTTGACTGGAATATATTAATTGGCCTAAAATGGGAAATCAAAGTCGGCAAAATCGCCCGATTCGTAAATATTGCAGACACATCAAAATTCACGAGCATAATTTCGTCAATTTTCCATCAAATTTCGTTTCTTTTTGTTTTATTACATTCACAAAAAGATTCTCTACCATTTCATAAAAAAAATAAAATTTTTTTTTTTTTTTAAATTTCTTGGACACTGGGGCACCACTTCAGATTTTGGCCCTTTGGGCCCTGAAAGGGTTAACATTACGCTAAATGGATCATCAGTCACAAGACTCACAGAGGGAAAATTCCTAGGTATCCACCTTGACAGTAGCTTAAGTTCCAGACACACATACAACAAATCACCAAGAAAATCTCCAAGACTGTAGGCATACTATCAAAGTAAGATACTACGTTCCCCAATCAGCTCTTCTTGCACTGTACAATTCACTCATTATCCCTTATCTTACATATGGAATTTGTGCATGGGGATCAGCAAAATCCAGTCACCTAAAGCCCCTAATAACCCAGCAAAAGGCAGCAGTAAGAATGATAACAAATTCCACTCTCCCAATTTTCAAAAGTTTTGAATCTGCTTTCCATTAAGAACATCCATTTCTTATTCATGTGCCTACTATATACACAGAACAATACACAAAATATAACCCCCCACTCAAAATTTTTTCCTCACCAACCTAAACAGGACACATGACCCCAACACAAGACACAGATCTCTTTTTTGATATACCTCGAGTCCATATCACACTGTGTAAAAACTCTATGCACAAAGGGCCCAAAATATGGGGAATTTCTTACCAGAAGATTTAAAGTAACCCAGTCTGAAAATCAATTTAAGACTCTTCTCAAAAGCCACTTAATCACCCCAGACTAAATGCTAAATACTCAGTACACATTTACTCACCTATGTACTCCCACATCATAACTGAAACTATCACATTGAATCTTTTATCCATTTGTTGACAGGAAAAATAATTGAATCATTGTTTTTCACAAAAGCATTTTAGAATTTTAAATACGTATATCTTTGTATTATACAGATTTTGATTCATTTATAATTAATATTCTACTGTAAAAAACTATGAAATAATTACTTTCCCACTGTACAACTATATTATACTACTCCCTTTGTATTAACCTTGACTGTTTCCGACGTATTAAATAGTCTTACGAGCCAATGTTTCTGACGTATTTATACGCATAAATTCTAGCAACTTCAAATCAAGCAGGAGAAAACTGGTAGGCCCACATGTGAGAGAATGGGTCTCCCTGGTCAGGTGCACCATATAAAAAAAATCGGGGGAGCCAGTGGGCATTGTGGGAATGCCATTTCAGTTGTCCTTTTTCAGCATGTTTTTAGCGGTAAGAAATATGTGATTTCCCCGCAAATCTGGGATCTTCTCTTCCCAAGTGATGCTCTAACACAGATGGAAGTGTCAGTGAAGATCAATTTCATGATTTGGAGGAGTTTGAGACCCAAAAACAATGGAGGAGGAGGAGGGGGGAGGAGGGGAGGAAAGGGGGAGGAGGAGGAGGAGGGAGGAGGGAAGAAAGGAAAGGAAGAGGAGGAGGGGAGGAGGGAGGAGGAGGAGGAGGGGGGGGAGGAGGAGGGAGGGAAGAGGGGAGGAGGAGGAGGAGGAAGAAAGAAGATGTAATAATATTTTTCCCCTTTGGAAGCAAAAAAAAAAAAGCCCAACCCATGACAGGGGACAAAAATAAGGGAGAAAAAACATCTGTTAAGAGCTGACTTTGTAAATAAAGGGGGGGAATATTCCAGGGCCATCACCCCCCCTTTGTTTTTGCGGGTACAAAACATTTCTGTCGGGCTTTTTGGTCTGTCTGTCAAGCTCCCTGTCTGCCCATCTAGCTCTCTGTTTTCAGAGAGAGCCAAAAGGACTGTGTCATCACTTTTTTCTAAAATTTTTCAAGCAGAGTATGCATTTTTGTCTGGTTTCTTGGGTTATCCTAGGTAATTTACATTTATGTTTTTTGGGATTTATGTGTACCTGTGGGGACAGGATAGGCGGACAGATGGGAAAGGACAGATTGAAAGAATAAAATGAGGGGAAAAAGGGAAAATTAGAATGGGGGGGGGGAAGCAGCATCCGCCCCCTTGTTTTGACGGGGCGGTAGGGGGGGGACATAAGGAGAAAACCTTTTGTAAATTTTTTTTTTGACGGGCTCCCGACTTCTGACTCAAAAAAATTTAAAAAGGCCCACCTCGCACACAAGACAAGGAGGGGGAAAGGAAGGAGGGAGGAGAAGGGGGAAAGGAAGAGGAGGGGGGGTTAAAAGGAAGGGGGAGGGAGGGGAAGGAAGGGAAAGGGGGAGGAGGGGGAAGGAGGAGGAGAAAGGGGGAAGGAGGGAGGAGAAGGAGGGGGGGGAGGAGGAAAAGGGAAGGGGGAGGAGGAAAGAAGGGGGGAAAAAGGGAGGGGGAAGAAGGGGGGAGGAGAAGGAGGAGGAGAAGGGGGGGAAAGGGAGAAGGAGGAGAAGGAGGAGGAGGGGGAGGAGGGAAAGGAGAAGGAGGAGGAGGAGAAGGAGGAGGGGAGAAGGAGGGGAGGAGAAGGAGGAGGAGGGGGAAAGGAGGAGGAGAAGGAGGGGAGGGGAAAGAAGGAGGGGGGAGGAGGTTGATTGTTTGTTTTTTTTTGTAAAAAATTTTTGAAAACAATATATTGAAAATTATGTTTGTGTGTTATTGTGTTTTTTTACAACGAGTGTATATATATACATTGAAAACCTTTTATTTTTGGTTTCTCATGGGCCCCAATAAGTTATGTAAAAAAATTAAAATAGTAAAATTTAAAAAAAAAACCTTAAATTTAAAGTAAACTAAAGTTTCCGGGGGTGAGCGGCGTCGCCGCTGTTGCCTTTACGCGGTTTTCTTTTTTCTGCAAACTTCACGGCTTTTTAAACCCCGGTAAGTACCGATGGCAAAAATTTTTTTTTTGGACTAAAAAAAATCAGAAAAAAAAATTTTAAACTTTTTTCAAAAGAAAAAAAAAATTTTTTTTTTTTTTTTTTTGGGAATATTTGGGGGACTGTTTGGCAGTTTCAGAGGGGGGGCCTGAAACATTTAAAAGGGTTAAGTAGAATTTTAAGCCAAAAATTTTTAAGTTGGCCCTTTAAGGGCCTAGGCATAATAGGGCTCTCTTTGCTTTGAAACCCCACTATTGTTATACGCAATCTTGTATATACACGTCTTTGAAAAAGACATTAAAAAAAAAATAAAAAAAATAAACAGCATTTTGGGTCTGGATTTTTGGGGTTATCCTAGGAAATTTTAAATATTTGTATGTTAATTTTTACTTATGGTAAATGGGAGAGAGAAGTTAGCAGACACCCAAAATTTCATTTTCAGCCAGGCCCCCAAAACCACCCCCCCCGCCCCCCACACCCTGTTTGGCCCACCCCCGATGCTTTATTACAAATGACCCAGAGTTGTTTCTCTTTATTGGGTGCAGGGGTTATAGGGACACTCTGGCGGGAAGACACTACCAGTGGTATTCTCCCATTCCACTGGGGTCGGAAATACTTAAAGAAAACCCAGTAACGTTGAAAATGTATGAGATTTTAAAATTTCCCAAACAGTTCACTACCATGTAGTTATACTTTATTATACGGTAATAAATGATTAAAATTTATTAACAGAATTTAAATTATGGTAAAAGAATGAAATAATGATTGTACATTACATTCCCAGTACTATGTGGGTATTTTATATAGAAAAAGGTTTGATATTTTTTCCCTTTCCCCAGAAGCCCATTTTAAATTACGCCCAGTTTTTTGGGAAACCAAGTCGGTCGTAAGTGGGAAATGGTACTTGTAAATCCAATTAATTATTTCCCAGACACCCAAAGTTTAAAAAAAAAAAATTTTTTTTTTTTCCCTTTTAACCCCTTTAAAAACCCTTTCAGGGTCCGTCCCTAGATCTAGGTTTTTAAATTTCAGGGCCCAAAAACCGTAGACTACGCCATGAGTTTGCTCACTCTGTTTAAACTGTGAGGGGTTTCATTTGGGCCTAGTTAGAGAGAAAACATCTATGGGGTATGTGTGCCCACTTTAAAACAAAACCTGCGCAAAATGTGCTTTAAGGGAGGAAAAAAAATGAAATCATGTTTTTTTCGTTTTAAAACAGCAATTTTGCAGTTTTTTTTCGTTATTTTTTTTTATATTTGGGTATTTGCGATTTTTTGGTCTCTTTTGATAGAATGGAAAAATTATTACAAAAAAATAGAGATGATTTTGTTTGGGTTTTTTCTTTGGGAAAATGGTTTGAAACTGAGCTAAAAGTAGGGGAAAATTTTAAAATTTTTGCCGATATTCAAGAGTAAACAAACGACCTCACACGTCTAATCCCACGCCAGCGGGTTTGGGGTTTAAATATACATTCAAAAATTATGGTGTTGATATTTATCAATTTTAAAAATTTTGGGCATAACAGAAAATTCTTCTTTTTTTTGGTGGGGAAAAAAAAAATTCATTATGTGAAAAAAAAATCAAAATGGAATTTATTTTTGTAAAGCCTAAAAAACAAAAACTAATGAACAGAGGAAATGTTAGTTTAGTCCCAAAGGAAATGCCTACATTGTTCATTCGGGACCCTATTTTAAAATTTGGGAAATTTTTTTTTTTTGAATTTTGGGTTTTTAAATTTGGCCCAAAATTTTAACAATTTCCGATCACTTTATTTTGTATTTTAAAACAGTTGACTTGGCAAATTTCTTGTGCTCAATCGATGGGAATAGAAGTATTACTTTTTAAATAGCTAAGAATTTGGTTGTTTGGAAAAATGAAATTTGGGCCAAAAAAGGGGGATTAAAAGTGGGCCCAAAAATCCCCGATTCGTAAATATCGCTGCCCCAAAATAAAAATTCGGGGGAAGCAAAATTTTCGTTCAATTTTTCCCCCAAATTTTTTCGTACTTTTTGTTTTTTTTTACCTTCAAAAAAAGTTTTCTCTACGATTTCATAAGAAAAAATAAAAAATTTTTTTTTTTAAATTCTTGGCTCTGGGGGCCCCCTTGGTGGTTAACGCTTCGCTTCACACGGTGAGGGCCTGGGTTCGATTCCCGCCAGAGTAGAAACTTTGGGACGTGTTTTTTTCCACCTGTTTTCTATGTTCCCCATCAGTAAAAATGGGTACCTGGGTGTTAGTCGAGGTGTGGGTCGCATCCGGGGAACACTGACCAAAAGGAGGCCTGGCCCACAGACCGGGCCGGGGGGGCGTTGCCCCCCGGAACTCTCTCCAGTAAACCCCAGATAAACACTGGTGCTGACTCCAGTTTTTGGGCCCTTTGGGAAACCCTGAAAGGGTTAAACGGTCCGAACGTATATTACTTTTTTCGACATTTGAAAGTTGAAAAAAAATGTACATATCTTTTTTTTTTACATATAAAAAAGTTTTAAAAAAATTTTATCTACTTTTTTTTTTTGTTATTTTTGAAAATATGTAAAAAAACAGATCTCCCTTTTGGGCACTCGGTTTTAAATGTCGATCTATTTGGACCTTTTTTAACCCTTTGGGGGGTTTTTGGTCGTACTATTTACGTCTTACGCGTGGGGGTTTTTTGAGTATAGTACTCAAAAATTCTAGCGGCCTCAAATTTTTAGTGGGAAAAAGCGGGAAGGCCCCCCCCCCCCCCTTTTTTTTTTTAATTGGAAAAAAGGGGTCTATGTGGTCGGGTGTGCCCCGGGTTCAAAAAAAAAACCCTGCGCACACAGTGCTTTAATGAGAAAAAAAAAACTTTGGGCCTTTTTTTTTAAAATTAAATCAGCACTTTGCAGTGTATTTTGTAGGGTTTATTTATTGTTGTTTTCCCTAGTTTTCTTGGTCCATTTTATAAAATTTGGAAGCCCAATATTACAAAAAATTAAAGATATTTTGACTGGTTTTACAATGAAAGGTCCTTAAAAATTGAGCTCAAAGTAGCAGAAATGTTCAATTTTTACCAAAAATTCAAAAGTAAAAAAATCGTGCCAAGCGTTTCAATACACGGGCAACTGGTGATTTTAATATTCTTTTACAAGTGCACCCCAAAAATTTTTTTATACCATTTTTTACACTAATGCGTGTCTGCATAACAGTAAATCTTATTTTTTTTTGTGAGAATAAAATTTTAAAGTGGGAAAGCCAAAGGGAAAAATTTTAAAAGGGGGGTCGAAGACGTGGGCTAATGGCTTTGAGGAAAAAGGGGCATTTTTTGTTGGGCCCGGGAAAGTTTTTCTTTTTTATTTGGACCCTATTCGGGGGAAATTTGGATCTTTTGAAAATTTGTGTGAAATTGGGAAAATTTTCTAAATTTGACCCCGTACTGGATAGTTGAATTTCATTAAAAAAGGGTTTTTTCTTGCACCCATTCGAAGACAAAACGGAAATTCTAGCGAAATAAATTTATGTTTTTTTTTCGAATAGTACAGTGAAATTGGCCGAAAAAGGGGGGTAAAAATGGGCCAAAAAAACGCCCATGCGTAAAAAACGCCCAGACCCCCTAACTTTGGAGAAACATAAAATTCCCTAAAATTTTTTTATCAAATTTCAAACTTTTGGTGTCTTTATGATCGGGAAAGATTCTCTTTCCCCTTTTTCATAAGAGGAAAAAAAATTTTTTTTTTTTTTTTTAAAATTTTGGCCCCCACCCCGGGGAACGGTTTTGGAGGGGGGGCCTGTCGACTCTCAAAGGGTTTAAGGGTTTTTGATAGATTAAAATGCCCCAAAAAAATGAACATTCAAATGACAGTTACCTTTAATTTAAGACTGTTGTTGATGAATGGAAGACAGGAAAGGGGGAGAGAGGGAAGAGAAAGGGTTTTTGTTTTGGAAGGGAAAATTCCCCCCCCCATAAGGAATCGAGGGGCCTTTTAGGGGTCACTTCCCTAGCCACTTCCCTAGCCTTTAAAAAATATATAAAATTACATTTCAAAAAAAAAATTTTCCAAATTTAAAAATAAAAAAACTAATTTAAAAAGTTTTTAAATGAGCATTTAAAAATTTTATACTTTAAAATTTACTGGGAAAACTCTTGTTGGTGTTTTGGCCCACGGGGGGGGGGGGGGAGATTTATTGTTGGGGGAAAATGACACAAATATCAAATCTACGGTTATTTTCTATCACAATTCAACTAAAAAATTTTAATAAAAATAATAGTAATAAAAATAGAAAAAATGGAATATACTCTAGGGAAAGAATAAAATGTCATTATGTCACAAGAGGTGTTTGTTTTTGGGTTTTTGGTGTTTTAAGGGCCACTGACAGCATAAGCCTTGGACATAATGGTAGTTGGGAAACAGCAGTGAGGCGGCCCGTGGGTTTTTTTGTAGGGCCCCATAGAACGCCAACAATTTGGAGGGAGTTAGTAAAAAATCAAATGGGAAGGGGGAAGGGGGGGCCCCCTACCAAACCCTCACAAAACCCCTACCACCATTCACAATCACTACCACCTCACAAAAAAACTACACCATCAAACCACTACCACCATCACAACCCAAAACCATCCCCTTTCCACCCCTCACTGCCACCCCCTACCACTATCCAACCCCTACCATCCCCTACCACCATCCCTACCACCCTCTACCACATCACAACTGCTACCACTATCAAAAACTGCTACCAAACCCCGTACCACCATCACTACCCCATTTACTACCACCCTGTACCACTATCAAACTTCTACCACCTACCACCACCACTTTTTTATTTTTCTACAAACTTTTTCTTAAATTTTGTGTTTCTCACATTCTTTCCCCAAAGGGCTGGGCCCCTAGAAGCTTTCTTTTGGGGCCATGGTGACTTATTTAGCGTTGCCCAAACACTAAAAAGAAAGGAATATTTTTGAAATGTATTATATGAACTCGTGGGATTTATCCTTTTACTCATGATAAAAATGGGACATTGGTGGGAAAAGGGAAATTTGAGACAGCTTGGGGCAGTGTACCGTTCCCAGGAAAGAAAGGGCTATTTTTGAGTCAAACAACGATTCGCGAGTCAATGTTTTGATTGAAAAAAGTTTTCAAATTTTTCCCTAAAATTTTGACTTTCGGCCTTTTCAAAAAAGAGGGGCCAATGTACGGTTTCAGTGGACCCCCGCATAGCGATTTTTATCCATGCAAGAGGGCTCATTGTTATGCGGAAATTTATCGGTATGGAATGAATTTTCCCCATAAGAAAAAAATGGAAATCAAAATTTAAACCGGGGCAAAAACCCCCCAACAGTATGAAAAAAAAAATTTTACCAAGAAAATACAATTTTCCCAAAACACAAAGGGAAGGTTTCATGCCAATAGTAGGGGTGTACATGACAATATATATTGTGCATGTACTACTCTACTAAATGAAGGGAAAAAAGGGAAATTTTCCTTTATTGGGAAAATGCAGCAATGATGATGAGACACTGTGCCCGGGAGTGCCTTTTCCCCCTGAGTACTGTAGGGGCCTGTTTGGGGATTTTTTTTTCCAGAACAGGGCCCTTTTCACACTGTGTATGCCAAAAACGATTCTTAAATCTCTTAAACCAACCCTTTTCTGGCTTTTAAAAATTTACCCCAAAATGAGCACTAGTTCCAGGCATTTTTCCCCGTTCACCTGGGGGGTTTGTCGATGGTGTGGGGTTGCAACCTGGGAGGAAAAAGGGTTAAGGACCCCAATGGAAATTTAAATTAGACAGTCTTCGGGTGGGGCATGACTTTTTTGGGTTATCCTGGGTGGCAAATCCCCGGGGGTTTAATTGTTTTTTGGGTATTCTCAAAAGCCCACACAAAAAACGGGCAAAGCCAGAAACCAGCAAGCAGGCCCGCAGCAGCGACATGCTACAGCAGAGCAGGGTCTACAGCAGCAGGGGAATGGTAACCAGCAGCAGCTGACAAATGGTACAGCAGCAGCAGAGCTGACAGTGCTAAAAGCAGCAGCGACGATGCTACAGCAAACAGCAGACGGTACTACAGCAGCAGCTGAAAAGGGGGTACGGGAGCAGCAGCGCTGACAGTGCTACAGCAGCAGGGAGACGATTTCTACAGCAGCGCGACGGTACTACAGAGCAGCAGACGGGAAATTTCCCCCGCAGAGCACAGAAAACTGACGGTGGTTTAAAAAGCAGCAGCAGCTGAAAGGTGTACAGCAGCCCGCAGCAGCTGACGTGCGCAGCAGCAGCAGTGTTCCACCAATAGTAGCGATGGTTGATTTGGGGGGTTTTTTATACAAACCCGGCCGGGTAGGAGACATGCCCCTCCACCCTTTTATACTTTTAAAAACCCCAAAGATCCCTTTTTTTCATCTCTATTTGTAATTCTCAAATTTTTTCAAATTCAAATTCAAAGGGTTTTTTCTCTATAAAAGGGTTACAAAGCTGAGTTTACAGAAATTTGGGTTTTTGTTTTGGTTTTTCATGTAGTAAAATTGTGATTACAGAGGGGTACCCCTAGAACGCTTGCATGGCTAGCATTTCGGGCCCTTTCTTGGTTTTTTTCTTAATTGTAAAAAAATTAAAATTATGAAGGGGAAGTTGGTATTATGGTTTTAAATGCTAAATTCCTTGTTTTTGGTTTTTGCAATGTGATTTTCTTTTGTTTTGGCACGTAATAGTTTCAGTATTGGGGGTATCACAGGATTCATTATTTTAAGCTGAGTTAAATTTTGTTTTGGTTTAAAGAGTGAGTGAGTGTAAGTGTGAAAACCACCAGGTGGTATTCGTGTAGTTAGTTGACGGGGTTGTATCAGGGAGATAAGATGTTTTCTAATGGTAGTTTTGAAGGTGATGAATGTGTCTGCAGTTCTAAAGTTCTCAGGTAGGGTATTCCAGATTTTAGGGCCTTTGACATACATTAAATTTTTGTAAAGGTTTAGTCGGACACGGGGAATGTCGTAGAGATGTTTGTGTCTGGTGTTATGCCTGTGGGTTCTGTCACAACTATCAAGAAAGCGTTTTAGGTCAAGGTTGATATTAGAGTTTAAGGCCCTGTAGATATAGATTGCACAGTAGTAAGTGTGGATGTACTGGACTGGGAGTAAGTTTAGATCTATGAAGAGTGGGGGTGTGTGTTGCCAGGGATGGGATTTAGTGATTATTCTTACTGCAGCTTTTTGTTGGGTTATTATTGGCTTTAGGTGTGTTGCTGCAGTTGATCCCCAAGCACAAATAGCATAGGTGAGGTATGGATAAATAAGTGAGTGGTATAGTGTGAGAAGGGCATTTTGCAGCACATAGTATCGTATCTTGGAGAGGATCCCGACCGTTTTGGATACTTTTTTGGCTATATGCTGGATATGGGTGCTGAAATTCAGGTTGTTGTCAAGGTATAAGCTAGGAATTTTCCCCCATTATTTCTGGTAATTAGAGTGTTGTCAATCTTAATGTTAATTTGTGCATCTCCTGCTCTGCTACCAAACATAATATAGTAGGTTTTGTCAGTGTTAAGCGTAAGTTTATTGGCTGTCATCCAAGTCGATATTTTAATCAGCTCCTCATTCACAATGGTGTGAGGGTGGCAAGATTAGGGCGAGAGATGACATAGTTGTGTCATCAGCAAAGAATGGGTTTCAGGTGTTGGGATACGTTTGGAAGGTCATTGATGTATATGAGGAAGAGCAGGGGACCAAGGACACTTCCCTGCGGAACTCCAGTATCAAGTGGCCGTGTTGTGATGCTGTGTCTTTATGGTGACGTACTGATACCTATTAGTAATGTAAGATTTGAAATAAGCAAATGCATGGCCTCTTATACCGTAGTGATCAAGTTTGTGGAGTAGGATGTCGTGGTCTACTGTGTCAAAAGCTTTTCTTAGGTCAATAAAAATTCCTAGTGGATATTCCTTATTTTCCAATGCTGTGTAAAGCAGATCTAGCATTTTTATGATTGCATCATTAGTGCTTTTATTTTTCCTGAATCCAAACTGGCAGGGGTTGAGTATGTTTTGAGCCGTTATAAATGAATACAGTCTCCTGTGCACGAGTTTCTCAAAGATTTTGGATAGCAATGGTAAGTTAGATATTGGCCTTATAGTTGTTTAAGTCTGTAGGGTCACCACCTTTATGTATTGGTGTAACCCTTGCCATCTTGAGTAGTTTCAGGAAGGTGCTAGTCTCTAGTGACTTGTTAAAAAGTAATGAAATAGCATGCGAAAGGGCATGGGCCCGCTCGCTTGTACAGTAATGGTGGGACATGAGACAGATTCCCCGAGTTATTTTTAAGTGACTTTATGATTCAATGACTTCCGTGGGCTCAGTTGGTGCAAGATAGAAGGAATTAGGGAAATTCCCATCTAGGTAGTCCCCAGCATGGGCATTGGTATGTGGGATTTTACTGGTGAGATTAGATCCTATGTTTGAGAAGAAGTCGTTTATCTTGTTAGCTGTGTCAGTGGGATGTAGTGGTGTTTCATTAGGTTTAGTTAGGACAATATTCTTGGTTTTTCTCAGTTTGTGGGTCCCTAGAATCTGAGAGAGTGTTTTCCAGGTCTTTTTTATATCTCCTCTAGTGTATGTGAATCTACTGGAGTAGTATAGTTGTTTGGCTTTTTTTATTACTTTGGTGAGAGCTGATGAATAGTGTTTAAGAGTATTTTTGTGTATTAAGCCCTGTCTATATTGCTTTTCATATTGGTGTTTCTTGTCAATGGATTTCAGAATGGTGCTGCTTAGCCATGGGCAACCAAGCAGTTTGTTTGTGATATGTTTTGTTTTTATAGGACAATGTTTGTTGTATAGTCTAAGTAATTTGTTAAGAAAAATGTCTGTCCAGTCATCAATACCATTGGCCTTGGAGAATTCTGTAGGCCAATCAACAGTCTCTAGGTCAGCTGTGAACTTCTCACCCTTATTGCTGTAGGGTTGGCACTAGAAGCTTTCTTGGGGCCCATGGTCACTTATTTTGCAGATAAAATCACCAAAAACACTGTAATAATACGAAATGTTCCGATTGTATGCTTGGATGTTACCGCAGAGGCTGGCTGGTAAACAATGCCACCGGCGGCACATGTGAGGCTAGCTAAGGGCGCACATTGGACGCGTCTCGGACGAAGAGCGGTAAGCGGGCTTTTGAGCAGTATGCGAGGCAAAATTTTTGCGATAAAAGCGAGCGGTATGCGGATTGAACGTTATGTGATGCCGACGGTATGCGGGGGTCCACTGTATATACATTTGGACCGTTTACGGGTTAAATGCGACTGTGAAATAAGCTACCATGGTGGTAATGGTGGATGGTGGTAGTGGTTGATGGTGGTGGTGGTAGTGGTGGATGGTGGTGGTGGTGGATGATGGTATTGGTGGATGGTGGTGGTGGATGGTGCTTTCTTCAGAGATTAAGGAGATTTGTGCAATGTGGAATAGGGTGCAGGCATTTGCTGAAAAATATCACCTTGAGGAAGCTGAAACAAGCCATCTCTGCAACAAGTTCAGTGACAGAACCATGTCCCATTTCAGGGAAATCTTGGAGGAGGAAAGTATTTGTAGATGAATGGTTCAGAGAACCGACATGTTGATAAATTAGACACATGTGCAACATCTACAAACCTGTCAGACACTGCAACTTCTTGGGATCTTAATACTTGGGAATTCTTCGCTTGCCTAATTCTTGGGCACGACCTACTTCCACATTGAACAAATGTGACACTGCCTATGACTGCTGCACCTCTCCTACCTACGGTTTATAAGCTCCTTCTCCGCACGTATGCCGTATTCTATTCAAGACTGATGGACTGACCACATTGACTCAAGGTTGAGGGACTGATTACCTCATTCTCCTCCTGTTCTTCAAGATTCTCCTTTGTATGGACTGATGAAGCCACTGTGTGGCGAAACGTTTCCTCAATAAAGATACCCAAAAGTTGCACATGTGTCTAATTTATCAAGAAGGAAAGTAACCCAAGATAAGGACTTGTTACCTAGAGTCTTTATGGATGGGGATTCCCCTTCCAAACAATAAGTACTCCCTCACTCCTCCTCCCAATCTTCCAGATGCCATTAACAATCTTCAATAAGGTAAGTAAAAATGTTATTTTATATGTTTATTTAACTCCCTGACTGTTGCAACCCCCAATCCTGAGGTGTCTCCTGGTGTTGCAAAATTTAAAAAAAAAAAAAAAAAAATTTGTTATGAAATGATAGAGAATCTTTTTCCTGATTGTAATGACACCAAAAAAACAAAATTTGGTGGAAAACTGATGGAATTATGCTCTTGCAAAGTTAGTGACCTTGGCGATATTTACAAAGCGGCGATTTTGCCTACTTTGAGGCCTATTTTCGGCTAATTCCATTGTTCCAGTCAACCAAACTCATAGCTGTTTCTTTAGAATTCCATTTTTTTTCTATCGAGTGAGTACAAGAAAGTGCCCATTTACCAATTTCAACTACCCAATAACGTGGTCAGAAATTTACAATTTGGCCAATTTCACGAAAATTAAAAAATATGACAATTTCAAAATAAGGTCCAGAATGAACGATGCAGACATTCCTGGCTCTAAAATAACATTTTCTTTGTTCATCAGTCATGTCTCCAGGCCCCTCTGATATTACTCTTGCTTTCTATTTTGAATTTTTATTCAAACAAAAAATAGAAGGGTTACTGTTATGAAGACTACTGCAATACTGTAATAATTGTACAAATAATGTCAACCCATTCATGACTGCATATTAGAATGGCTAGTTGGACATTTATTGCACAATGACATCATTTGTTTACTTTTGAATATCACAATCAAAATCACCTCTATTTCTATTATATGTTTTCCATTCTATCAAATGAGACCATGAAAACGAGAATACAAACATAAATACTACACAAAAATAGACCACAAAGTCGGCATTTTAATTAAAAAAAACGGTCGGAGTTTTTTTTCTCATTATGCACTGCGTGCTGCAGGATCTTTTTTTATATGGTGCACACTGACTACACAGACCCATTCTCTCACATGTGGGCCTACCAGCTTCCTCCCGCTTGATTTGAAGCCGCTAGAATTTAGGTTGGTAGACAGCAACCACCCAGGGAAGTACTACCGTCCTGCCAGATGACTGTGAAACAGAAACCTGTAACTGTTTTACATGATGGTAGGATTGCTGGTTTTCTTTTTCTGTCTCATAAACACGCTAAGATAACAGGGATATCTTGCTACTCCTACTTACACTTTGGTCACACTTCACAGACACGCACATGCATATATATATATACATACATCTAGGTTTTTCTCCTTTTTCTAAATTTGTCTGTTCTTTTTTATTTTTTATTTCCATGGGGAATTTGGAAAAGAATCTTTCCTCGTAAGCCATCGTTGATGAGGGGAAAAAATGCAGGAGCAATGGGTAGTAACCCTTCCCTTATACATTTACTAAAAAAAAAGAAGAAAAATTTTATAAAATGGGTTGTTAAAGTGCGTGGATGTAGTGCGGATGAAAAAAACAGATGATTGCTGATGTTAAAAATGAAAGAAGTTGGATGTCTGGCCTAAGCGAAAAAAAGTAAAGGGGGTAGGGAGTTTCAGGGGGGGGGAAAAAAATGGGTTTAAAATTGGGTATTGAGAAGTTAGAGAAAGGAAGGGGTAGCAGTATGTTAAATGATGTTATGGAAGGGAAAAAAGAGAATATGAATGTGTAAATTCAAGATTATGTGGATTAAAGTAAAGGTTGGATGCGAGAAGGGGCTAAAAAGGTGTATGCACCGGGGAAGAGAGAAATGCAGAGGAGAGAGAGAGATTTTGGGAGATTTAGGAAGTAAAAGGGCCTTTTGAACCAAATGGAGAGAAATTGTGGTAGGGGCCCTGAATCAAAATAGGGGGGAAACCTTTAGAAGGGTGTGGTGGGTTAAGTTTGGGGTCCCAGGTGTAAATGATAATGGGACCCCTTTGATTAAAACTTTGTATAGAAAGGGGTTTAGTTATAGGTAATCATATTTTAAGAAAAAGAGGTAAAAAAGTATCACGTATGATGTGGGGCAAAAATGACGAGTTTTTTGGATTATGTTTTGGTTTAGATAAAAGAGTTGAGAGATTCAGGAGTACATGTTTATAGGGGGGCCCAGATATATCGACCCTTTCTAGTTGTAGTCATGAGAGTAAAAGGTAGATGGGATCAAGGAGAATAGAAGATCAGGGAAAGAGGGGGTAAAGGTTTATAAATAAAAGAGGAGGCAGTTAGGGTAAGAAAAAAACGCTTTTGGGAGGATAGATGGGCTAATGAGGCATAGGCAATGGGGTCGAAGGGTATGGGCTGGGTTTTAAAAAATGTAGTGTTAGGTGTTCAGCTGAAGTTTGTGGTTACAGGAAAGTGGGTGGGGGGGAAGGGGAGCGATTGGGTGGAATGATGATGTAAGAGAGTAGTAAGGGAAAAAAAGTTGATATGAGAAGTTTTTAAAAAAGTAGAAGGATGCAGGAGGGGGAAAAGGGATATGGAGAAAAGAGAGAAATTAAGGAGTGGTGAAAAATTAAAAAAAGGAAATGGAGGTGGGTGAGATGTTTTCAACAAATTTTGTTAGAAAATAAAAAAAAAGTTTTGGAGTGAGATTAACAAGTTAAGAAAAACTAGAGAACAAATGGATTTGTCTTAAAATAGGAGAGGAGAGTTTAAAATGGAGAGTTGAGGTTTGGGAAGTGGAGGGGAAAATTTGAGGAAAGTTAAATGTTTATGAAGTAGGGAAGCTGTGATTTGTGTTGGGCAAGGAGGTAACATCTTGTAGGATGAGGGAAAAGCCAGTTGTGAGTGTGGGGGAAGTTGTGAGGGAGTAGGTAAAATGAAAGGGGGTAAGGCAGCTGGGATTGATGGGAAAAAAGATAGAAATGTTTTTAAAGGTGGGGATTAGTTTTGGAGGGTTGGTGCAATTATTTTAAAAAATGTATGGAAAAGGGGTAAAGGGACCTAGGGATTGGCAGAGAGCTGCTAGCTTTGTATAAAGGGAAAAGGGGGTAAAAGAGAGTGCAAAAAATTAGGGGGGTAAATCGTTGGGTACCTGGGAAAGGGGTTTGGTGAGTTAAATTGAAAGAATTAAGGTAAGACGGAGAATGGATAGCGATGAACAGGGGCTTTAGGAAAAAGGTAGGGGGTGTGTGGACAGGTGTTTACAGTGAAAACTATAAGTGAACAGTATTTAGATAAGGCTAAGAGGTTTTGTGGCATTTATGGATTTGGAAAAAGCGTTTTTGACAGGGTGGATGGGGGCAAAGTGGCAGATGTTGCAAATGTATGGTGTGGAGGTAGGTTACTGAAAGAGGGAAAAAGGTTTTTTGAGGATAGTGGGTAAGTTAGAGTATGAGGAAAAAGGGGAAAAATTTTTTTTCCCGTAAAGGAGGCTTTGACAAGGATGTGGATGTCACCGTGGTTGTTTAATATATTTATAGATGGGGTTGTAAGAGAAGTAAAGCGAGGGTCTTGGCAAAAAGGGGGTGGAGTTAAAAAATAAAAAATCACACACAAAAAAGGGAGTTGTACAGTGCTCTTTGTGGCACTGGCTCTTGGAGATTCTGAAAAGAGTTGCAGAGATTTGGGGGATGAATTTGTAGGGTGTGAAAAAAAAAAAAAATTAAAGGTGAATAAGGAAAGAGTAAAGGTTTGAGGATAACAAAAAGTTAGGTGATGAAAGATTGAATACGATTGGGGGAGAGAGTATGGAGGGGTGAACGTATTCGTATTTGGAGTGGACGTGTCAGGGATGGGTCTATGAAAGATGAGGTGAATCATGAATTTTGAGGGAAAAAAAAAAGGGGGGTGCACTTAGGAGTCTGGGAGACAAAGAAATTTGTCCTTGGAGGCAAAAGGGGGAATGTTGAGGTATAGTTTTACAACGCTCTTATAGGGTGTGAAGCGTGGGTTTGGGAAAGTTTCAGCGAGGAGAAGGGTGGAGGCAGTGGAGATGTATGTCTAGGGCAAAGTGTGGTGTGAAAATAATGCAGGAATTTGAGTTTTAAGTTAGGAGGAGGTGCGGGGGTTACCAAAAACTGTTGTCCGAGGGGAGGAAGGGTTTTTTGAGGTGGTTTTAGACATGTAGAGGAAAGGGGCGAAAAGAATGATTCAAGGTGTATCAGTCTGTGTGGAAAGGAAAGGGGGGGGTAGGGGTCGGCCTAGGAAGGGTTGGAGGGGGGAAAAAGGGGGTTTTGTGTGCGAGGGGTTGGCTTCCCGCAGGCATGCGTGAGCGTGTTTGTAGGGTGTGGAGAAAAAAGGTTTTTAATTTGACGTGTGTTGGAGTGTGAGCAAAGTAACATTTTGAAGGATTCAGGGAAACGGGGCCCGGGCTTGAGTCCCGGAGATGGGAAAATCAGTGCGCACTTGAAGGGGGGTGTTA
>NC_069399.1:34917879-34957849 GCF_026875155.1 Cherax quadricarinatus
GAATGGGTCGTGCCCAAAAATTTAAAGCAACGAAGAACCCCCAAGTATTAAGACCCCAAGAAGTTCCCAGTGTCTGACAGGTTTGTAAAATGTTGCACATGTGTCTAATTTATCAACATGTCGGTTCTCTGAACCATTCATCTACAAATACTTTCCCTCCAAGATTTCCCTGAAATGGGACATGGTTCTGTCACTGAACTTGTTGCAGAGATGGCTTGTTTCAGCTTCCTCAAGGTGATTATTTTTCAGCAAAATGCCTGCACCCTATTCCACATTGCACAAATCTCCTTAATCTCTGAAGAAAGCACCATCCACCATCCACCCCACCATCCACCAATACCATCATCCACCACCACCACCATCCACCACTACCACCACCACCATCAACACTACCACCATCCACCATTACCACCATGGTAGCTTATTTCACAGTCGCATTTAACCCGTAAACGGTCCAAATGTATATACAGTGGACGCCCGCATACCGTCGGCATCACATAACGTTCAATCCGCATACCGCTCGCTTTTATCGCAAAAATTTTGCCTCGCATACTGCTCAAAAGCCCGCTTACCGCTCTTCGTCCGAGACGTGTCCAATGTGCGCCCTTAGCTAGCCTCACATGTGCCGCCGGTGGCATTGTTTACCAGCCAGCCTCTGCGGTAACATCCAAGCATACAATCGGAACATTTCGTATTATTACAGTGTTTTTGGTGATTTTATCTGCAAAATAAGTGACCATGGGCCCCAAGAAAGCTTCTAGTGCCAACCCTACAGCAATAAGGGTGAGAAGTTCACAGCTGACCTAGAGACTGTTGATTGGCCTACAGAATTCTCCAAGGCCAATGGTATTGATGACTGGACAGACATTTTTCTTAACAAATTACTTAGACTATACAACAAACATTGTCCTATAAAAACAAAACATATCACAAACAAACGGCTTGGTTGCCCATGGCTAAGCAGCACCATTCTGAAATCCATTGACAAGAAACACCAATATGAAAAGCAATATAGACAGGGCTTAATACACAAAGATACTCTTAAACACTATTCATCAGCTCTCACCAAAGTAATAAAAAAAGCCAAACAACTATACTACTCCAGTAGATTCACATACACTAGAGGAGATATAAAAAAGACCTGGAAAACACTCTCTCAGATTCTAGGGACCCACAAACTGAGAAATACCAAGAATATTGTCCTAACTAAACCTAATGAAACACCACTACATCCCACTGACACAGCTAACAAGATAAACGACTTCTTCTCAAACATAGGATCTAATCTCACCAGTAAAATCCCACATACCAATGCCCATGCTGGGGACTACCTAGATGGGAATTTCCCTAATTCCTTCTATCTTGCACCAACTGAGCCCACGGAAGTCATTGAGATCATAAAGTCACTTAAAAATAACTCGGGGAATCTGTCTCATGTCCCACCATTACTGTACAAGCGAGCGGCCCATGCCCTTTCGCATGCTATTTCATTACTTTTTAACAAGTCACTAGAGACTAGCACCTTCCTGAAACTACTCAAGATGGCAAGGGTTACACCAATACATAAAGGTGGTGACCCTACAGACTTAAACAACTATAGGCCAATATCTAACTTACCATTGCTATCCAAAATCTTTGAGAAACTCGTGCACAGGAGACTGTATTCATTTATAACGGCTCAAAACATACTCAACCCCTGCCAGTTTGGATTCAGGAAAAATAAAAGCACTAATGATGCAATCATAAAATGCTAGATCTGCTTTACACAGCATTGGAAAATAAGGAATATCCACTAGGAATTTTTATTGACCTAAGAAAAGCTTTTGACACAGTAGACCACGACATCCTACTCCACAAACTTGATCACTACGGTATAAGAGGCCATGCATTTGCTTATTTCAAATCTTACATTACTAATAGGTATCAGTACGTCACCATTAAAGACACAGCATCAGCAACACGGCCACTTGATACTGGAGTTCCGCAGGGAAGTGTCCTTGGTCTCCTGCTCTTCCTCATATACATCAATGACCTTCCAAACGTATCCCAACACCTGAAACCCATTCTCTTTGCTGATGACACAACTTATGTCATCTCTCGCCCTAATCTTGCCACCCTCAACACCATTGTGAATGAGGAGCTGATTAAAATATCGACTTGGATGACAGCCAATAAACTTACGCTTAACACTGACAAAACTACTATATTATGTTTGGTAGCAGAGCAGGAGATGCACAAATTAACATTAAGATTGACAACACTCTAATTACCAGAAATAATGGGGGAAAAATTCCTAGGCTTATACCTTGACAACAACTGAATTTCAGCCCCCATATCCAGCATATACCCAAAAAGTATAAAAAAGGGTGGGGACCTCTCCAAAAGTACTAGGGCTGCAAAATGCCCTTCTCACACTATACACTCCTTTTTTTATCCATACCTCACCTATGCTTTTTTGTGTTTGGGGGGATCAACTGCAGCAACACACCTAAAGCCAATAAAAACCCCAACAAAAACTGAGTAAGAATAATCACTAAATCCCACCCCTGCAACACCCCCCCCCACTTTTTCATAGATCTAAACTTACCCCCAGTCCAGTACACCCCTTACACTGTGCAATCTAAATCTGGGGCCCTTAAACCAAATATCAACCTTTTGCCCCCAAAAACGCTTTCCCCTTTTGATAGTTGGACGAAACCCACAGGCATAACACCAGACAAAAACATCTCTACGACTTTCCCCGTGCCCGACTAACCTTTACAAAAATTTAATGTATTAAAAGGGCCCTAAAATCTGGAATACCCCCTGAGAACTTGAACTGCGACACTTCATCCCCTTTCAAAACTCCATTAAAAACATCTTATCCCCGATACACCCCGTAAACTAACACACAATACCCCTGGTGGTTCACACTTACATCACTCATTTCTTTTTGCCCAAAAACAGAAAATTTAAACTAGTCTAAAAAAATGAATCCTGTGATACCCCAATACTGAAACTAGTCTGTGCCAAAACAAAGCATTCACATTGCTAAACTCACAAAACTAGTATTAGTCACTTAACCATAATACCAACTTACCTCATAATTTGTAATATTTTACAATTAAGAATAAAACTAAGTATGCCCGAAATGCCTAGCCATGCTAAGCGTTCTAGTGGTACACTCTGTAATCACAATTTTACTACATGTAAACCAAACAATAACCAAATTTCTGTAAACTCAGCATTGTAATCCTTATAGAGAATAAACTTTGAATTTGAATTTGAAAAAATTTGAGAATTACTATAGAGATGAAGAAAAAGATCATTGATAAGTATGAAAGTGGAGTGCATGTCTCCTAGCTGGCCAGGTTGTATAATAAACCCCAATCAACCATCGCTACTATTGGTGGTACAGCTGCTGCTGCTGCTGCACTGTCAGCTGCTGCTGCTGCTGTAGCACCGTCAGCTGCTGCTGCTGTTGTACCACCGTCAGCTTCTGCTGCTGCTGCTGTAGTACCGTCTGCTGCTGCTGTAGTACCGTCTGCTGCTGCTGTAGCATCGTCTGCTGCTGCTGTAGCACTGTCAGCTGCTGCTGCTGCTGTACCACCGTCAGCTGCTGCTGTAGTACCGTCTGCTGCTGCTGTAGCATCGTCTGCTGCTGCTGTACACTGTCAGCTGCTGCTGCTGCTGTACCACTGTCAGCTGCTGCTGTAGTACCATCTGCTGCTGCTGTAGCATCGTCTGCTGCTGCTGTAGCACTGTCAGCTGCTGCTGCTGCTGCTGCTGCTGCTGTAGCACCGTTGTTGGTGTGGCTTATTGAGAATACCAAGAAACAATTAACCCCAGAGATTTGCCACCCAGGATAACCCAAAAAAGTCAGTGTCATCGAAGACTGTCTAACTTATTTCCATTGGGGTCCTTAATCTTGTCTCCCAGGATGCAACCCACACCAGTCGACTAACACCCAGGTGAACAGGGAAAAATGCCTGGAACTAGTGCTCATATTGGTGAATTTAAAGCCAGCAAAGGTTGGTTTGAGAGATTTAAGAATCGTAGTGGCATACACAGTGTGATAAGGCCTGTTCTGGAAGAAAATGCCAAACAGGACCTACAGTACTCAGGAGGAAAAGGCACGTCCCAGGGCACAGTGTCTCATCAGTCATTGCTGCATCTTCAATAAAGGTAAGTGTCATTTATTCTTCATTTAGTAGAGTAGTACATGCACAATATATATTGTGCATGTACTACTCTACTATTGTGCATGTATCCTTCTCTTTGTGTGTAGGAAAATGTATATTTCATGTGGTAAAATTTTTTTTTTCATACTGTGGGTGTCTTGCACGGATTAATTTGATTTCCATTATTTCTTATGGGGAAAATTCATTCGCATACCGATCATTTCGCATAACAATGAGCCCTCTTGCATGGATAGAAGTCGCTATGCGGGGGTCCACTGTACGTACATTGGACCCTCATTTTTCGTAAGGCTCGAAAGTCATAATTTATGGAAATTGTAACTTTTTTCATCAAAACATTGACTCGCGAATCGTTGTTTGACTCACAAATAGTCGTTCATCTAGGACGTGTACACTGCCCCAAGCTGTCTCAAACTCCATTCCCAGCCAATGTGCCATTGTTTATCAGTGAGTGAGGATGATCCCACGAGTTCATATAATACATTTCATAATATTCCATTCATTTTAGTGCTTGCAACTGCTAAATAAGTCACCATGGCTCCAAAGAAAGCTTCTAGCGCCAGCCCTTTGGTAAAGAATGTGAGAAACACATAATTTAAGAAAAAGTTTGTAGAAAAATACAAAAGTGGTGGTGGTAGAGTGGTAGCAGTTGTGATAGTGGTACAGGGTGGTAGTGATGGTGGTAGTGATGGTGGTACAGGGTGGTAGCAGTTTTGATAGTGGTAGCAGTTGTGATAGTGGTAGAGGGTGGTAGTGATGGTGGTAGAGGATGGTAGTGGTTGTGATAGTGGTAGTGGGTGGCAGTGATGGTGGTAGAGGATGGTAGTGGTTGTGATGGTGGTAGTGGTTGTGATGGTGGTAGTGTTTGTGATGGTGGTAGTGATTGTGATGGTGGTAGTGGTTGTGATGGTGGTAGAGGGTGCCTTCTTCAGTGATTCTACTAACTCCTCCAATATTGTTGGCGTTCTATAGGGCTACAGAAAACACTGCCGCCTCAGCTGCTGCTTCACTACCATTATGTCCAGACGGCTTATGCTGTCAGTGGCCCTTATACACCCAACAACAACACAACACCTCTTGTGACATAATGACATTTTATTCATTCTAGAGTATATTCCATGTTTCTATGTTATTACTATTATTTATTATGTCAAATTAGTTGAATTGTGATAGATAAATAAGCCGTAGAGTTGATATTTGTGTCATATTCTCCAACAATAAACTCTCCCCTCCCCGTCGGCCATACACCAACAAGAGTCTTCAGTAAAGTTAAGTATGATGTTAAATGCTCATTTATACATTTTATTAGTGTTTTATATTTATTTGGCATTCTTTTTTGCATGTAAATCTATATATGTTTAAGCTAGGGAAGTGGCTAGGGAAGTGACCCCTGAAGTGACCTCGAGTCCTTATGGAGGGGGATTTCCCTTCCAAACAATAACCTCTCTTCCCTCTCTCCTCCTTCCTGTCTTCCATTCATCAACAACAGTCTTCAATAAAGGTAACTGTCATGTTGAATGTTCATTCTTTTGTGCATGTAACTCTATCTTAACCCTTAACCCTTTGAGAGTCGACAGGCCCTCTCCGAAACTCGTTCTCAGGGTCGGCCAAATTTAAAAAAAAAAAATTATTTTCTCTTATGAAATGATAGAGAATCTTTTCCCGATCATAAAGACACCAAAAGTTTGAAATTTGATAGAAAACTTACGGAATTATGCTCTCGCAAAGTTAGCGGTCTCGGCGATGTTTACGCATCGGCGATTTTGCCCACTTTGAGCCCCATTTTCGGCCAATTTCACTGTACTAGTCGACAAAAAACATGAATATTTCGCTAGAACTCCGTTTTGTCTATCGAATGGGTGCAAGAAACCACCCATTTATGAAATTCAACTATCCAGTACAGTGGTCAGAATTTAGCAATTTTGCCAATTTCACACAAATTTCAAAAGATGCCAATTTCCGAATAGGGTCCAGAATAAACAAGAAAGACATTCCTGGCACTAAAATGACATTTCCTCTAGCCATTAGTCACGTCTCGAGGCCCCTCTTATATTCTTTGGCTTTCCACTTTGAATTTTTATTCTCACAAAAAAATATAAGATTTACTGTTATGCAGACTTTCTGCATTAGTGTAAAAAATGGTATAAATATTATTGGTGCACTTGTGAAAGAATATTAGACTCACCAGTTTTACGTGTATTGCACGCTTGGCACGATTTGTTTACTTTTGAAGTTTGGTAAAAATCGAACATTTCTGCTACTTTGAGCTCAATTTCAAGGCACCTTTCATTGTAAAACCAGTCAAAATCATCTCAATTTCTGTAATATGTCTTCCATTCTATAAAATGAGACCAAGAAAACTAGAATACAACAATAAATACCATACGAAAATACACTGCAAAGTCGCTGATTTATTAAAAAAAATGGTCAAAGTTTTTTTTTTCTCATTATGCACTGTGTGCTGCAGGATTTTTTTTAGACTGTGCACACTGACCACATAGACCCATTCTTTCATATGAAGGCCTACCAGCTTTCTCCCACTAGATTTGAGGCTGCTAGAATTTATGAGTACTAGTACGTCAAAAACCCCTACGCGTAAGACGTACTAGTACGACCAAAACCCTCAAAGGGTTAAACGGTCCAAATAGATCGACATTCAAATCCGTAGTGCTCCAAAAGTAGATCTGTTTTTTTACATATTTTCAAATATAACAAAAAAAAATGTAGATAAAAGTTTTTTTACACATTTTCATATGTAAAAAAAAAAGATGATGTACATTTTTTTACATACTTTCAAATGTCGAAAAAACGTATATATACGTTCGGACCGTTTAACCCTTTCAGGGTCCAAGGCCCAAATCTGGAGTCATGCACCAGTGTTTATCTGGAGTTTATCTGGAGAGAGTTCCGGGGGTCAACGCCCCCGCGGCCCGGTCTGTGACCAGGCCCCTTAGGTCAGTGTCCCCAGGATGCGACCCACACCAGTCGACTAACACCCAGGTACCCATTTTACTGATGGGGAACATAGACAACAGTGGAAAGAAACACGTCCAATGTTTCTACTCTGGCTGGGAATCGAACCCAGGCCCTCACCGTGTGAAGCGAGAGCGTTAACCACCAGGCCACCAGAGCCAAGATATTTCAAAAAAAAAATTTGTTATTTTTTCTTATGAAATCGTAGAGAATCTTTTTGTGAAGGTAATAAAACAAAAAGTAACGAAAATTGGTGGAAAATTGACGAAATTATGCTGTCGCGAATTTGATGTGTCAGCGATATTTACGAATCGGCGATTTTGCCGACTTTGACTCCTATTTTAGGCCAATTACATTATTCCAATCAACCAAATTCTTAGCTATTTCACTAGTATTACTTCTATTCTATCGATTGAGCACAAGAAATCGCCAAGTCAACTGTTTCAACTACAAAATAAAGTGATCGGAAATTGTTAATTTGGCCAATTTAACACAAAGTTCAAAATATTCCAATTTCAAAATAGGGTCCAGAATGAACAATGTAGGCATTCCTGGCACTAAACTAACATTTCCTCTGTTCATTAGTTATGTTTTTGAGGCTTTACAAATAAATTCCATTTTGATTTTTTATTCACATAATGAATTTTTTATTCACACCAAAAAATAGAAGATTTACTGTTATGCAATATTGTAATAATTGCATAAATATCATCACCATATTTGTGAATGTATATTAGACCCACCAGCTGGCGTGTATTAGACGTGTGAGGTCGTTTGTTTACTCTTGAATATCGGCAAAAATTTAACATTTCCGCTACTTTGAGCTCAGTTTCAAGCCATTTCCAATGCTAAAACCAATCAAAATCATCTCTATTTCTGTAATATGTCTTCCATTCTATCAAATGAGACCAAGAAATCGCAAATACAACTATAAAAAACATACGAAAAAACACTGCAAAGTTGCTGTTTTAATCGAAAAATCATGATTTCATTTTTTTTCTCTCATTATGCACAGTGTGCTGCAGGATCTGTTTTATGTGGTGCACACATACCACATAGATGTATTCTCTCATATCTAGGCCCAAATGTACCACTCACAGTTTATCAGAGTGAGCTGAGCTCATGGCGTAGATCTACGGTTTGGACCCTGAACGTAAAGCCGTAGATCTATGGGACGGACCCTGAAAGGGTTAAGGGTTAAAGGTAAAAAAAAAAATTTTTGTTGATAGCTTTGGGTGTCTGGAACTAATTAATTGGATTTACAAGTACCATCCGACTTACGACCGAGCTTGGTTCCAACAAACTGGTCGTAAGTCAAAGTGGACATTCTGGGTAGGGAATAATATCAAACCTTTGCTATATAAACTACCTACATAGTACTGTAATGTAATGTACAATCATTATTTCATTCTTTTTACCATAATTTACTTCTGTTAATATATTTTAATCATTTATGTACTGTATAATATGTATACTACATGGTAGTGAACTGTATTGTAAATTTTACATCTCATACAGTATCATACGTTACTGTTATCTTTAAGTATTGCCGACACAGTGGAATGGGAGAATACCACTGGTAGTGTCTTCCTGCCAGAGTGTCCTATAACCTATGCACTAAGTAAAGAGAAACAACTCTGGATCATTTGTAATACGCATCTGGGTGGCTGGCTAGCAGGCTGGGTGGGCGGGTGGGTGGTTGGCTGCCTGGCTGACTGAATTTGGCTGTCTGTCTATCTGTCTCTCTCTCACAGTTACACATAAGTAAAGTTATCATACATAGTATAAATTACCTAGGATAACCCCAAAAATCCAGACAAAGTGCTGTTTATTTATTTATTTATTTATTTAATGTCTTTGCAAAGACTGTGTATATACAAGATTGCGTATATACAATAGTGGGTTGCAATGCAAAGAGAGCCTCTATTATGCCTAGGCATTATGGGCCAACTTAACATTATTGGCTTACATTCTACTTAACCCTTTGACTGTTTCAGGCCCCTCTCTGAAACTGCCATTCTATGTCGCCAAATATTCAAAAAAAAAAAAATTATTTTTTCTTATGAAAATGTTAAGATTATTTTTCTGAGTGTTTTAGTCCAAAAAAAAAATTTTTGCCATCGGTACTTACCGAGATATAGAGCCGTGAAGTTTGCAGAAAATGAGCCGCGTATGGCAACAGCGGCGACTGCCGCTCACCCGGTAAACTTTAGTTTACTTGTAATTGAAGGTTTTTTGTTTATTTCACTATTTTATTTTTTCACATAACTTATGTGGCCTATGAGACCAAAGTAAGGTGCAATGTATATATATACACTCGTTGTATACAACACAATAAGCACACAAACATAATTATCAATATATGTTTACAAAACTTGTTTACAAAAACAAACAAACAATCATCCTCCTCCTCCTCCTTCTCCTCCTCCTCCTCCTTCTCCTCCTCCTTCTCCTCCTCCTCCTCCTTCTCCTCCTCCTCCTTCTCCTCCTCCTCCTTCTCCTCCTCCTCCTTCTCCTTCTCCTCCTTCTCCTCCTCCTTCTCCTCCTTCTCCTCCTCCTTCCTCCTCCTTCTCCTCCCCTTCTTCTCCTCCTTCTTCTCCTCCTTCTTCTCCTCCTCCTCCTTCTTCTCCTCCTCCTCCTCCTCTTTCCTCCTCCTTCTCCCTTCTCCTCCTCTCCTCCTCCTCCTCCTCTCCTTCTAATCCTCCTCCCTCCTCCTCCCCTCCTTCTAATCCTCCTTCTCCTCCTCCTCCTTCTCCTCCTTCTCCTCCTCCTTCTCCTCCTCCTTGTCTTGTGTGCGAGTGTGTGGGCTTATAATTGTTTTGAGTCAGAAGTCGGCAGCTGTCAAAGTGACATATTATCTCATTAGTGTCTCCCCCTACCGCCTGTCAAAACAATGGGGTCGGATGCTGCTTCCCCTCCTCCATTCTAATTATTCTTTCTCCCTCATTCTATATCTTTCAATCTGTCTCTTTCTATCTGTCTGCCTATCTCTGTCTCACAGGTACACATAAATACAAGTATACATAGTGTAAATTACCTAGGATAACCCAAGAAATCCAGACAAAGTGCTATACTCTGCTTGAAGATGTGAGTAAACGTGATGACACAGTCTTGTGGCTCTCTCTGAGACAGAGAGCTAGATGGACAGACAGGGAGCTTGACAGACAGACAAATAGACAGACAGAAATGTTTGTGTACCAGCAAAAACAAAGGGAGGGTGATGGTCATGTAATATTACCCTCCTTTACTCATCAAAGTCAGCTCTTATCAGATGTTATCTCCCCTTATCTTGTCACTGTCATGGGGTGGACTTTTTTTTTTCTTGCTTCAAGGGAACAATATTATTACATCTTCTTCTTCCTCCTCCTCCTCCTCTTCTCCTCCTCCTCCTCTCCTCCTCCTCCTCCTCCTCCTCCTCCTCCTCCTCCTCCTCCTCCCTCCTCTTCCTTTCTTCCCTCCTCCTCCTCCTCCTCCTCCTCTTCCTCCCCTCCTCCCCCTCCTCCTCCTCCATTGCTTTTGGTCTCAAACTCCTCCAAATCATGAAATTGATCTTCACTGACACTTCCATCTGTGTTAGAGCATCACTTGGGAAGAGAAGAGTCCCAGATTTGCTGGGGAATCACATATTTCTTACCGCTAGACATGCTGAAAAAGGACAACTGAAATGGCATTCCCACAATGCACCACTGGCTCCCCGATTTTTTTTATATGGTGCACACTGACCATGGAGACCCATTCTCTCACATGTGGGCCTACCAGCTTTCTCCTGCTTGATTTGAAGCTGCTAGAATTTATGCGTATAGATACGTCAGAAACATTGGCTCGTAAGACGTATTTATACGTCGGAAACAGTCAAAGGGTTAATACTAAGGAGTAGTATAATATAGTTGTACAGTAGGAAAGTAATTATTTCATAGTTGTACAGTAGAATATTAATTATAAATGAATCAAAATCTGTATAATACAAAGATATACGTATTTATATTCTAAAATGCTTTTGTGAAAAACAATGATTCAATTATATTCCTGTCAACAATGGATAAAAGATTCAATGTGATTGTTTCAGTTATGATGTGGGAGTACATAGGTGAGTAAATGTGTACTGAGTATTTAGCATTTAGTCTAGGGTGATTAAGTGGCTTTTGAGAAGAGTCTTAAATTGATTTTCAGACTGGGTTACTTTAATATCTTCTGGTAATGAATTCCATATTTTGGGGCCCTTTATGTGCATAGAGTTTTTACACAGTGTGATATGGACTCGAGGTATATCAAAAAGAGATCTGTGTCTTGTGTTGTGGTCATGTGTCCTGTTTAGGTTGGTGAGGAAAAGTTTGAGTGGGGGGTTTATATTTGTGTGTATTGTTCTGTGTATATAGTAGGCACATGAATAAGTATGGATGTTCTTAATGGAAAGCAGATTCAGACTTTTGAAAATTGGTGGAGAGTGGGAATTTGTTATCATTCTTACTGCTGCCTTTTGCTGGGTTATTAGGGGCTTTAGGTGACTGGATGTTGCTGATCCCCATGCACAAATTCCATATGTAAGATAAGGGTATATGAGTGAATTGTACAGTGCAAGAAGAGCTGATTGCGGAACGTAGTATCTTATCTTTGATAGTATGCCTACAGTCTTGGAGATTTTCTTGGTGATTTGTTGTATGTGTGTCTGGAACTTAAGGCTACTGTCAAGGTGGATACCTAGGAATTTTCCCTCTGTGAGTCTTGTGACTGATGATCCATTTAGCGTAATGTTAACCCTTTCAGGGTCCAAGGCCAAAATCTGAAGTGGTGCCCCAGTGTCCAAGAATTTAAAAAAAAAAAAAATTGTTATTTTTTCTTATGAAATGGTAGAGAATCTTTTTGTGAATGTAATAAAACAAAAAGTACGAAATTTGATGGAAAATTGACGAAATTATGCTCGTGAATTTTGATGTGTCTGCAATATTTACGAATCGGCGATTTTGCCGACTTTGACTCCCATTTTAGGCCAATTATATTATTCCAGTCAACCAAATTCTCAGCTATTTCACTAGTATTACTTCTATTCTACCGATTGAGCCCAAGAAATCGCCAAGTCAACTGTTTCAACTACAAAATAAAGTGACCGGAAATTGGTAATTTGGCCAATTTAACACAATGTTCAAAATATTCCAATTTCAAAATAGGGTCCAGAATAAACAGTGTAGGTATTCCTGCACTAAACTAACATTTCCTCTGTTTCATTAGTTATGTTTTGAGGCTTTACAAATAAATTCCATTTTGATTTTTTATTCTTACACCAAAAAATAGAAGATTTACTGTTATGCAATATTGTAATAATTGTATAAATATCATCACCACATTTGTGAATGTATATTAGACCCACCAGCTGGCGTGTATTAGACGTGTGAGGTCGTTTGTTTACTCTTGAACATCGGCAAAATTTAACATTTCCGCCACTTTGAGCTCAATTTCAAGCCATTTCCAGTGCTAACACCTATCAAAATTATCTC
Source organism: Cherax quadricarinatus (assembly GCF_026875155.1). Taxonomy (NCBI): domain Eukaryota; kingdom Metazoa; phylum Arthropoda; class Malacostraca; order Decapoda; family Parastacidae; genus Cherax; species Cherax quadricarinatus. Next base: position 34,930,523 of record NC_069399.1, read on the forward strand.
TATTTCTGTAATATGTCTTCCATTCTATCAAATGAGACCAAGAAATCACAAATACAACTATAAAAAACATACGAAAAAACACTGCAAAGTCGCTGTTTTAATCGAAAATCATGGTCTCAGTTTTTTTTCTCTCATTATACACAGTGTGCTGCAGGATTTGTTTTATGTGGTGCACACATACCACATAGATGTATTCTCTCATATCTAGGCCCAAATTTACCACTCACAGTTTATCAGAGTGAGCTGAGCTCATGACGTAGATCTACGGTTTGGACCCTGAACGTAAAGCCGTAGATCTACGGGACGGACCCTGAAAGGGTTAATTGAATCATTACAGCTTTGTTTCCAAACTGAGTTAAATAGGTTTCATCAGTGTTCAGGGTAAGTTTGTTAGTCATCATCCAGGCAGATATTTTCTGTAATTCAGCATTGACTGTGTTTGCTAGTATGACTGCGTTTGGGTGGAAAATACATAGTAGTGCATTTTGCAAATAATATGGGTTTGAGTAGCTGTGATGCATTTGGTAATTTTATGATGTGAAGAGAAAGAGGATGGCCCCAAGGGCACTGTAAATTGCTGGCTAGACAGGATACTGCAATGAAACTTGCAATCCCATTCATTGACAACTGGACAACATTTAATGGCAACATGAAATGTATGCAAGGGATGGATACATCTCTCTGGGGCTAGGGTGGTAGCACTTGCAAACTCGATGAGAAGGCAACTGGTGAAATGCCTACTATTTTAAACTGATAGAAGATAGACGTATGGGTATGTGTGGGATACAAGCAGTGCAATATTTACACTAGGGTATTGAAACAGTAAATGTATAAAAGGCATTTCAGCATGTAAGTAATAAATAAGACAATAGATTCAGGTCAGCAAACAAAGGGGGACAGCACAGGTCATCAAGACTAGCTCACTTAATGTTTACTATACTAATAGCATGAGTGTAATAAATAAGATAGATGAGGCTAAGATGAATTGCATATTGCAAGTAAAACATAGATATTATTGATATAACAGAGACCTGCTCAATCTGAAAAATAGAAGATGCCCTGCTGAATGTCACAAATAAGGCATAACACATATATCCAACACAGACAGTGTCAAACAGGAAAATATTATGCAGTATCGAAGAAACAAGACATTTAAATTTTTATATAGTATACAAGATAAAAAATTATAATCGACCCGCCACAGAATCTGTTGGGTTACAGCTACTCGAGGCACGAGAAAAACTAATTATAGGTGTGAATACAGGACCCAAAAATCTGACAGGGAGTGCAGTAAACCTTCTACTGGGACGAAATTCGTAAGGCATCTACATAGCTGAAAGATGTTTTGCTAATGGGAGATTCACTATAGAAAAGTATTGACTGGAGCAATTTGAACAGGAAATTAAGAGTCGGAGACCGTTTCTTGAAACGATCCCGGATTGTTTTTTAAAAAACAGGTTTGTGACAGAGCCAACAGGGAAAAACCTCTCTTGGCTTGGTTATTGCCAAAGGGAAGCACTAATTAAAAATCTTGAGTTAATTATGCCCTATTGGGAAGTGATCACAATCACTCAGTTTTTAAATATTCGATGGAATTCCCCTAATAATGGCAATCAAGTCCCTGTCCCTGACATTCCTCTAGGCTTTATTTCATATGACTGAAAAATTTCTTAGGTGGCTGAATGGCATGACCTGACTAAGGGACAGGAAGGAGTATGTTTAGCCGATAGATGCTTGTCCCCAGGGCATAGTTCAGCTGGCTCAGTCAAATTATGTTCCAAATAGGAAATCAGATCAAACAAAAAATGATCCTAAAATGGATGAAAAATAGATTAAAATATCTAATTGGTCAAAGAATAGGCATATATAGGCAAATCATAAGAGGAGAGGGCAATATAAGAATTCGATATATTCAGTTAAAGAGAGAAATAAAAAGGGAATAGAAAAGCAGCTAGATATTAGAGGTTAAAGTTGCCAAGAATTGAAGACTAACCAAAAGGGATTCTTTTCAGTTCTAAGGAATGTAAAGAGGATCTTTAGGCAAACGGGTTTGCTAATCTTTTCAACATATCACTACTACAAACTGGCATGGTGCCAGATAAGTGGAAAATGCAAAATGTGATACCAATTTTCAAAGAATGTGACGTTCCTATCTTCGAACTATAGACAATAATCCTAACTTTCCATAGTGGGAAAATTATTATGGAATCAATAATTGGCCGAGCAGTTCTGAACCCCCACCTTGAAAAGCAATAAATAATCAAATGAATCTCAGCAAATGAATTTACAAAGGGGGCATTTCCTGCCTTACAATTTTTGAAACTTTTTTCAACTAAGGTATTTAAGGAGGTAGTCATGGTAGATATGATATTGTTGTATATGGACTTCAGTAAGGCTTTTGGACCAGGGACCCCTCATCAGAGACTATTGAGGAAAAATTAAGGCGACATTGAATCGTAGGAGAAATTTTTCTTTCCTGGATAGAGGCACGGTTTGACAAATAGGCAGCAGAGAGTTTTGCATAAAGGGGAAAATCAGAGTGGGGAAGCTCACAAGCGTGTTTCCACAGGGGTGCAGTGTTGGGCCCCCTGCTGTACACCAATCTACATACACGACAATAGATGAGGGCATAAAGAGCGACATCAGCAAGTTAGCCGATGACAACAAAATAGGCCGTCCGAATTCCATTCTGACGAGGACATAAGAGCATTCCAGGAAGATTTGATTAGACTGATGCAGTGGTCGAGAGGTGGCAGATGCAGGTTTAATATAGACAAATGCAAGTTCTAAATGTTGGACAGGACAATAACCAGCACATATAAAACTAAATAAAGATAGAATCTTTAACTACGGATTGCGAAAAAGATTTAGGAGTTCTGGTTAGGCAGTAATCTGAAACTAAGACAATACAGTGCATAATTGTTTCGCATAAAGCTAATAAAATCTTGGCTTCATATCAAGAGCAAAGATAATTGGAGTCCTCAGGTTGTTCTTCAACTCTAATACATCCATTGTTTAGGCCTCATTTAGATCTGCTGCACATGTTTAGTCACCGATTACAGAATGGATATAAATGCTCTGGAAAATGTACAAAAGGAGGATACAAAGTTGATCCCATGTATGAGAAACCTTCCCTATGATGATAGACAAATGGCCCTGAATCTGTCACTCTCTAGAAAGACGTAGAATAGGGTGGATAGATGAGGTGTATAAATTGAAGATCAGGAATAAATAAAGGGGAGAAATAGTGTGCTGAAAATATCTAGCCTAGCAGGGAACTTAAGGCAGCAATGGTTTTAAGTTGGAAAAATTCAGATTCAGGAAAGTTTTATAATAGAGTGTGATGAGTGGAACAAACTCCAAGTACAGATATAGAGGCCAGAATGTTGTGTAGCTTTAAAAAATTTAAAATAGGTGATAAAATACATGATAGGGTGTGGGTGGGTAGAATTTGGACCTGATTAGCTTTGCCTACCAGGTCGGTTGCCGTGTTCCTCCCTTATCAATGTGACCTGACCTGACTAGGTTGTGGTGCATTGCTAAGCTGATAGAAGACTTGGACCTGCCTCGCATGGGCATAGGCCTGCTGCAGTGTTTCTTTCATTCTATGTTTTATGATTCAGAGGAAACTGGCTAGTCTACAGGACATGAGTTGCATTTGAAATATTGGACAAACCTGTACACGATACAAACAAAATTGTAGAAGGTTTGGGGGATCTCGTATCCTCACCTGAGTGTAGAATCAGGGGGATAAACTGCCCACCAAGGTGAAGTCGATACGACTTCCCCTGACATTAGAGAGATAGAAACCACCTCCTACTAGGGTCAAGCACTTATTATGCCCAGGACGAGTCCTCCACCAGCAGGGCCAAGGGAGAAATCACTAAGAACGGGCCAGTATGAGACAGTGCGTGTTTTTTGTGAAAGGAGAACACGCTAGTTTTGGGGTACTCGAGCTTCACCACCTGTAACCGAAAGGGTTAGCAACTAAGGAAGTTGAGAACTCTGTTTCAAGTGTTGTGGGGAACATTTTGGCCAGGGAATGTAAGGCTCAACTCAATGAGTAGTCTGGGCTGCCGGAAAGTGTAAAAACACGACAGTGCAACTGTGTCCTAATGACCCAGACCAGCACAGAAGCTAAGGAGACAAACGACAGCCTGAAGTAGTGTGAATTGTGGTGAGTGTGGCAACCGGGGTTTTGTTCTTGTGAGCAGTTTCAAGGTTCGGTGGCCTTGCCCACCATAATGGCGGTGGTACGAGAAGGGGAAGAAGCTGATATGAAACCCAAATGTTCTTCGACTCTGGGGCACAAAGATTCCTTATAACAGAAGAGTCTAGCAACCTAAATTGAAGATGAAAGACAGAGGGTAATGTTACAATGAAGGTGGAAGGGTTTGGTGGCAGGTCCATGCAGGTCTAATCCGTTTGTGCAATGTGACGGGTCAGAGTAGCCGGGCTTTGACAGGAAATTTCAGCCTGAAAGTGGAAGAGGCTGCCCAATATCCTTTACCACTAAGGGACTGGCTGCAGCAGTCAAACGTCTGAGGGAGTTGGGTGTGAAGCTTGGCGAGGCCAGACATCACTACAGACAACATCCGTAATGTAGGATCTTGGCAGGCGGAGATTACATGACGAGTTCGTGTCGACGCGAAGGTTAACAAGGAGGGCGTTGGCCTGTACAGGAACTCCAGCAGGGGTAACAATTGTAGGAGGCAGATACCGCTCACTTCCCTGTGATCCCCGGGAAACGGGGGTCTCAGATACTACAGCAAACTGAATGCTGAGCTGGTGATTCGATTGGTCCTGCACAAAGATCTATCAGAGTCCGCAAGTCGACCAGCCGATGGTGATCCAGACATAAACTTATGGGACCTGATGTATAGGATTAAGGGTGAACACCGCCCCCCAAACACGAAAGAGATGTTATCCAATATAAACATGGACAAATGTGCAGTTCAAGGACGGACAGTACTGGGTGGCGACTCCCTGGAAACCCATTACACCCATGCTGCCTACTAATTTCAAGAAGGCACTGGTCCAGTTGATTTCAATGGCGAACAGCCCTGACCAAGAAGGGTCTGATGGGGGAAATGCATGACATTATAAAGAACATCTGGCCCTTGGGTTCATTGAGAAATACCCAAGCATCCCTGGGGAAAACACCATTTATCTCCACACATGCAGTCACCAAGGAGTCTGTAAACCACTCCCATCAGAGTGGTCCTTCATCAGAGCTCACAGGCGAGTACCCCGAGAGTCATCGTTGAATGGCTGCGGCTCACAGGGCCCTCCTGACACAGAAATTAGCAGATGTGTTGTTGAGATTCAGGACAGAGCATTATGGCCTACGCCGCAGTAAATCATCAAAGGGCCTTTCTACGGATGGGTTGACAGCCACAAGATAGTGACCTACATGATGTTCTATTGGTTGGGCTAACAGGGAGGTGCCCGAGCAAGGGTATGATACCTTACAGATCAGGGCAGTGTAGTTTGGCACACTTAGTTCACCACATCCCTATTGCAGGCCACCATAGACTACCACCATTGTGAACGTAACAGCCACGCAAAAAGAATTACTGAAGACCCTATTTTATGTAACAACATGCAGGTACCACCTCCAGATGAGAGGCTATTGATGGACATTTAGCGAGAGTCCAAATCATGGAGATGCTATCGGCTAACATGCCATGAGAGAATGGGTGACAAACAATCCAACGTTGCGAGGCACGGTGGAACGTGACTATGTTGGGACTGGGGTGAAAATCAAGGAAGACAACCTTTAGGCTAAAGGAGAAACCTGATGGGAATGAAGCTGACCGAGGAAGGTCATTGCAGAGTCAATTGCAGACTGCCTTCGACCCTTTGGGTTTGTTTGACAACCCATCACCATTGGAGGGAGGATGCTAGTACAACAGACCTGGGGCTGAACCTAGGTTTGGGACGATCCACTGCCAGAAACAGTCCTGCTCAGGATGGGATCTGGTTAGCAAAGACTAGTCGAATTGCATGAGGTTCTTCCCCAGGTCCCCTCGGGTGCACCGGGCAAGGATTATGACTTGCATGTCTTCTGGAGATGCCTCCTCCAGGGCCTATTGGGCAGGTAGCATAGCTTGGTGGGCGTGGACGCAGTCAATCTGGCCACCAGCTGTGCGAGTGGGTGATCACCGCCAGAAGGATTGCGTTTGATCCCAAAGCTATGAGCTCACGGCGATGTGCTGGGAGAGTATGTAAGGTAGGTGTTAGAGTAACCCTGAAGGTGACACACACCTATGTTAATGGACAATACCTCCCCTATGAAGGAATCGGGTAAAGGAGATATGGGTGAGCGACAGACAACGACAACATTTTCTGTATGTACCTACAGATCAAAACCCAGCCGACCTGATAAGCCGAGGGGTGATGCACTAAAAGCTTAGTAAAAGCAAGATTTGTTCAAAAATAAGGCCCAGACCTGGGTTGCCAGCAAAGGAATGCGGCCGGAGCAGAAATTTTGGGGTTCCCCCCACTTGTGGGGGGAACCCGACATGGAATTATTGACCCCAGATGCTACTCCTTCTGAGGAAACTTATAGGAGTAACAGAAATGGTATTTCGATTTTGTGAGAACTGCACTGACAAAGGTAAATTGTCGGAGGTCGACAGTTATCTCTTGTGGGTCCCCAGAGAATATTGAATATGCAGTACCAAAGGAGAGGGTTCCCCAGGAGTTCTGGAAGCCTGCACTGCGGCCGAGGGCAACAGGATATGACATCGGGCCTTGGGGCCCTACGGCGACTCAAGGGAACAGTAAATTGTCCACTCATTGGGATGTTCCTAGATCATGCTGTGCTGATAAGATGCAAGAGGAAAGACTCAAAACTCTATGCTCAGTTATGGAGGCCAAACAACCTGTGATACTGGGAAAAGAGGTGGGAGTCAGAGTTATTGATACATGAAGCTCATCCAGAGGACCATGCAAGGTGGGTTTGGAGATAGCCCTTACCAGTCTTCGTCAAGAACTAACTGGGTACTGAAGGGCCGTGCTGCCGTCAAAAAGGTGATAAAGAGTTTACACGTCTGCCAGCGGTACGATGGGAGGACGCCCTACCATAACCCAGGTCCCCCCCAAACTGCTGCCTCAGGAGTGTGTACTGTGACAGGGCCCTTTGAGACTGGGAATAGACTAAACTGGGGCTATGCGGTTGAAGTACCCACGAGATGATAGGGAAGTCCCTCATAAAATAATGTCTGCCTGTTTACTCTGTGCCACTACCCAAGCGAGCGATTTGGAGTTTGGCTGAACATATGTCGACAGAGACTTTCGAAATTGTTCAGGAGTTTACCGCCAGATTCTCGTGCCCATGATTGATTATCTCGGACACGGGATGAGCTTCTGAGTGGTCGATAAAGTTTGGCAGGAATCTTAGGGACAACAGAGATGTACGTAGAATATCTGAAAAGAATAGAGTGGTGAGTGGAGGTTCAAAGTTCCCACAGCACCTGGCAAGAGGGATCATGAACTGCATGGTTGGGCACAGTCAAAAGGTGCAGTCGAAGGTCTTGGCAACCCAAGATAGTGAGCATTGATGATTTGAGGACAAGTGGTTAGGCTGGAGATAGAGGCAAGATTCCAATAACAGGCCTCTGACCACATGCAAAATGGATTTGACAAGCAGAAACCTACACACCCCCAGATCACATGCGCTTTGGAAAGGAAATTGAGCCATCCCCACCAATTTTGAGCCAGTACTTCCAAGGAGCAGAATAATAAGGGCAAAGGTCTCAACATCATGAAGAACGCAACACATGAGTCACAACAGACTGGTGAACATCCTGGACATATGGAACCAGGTGTGGTGGGCATTGATTTACTTGACACCCTGCAATAAGATTTTTATCGGTGCAGACACCCCGAGGCAATAAGATTGACGCTGAGTGAAGGTGACCTGGTGCTCAGTAGAATCCGAGTGCAACCCAGCCATACTGGCCTCTATGCCTGGTGGCACTACCCACCCGTTGTAGGTGTAGTCCTGACCCATTATGTACCTCTGTAATGGTCATGTACAGTCCCAGGACCCATTGTTTACCTCTGGGATGTTGAGGTACAGCCCAGGAACCATTATGTACTCGTGTAATGTTGAGGTACAGTCCACTGGACCCATTATTTACCTCTGAGTAATATGTTTAGGTTAAGTTCTTGAGACCAATATGAACCTTTGTAATGTTGAGTACAGATCCTTAGAACCCATTATGTACCTCAGTAATGTTTGAGGTATCAGTCCCTGGACCCCCGTATGTACCTCTGTAGTGTTAACATGTAGGGGGGGTGGCGTTCCTGTACCCATTGTGTACCTCTGTAATGTTGAGGTATCAGTATTTCCTGTGACCCATTAATACATCTGTAATGTAAGAGTACATTCCTGGACCATTATGTACACTGTAATGTTTGAGGTACAGTCCCTGACCCATTAGTGTACCTCCTGTCATGTTGAGGTAAAATTCTGAACCCATCTGTTACCTCTGAAATGTTGAGGTACAGTCCCTGACCCATTATGTACCTCTGTAATGTTGATGAACAGTTCCTGGACCAAATATGTACCTCTGTAATGTTGATGTACAGTTCCTTATCCTTTTGTACCTCTTTAATGTTGAGGTACAGTTCCAGGACCCTGTTGTTGTACCTCTATAATGTTTGAGGTACAGTTCCTGCACCCCTTTAATGTACGCATAATTTTGAGGAACAGTACCCGACCGCATTATGTACACAGTAAATGTTTGAGGTACAGATCCTGGACCCATTATGTAACCCTTAAGTTAGTAACAGTCCGCTGGACCCATTATGTACCTCGTAATGTGAGGGTACAGTACCTGGACCCCCTTATGTACCTCTGGTAATGCTGAGGTACCGTTCCTGGACCCATTATGTACTCTGTAATGCTGAGTAACCGGTTCCTGACCCATTATGTACCTCTGTAATGCTGAGTACCGTTCCTGGACCCATTATGTACCTCTGTAATGTATGAGGTACAGTTTCCTGGACCCATTATGTACCACTGTAATGTTGAGGTGCAGTTCCTGGACCCATTATGTACCATCCGTAATGTTGAGGTAAATTTAGCAGTTCCGTCCCATTATGAACCTCCATAATTGTTGAGTTACAGTTTCCTGGACCCATTATTAACTCCGTAATGTTTGAGGTACAGTTCTGGACCCATTTATGTACTCCGTAATGTTGAGGTAGCAGTTCCTGACTCATTATGTACAACTGTAATTTTGAGTACGGTTCCTTGGACCCTTTATGTACAACTGTAATGTTGAGGTACAGTTCCTGACCCATATGTACCCTCTGTTATGTTGAGGTTACAGTTCCTGGACCCATTATGTACCTCCGTAATGTTGAGGTACAGTTCCCTGGACCCTTTATTTACCTCTTAATGTTTGAGGTACCGCCCCGATCCTGGACCCATATGTACTCTGTAATGTTGAGTACAGTTCCTGACCCATTAATGTACCTCTGTAATGTTGAGGTTACAGTTCCTGGACCCATTAAGTACGCTCTGTAATGTTGAGTACAGTTTCCTGGACCCATTATGTACCACTGTATTTTTAATACCTGACCCAGAGGGTATTATGTACATAATAAAGTTAATAAACTAAACCATCAGTCAATCATCTTTACTTAGTGACCTTTATTATGTGTTTCACAATATTTTTAATTACATGTATAGTACATCTTGTTATCTACATGTTGTATTGTATTGTATTATATACTGAAGGAAAGATATGAAAGTTGTATTGTATTGTATTATATACTGCATTAAAAGAAGTAGTAAAGTTATAATGTATTGTATGTATACTGCAGGAAAGATTGAAGTTATAATTGTATTGTATTGTATACTGCAGGAAGATATGAAGTTAATTGTATTGTATTGTATACTGCAGGAAGATATAAATTTATAATTGTATTGTATTGTATACTGCAGGAAAGATATGAAGATTGTATTGTATTGAAATTGTATACTGCAGGAAATAAATGAAGTTTGTATTGTATTAGTATTGTATACTGCAGAAATATATGAAGTTGTAATGTATTGTATTGTATACTGCAGAAAGATATGAAGTTGTATTGTATTGTATTGTATACTGCAGAAAGATACGATGTTGTATTGTATTGTATGTATACTGCATGAAAGATATAAAGATGTAGTGTATTGGTTATGTAACTGCAAAGGAAAGATACGATGTTGTATTGTATTGTATTGTAAATATCTGCAGAAAGATATGAAGTTGTATAGTATTCTATTGTATGTGTCAGGAAAGAATATGAAGTTGTATTGTCTTGTATTGTATACTGCAGGAAAGCTATGAAAGTTTGTATTTAATGAAATGTATACTGCAGGTAAGATTTGAAGGTGTATTGTATGTATGTATACTTAAGGAAAGATGTAAAGTTGTATTGTATTGTATTGTATACTGCAGGATAGATAGAAATAGTTATTTATATTGTATACTGCAGGAAAGAAATTATTGTATTGTATTGTATGTATACTACAGAAAGATACGATTTGTATTGTATTGGTATTGTATTGTATACGCATGAAAGATATTAAGTTGTATGTATTGTAATTGTAATACTACATGAAAGATAACGATGTTGTATTGTTATTGTATTGTATACTGCAGTAAAGATAAGAATTGTATTGTATTGTATATATACTGCAGGAAAGAATGATGAATTGAATTGTATTGATATTGTATAAACTGACTGACAGGAAAGATACATGTGTATTTGTATTGTATTGTATACAGCAGGAAATATATGAAGTTGTATTTGTATTGAATTTGTATACTGCAGTAAAGATATGAAGTTTTGATTGTATTGTATTGTATACTGCAGGAAAGATATAAGTTGTATTGTATGTATTGTAACTGCAGGTAAAGTACGAGTTGTATTGTATTGTATATTGCAGGAAAGCTATAAAGTTATATTGAATTGTATGTATACTGCAGGAAAGATAAGAAGTTGTATTGAGTATTGTAGTACTTGCAGGAAAAGATAAGAAGTTGTATTGTATTGTATTATTGCAGGAAAGATATAAAGTTATATTGTATTGTATATATACTGCAGAAAGATAAGTAATTTGTATTGTATTGTCTAATTGCAGAAAGATATAAAGTTATATTGTATTTGTATGTATATCTGCAGGAACGATAAGAAGTGAATTGTAATGTATATCTGCAGGAAAGATATAAAGTTATAATTGTATTGTAATTGTATACAGGTCAGAAAGATAAGAAGTGTATTGTATTGTATTGTATATTTCAGGAAAGATATGAAGTTTATTGTATGTATTGTATACTGCAGGAAGATATGTAAGTTGTATTGTATTGTATTGTAAACAGTAGGAAAGAGATGAAGTTGAATTGTATTGTAATACAGTGTCAGGAAAGATACGATGTTGTATTGGTATTGTAAGTTGGTATTGTATACTACTGAAAGATATGAAGTTGTATTGATTGTATTGTATACTACAGTAAAGATAAGAAGTTTGTTAATTTATTGTATTGTATACACAGGAAGGATATGAAGTTGTAATTTATTGTATTGTTATACTGCAGAAAGGATATGAAGTTAGTATGTATTAGTATTGTAATGCTGGCAGGAAAGATATGAAGTTTGTTATTGTATTGTATTGTTATACTGCAGGAAAGATATGAAGTGAGTGTTGTAAGTTGTATTGTATTTAAACTGTATAGTAATGTATGTATTGTATTGCTAAGTAAAATAATAATAAAAAACTCCCATATATTTTAAAAAATTAACTCCCCTAATTATTTATGATTAATTTCATGATCTCAAGAAAAGGTTCTTGAGCAGGGAGGAGTGGAACCCAGTAAAGTGATCAAGTTGTGAGGGGGCCCAGGAGCAGTGATCAACACTGGAGCAGGAGAGAGTGGACCTAGTAAAGATAAATGTGATCTGGTCCAGGATCAGTGACTCAACACTTGGAGCAGGGAGAGAGTTTACCTAGTAGTGATCAATGTGAGCTGGGGCCCAGGAGCTGTGACACCAACACTTGGGAGCAGGAAGAGAGTGACCTAGTAGTGAGAACAATGTGAGCTGAGTCCAGAGCCTGTAGACTCAACACTTGGACAGGAAAAGAGTGGACTAGTATGATGCATGTGAGCTGGGCCAGGAGCTGTGACTCCAACACTGGAGCAGGGGAGAGAGTTGGACCTAATAGCGAATCAAAGTGAGCTGGGACCAGGAGCATTGACTCAACACATGGAGCAGGGAGAGAGTGGACCTAGTAGTGATCAATGTGAGCTGGGGCCAGGAGCTGTGACTCAACACTTGGAGCAAGAGAGAGTGACCAAATAGCGATCAATTTGGAGGTGGGAGCCAGGAACTGTGACTCAACACTTGGAGCAGGAGAGAGTGGACCTAATAGCGATCATAGAGCGAACCAGGAACTGTGACTCAACACTTGGAGCAGGAGAGAGTGAACCTAATGCGATCAATGTAAGCAGGGGCCAGGATGCTGTGGACACAACACTTGGGAGCAGGGAAGAGAATACCTAATGATGGCGAACAAATGTGAGCAGGGCCAGGAACACTGTGACCAACACTTGGAGGCAGGGAAAGGACCTAGTTTAGTGAACAATGTGATCTTGGACCCAGAGCTGTAGACTCAACACTTGTAGCAGGGAGGAGAGTTGACCTAGTAGGTTTCAATGTGAGCTGGGACAGGAGCTGTGACTCAACACCTTGGAGGCAGGGAGAGAGTTGACCTAATAGTGATCAATGTGATCTGGGCTAGGAGTCTGTGACTCAACAATTGGACAGAGATAGAGTGGACCTAGTAATTGGATAAATGTGAATTCTGCCAAGAGCTGGACTCAACACTTGGAGCAGAGAGAGTGGAACCATAGTAGTGATCAATTGAGAGCTGGGACCATTAGCTGGTGAAGCAACCCCCACTTGGAGCAGGGAGAGAGTGTACCTATTAGTGATAAATGTGACTTTGGCCAGGATCTGTGACACACACTTGGAGCAGGGAGACAGTGACCTAGTATGATAAATGTGGAGCTGGGCCAGAGCTGTGACTCAACACTTGAGCAGGGAAAGAGTGGACCACGTAGGATTAAATGTGAGCTGGGGCCAGTGAGCTTGACTCAACACTTGGAGCAGGGAGAGAGTTGACCTAATAGTGATCCAATGTTAGAGTTCTGGGGGTGCCAGGCGCTGTGACTCAACAATTGGGTGCATTGAGAGATTGGACCAATTAGGATGCTACGTGAGGCAGGGCCAGGATCTGTGACTCAACACTTGGGGTAGGGAGAGAGTGGACCCAGTAAGTGATTAAGAAGATCAGTGCAGGAGCTGTGGGCTCATCAAGTTGGGGCATTGAGAGAGTGGACCTGAGTATTAATCTATTGTGGTGGGCCAGGATCTGTGACTCACACTTGGAGCACGGAGAGAGTGGGACTAGTAGTGATCAACAAAGAAGGAGGCCAGGATCCTGTGATCAGCCACTGCAACAACCACGATTAGGTGAGTTTGCCATAAATGTAGTTGTTTCATTCAAATTCAAATAATATGTTAGTCTATATTTTAGTAACAATATAGGCCTCATAATTAGTGTGGAAATTTATTTGGTCAAGTTTCCACATGACAATACGGGTACAAAGATCCCAACATGAACGTGAATGGATGGCAGATAGTGGCCCTTAAACGCAACCAAAACACATTAGTAAATAGGCCGAAAATGTATGGCAAACACTAGGTTAAAGTTACCAGAGAGAAACTGGCAGCCCAGGTTTTGAAAACTGGTGCACAGGTTTTTGAGACCAAGTGCCCTTTCTTCTAAGACTAGACATCGCCATAGCAGCAATGCCGTTATCAGTCAGGCTGCGCCCCCATGTGTCCTCACATTACTAGACCTGTGGAAATCATGTGGAGGCACCTCGACTTACGGTAGATGACCACCTCCCACAGTCGCATACGTAAAGACAAGAACTTCCCTTTTTTCTTGAGGATCCTGGCAATTTCTGGGGAAAATTGCGAGTTGAGTCGTTCTGTACCTTTGTTGCAGCAGCAGTTCATGACCAGTACGTAACCGTCGTCTCTTGACAGCCTAAATCTAGGTCACTCACTGCATAGTTAGTCTAGGATATATACCACACCCCCCTTTGGAAATAGAATTTCTTGAGGTGCAGGTAGGGTCACTAATAATGATTGAATATTGCAGAAATTAAGGCTCCCAGTTGCACCGAGGTTCTGATGGAAGTCCTATGAGGCTAAAGCTAGGGAAGGTTGAGACCAGAATAGATTCTCCAACACCAGTAAGTAAGTCCTTGATTACTTGCCAATGCAGAGCGAGGTTTCTTGCAACATCAACATTTATGAAAGTTTCCATCAGCCACTAGTGAAGGCTGAGGTACCGACCCCAGTGCCTCAGTGTCAACATAGCTTTACCATGGTATGACAACTCACATGGAGGCAGTCCAGGACAAAATTTTCAAAAGTGGTCCTTTGAAACCGTGATGTGGAACAGCTAGGTAAAAATTAACATAGCTAGGCCACAGTTACTAATCAGTTTAATACCAGAGTTAGGTAAGTTAGCACCCAGGCCCAAAGTTTTGATTTTAACACAGAAGCTAGGCCAAACTGACAATACACAGAAGTTATTATTTGCAGTAATTTACAGGCAGGTCAGGTAGCTAGAGAAGCATGTGAATTTAAATTATATAGTTCCATTGATTACAAGTAAACCCGAGCAGGAACTTGTGTGTTAATTACTTACAGTGGATATGCAAGGTAGCCAAAGTTAGGCTATGCTGTGGCAATATTACAACAGTTTATAGTAGCTAGGGCAGATTTTAACCTATTTATTTTTTACCAGTGAGTTCTGAACCAGGTTTAGGCTATTGCACACTATTAGGTTAGGATTTACCACACTGACTGAGTAAGCTGGGGCACCAGTTAGGCCACGCTGTTTACAACATTATTTATTTACTGATTCGAACAAGTTGAATTGTTAATTTATTTGGTGCTAACCAAGTGATATTTGATTGTATACTGCATTTTTATTGTGTGATTTTCATTGTCTTTGACTTCATTTTAAGTAATTATTTGTTGACGTTGTACAGGAAATTGGCTAGTTAAGCTTTCACATTGAACAACATTTTCGATTGAGATTTTATAGTTAAACACAGTACATTTGAGTCAAGAGTAGAGTCATATAATAAAGGTAATTGTTAATCTTGTCGAGGACCTTGAAACTCCGTTCATTTCATGCCTAACACCGTGTCGTGCTGTGGGGTGGACTGAGTAACGTACAGTTAGTGATCACACTCTTATCTTTAAATCTCGACAATGGTCAGGATGAGAATCCCACAGAGTCCTTGGTTCAGTGTCAGCAAAATTAAAACGATCAGTGGCTGCATACAAAGGACATCTAACAGAACGCGCAACAGGTGCAAGGCTACAGTCAAAGCAGTAAAGTATACTGCGAGATTTGCAAGACTGCTTGAATCATTTGGAGGAAAAAAGGGATCCTACTAACGAGCATTCTCAGCATATGAAAGCTACAGGGCTGTTTGAAGCAGGTGAATCCCAGGATAGTCTTGCCCAAGCTCAGGCCGAATTACACAAGGATGAATGTAGATTGTCACCAGAGATGAATACTTACGAAGAACATGTTATGAGCACATTAAAGGCTAGTAAGGCCAGTGGAGTGACGAATACTCGGGGGTTACCCCGAGCAGCCACACCCGTTATATGTTCTCAGATTTGCCCCAATTGAATTTACAAAATGTTTTAGGAACCCTACCAGAGTACATTGCTTTCTGGAATCAGTTTAAAGCCCTGAAAGATAACAGAAACGACTTGGCAGGATGCCATCAAATTGCAGTAATTTGTGATCACAG
Source organism: Cherax quadricarinatus (assembly GCF_026875155.1). NCBI lineage: Eukaryota > Metazoa > Arthropoda > Malacostraca > Decapoda > Parastacidae > Cherax > Cherax quadricarinatus. The sequence goes on from NC_069399.1 coordinate 34,946,434, forward strand.
CTCGAAGTAAAGCTAGACCTTGGTCGTGCACTACCAGATTATGTAACACTAATTACCAACGCCCGCTAAAGACCAGTTAAAAGACAAGATTTGGAAACAACTGAAGAGATAAAGGTGTCCATACTTTATCGTTTGTTTTATGCTAGAGTCTTCCGACATGACCGTCAAAGCCTAGAGAATATCCTCATTGAAATTATGAGCTCGACAATATAGTTTTCAGAGATTTACACAATGATGCTGATTCGAATGGGTCATTAGTCAGGAGCTCTTGTGATTAGCGGGGACGGTTACAAAGCAAGGCTTCTGCAGAGTTTTAAAAATGAGGTGAGAGTTGAAGAGGAGGTTTGCTTCTCCAGGAGGAGATTAGGAGGCTGAAGTTCCACCTCAATATGGGCCTGGGAGAGTGTGAGATGGTTTGTTTGTGGGAATGAGGTTTCTACAGTGGGTGCAGTCTGTCTCTCTGCTGGAGAGGGCTGTAGGTGGGGAGGTAGCAACGGTCTACCAGCAGTGAGGTGCATTCCAGCAGCACCTGCTACAAGTTGCGGTGGGTTCCGCCAGTAATGGGAGGAGCATCAGAATAAGGAAAGTTTAAGGTGAAGATCTGAAGGTAGTAAAATCGCCTTCTTGCTCTCTGATCTTTTCAGGAATGAAAGTAAAACTTCAGTGGCCAGTGAAGGTAAGGGTACAACTAGTCCCCTTCAAATAGAGGTAAGCGCATTCTTGTGGTTGGTACTCTCAGGTTAAGATATATTGAAGTTGCTTTTGTAATAGGAATAAGAAGAGAGAGATTGAGGTGAGCTTCCTGGACCTGTTGTTGGTGACATTCAACAGCTGGATAATATCATGTCAGTGTAATGGAACAATCCCATTATCGTCTCAGTGCTGTAGAAAATGAATACTGTGTAAGGGTAGGAGAGAATACTGCTAGATAAGTACAGGTCAGCTATAGATATCATTAAGTCTAAGGGAGGGGTCCCAATCATATTAGCATCTTGCCTAAAGGGAGTAGGAAATTGAAATGGGTTTTCTATGGCAATGTGGTGTAAATTGCTGGCTAGACAGGATACTGCAATGAAACTTGCAATCCCATTCATTGACAACTGGACAACATTTAATGGCAACATGAAATGTATGCAAGGGATGGATACATCTCTCTGGGGCTAGGGTGGTAGCACTTGCAAACTCGATGAGAAGGCAACTGGTGAAATGCCTACTATTTTAAACTGATAGAAGATAGACGTATGGGTATGTGTGGGATACAAGCAGTGCAATATTTACACTAGGGTATTGAAACAGTAAATGTATAAAAGGCATTTCAGCATGTAAGTAATAAATAAGACAATAGATTCAGGTCAGCAAACAAAGGGGGACAGCACAGGTCATCAAGACTAGCTCACTTAATGTTTACTATACTAATAGCATGAGTGTAATAAATAAGATAGATGAGGCTAAGATGAATTGCATATTGCAAGTAAAACATAGATATTATTGATATAACAGAGACCTGCTCAATCTGAAAAATAGAAGATGCCCTGCTGAATGTCACAAATAAGGCATAACACATATATCCAACACAGACAGTGTCAAACAGGAAAATATTATGCAGTATCGAAGAAACAAGACATTTAAATTTTTATATAGTATACAAGATAAAAAATTATAATCGACCCGCCACAGAATCTGTTGGGTTACAGCTACTCGAGGCACGAGAAAAACTAATTATAGGTGTGAATACAGGACCCAAAAATCTGACAGGGAGTGCAGTAAACCTTCTACTGGGACGAAATTCGTAAGGCATCTACATAGCTGAAAGATGTTTTGCTAATGGGAGATTCACTATAGAAAAGTATTGACTGGAGCAATTTGAACAGGAAATTAAGAGTCGGAGACCGTTTCTTGAAACGATCCCGGATTGTTTTTTAAAAAACAGGTTTGTGACAGAGCCAACAGGGAAAAACCTCTCTTGGCTTGGTTATTGCCAAAGGGAAGCACTAATTAAAAATCTTGAGTTAATTATGCCCTATTGGGAAGTGATCACAATCACTCAGTTTTTAAATATTCGATGGAATTCCCCTAATAATGGCAATCAAGTCCCTGTCCCTGACATTCCTCTAGGCTTTATTTCATATGACTGAAAAATTTCTTAGGTGGCTGAATGGCATGACCTGACTAAGGGACAGGAAGGAGTATGTTTAGCCGATAGATGCTTGTCCCCAGGGCATAGTTCAGCTGGCTCAGTCAAATTATGTTCCAAATAGGAAATCAGATCAAACAAAAAATGATCCTAAAATGGATGAAAAATAGATTAAAATATCTAATTGGTCAAAGAATAGGCATATATAGGCAAATCATAAGAGGAGAGGGCAATATAAGAATTCGATATATTCAGTTAAAGAGAGAAATAAAAAGGGAATAGAAAAGCAGCTAGATATTAGAGGTTAAAGTTGCCAAGAATTGAAGACTAACCAAAAGGGATTCTTTTCAGTTCTAAGGAATGTAAAGAGGATCTTTAGGCAAACGGGTTTGCTAATCTTTTCAACATATCACTACTACAAACTGGCATGGTGCCAGATAAGTGGAAAATGCAAAATGTGATACCAATTTTCAAAGAATGTGACGTTCCTATCTTCGAACTATAGACAATAATCCTAACTTTCCATAGTGGGAAAATTATTATGGAATCAATAATTGGCCGAGCAGTTCTGAACCCCCACCTTGAAAAGCAATAAATAATCAAATGAATCTCAGCAAATGAATTTACAAAGGGGGCATTTCCTGCCTTACAATTTTTGAAACTTTTTTCAACTAAGGTATTTAAGGAGGTAGTCATGGTAGATATGATATTGTTGTATATGGACTTCAGTAAGGCTTTTGGACCAGGGACCCCTCATCAGAGACTATTGAGGAAAAATTAAGGCGACATTGAATCGTAGGAGAAATTTTTCTTTCCTGGATAGAGGCACGGTTTGACAAATAGGCAGCAGAGAGTTTTGCATAAAGGGGAAAATCAGAGTGGGGAAGCTCACAAGCGTGTTTCCACAGGGGTGCAGTGTTGGGCCCCCTGCTGTACACCAATCTACATACACGACAATAGATGAGGGCATAAAGAGCGACATCAGCAAGTTAGCCGATGACAACAAAATAGGCCGTCCGAATTCCATTCTGACGAGGACATAAGAGCATTCCAGGAAGATTTGATTAGACTGATGCAGTGGTCGAGAGGTGGCAGATGCAGGTTTAATATAGACAAATGCAAGTTCTAAATGTTGGACAGGACAATAACCAGCACATATAAAACTAAATAAAGATAGAATCTTTAACTACGGATTGCGAAAAAGATTTAGGAGTTCTGGTTAGGCAGTAATCTGAAACTAAGACAATACAGTGCATAATTGTTTCGCATAAAGCTAATAAAATCTTGGCTTCATATCAAGAGCAAAGATAATTGGAGTCCTCAGGTTGTTCTTCAACTCTAATACATCCATTGTTTAGGCCTCATTTAGATCTGCTGCACATGTTTAGTCACCGATTACAGAATGGATATAAATGCTCTGGAAAATGTACAAAAGGAGGATACAAAGTTGATCCCATGTATGAGAAACCTTCCCTATGATGATAGACAAATGGCCCTGAATCTGTCACTCTCTAGAAAGACGTAGAATAGGGTGGATAGATGAGGTGTATAAATTGAAGATCAGGAATAAATAAAGGGGAGAAATAGTGTGCTGAAAATATCTAGCCTAGCAGGGAACTTAAGGCAGCAATGGTTTTAAGTTGGAAAAATTCAGATTCAGGAAAGTTTTATAATAGAGTGTGATGAGTGGAACAAACTCCAAGTACAGATATAGAGGCCAGAATGTTGTGTAGCTTTAAAAAATTTAAAATAGGTGATAAAATACATGATAGGGTGTGGGTGGGTAGAATTTGGACCTGATTAGCTTTGCCTACCAGGTCGGTTGCCGTGTTCCTCCCTTATCAATGTGACCTGACCTGACTAGGTTGTGGTGCATTGCTAAGCTGATAGAAGACTTGGACCTGCCTCGCATGGGCATAGGCCTGCTGCAGTGTTTCTTTCATTCTATGTTTTATGATTCAGAGGAAACTGGCTAGTCTACAGGACATGAGTTGCATTTGAAATATTGGACAAACCTGTACACGATACAAACAAAATTGTAGAAGGTTTGGGGGATCTCGTATCCTCACCTGAGTGTAGAATCAGGGGGATAAACTGCCCACCAAGGTGAAGTCGATACGACTTCCCCTGACATTAGAGAGATAGAAACCACCTCCTACTAGGGTCAAGCACTTATTATGCCCAGGACGAGTCCTCCACCAGCAGGGCCAAGGGAGAAATCACTAAGAACGGGCCAGTATGAGACAGTGCGTGTTTTTTGTGAAAGGAGAACACGCTAGTTTTGGGGTACTCGAGCTTCACCACCTGTAACCGAAAGGGTTAGCAACTAAGGAAGTTGAGAACTCTGTTTCAAGTGTTGTGGGGAACATTTTGGCCAGGGAATGTAAGGCTCAACTCAATGAGTAGTCTGGGCTGCCGGAAAGTGTAAAAACACGACAGTGCAACTGTGTCCTAATGACCCAGACCAGCACAGAAGCTAAGGAGACAAACGACAGCCTGAAGTAGTGTGAATTGTGGTGAGTGTGGCAACCGGGGTTTTGTTCTTGTGAGCAGTTTCAAGGTTCGGTGGCCTTGCCCACCATAATGGCGGTGGTACGAGAAGGGGAAGAAGCTGATATGAAACCCAAATGTTCTTCGACTCTGGGGCACAAAGATTCCTTATAACAGAAGAGTCTAGCAACCTAAATTGAAGATGAAAGACAGAGGGTAATGTTACAATGAAGGTGGAAGGGTTTGGTGGCAGGTCCATGCAGGTCTAATCCGTTTGTGCAATGTGACGGGTCAGAGTAGCCGGGCTTTGACAGGAAATTTCAGCCTGAAAGTGGAAGAGGCTGCCCAATATCCTTTACCACTAAGGGACTGGCTGCAGCAGTCAAACGTCTGAGGGAGTTGGGTGTGAAGCTTGGCGAGGCCAGACATCACTACAGACAACATCCGTAATGTAGGATCTTGGCAGGCGGAGATTACATGACGAGTTCGTGTCGACGCGAAGGTTAACAAGGAGGGCGTTGGCCTGTACAGGAACTCCAGCAGGGGTAACAATTGTAGGAGGCAGATACCGCTCACTTCCCTGTGATCCCCGGGAAACGGGGGTCTCAGATACTACAGCAAACTGAATGCTGAGCTGGTGATTCGATTGGTCCTGCACAAAGATCTATCAGAGTCCGCAAGTCGACCAGCCGATGGTGATCCAGACATAAACTTATGGGACCTGATGTATAGGATTAAGGGTGAACACCGCCCCCCAAACACGAAAGAGATGTTATCCAATATAAACATGGACAAATGTGCAGTTCAAGGACGGACAGTACTGGGTGGCGACTCCCTGGAAACCCATTACACCCATGCTGCCTACTAATTTCAAGAAGGCACTGGTCCAGTTGATTTCAATGGCGAACAGCCCTGACCAAGAAGGGTCTGATGGGGGAAATGCATGACATTATAAAGAACATCTGGCCCTTGGGTTCATTGAGAAATACCCAAGCATCCCTGGGGAAAACACCATTTATCTCCACACATGCAGTCACCAAGGAGTCTGTAAACCACTCCCATCAGAGTGGTCCTTCATCAGAGCTCACAGGCGAGTACCCCGAGAGTCATCGTTGAATGGCTGCGGCTCACAGGGCCCTCCTGACACAGAAATTAGCAGATGTGTTGTTGAGATTCAGGACAGAGCATTATGGCCTACGCCGCAGTAAATCATCAAAGGGCCTTTCTACGGATGGGTTGACAGCCACAAGATAGTGACCTACATGATGTTCTATTGGTTGGGCTAACAGGGAGGTGCCCGAGCAAGGGTATGATACCTTACAGATCAGGGCAGTGTAGTTTGGCACACTTAGTTCACCACATCCCTATTGCAGGCCACCATAGACTACCACCATTGTGAACGTAACAGCCACGCAAAAAGAATTACTGAAGACCCTATTTTATGTAACAACATGCAGGTACCACCTCCAGATGAGAGGCTATTGATGGACATTTAGCGAGAGTCCAAATCATGGAGATGCTATCGGCTAACATGCCATGAGAGAATGGGTGACAAACAATCCAACGTTGCGAGGCACGGTGGAACGTGACTATGTTGGGACTGGGGTGAAAATCAAGGAAGACAACCTTTAGGCTAAAGGAGAAACCTGATGGGAATGAAGCTGACCGAGGAAGGTCATTGCAGAGTCAATTGCAGACTGCCTTCGACCCTTTGGGTTTGTTTGACAACCCATCACCATTGGAGGGAGGATGCTAGTACAACAGACCTGGGGCTGAACCTAGGTTTGGGACGATCCACTGCCAGAAACAGTCCTGCTCAGGATGGGATCTGGTTAGCAAAGACTAGTCGAATTGCATGAGGTTCTTCCCCAGGTCCCCTCGGGTGCACCGGGCAAGGATTATGACTTGCATGTCTTCTGGAGATGCCTCCTCCAGGGCCTATTGGGCAGGTAGCATAGCTTGGTGGGCGTGGACGCAGTCAATCTGGCCACCAGCTGTGCGAGTGGGTGATCACCGCCAGAAGGATTGCGTTTGATCCCAAAGCTATGAGCTCACGGCGATGTGCTGGGAGAGTATGTAAGGTAGGTGTTAGAGTAACCCTGAAGGTGACACACACCTATGTTAATGGACAATACCTCCCCTATGAAGGAATCGGGTAAAGGAGATATGGGTGAGCGACAGACAACGACAACATTTTCTGTATGTACCTACAGATCAAAACCCAGCCGACCTGATAAGCCGAGGGGTGATGCACTAAAAGCTTAGTAAAAGCAAGATTTGTTCAAAAATAAGGCCCAGACCTGGGTTGCCAGCAAAGGAATGCGGCCGGAGCAGAAATTTTGGGGTTCCCCCCACTTGTGGGGGGAACCCGACATGGAATTATTGACCCCAGATGCTACTCCTTCTGAGGAAACTTATAGGAGTAACAGAAATGGTATTTCGATTTTGTGAGAACTGCACTGACAAAGGTAAATTGTCGGAGGTCGACAGTTATCTCTTGTGGGTCCCCAGAGAATATTGAATATGCAGTACCAAAGGAGAGGGTTCCCCAGGAGTTCTGGAAGCCTGCACTGCGGCCGAGGGCAACAGGATATGACATCGGGCCTTGGGGCCCTACGGCGACTCAAGGGAACAGTAAATTGTCCACTCATTGGGATGTTCCTAGATCATGCTGTGCTGATAAGATGCAAGAGGAAAGACTCAAAACTCTATGCTCAGTTATGGAGGCCAAACAACCTGTGATACTGGGAAAAGAGGTGGGAGTCAGAGTTATTGATACATGAAGCTCATCCAGAGGACCATGCAAGGTGGGTTTGGAGATAGCCCTTACCAGTCTTCGTCAAGAACTAACTGGGTACTGAAGGGCCGTGCTGCCGTCAAAAAGGTGATAAAGAGTTTACACGTCTGCCAGCGGTACGATGGGAGGACGCCCTACCATAACCCAGGTCCCCCCCAAACTGCTGCCTCAGGAGTGTGTACTGTGACAGGGCCCTTTGAGACTGGGAATAGACTAAACTGGGGCTATGCGGTTGAAGTACCCACGAGATGATAGGGAAGTCCCTCATAAAATAATGTCTGCCTGTTTACTCTGTGCCACTACCCAAGCGAGCGATTTGGAGTTTGGCTGAACATATGTCGACAGAGACTTTCGAAATTGTTCAGGAGTTTACCGCCAGATTCTCGTGCCCATGATTGATTATCTCGGACACGGGATGAGCTTCTGAGTGGTCGATAAAGTTTGGCAGGAATCTTAGGGACAACAGAGATGTACGTAGAATATCTGAAAAGAATAGAGTGGTGAGTGGAGGTTCAAAGTTCCCACAGCACCTGGCAAGAGGGATCATGAACTGCATGGTTGGGCACAGTCAAAAGGTGCAGTCGAAGGTCTTGGCAACCCAAGATAGTGAGCATTGATGATTTGAGGACAAGTGGTTAGGCTGGAGATAGAGGCAAGATTCCAATAACAGGCCTCTGACCACATGCAAAATGGATTTGACAAGCAGAAACCTACACACCCCCAGATCACATGCGCTTTGGAAAGGAAATTGAGCCATCCCCACCAATTTTGAGCCAGTACTTCCAAGGAGCAGAATAATAAGGGCAAAGGTCTCAACATCATGAAGAACGCAACACATGAGTCACAACAGACTGGTGAACATCCTGGACATATGGAACCAGGTGTGGTGGGCATTGATTTACTTGACACCCTGCAATAAGATTTTTATCGGTGCAGACACCCCGAGGCAATAAGATTGACGCTGAGTGAAGGTGACCTGGTGCTCAGTAGAATCCGAGTGCAACCCAGCCATACTGGCCTCTATGCCTGGTGGCACTACCCACCCAAAGATAAGAATTTTGTATTGTATTTTTTAAACGCAAAAAGAAAAGAATTTGTATTGATTGTATATTGAGGAAGTATGAAGTTGTTTTGTTTGTATTGATACGCGGGAAAGTTGAAGTTGTTTTAAATTTTGTTTTTTTAAACTGCGGGAAAGAACGATTTTGTAGTTTTGTATTGTATATTAGGAAAGATTAAATTGTTTTGTATGTATTGTATACTGCAGGAAAGATATAAAGTTGTATTGTATTGTATTGTTTTACTGCAGGAAAGATTTGAAGTTATATTGTATTGTATTGTATACTGCGGGGAAAGATATGAAGTTGTATTGTATTGTTTGTATACGCAGGAAAGATATGAAGTTGTATTGTTTTGTATTGTATACTGCAGGAAAGATATGAAGTTGTATTGTATTGTATTGTATACTGCAGGAAAGATTTGAAGTTGTATTGTATTGTATTGATACTGCAGGAAAGATATGAAGTTGTATTGTATTGTATTGTATACTGCAGGAAAGATATGAAGTTGTGTTGTATTGTATTGTATTGTACTGTATTGTATTGTATTGTATTGTATTGCTAAGTAAAATAAATAATAAATCTCCCATAAATTTTTTATAAATTAACTCCCCGTATTAATTATGATTTAATTTCATGATCTCAAGTTAAGGTTCTTGGAGCAGGGAGAGAGTGGACCCATGAAAGTGATCAATGTGAGGTGGGGCCAGGAGCTGTGACTCAACACTTGGAGCAGGGAGAGAGTGGACCTAGTAATGATTAAATTTTGAGCTGGGCCAGGAGCTGTGACTCAACACTTGGAGCAGGGAGAGAGTTGACCTAGTAGTGATCAATTGAGCTGGGGCCCTGGAGCTGTGACTCAACACTTGGAGCAGGAAGAGAGTGGCCCTAGTAGTGATCTATGTGAGCTGAGTCCAGTAGCTGTGACTCAACACTTGGAGCAGGAAGAGAGTGGACCTAGTAGTGATCAATGTGAGCTGGGCCAGGAGCTGTGACTCAACACTTGGAGCAGGGAGAGAGTGGACCTAATAGCGATCAATGTGAGCTGGGCCAGGAGCTGTGACTCAACACTTGGAGCAGGGAGAGAGTGGACCTAGTAGTGATCAATGTGAGCTGGGGCCAGGAGCTGTGACTCAACACTTGGAGCAAGGAGAGAGGGGAAACCTAATAGCGATCAATGTGAGCTGGGACCAGGAACTGTGACTCAACACTTGGAGCAGGGAGAGAGTGGACCTAATAGCGATCAATGGACTGAGACCAGGAACTGTGACTCAACACTTGGAGCAGGGAGAGAGGGGAAACCTAATGGCGATCAATGTAAGCGGGGGCCAGGAGCTGTGACCAACATTTGGGGAGCGGGGAAAGAGAGTGGACCTAATGGGCGACAATGTGAGCTGGGGCCAGGAGCTGTGACTCAACACTTGGAGCAGGGAAGAGTGGACCTAGTAAGTGATCAATGTGAGCTGGGACAGGAGCTGTAGACTCAACACTTGGAGCAGGGAGAGGGGTTGACCAAAAGTAGTGTTCAATGTGAGCTGGGCCCGGGAGCTGTGACTCAACACTTGGAGCAGGGAGAGAGTTGCCCTAATAGTGATCAATGTGATCGGGGGCTAGGAGCTGTGACTCAACAATTGGAGAAAGAGATAGAGTGGACCTAGTGAATGATAAAGTGAACTGGGGCCAGGAGCTGTGACTCAACACTTGGAGCAGAGGGGATGGACCTAGTAGTGATCAATGGAGCTGGGACCTGAGCGTGACTCAACACTTGGAGCAGGGAGAGAGTGTACCTAGTAGTGATAAATGTGAGCTTTGGCCAGGACTGTGACCAACACTTGGAGCAGGGAGACAGGGGACCTAGTAGTGATAAATGTGAGTGGGGCCAGGAGCTGTGACTCAACACTTGGAGCGGGGAAAGAGTGGACCTAGTAGTGATAAATTTTGAGCTGGGGCCAGGAGCTGTGACTCAACACTTGGAGCAGGGAGAGAGTTGACCTAATAGTGATCAATTTTGAGCTGGGGCCAGGAGCTGTGACTCAACAATTGGGGGCATTGAGAGAGTGGACCTATTAGTGATCTACGTGAGGAGGGCCAGGAGCTGTGACTCAACACTTGGGGTAGGGAGAGAGTGGACCCAGTAGTGATTAACGAAGATGCAGGGCCAGGAGCTGTGGCTCAACAATTGGGGCATTGAGAGAGTGGACCTAGTAGTAATCTATGTGAGGTGGGGCCAGGAGCTGTGACTCAACACTTGGAGCATGGAGAGAGTGGACCTAGTAGTGATTCAACAAAGAAGCAGGGCCAGGAGCTGTGACTCAGCACCTGCAACCACGATTAGGTGAGTTTGCCATAAATGTAGTTGTTTCTATTCAAAGTCAAAAATAATATGTTAGGTCTAGATTTTAGTAACATTTAGGCCTAAAAATTAGTGTGGAAATTTATTTGGTCCAAAGTTCCACAGGACAGATACGGGTACAAAGATCCCAACATGAACGTGTAAAGGAATGGCAGGATAGGGTGGCCTTAAACCCAACCAAAACACAGTAGTAAATAGGCCGATAATGTAGGCAAACACTAGGTTAGTTAGCCAGAGAACTGGCAGCCCAGGTTTGAATACTGGGGCACAGGTTTGAGACCAGAGTGCCCTTTCTTCTAAGACTAGACATCGCCATAGCAGCAATGCCGTGATCAGCAGGCTGCGCCCCCATGTGTCCTCACATACTAGACCTGGGGAAATCTGGGGGAGGCACCTCGACTTACGGTAGATGACCTCCTCCCTCAGGTCCATACAGTAAGACAAGAATCTCCCTTTTTTCTTAGGATCCTGGCCAATTTCTGGGGAAAATTGCGAGTGAGTCGTTGCTGTACCTTTGTTTCAGCCAGCAGTTCATGGGCCAGTACGTACCGGCTCTCTTTTCAGCCTAAACTAGGTCACTCCTG
>NC_069399.1:34958349-35111175 GCF_026875155.1 Cherax quadricarinatus
CGCCGCTAAAATTTTTGGGGTAGATTTTGGGTTTTTGGACCTAAAACGAAAACCCGTGATCTACGGGACAGACCAAAAGGGCTAAATTCACTCACATTTTCACTAGTTGCAGGCATTTTTCAAATTAAAAATCCTCAGCATTCTAGCCTTTTCACTTATGATCGCTTGAGAGATGTATCCCCTGATTTTTTTTCGTTTTCCACCCCTTTTAACAGTCTCTCAACATTTTTATCACTTGCGATCTATTTTTTGAAAACAAAGTTGCCCCTTTTGGGCAAGAACAGCTTCCTTGATTGCCGTTTTTTTCCCCAAAATAGTGCGGGGTTTGAGGGGTTTTACTGTTTGGAGCACGTTTGGGGTTTTGCCGCTTGGGGACACGCCCCCACTTTATACTTAGCAATGTCTTTTTCTTCATCTCCATAGAATTTATCCTTATTTGTAGGGTTGGCCTAAAAGCTTCCTTGGGGCCCAGGGTCACTTATTTTGCAGGTGAAATCACTAAAAACGCGAAATACAGTGGCCCCCCGGTATTCGATGGCATCGGTACTCGATAAACCCGGTTTAAAATGCATTATTCGCAAAAATTTTCCTCGGTTTCGATTGAAAACCCGGTATTCGATACGTTTGTCGAGCCTGTCCACGTGTGGCCTGAACTGCCCAGTGTGGCCAGTTTTTAAACCCAGCCGTGTGCGCGCATCAAAGGTACATTCGGTTCATTCCTATTATCCATTTTATACTGTTTTTTGGTGCTTTTTTTCTGCAAAATAAGCCCCATGGGCCCCAAGAAAGTTTTTTGTCCCAAACCCTTCGAGAAAAAAGTCGCTAGTGACTTATAAAATAAAGAAAGAGATAATTGCAAAGTCAAAGTGGAGTGCGTGTTCGGAGCTGGTTAGGTTGTATAATAAACCCCAATAAACCATCTTACTAAAGTGAGCAGGAAAACGGAAAATCAAGGAAGCTGTTCTTGCCAAAGGTGCAAAATATGATTACAAAACAGTGACCGAAGTGTTTTGAAAATTTGAGAGACCGTTTTTGGTGTGGATAAATGAAAAAAAAAGATAGCAGGAGATACATCTCTAAATGATCATTGTGAAAAGGAAAGGGAAATTGATGACAATTTTTGGTAAAGAAATTGCCTGCAATAGTGGTGATGTGAGTGAAATTTTAAGGCCAGCAAGGTTGGTTTGAAAGATTTAAGCATCGTAGTGGCTCATGTGTGACGGCATGGTGAGGTGCCCGTTGGACCCAAAAAACGCTGAAAAATATGTGAAGGAAAATTTAAGGTTACATAGACAGTGAAAGACTGAAACGAAAAAGTTTTTAATTTCGACAAAACAGGCCTGTTTTGGAAGAAAAAAGCCAAACAGGACCTTTTTCCAGGAGGAAAAAGGGACTCCCCGGAATAAGCCTATGAAAGAAGGGTTACTCTTTTTCTGTGTGCCAATCTAGGGTGATTCCAAGTGAAGCCCTTTTTTGGTGTATCACTCTGAAATCCCCGAGTGTTCAGGAAAAAAAAATGTCCTAAGGGTAATTTGTTTGTGCTGTGAGGGCAAAAAGTAAAGGGATGGGTCCGGGACTTTTTCTAGAAATGGTTTACACCAAGATTTTCCCCCCCTGTGAAAATTAACCCAACTGAAAAAAAATAGACCTTAGGGCCTCCTGGTATTAGCAATGCCCCTGGTCATCCCACAGACTTGGCAGGTGGCTTTTGGGGGAAAGGTTCTTTTAAGGGGCAAGTTTTGCCTCCTAAAACCACTCCTTCCTGCAGTCATGGACCAGCAGGTCATTTCCAACTTCAAGAAAGTACACAATGCTCTGTTTGAAAGGGGGGGCCTTTATAGTGCCACAAAAAACTCAACTGATCTAAAAGATTTTTCGGAAGGATCCTTTAATATCCTCAGTTGAAATAAACCTTATAGGTAAGGCTTGGGAGGGGTATGTGAGGCCCTTTGGGAACTCTGTTTGGGAAAAAAACTGTGGCCAAAATTGTGTAGACAAAAGGGATTTTGAAGGATTTGAGGAAAACCCTGAGAATCCTATGCCAGTTGAGGAATCCATTGTGGTTTGGGGGAAGCCCTTTGGGGGTTTTGGGGGTTTAGTGGGGAGGATGGGGAAAGAGTTGGGGGAGGAGGACAGTGAAAAAACAAACCACTGTGAGCTGCTAGATCATCTTCAACAGCAAGAGGCCCCAAATTGAGGGGAAAATGCTTTTGGAGGAGGAGAAGAGAAAAATTTAAAGAAGTTGCCACTTCAAAGATTAAGGGGAAAGTGTGCAAAGTGGTTAAAGTGCAAACCTTTTTTTGACAAACACCCTAGCCCCAGCTATTTCAAACCGTGTTGGGGATATTACACTAAAAAAATGTTGTGAAACACTTTTTTTGGGAAAGTAAAAAAAGGAACGGGGAAATTTCAGGCCCCCTATGGCAGATTTTGTTTTGCGACAGAAAAACCAGTGACTCTCAAATTTGGGCTTTTGGCCCTTTAATTGAAAAAGGGAAAATAACCCCCGGAAAAAGGGGCTTGTTTCCTCAAGTTTCCCAATTTGGGAAAGGGGGTTCCCTTCTAAACACTAAAACCTCTCCCCTCCCCCCAAACCAAACAATTTTTCACCAGTCTTCATTAAAGGTAAGTGTCAATTTTTTAAAATTTTTTTATTGTAATTATTCTATTGGGATTAAAATTAATATTTCATGTAGTAAAATTTTTTTTTTTTTTTTCTTTTGGGTGTCTTGCACCCAAAATTTAAAATTTTTTTTCCATTTTTTTTTTGGGGAAAATTGATTCGGTTTTTTGATATTATTTGGTTTTTCCCATGAGTTCAGGGGAAGGAAATTTAAAATCCCAAAAACGGGGGGGGGCCACCGTAATTCGAAATATTTCCAAATTTTATGCTTGGGGTTTTGGGCCCCCGGAGGTGGGGTTGTTAAAAAATGCCACCGGAGGAACAAGTGAGGTGGCTAGGCCCCCACCTTTGGGCGCGTCTCGGACGAATCGCGTGACCTAGTTTTTTGGGGCTAGGCGAGGGGAAAATTTTTTTTCATTTAAAATTTTTATCGTAGGGGATTTAAGTTATGTTTTGCCAACTTTTGGGGGGTTCCCCTTAGTACATAACAATTCATGGCACATGATGAAAAGAAACATTAACAGCATAACACTTACCTTTATTGGCAATTCTTTTAGTGTATGGAAAAAATGGAGGAGGGAGAGATTGAATTACTGTTTTGGGAAAAGGGAAAACCCCTTCTTTTAACACCTCAGGGACCCCAAATGGGTTTTCGGGGGGTTTTTCTTTCTCTGTTTCCCTTTAAAGCCAATAGAACCGTTGAGAGTACTGGAGTCCGTCTCGCAAAAAAAAATTCCAGGGGAGCTTGTTTCTGGGTCTCTTTTTTTAAAAAATTCCCCAAAATGGGCCAAGAATCTGTCCCCTGTACAAGTTGCCGATATGGCCCTTTCAATTTTCCTTCTCAGGGGATTTTTTTCCCTAAAACTTTCCATCTATCCCACATTTCAAAAATCTCCTTAATTTCTGAAGAAGGCACCTTCTTCCATCTCTCTTCCTCCTCCTCTGCAGCAAGATTCTGAGCTATGATCTGTTGCTCTTCCTGCTGAAGCTCTTGCAGCTCCTCAGTGTGGTCCTCCACCAACTCTTCCACATCCTCCAAACTCACATCCAACCCCATGGAACTCCCCAGTGCCACAATAGAGTTCACAACTGACATAGGCTCATCAGGGGCTGCCCCAAACTCTTCAAAATCCCTCTTGTAGACACAACCTGGCCACAATTTTCTCCAAGCAGAGTTCAAAGTCCAAGTAGTCACTCCCTCCCAAGCCTTATCTTATATAAGGCTTATGCAATGGAGAATACTGAAGTGTTCTTTCCAAAAAATCTCTTAGGGTCAAGTGAGTGTCTGAGGTCACATTAAAGCACCTTTCAAACATTGCTTTGGTGTAGAGTTTTTAAAGTTTGAAATGACCTGCTGGTCCATGGGCTGGAGGAGAGGAGTGGTATTTGGAGGCAAGAACTTTACTGTGATGAACCCAAACTCCTTCAGAATTAGGTCATCCAAGTTTGGAGGATGAGCAGGTGCATTGTCCATTACTAGGAGGCACTTGAGATCCAATTTCTTTTCCAGGAGGTAATTCTTCACACAAGGGCCAAACACTTCATTGAACCACTCGACGAAAATGTCCCTCATGACCCATGCCTTACTATTAGATCTCCAAAACACACACAATTTACTCTTCATAACATTGTTTCTCTTGAACACTCTGGGATTTTCAGAATGGTACACTAGTAACGGCTTCACTTTGAAATCCCCACTAACATTAGCACAGAACATGAGCGTCAGCCTGTCTTTCATAGGCTTGTGTCCCGGCAGCGCCTTTTCTTCCTGAATAATGTAGGTCCTCTTTGGCATTTTCTTCCAAAAGAGGCCTGTTTCATCACAAATGAACACTTGTTCAGGTTTCAGTCCTTCAGCTTCTATGTACTCCTTGAATTCCTGCACATATTTTTCAGCCGCTTTTTGGTCCGAACTGGCAGCCTCACCATGCCTTATCACACTGTGTATGCCAGTACGCTTCTTAAATCTCTCAAACCAGCCTTTGCTGGCCTTAAATTCACTCACATCACCACTAGTTGTAGGCAATTTCTTTACCAAATCGTCATGCAACTGCCTAGCCTTTTCACAAATAAGCAACATCATAAGACTATCTCCTGCTAATTGTTTCTCGTTTATCCACTCCAATAATAACTTCTCAACATCTTCGAGTACTGGCGATCTCATTTTTGTCAGCATATTTACCCCCTTTGCAACAACAGCATCCTTGATTTCCTTTTTCTTGGCAATGATGGAAGATATGTTTGTACGGGATTTGTTATACATCCTGGCCAGTTCGCCCACATGTACACCACTTTCATATTGTTTATAGATGTTTTTCTTAAATTCAATCGTATTTCTCACCTTCTTTCCTAAAGGCTTGGCACTAGGAGCTTTCTTTGGAGCCATTCTTTGGAGCCATGGTAGCTTATTTAGCACTTGCAAGCACTAAAATGAATGGAATATTATGAAATACAGGAGGGCCCCACTTATACGGCAGGTTAGGTTCCAGGCTACCGCCGTAAAGCGGAAACCGCCATAAAGTGGAACACCCTTTTTTTCCACTTATAAATGCATACAAACACTAGATAACAAGTTTACACTAACATATATTAAGTTAGCAATAGAACCAGGCATCAAAAAACAATAAAAAAGTACAATACACACATAGTGCACTCATTACTTACCTTAAAATATTTAGAGTCCTAATCTAGGGTGAGACAAGTAGTATTTATTGTAAGAAATCAAGTGTGGTTGGTGTCAGCCAGGCTACCATTCCAGGCCACCCCACCCACACATACTATTCTATGATATTTAAGCATCCCAGAGCGATAAAATGTATATACAGTTCACTCATTACTTACCTTAAAAATATTTGTAGTCTTAATGTAGGGTCAGGAGCAAGTAAATGAGATAAAACGAATAAATGAGAGAGAGAAAGAATGAGTACATGAGAGGGGACAGCCGCAGAGTTATGTAAACAAACCAGGCGAACGTAAGTTTTGAAAACAAACGAAGTGTACAGTCTGGTTTGTGTACAAGTTACATTGTGTACAGGTTGTCTCTACATTGATACGGTAGAATTAATAAAGAAGAACACTCCCATTTCATGTAACATCATTTTGAGAAGAAATGAAGCTCTGAGTGAAGGCAATGGAAATAAGTCACACTGATTTTTTGGGTTATCCTAGGTTCTCTACACGTATGTTGTTTATGTATGATAATCTATGTAACTGTATTTGTGTATACCTGAATAAACTTACTTACATACATACGAAAGGAATAATTTTTAGTTACCCCCAGTAACACATTTTCTCTTATGTTAGATTAGAGAAAATGTTATTCTTGCCGTCACCTTGTACAAGTTATGTGCTCCCCATCTTATATTTAGTTTATTTATTCTATTGTGGGGTGTATTTATCATCTTTTTATGTTATGTATGTGTTTATTATATAATTTTGAAAAAAATATCATGGATGGATTAATGAAAATGTGTATATTAACGTAATATACGACATTTAATGAGACTCGGTGAGTATTGTTATTATTATTTACAGTGGACCCCGCATAACGATGGCATCACATAGGATTTTTCCGATACGTTACTTTTATCGCAAAAATTTTTTGCGCGCAAAACGATTAAAAAACCCGCTTTACCGGATTTTCGTCCCAGACGCGTCAATGTGCCCTCAAACCCGCCCTCACATGTGCCGCCCCGTCCATTGGTTTTTCCAGCCAGCCTCCGCGGTAACATCCAAGCATACACTCGGAATATTTCTATTATTACAGTATTTTCGTGTGTTTTTTGGAAAAATAAGGACCTGGGCCCCAGAAAGCTTCTAGTGCCAACCTACACCTCAAGGGTAGATTTACTATAGAGATGAAGAAAGAGATAATTGATAAGTATGAAAAGTGGGTGCGTAAGCCGACCTATCAACTGTACAAGAAACCCAATCAACCATCGCTACTATTGTGGGCCACCAGAAAGACACAAGGAAGCTGTTCTTGCCCAAAGGGTTTACTGTGTTTTTTGAAACCAAAATCGCAAGTGAGGAGATGTTGAGAGACTCTTATTGGGTGGATAAATGAAAAACAGTACAGGAGATAGCATCTCTCAAACGATCTATGTAAAAGGCTAGGAAGTTCATGAGGGGTTTAATTAAAAAAAAAGCCCGCAACAAAATTTTTTAACTTTTTGGGGTTTCCAAATTTTTTAAAACTTATTAAAATTCATCGAAAGGAAAAATTTTTTAAAAGTTTAAAACCCCCTTCACATTTTTCTTAAAATTTAATTGGGGAAATTTTTTTCTTGGGCCCGTACTGTCAATTTAGGGGCTCCCACATCTCCATTTGGGGGTTATTTATTCTATTTTTGGGGTGTATTTTATTTTTTTATAATTTTATGACCCGTGTTTTTTAATATAATTTTGAAAAAAATTTTATGGATGGATTAATAAAAATTGTGAAATTTACCGAAAATATACAAACTTTTTAATGAGCCCGGGTGAGTATTGTTGTTATTATTATTTTTATTTTTCTAATATGGCGTCACTTGTGCAAGTCGCTCTCCCACATCTCACATTTTTTGTTTATTTTTTTCTACTGGGGGTGTATTTATTTTTTTATATTTTATGCATCGTTTTTATTAATAATTTTGAAAAAAATATTTTGGAGGGTTTAAATAAAAAATGGTATTTAAGGGTAATATACGACTTTTTAAAAAACTCGATATTATTTTTTATTACTAATTTTGACTTTTGGGGAAAATTTAAGAAAATTTAAACCAATTTTAATGTGTACCTCCCATGCCAGCACAGTATGTAAGTTTATTTAGGTACGGGTATACATAAGTATAATTATCAGAGTATTTTATAAAATATGAAATAATTTTTTAAAAAAAATTTAAAATTTTGGGAAAGTTTTCCAGACAAAATGGAGAGACTTAGTTTTATTAAAAGCTCAGGAGAATTAAAAAAAACGGGGGGGGGCAGGGGTTTTGACCGTATTTAGAAAGTCAGGGGGGGGGGCCCTTTAAAAGGGGATTTTTTGGTCATAATTTGAAATGCCCCCGTTTTTGGGGAACCCCTTTTAAAAGTGAAAGGGCCTAAAGGGGGGGCCTTCCTGATTTCTTTATGAACCGTGAAGGGACCGTCGCCCCATGGAAAAACCAATGGCACCCCTGGCGGGGAAAGGGGGGGCCAAAGGTGGCTCAGAGTGTGAGTCCGGTCCAGGACGAAAGACAAATTAGCAAAAGTTAAGGGGACCTTTTCCCGGGGCCCAATGTTTAGAAAATAACGGGACTTTTTCTGAAATAAAAGACTTTCAGGCCAAAACGATCATTGGGGGAAAGCACTGAATGTTTTTAAAATAATAATACTAATAAAAATAATTCCTAATACGGGGTCCCTCAATTTTTGTCCATAATCCGTTCCGGGAAGTGGGAAAATTTCAAAATTTGGCCGATTTTCGAATAAAATTTTCCCCCATAAAAAAATAAGGGTAAACCCAAATTTAAAATTCTTTCCCAGACACCCAGAAGTACAACAAAAATTTTCTTTTTTCCCTTTAAAAAGATAAAATTTACTGCAAAACAGAATGAACATTCAACATGACAGTTACCTTTTTAAAGGGCGTTGTTGATGAAGGGAAAGGGCAGGGAGGAAAAAGAGAGGGAAGAGAATTTTTTTTTGGAAAGGGGGAAATTTCCCCCCTCCATAAGGATCTAGGTAAATTCAGGGGTAACTTCCCCTAGCAAAAATTATTTTTTTCATGAAAAAAAAAATTTCCCAAATAAATGAAAAACACTAATTAAAATGTATAAAAAAAAAGCGTCACAAGTACAAACACCAAATTCCTTTGGGCAACACTTTTTAACAAACCCCATTAAAATCCCCCACCTTCCCTACATTCTCAAAATAGAAAGGGTAAAACCCCCGGGGATCCATAAAGGGGGAGCCCAAAACAGAGTTGAATAACTATACCCCAATACCCAATTTACACCCTCTCTAAAAAATTTTCAAAAAAAAATTTATTTCATAAACGAATCTACTCCTACTCATCTCCCAAAAAACATTCTCAACCCCTCCCAAAATTTGGATTCAGGCCTAAAAAAATTTTTCAAATTGAGCTATTATACACTCCCGGAACATATATACACTGAAATAGAGAAAAAAGAATTTCCCACGGGGGACCCTTCATTGATTTTACGTAAAGCTTTTGATACAATTGACCAGACTTGTTTCCACTTTAAAATTGTCCCCTTGGTTTGGGGGACCCCCTCCCCCTACCTCAAGTTTTTCCCTCAGAAAACAAAAACCCCAATTGTGTCCCAAAAAAGGGGGGCAAGCTCTTTCCGAAAAAACCAATTACAGTTGGTGCCCCCACGGGAAGTGCCCCTTGGCCCTCTTCTTTTTCTCCTATACTAAATAACCTACCAAAGGCTTCCCCAATTCCCAAAAACCCACACTTTTTGCAGATGCCCACTACTTTACTCTTCTCTCACCCGAGCCCAGTCCCCGCTAGCCAATACGTAAAAAACCCGAATTACAGAAAATATCTACCTGGATGAGGGCTAACAAACTTACACTAAACATTTAAAAAAAACCAAATTCATTCAGTTTGGTAAACCCGAGCTACGATGTACCTCTTAACATAAAATAAATGGTTTACCTATCAAAAGCCCAACAGAGGGAAAATTTTTTTAGGAAACCACCTCGATAAAAGACTCAAATTTCATACACATAACCCAAAAAAATTTCTAAGAAAAAATTTCCCAAGGGCGTAGCAAAACTATCGAAGATACGTACTATGTTTCCCCCCAGTCAGCCCTCCTGGGGCCCCTTAAACACTCTCTTTTACCCCCCATTCACCTATGTAAATTTTTGCATGGGGTCAACAACAATTAAAACCCTCTCAGGGCCACTAATTTACCCAAAAAAAAGGGGTGCAAATTAGAATTTATAACAAATTCTTTACTACAGGCAGCACACTCCACCAATATTCAAAACCTTTAACCTACTCACCATACAAAACATCCATATTATTATTGTACCTAATTTCATACATAGAACACTTAACTCCCGATTTTTAAACCCCCCCCCTCAAACCTCTCCTTGCCCAAACCCCAACAGAAACATGACCATAAACAAAGGGAAGATCAAATTTTGATTTTTCCTCGTGTCCATTTTTTTTCCAAAGCTATGCAAAAATCAATGCACATAAAAGGCCCCCAAAATCTGGAAATCATTTTCCTGTAAATATAAAAAAAAAACACTACCTGTTTATAAATTTTAAGTCCTCTTTCCAAAGTTCTCTTATCACTCAAAACCAAATTAAAAAAACTGAATAACTTTAACCTTAAAATTATAAAACATTAAAAGAAAAACCTGTATTATGTTTTTTAAAATTTTTAAATAAATAAAAAATAAATAAAATTTGGGAAAAAAGAGGTATTTTGGGTGAGGGGAAAGGGCCCCCCTTAAAAGGGGGATCAAAGCTAAAACATTGGGGAGTTTTAAATTTTTTGGCTGGATAAATTTTCCGATGAAGGGTTGGTTTTGGGGTCCCCGGGCTTGCACCTAGCTTATTGCTTGGGTAGCATTTTTTTCTGTTAGTGGGTTGGATTTTTGAAGGACCGGCCCTTTGTATGGGGGCCCAAAAGGCCTACTGTTTGTGTTGAAAAGTATGAAAAATTTTTTTTTTCCACATTTAAATATTAGGGTTTTTTGCAACAGAAAAATTACAAAAACAACAATAACAAATAGAATAATTGACATTTTCCTTTAAACCCTTTGGGGGGGTTTTTTTGGGCGTACTAGTACGTCTTACGGTAGGGGTTTTTTACGTATAGTACTCCCTAAATTCTAGCGGGCCCCAAAAATGGGAGGGAAAACGGTAGGCCTTCAGGGGAAAGAATGGGGGCTATTTTGGTTTAGGGGAAAAGTCTAAAAAAAATCCCCGCAGCACACGTGCATAATGAGAAAAAAAAAACTTTGACCCTTTTTTTTTTAAAAAAATCAAACGCTTTGCAGTGTATTTTTCCCTTTTGGAAATTTTTTTGTTGTAATTTTAGTTTTCTTGGGTCTCATTTTATAGAATGGAAGACATATTACAGAAATTGAGATGATTTTGACTGGTTTTACAATGAAAGGTGCCTTGAAATTGAGCTCAAAGTAGCAGAAATGTTCGATTTTTACCAAACTTCAAAAGTAAACAAATCATGCCAAGCGTGCAATACACGTCAACTGGCGAGTCTAATATTCTTTCACAAGTGCACCAATAATATTTATACCATTTTTTACACTAATGCAGCAGTCTGCATAACAGTAAATCTTATATTTTTGTGAAAATAAAAATTCAAAGTGGAAAGCAAAAGAATATAAGAGGGGCCTTGAGACGTGACTAATGACTAGAGGAAATGTCATTTTAGTGCCAGGAATGTCTTTCTTGTTTATTCTGGACCCTATTCGGAAATTGGCATCTTTTGAAATTTGTGTGAAATTGGCAAAATTGCTAAATTCTGACCACTGTACTGGATAGTTGAATTTCATAAATGGGTGGTTTCTTGCACCCATTCGATAGAAAAAATGGAGTTCTAGCGAAATATTCATGTTTTTTGTCGACTAGTACAGTGAAATTGGCCGAAAATGGGGCTCAAAGTGGGCAAAAACGCCGATGCGTAAACATCGCCGAGACCGCTAACTTTCCGAGAGCATAATTCCGTAAGTTTTCTATCAAATTTCAAACTTTTGGTGTCTTTATGATCGGGAAAAGATTCTCTATCTTTTCATAAGAGAAAATAATTTTTTTTTTTTTTAAATTTGGCCGACCCTGAGAACGAGTTTCGGAGAGGGCCTGTCGACCCTCAAAGGGTTAATGAAGATCTGGTGATGATTGATGGGATGGGAGGAGGGGAGAGTGTCGAAGTTGTTACTGTTTAGAAGGGGAATCCCCTTCCATTAGAACTTGAGGTAGCAAGTCCTTTTCCGGGGTTACTTCCCTTCTTCTTTTAATGCCACTAGGACCAGCTTGAGAGTCACCGGACCTCTGTTGCCGTTCCTTTAAGATTTGTCTAAAATGGGCCATAACATTGTCATTGTAATAGCCACAAGCACGGCTTGCAATAGCTGTGTTAGGGTAATTTTTATCCATACAGGTTTGCAGTTCAACCCACTTTGCACACATTTCCTTAATTTTTGAAGTAGGCACAATGGAGTCCACAACTGGCATAGGCTTCTCAGGGTTAGCCCCAAACCCTTCAAAATCTTTCTTAATTTCCATACTAATTCTCACCCTTTTTACCACAGGGTTGGCACTAGAAGCTTTCTTGGGGCCCATGGTGACTTATTTTGCAGAAACAAGCACCAAAAACAGTGATAATATGGAATGTACCGAATGTATCCTTAGATGCGTGCACACTGGCTGGCTTGTAAACACTGGTACACATGGGGCAGTTCAGGCCACACGTGGGCACGTCTCATACGAATCGTATCGAATGTCAGGTTTTCCATCGAATGTCGAGGCGAAAATTTTGCGTTAAAATGCATCGAATGTCGGGGGTCCACTGTATAAGGGCCACTGAGAGTAAGCCATCCATAATGGTGGTGAAGCAGCAGCTGAGCCGGTGGTGTTTTGTGTAGCCCTATATAACTCCAACAACATTGGAGGAGTTGGCAGAATTGCTGAATCACTAAAGAAGGAACCCTCTACCACCATCACTATGACCTTCTACCACTATTACAACTGTTACCACCATCACTACTACCTTCTACCACCATCACTACTGCTTGCACTCTACCACCACCACCTTTGTATTTTTCTACAAACTTTTTCATAAATTATATGTTTCTCACATTCTTTACCAAAGGGCTGGCACTAGAAACTTTCTTTGGAGCCATGGTAGCTTATTTAGCACTTGCAAGCACTAAAATCAATGGAATAGTATTATGAAATATTTTGTAGGAGCATATGAGGGGACCGTTGCTCACTGGCAAACAATGGCACACTGGCTGGGAAGGCAGGCCCAGGCGGCTCAGAGCATGAGTACCCATCCCCAACGAAGGACGATTAGCGAGTTAATGGACCATTTGCAAGCCAATGTTTGGACAAAATAACGGAACTATTTCCGAAATGGACGACTTTTAGGCCGGAAGATTTTTGAGGAACCACTGTAATAAGTTCCCTTAAAGCATGAAAAACAAAGTCCACCCCTGACAGTGACATGATAAGGGGAGATAACATCTGATAGGAGCTGATGTTTGATGAGGGTAAATGAGGGTGGGGGAGAGTGCAGCTGATAATAAAAGACTAGATGACCATCCCCTGCTTTGTTTTTGCTGGTACACAAACATTTCTGTCTGTCTATTTGTCTGTCTGTCAAGCTCCCTGTCTATCTCTCTATCCGTCTAGCTCTCTCTCTCAGAGAGAGCCACAAGACTGCATCATCACGTTTACTCACATCTTCAAGCAGAGTATAGCACTTTGTCTAGATTTTTGGGTTATCCTAGGTAATTTATACTATGTATACTTGTATTTATGTGTACCTGTGAGACAGAGATAGACAAAGACAGATTGAAAGAGACAGATAGAGACAGAGACACACAGAGACAAATAGACAGAGATCGTTAGACCCTAAACTTGGGGTTAACATGACTTTCCTCTTAACCCTTTCAGGGTCCGTCCCGTAGATCTACGGCTTTACGTTCAGGGTCCAAACCGTAGATCTACGTCAAGAGCTCAGCTCGCTCTGATAAACTGTGAGTGGTACATTTGGGCCTAGATATGAGAGAATACATCTATGTGGTATGTGTGCACCACATAAAACAGATCCTGCAGCACACTGTGTATAATGAAAGAAAAAACTGAAATCATAATTTTTTGATTAAAACAGCGACTTTGCAGTGTTTTTTCGTATGTTTTTTATAGTTGTATTTGCGATTTCTTGGTCTCATTTGATAGAATGGAAGACATATTACAGAAATGGAAATGATTTTGATTGGCTTTAGCACTGGAAACGGCTTGAAACTGAGCTCAAAGTAGCGGAAATGTTAAATTTTTGCCGATATTCAAGAGTAAACAAACGACCTCACACGTCTAATACACGCCAGCTGGTGGGTCTAATATACATTCACAAATATGGTGATGATATTTATATAATTATTACAGTATTGCATAACAGTAAATCTTCTATTTTTTGGTGTGAATAAAAATTCATTATGTGAATAAAAAATAAAAATGGAATTTATTTGTAAAGCCTCAAAACATAACTAATGAACAGAGGAAATGTTCGTTTAGTTCCAGGAATATCTACATTGTTTATTCTGGACCCTATTTTGAAATTGGAATATTTTGAACTTTGTGTTAAATTGGCCAAATTAACAATTTCCGATCACTTTAATTTGTAGTTGAAACAGTTGACTTGGCGATTTCTTGTGCTCAATCGATAGAATAGAAGTAATACTAGTGAAATAGCTAAGAATTTGGTTGACTGGAATAATGTAATTGGCCTAAAATGGGAGTCAAAGTCGGCAAAATCGCCGATTCGTATATATCGCTGACACATCAAAATTTGCAAGAGCATAATTTCATCAATTTTCCATCAAATTTCGTACTTTTTGTTTTATTACCTTCACAAAAAAGATTCTCTACCATTTCATGAGAAAAAATAACAATTTTTTTTTTTAAATTCTTGGACACTGGGGCACCACTTCAGATTTGGGCCCTGGACCCTGAAGGGGTTAAAAGAGAAGTGTTAATATGACATTACATCACTGAATCCTTGGTGTTTGCTGCACTGTTTGCTCTAGCTGGCACTCAATTTAACCCTTTCAGGGTTGACAGGCCCTCTCAGAGACTTGTTCCCAGGGTCGGCCAAATTTAAAAAAAAAAAAAAAAAAAATTTTATGAAAAGATAGAGAATCTTTTTCCCGATCATAATGACACCAAAAGTATGAAATTTGATGGAAAACTTGCGGAATTATGTTCTCACGAAGTTAGCGGTCTCAATGATGTTTATGCATCGGCGATTTTGCCCACTTTGAGCCCTATTTTCAGCCAATTCCTGTGTACTTGTCGACAAAAATCATAACTATTTTGCTAGAACTCCATTTTTTCTATCGAATGACTACAAGAAACCACCCATTTACCGATTTCAACTATCCAATACAGTGGTCAGAATTTAGCAATTTTGTCAATTTCACACAAATTTCAAAAGATGCCAATTTCCGAATAGGGTCCAGAATAAACAAGAAAGACATTCTTGGCACTGAAATAATATTTCCTCTGTTCATCAGTCACGTCCCCATGCCCCTTTTACATTCTTTTGCTTTCCACTTTGAATTTTTATTCTCACAAAAAAAAAAAATAGAAGATTTACTTTTATGCAGACTACTGCATTGGTGTAGAAATGGTATAAATAATATCAGCGCACTTGTGAAAGAATATTAGACTCACCAGTTGACGTGTATTGGACGCATAGCATGATTTGTTTACTTTTGAACTTTGGTAAAAATCAAATATTTCTGCTACTTTGAGCTCAATTTCAAGGTACTTTTCTTTGTAAAACCAGTCAAAATCATCTCAATTTCTGTAATATGTCTTCCATTCTATAAAATGAGACCAGGAAAACTAGAATACAACAATAAATACCAAACGAAAATACAGTGCAAAGTCGCTGTTTTAATCCAAAAACACGGTCAAAGGTTTTCTTTTCTCATTACGCACTGTGTGCTGCAGGATTTTTTTATACCATGCACACTGACCACATAGACCCATTCTTTCATATGTAGGCCTACCAGCTTTCTTTCACTAGATTTGAGGGTGCTAGAATTTGGGCGTACTAGTACATCAAAAACCCTGCCTCGTAAGCTGTACTAGTATGGCCGAAACCCTGAAAGGGTTAACTGGCGCTCCCACAAGGTACTAAGTGGTCCCAGATTTTTTTAATACTGTGCACATCGAGTGTTAAGACCAATTCTATGCTGACCAGGCATCTCAGGCCAATCATGCCAAATTTGGAAGCAGGAAAATTAAAACATATATACAGTGGACCCCCGGTTAACGATTTTAATCCGTGCAAGAGGGGTAATTGTTATGCGAAATAATCGTTATGTGAATGAATTTTCCCCATAAGAAATACGTAATGGAAATAAAATTAATCCGTGCAAGACACCCAAAAGTATGAAAAAAAATTTTTTTTACCACATGAAATGTTAATTTTAATACACACAAACTGAAAAAGGCATGCACACTTACATGACACTTACTTTTATTGAAGATCTGGTGATGATTGATGGGATGGGAGGAGGGGAGAGCATTTTTTCTTCACTGTTTAGAAGGGAATCCCCCTTTCCCTTAGGACTTGAGGTAGCAAGTCCTTTTCCGGGGTTACTTCCCTTTTCTTTAATGCCACTAGGACCAGCTTTAGAGTCACTGGACCTCTGTCGCACAACAAATCTGTCCATAGAGCTCTGTACCTCCCGTTCCTTTACGATTTGTCCCAAAAAGGGGCCCCAACATTGTCATTGAAATAGTCACCAGCACGGGTTGCAACAGCTGTGTCAGGGGGATTTTTTATCCCTAAAGGTTTGCGTTCAACCCACTGTGCACACATTTCCCTTTTTTTTGAAGTAGGCACAATGGATTCCACAACTGGCATAGGCCCTTCTCAGGGTTAGCCCCAAACCCTTCAAAATCTTTCTTAATTTCCATACTAATTCTCACCCTTTTTACCACAGGGTTGGGACTAGAAGCTTTCTTGGGGCCATGGTCACTTATTTTCCAGAAACAGCACCGAAAACACTGTAATAATACGAAATATTCCGAGTGTATGCTTGGATGTTACCGCGGAGGCTGGCTGGTAAACAATGGCACGGGCGGCACATGTGAGGGCGCACATTGGACGCGTCTCGGACGAAAATCGGTGAGCGGGTTTTTAATCGGTATGCGCGGCAAAAATTTTGCGATTAAAGTAAGCGGTATGCGAAATAATCGCTATGTGATGCCATCGTTATGCGGGGGTCCACTGTACGTTTGGAGCACTGCGTGTAAGAACGTATATATACGTTTGGACTGTTTAGGGGTTAAACTGTCCAAACATAGATCTACGTTCACGGGTGTAGTGCTCCGACCTTGATTTTCCCCATTTGAAAGCACGTAAAAAAACGTAGATCTATGTTCGGAGCCTGCTGCATGTCAATGTATATCTATGTTTGGACAGTTTAACCCTTTGACTGTTTTCGACATATAAATACGTCTTACGAGCCAATGTTTCTGATGTATATATACTCCAGAATTCTAGCGGCTTCAAATCAAGCGGGAGAAAGCTGGTAGGCCCACATGTGAGAGAATGGGTCTGTGTGGTCAGTGTGCACCACATAAAAAAAAATCATGCAGCACACATTGCGTAATGAGAAAAAAAAACTGATCGTTTTTTTGGAATAAAACGCTGACTTTGAGGTGTATTTTCGTATAGTATTTATCGTTGTATTCACGTTTTCATGGTCTTACGTGATAAAATGGAAAAACATATTACAGAAATGGAGATGATTTTCTTACTTTGACGATCGAAAACGACTTGAAACTGAGCTCAAGTAGCGGAATGGTTCGATTTACCAAGGTTCAGGAGTAAATAAATCACACCACCACGTCCCAATAACATCAATCTGGGTGAGTTGATATTCTTTTCACTAGTGGCACTGATATTATTTATACCATTTTTACAATAATGCAGTAGTCTGCATTAAAGTAAATTTTGTAATTTTTTTGTATGAATAAAAATCAAAAATAGAAAGCAATAATAATATAAGAGGGGCCTAGAGATGTGGTAATGAACAGAGCTATGTTATTTTAGTTGCCGAAATGTCTACCCTTGTTTATTCTGGACCTATTTTGAAATTTGGCATCTTTTTAGTTTGTGTGAAATGGCCAAATAAATTGCCAATTTCTGACCACCATATTGGGTAGTCCAATTAGTAAATGGAGGTTTTTGTACTCAGTGATAGATTAAAATGGAGTTCTAAGAAATAGCTATGAGTTAGGTCAACCTGGAACAACGGATTGGCTGTGAAAATAGGGCTCAAAGTCGGCGAAAATCGCCGATACGCATATGTCGCCGAGACCACTAACTTCGCGGGAGCATAATTCCATGAGTTTTCGACCAAATTTCGAACTTTTGGTGTCATTACCATCGGGAAAAGATTCTCTATAATTTCATAAGAAAAAATATTTTTCTTTTTTTTTAAAAATTGAGCGAGATAGAATGACAGTTTCAGAGAGGGGCGTGAAACAGTCAAAGGGTTAAAGGTTAATGAAAATAAAGAGCACATTTTTCTAAGTGTTATAGCATAAGAAAAAAAAAATTAGGGTCAGTACTTACAGAGATACAAGGCCGAGAAGTTGGCACTGGATGCTCACTTGACAGCAACATTGAGTTCTGCCACTTGCAGAAGTGTTGCCAGTATACCTTTTTTCTATTTTTCATATTAT
The DNA here is from genome assembly GCF_026875155.1 of Cherax quadricarinatus. Classification (NCBI taxonomy): domain Eukaryota; kingdom Metazoa; phylum Arthropoda; class Malacostraca; order Decapoda; family Parastacidae; genus Cherax; species Cherax quadricarinatus. Next base: position 34,976,433 of record NC_069399.1, read on the forward strand.
TTTATATAGTTTTTTTTTTATTTTTTTTTATTATCACACTGGCTGATTCCCACCAAGGCAGGGTGGCCCGAAAAAGAAAAACTTTCACCATCATTCACTCCATCACTGTCTTGCCAGAAGGGTGCTTTACACTACAGTTTTTAAACTGCAACATTAACACCCCTCCTTCAGAGTGCAGGCACTGTACTTCCCATCTCCAGGACTCAAGTCCGGCCTGCCGGTTTCCCTGAACCCCTTCATACATGTTACTTTGCTCACACTCCAACAGCACGTATTAAAAACCATTTGTCTCCATTCACTCCTATTAAACACGCTCACGCATGCCTGCTGGAAGTCCAAGCCCCTCGCACACAAAACCTCCTTTACCCACTCCCTCCAACCTTTCCTAGGCTGACCCCTACCCCGCCTTCCTTCCACTACAGACTGATACACTCTTGAAGTCATTCTGTTTCGCTCCATTCTCTCTACATGCCCGAACCACCTCAACAACCCTTCCTCAGCCCTCTGGACAACAGTTTTGGTAATCCCGCACCTCCTCCTAACTTCCAAACTACGAATTCTCTGCATTATATTCACACCACACATTGCCCCCAGACATGACATCTCCACTGCCTCCAGCCTTCTCCTCACTGCAACATTCATCACCCATGCTTCACACTCATATAAGAGTGTTGGTAAAACTATACTCTCATACATTCCCCTCTTTGCCTCCAAGGACAAAGTCTTTGTCTCACAGACTCCTAAGTGCACACTCACCCTTTTCCCTCATCAATTCTATGATTCACCTCATCTTTCATAGACACATCCGCTGACACGTCCACTCCCAAATATCTGAATACATTCACCTCCTCCATACTCTCTCCCTCCAATCTGATACCCAAATCTTTCATCACCTAATCTTTTTGTTATCCTCTAACCTTACTCTTCCTGTATTCACTTTAATTTTCTTCTTTTGCACACCCTACCAAATTCATCCACCATCTCTGCAACTTCTCTTCAGAATCTCCCAAGAGCACAGTGTATCAGCAAAGGGCAACTGTGACAACCCCCACTTTATGTGTGATTCTTTATCTTTTAACTCCACGCCTCTTGCCAAAGACCCTCGCATTTACTTCTCTTACAACCCCATCTATAAATATATTAAACAACCAGGTGACATCACACCCTTTGTCAAAGGGCCCCCTTATTTTTTACTGGGAAATAATTTCCCTCTTTCCTACATACTCTAACTTGAACCTCACTATCCTCGTTTAAAAAAAATCTTCACTGCTTTCAGTAACCTACCTCCTACACCATACACCTGCAACATCTGCCACATTGTCCCCTATCCACCCTGTCATATGCCTTTTCCCAAAACCATAAATGCCACAAAGACGTTTTCTAAACCTTATCTAAATACTGTTCACTTATATGTTTCACTGTAAACACCTGGTCCACACGCCCCCCACCTTTCCTAAGCCTCCTTGTTCATCTGCTATCCTATTCTCCGTCTTACTCTTAATTCTTTCCCAAAAATAACTCTACCCCTACACTTTACCAGGTATACTCAACAGACTTATCCCCTATAATTTTTGCACTCTCTTTTGTCTCCTTTGCCTTTATACAAAGGGAAATATGCATGCTCTCTGCCAATCCCTAGGTACCTTACCCTCTTCCATACATTTATTTTAAAAAATTGCACCAACCACTCCAAAACTATATCCCCACCTGCTTTTAACATTTCTATCTTTATCCCCTCAATCCGGCTGCCTTTACCCCCTTTTTATTTTACCTACTGCTCACGAACTTGCCCCACACTCACAAAATGGCTCTTCCTCACTCCTTTCAAGAGTTATTCCTCCTTGCCCTATACACGAAATACAGCTTCCCTATCTTCATCAACATTTAACAATTCTCAAAATATTCCCTCCATCTTCCCAATACCCTCTAACTCTCCATTTAATAAGTCTCCTCCTCCTATTTTTAACTGACAAATCCATTTGTTCTCTAGGCTTCCTTAACTTGTTAATCTCACTCCAAATTTTTTTCTTATTTTCAACCAAATTTGTTGATAAAAATCTCACCCACTCTCTCATTTGCTCTCTTTTTACATTGCTTCACCACTCTCTTAACCTCTCTCTTTTTCCCATATACTATTCCTCCTTGCATCATTCTACTTTGTAAAAACTTCTCATATGCTAACTTTTTTTCCCTTACTACTCTCTTTACATTATCATTCCACCAATCGCTCCTCTTCCCTCCCGCACCCATTTTCCCTGTAACCACAAACTTCTGCTGAACACTCTAACACTACATTTTTAAACCTACCCCATACCTCTTCGACCCCATTGCCTATGCTCTCATTAGCCTATCTATCCTCCAATAGCTGTTTATATCTTACCCTAATGCCTCCTCTTTTAGTTTAAAACCTTCCCTTCTCTTCCCTGATGCTTCTATTCTCCTTGTATCCCATTACCTTTTACTCTCAGTGTAGCTACAACTAGAAAGGATCTGATATATCTGTGGCCCCTTTTATAAACATGTACATCCTGAATTTCTACTCAACAGTCTTTTATCTACCAATACATAATCCAAAAAAACCTACTGTCATTTTGCCCTACATCATATCTTGTATACTTATTTATCCTTTTTTTCTTAAATATGTATTACCTATAACTAAACCCCTTTCTATACAAAGTTCAATCAAAGGGCTTCCTTATCATTTACACCTGGCCCCCCAAAACTTACCTACCACACCCTCTCTAAAAGTTTCTCCTACTTTGCATTCAGGTCCCCCACCACAATTACTCTCTCACTTGGTTCAAAGGCTCCTATACATTCACTTAACATCTCCCAAAATCTCTCTCTCTCCTTACATTCCTCTCTTCTCCAGGTGCATACACGTTTTATTATGGCCCACTTTTCGCATCCAAAACCTTTACTTTAATCCACATAATTTTTGGAATTTACACATTTCATATTCTCTTTTCTCCTTCCATAACTGATCCTTCAACACTGCTGCTACCCCTTCCTTTGCTCTAACTCTCTCAGATACTCCAGATTTAATCCCATTTATTTCCCCCACCGAAACTCCCCTACCTCCTTCAGCTTTGTTTCACTTAGGGCCAGGACACCCAAAACTTCTTTTCATTCATAACATCAGCAATCATCTGTTCTTCCCAAATCCGCACTACATCACGCACATTAAAAGCATCCCAGTTTTTAAAGTTTTTCTTCTTCTCTTTTTTTGGGGGTTTCTAGCCCATTGCTCCCCGGGTTTTAGTGCCTCATACGACAGCATGGCTTACGGAGGAAAGATCTTTTCCACTTCCCCCCCGGGGGGGCCCGGTGGCCTGGTGGCTAAAGCTCCCGCTTCACACACGGAGGGCCCGAGTTCGATTCCCGGCGGGTGGAAACATTCGACACATTTCCTTACACCTGTTGTCCTGTTCACCTAGCAGCAAATAGGTACCTGGGTGTTAGTCGACTGGTGTGGGTCGCATCCTGGGGGACAAGATTAACCCTTTTTAGGGTCCGCCCGTAGATCTACGGCTTTACGTTCAGGGTCCAAAACCGTTTGATCTACGCCATGAGCTAGCTCACTCTGATAAACTGTGAGTGGTACATTTGGGCCTAGATATGAGAGAATACATCTATGTGGTATGTGTGCACCACATAAACCAGATCCTGCAGCACACTGTGTATAATGAGAGAAAAAAACTTTAATATGATTTTTCGATTTAAAACAGCAATTTGCAGTGTTTTTTCGTATGTTTTTTATAGTTGTATTTGCGATTTCTTGGCTCATTTGATAGAATGGAAGACATATTACAGAAATAGAGATTTATTTTGATTGGTTTTAGCACTGGAAATGGCTTGAAAAATGAGCTCAAAGTAGCAGAAATGTTAAATTTTTGCCGATATTCAAGAGTAAACAAACGACCTCCACGTCTAATTTCACGTCAGCTGGTGGGGGCTAATATACATTCACAAATTGGTGATGATATTTATTTCAAATTTTTACAGTTTGCATAACAGTAAATCTTCTATCTTTTTGTGGTGAATAAAAATTCATTATGTGAATAAAAAATAAAAATGGAATTTATTTGTAAAGCCTCAAAAATAACTAATGAACAGAGGAAAAAGTTAGTTTAGTGCCAGGAAAGCCTACATTGTTTATTCTTTTGGGCCCTATTTTGAAATTGGAAAAATTTTGAACTTTGCGTTAAATTGGCCAAATTAACAATTTCCCAATCACTTTATTTTGTAGTTGAAACAGTTGACTTGGCGATTTCTTGTGCTCAATCGATAGAATAGAAGTAATCTAGTGAAATACTAAGAATTTGTTGATTGGAAAAAAAAGTAATTGGCCTAAATGGGAGTCAAAGTCGGCAAAATCGCCAATTCGTAAATGTCGCTGACACATCAAATTCGCGAGAGCATAATTTCGTCAATTTTCACCAAAATTTCGTACTTTTTGTTTTATTACCTTCACAAAAAGATTCTCTATGATTTCATAAGAAAAAATAACAAATTTTTTTTTTTAAAATTCTTGGCCCGGGTTTGCGGGACTCCAGTTTTGGGCCTTGGCCCCTAAAAGGGGTTTAAGGACCCCAAGGGAAATAAGTTAGACGTCCTCGATGACGCACTGAATTTTTGGGGTTTATCCTGGGGGGGCAAACCCCCCGGGGGTTAAAAACCCGAACAAAAATCTTTTTTTAAAAAATTTTCTCTTTAAGAAAAAAAGAAGAACAAGAGTATTTAGAAAAGGGGGAAAAAAAACCTAGATGAATGAAATATTATTTTTTTGGCATGTGCGTGTCTGTGAAGTGTGCCCAAAAGGTAAGTAGGAGTAAAAGATATCCCGGGTTATCAAGGTGTTTATGAGCGGGAAAAAAAATTTTTTATTTTTGGGGATAATTAAATTTTAGTGTTCTTGCCCAATTCAAAAAACCAATTTTTGTTCTGAAAGCATTAGGTACTGAAATTGTCACAAACACACTGACAAGTGGAAAATTCCCCTCCCTTGGCCTTTTTATTATTCCCTTTCAAATAAGAGTATTTATAGGTCCCAAAGAAGAAGGAGGATGAGTGAGGGAGGAGGGAGGGAGGAGGGGGAGGGGGGGGGGAAAAAAGGGGAAAGAGGAAGAGGAAGAAAAGGAGGGAGGGGGGGGGGGAGGGGGGGGAGGAGGAGGTTTTGAAATAATAAAAATTTTAACATAATAATAAGTTCCCTGGAAGCATAAAAAACGAAGACCCCCCCCTGAAAGTGCCCTTTGATTGGCGAGATAACATTTGAAAAGAGCTGACGTTAAAGGCTTTCACAAGGGTCCCGGGGATAAGATTTCTTGATAAAAAGATTAGAGGTGACATTTGATGAGCATGGCCTTGTTTTTGTTTTCACTGGTCAAAAACAGTCTGTCTATTTGGGCTGTCAAACTCCCTGTTTTTATCTGCTAGCTCTCTGTCTCAGGAGGGGCCACCCAAAACTGCTTCATCACGTTTACTCATTTTTTTTAAGCGGAGTATTCCCCTTCGTCTGGTTTTTTTGGGGTTTTTCCTTTGGGAATTTACACTATGTATACTTGTATTTTGTGTACCTGGGAGACAGAGATTTGACAGAGCCCGATTGAAAGAGTTTCACAGAGGGCAGGCAGACGAGAAAATAGAGACAAAGGGTAGACAGAGATAGACATTGAAAAGGGGAAACCCAAAAGGAGCCAGGCAGCCTTTTCCGCAATGCAGGGTGGCCAGCAAGCAATCACCAGTAAACCCGCCGGGTGAAAAAGTATTTTCATTCCGGAATTGTTTCTCTTTACTTAGGGCAAGGTTATAAGACATTCTGAAAGGGGTTTTTGCATAATGTTTCACATGGGTTATTTTCAAAAATTTTTTTTTTATTTCCTCAACCCCCTTATGGCTACCCGCCATTCTAAACATAAATCAGGGTCAGCATACTTTCTTCTTAAAATTGGAGAAATTTAAAACTACATGGGAAAACAGTGAATCTGGGGGGTGTTTCTGTGGGTGTTTGTCTAGCAGGCATCCTTTGAACGGTGCTCCCACAAAGGGACTAAGTAGTCCCAGATTTTTTTTTAAAAACAGTGCACAATGAGTGTTTTGACCCATTCTATGCTGACAAGGCATTTTCAGGCCAAGCTGCCCCTTTGAAGGGAGGGAAAAAAAAAAGTGTATATAAGTTTGGGGCAAAAAAGCGGGAAAAAGCAAACCCGTGGACCTCAATTTTTGTAATTAATCTTTTTCCCCGGGAGTGTGCTATTATCGAAAAAAGACGATTTGCGAATCCTTCTTCCCCCTAAGAAAAATGGTTTAAAACAAACGATTTTCGGGATACCTCGGGGTTTGTTTTTAAAAAAAACAAAAATTCAAAATAAATTTCTGTAAAAGGGAAATCAAAAAGATCAAAAAAAGCAAAAGAGATTGAGGGACGAAATGGGCTACTCCCTTAATTAAGGTTTTCTATACAAATATAGGGGTTTAAAAAATAAGATGATGAGCTAAGATTTTCCCTTTCAAGTGTAGGTAATTTAGTTTTTTTTGCTAAAAAAGGACCCGGGTTTAAACCTGAAAGATAGAGAATCCCTTTCTGAATGCAACATACGGGTTATAAACTATTCCACAGACAGGGTAAAAGGGAAGGGGGGTGAGTGGTGATGTATGTCAGAGATAATTTAAATTGTTGTCTTAGACATGATACAAGATTAGAAACATCAAAACACAAAATTGTTTGGTACAGTTTCTCAAGGGTTGTGAAAAATTGATTTTGGGTGTGATTTATAGCCCCCAAGTTAAAGGGAGTGAGTAAGCTGTTTTGGGGCAAAATTATAAAGGCATCTAGTATGAAAATGTTGTGTTAATGGGGGATTTTAAACCTTAGACAAATTGATTGGAACAAAGGACAGAAAATCTTATCAGTGACTTTTTTATACGGGTTTAGGATTTTATTTGAAATTTGTACAGAACCAACTAGAGGAAACAATCCCCTTGATTGATTCTTGCCCAAAAAAGAAATCACTAATTAAAATTCTTGAGGTTTAAAGATGAGCTTGGGGGAAAATGATCAAAAAATCACTTGTTTCATTTAAGGAATTACCCGATAAGCAATTAAAAACTTCCTAGACATTCACTTGCCGATTTCATGGGAATGAAAAATTTCCTGGGTGGGAATTTGGGGTGACTTGACTATGGTCAGGTAGGTTATTTTGGGTTTCCAGTATGCGTTTTTCAGAGCATAGTTTAGCTGCCCAGACAACTTTTTTTCCCAATAGGGAAATTAGATTGACAAGAATGTCCAAATGGTTAAGAAGGTTTTTAAAAAATTCTTGGTCAAAAGAGAGGATAATAGGGGATACAAAAGAGGGGATGGGCGTTAAAATATCAATAATTCAATTAAAGAGAGAAATAAAAAAAGGTATAAGAAAAGCAAAAATGGATTATGAGGCTAACGTCGCAAGGGATTCAAAGACTAACACTAAAGGGTTCTTTCAGGTATACAGAAGTAAGATTAGGGACAAGATAGGCCCAATTAAGAGTAACCTAAGTCAGATCACTGACAGTGATAAGGATATGTGTGAAATTCTCAATACCTACTTCCTCTCAGTTTTTACCCAGGAAAATACTAGCGAAATTCCTGAAATAATAGATTATATAGAACAGGACGATAATAAATTATGCACGATTGTGGTAACTAGTGACATGGCTCTCAGACAAATAGAAAATTAAAACCTAACAAATCCCCAGGCCCTGATGCAAGGGTGTTAAAGGACTGTAAAGAAGTACTTAGCAAACCTTTGGCTAATCTTTTCAACATATCACTACAAACTGGCATAGTGCCTGATAAGTGGAAAATAGCAAATGTAGTACCTATTTACAAGGCAGGTGACAGGTCCTTAGCTTTGAACTATAGACCAATAAGACTTACCTCCAAAGCGGGAAAATTTATGGAATCAATAATTGCTGAAGCAATCTGTAGCCATCTTGATAGGCATAAATTGATTAATGAATCTCAACAAGGCTTTAAAAAGGAGCGTTCCTGTCTTACGAATTTACTAACTTTTTTCACTAAGGTGTCTGAGGAGGTAGCTTATGGTAATGAATATGATACTGTGTATATGGACTTCAGTAAGGCTTTCGATAGAGTACCACATCAGAGGCTATCGGAGGAAAAAACTTAAGGCACACGGAATAGAGAAGTCGAAATTTTTTCCTGGGAAGAGACATGGCTGACAAATAGGCAGCAGAGAGTTTGCATAAATGGGGAAAATTCAGAATGGGGGCACGTCACAAGGGTGTTTCGCAGGGGGTCAAGTGTCGGCCCATTGTTGTTCACAATTTACATAAATGTCTAGATGGAGGGGATTAAATAGCGAATAAGCAAAATTTGTGATGACACCAAAATTGGCTATTCAACTCCACTCTAATGAGGACCATAGAGCACTTCCAAAAATGATTTGAATAGACCTTCAAAATGATTTGATAGACTGATGCATTGGATCTGTAGGAGAAATTGGGAGATGCAGTTATTAATATAGACAAATACAAGATCTAAATGTTGGACAGGAACAATAACCAATGCCACATATAAACTAAATAATGTGATTGTTAATACTACTGATTGCAAAAAAAGGATTTAGGAGTTCTATGGTAGTAAGCAGTATTCTAACAACCGCAAGGAACAGTGCATTTGTTGCATAAGCTAACTGAATTCCTTGGCTTCATATCTAGTAAAGTATAGATATAATAAGAAATTTCTCAGGTTGTTCTTCAATCTATATATCTTGCGTTAGGCCATCTTTTGGTTTCTGCTGCGCAGATTCTAGCTCACCATATACAGTAATGGATTAATGCATTGGAAAACGTATAGAGGAGGATGACAAAAATGAATACCTGTATCAGGAATTCTACCTATGAGGACAGATTGAGGGCCACTGAATTTGACTCTCTCGAAAGCGTAGAATTAGGGGGATCATGATCGAGCGGTGGGATAAAATGGAAAACAGTGATAAATAAACGGGAATAAATAGCGTGCTGAAAATTTCCCGCCAAGACAAGGTTTGCAGCAATGGTTTCAAAGTTGGAGTGAATTCAGAGAGTTCAGGAGGATATAGGATAAAGCACTGTTTGGTAAGATAGAGTTGTGGATGAGTGGAACAAACTCCCATGTACAGTTCTGAGGGATACATACGTTGTGTGTAGTTTTAAAATAGCTTACATAAATACTGATGAGGGTCGTGGTGTGGGTAGTGAGTTGGACCTGGATATAGCTTGTGTGCTACTAGTCTGATGCAGTGTCTCCGTCCTTATGTGGAAGTGACCTGATTAGGGTGGGTTCATTGGGCTATATCTGGGGACTTTCGACTTGGGAGGGGGACATGGACCTGATTTGAATGGGTCAGTAGGCCGGCTGCCAGTGTTCTTCTTTCTTAATGTTCTTACCATCGAAACTTACGACCTGCTCGACATACATCCACTTGACTTATGACTGTGTATCTGGTAGCTGAGCTTGGCCGGCTGATGCATACCACTGTATAATATTGGCAATGCTCCAATGCGGCAATGCGCCATGCAGACAGCATCAGTTTGAGTAACCCTGCCCTATCACCAGGGCATCATACGTATTAATTGTACTAGCTGGACAGTAAATTTCACCATGGCCCCTAAGAGGAAGTCTGAATCTTGCACTGGAGATTGTGGCAAAAAGGCAAGAAAGGCTCATATTCTCAAACTCTCTTTATTTGTTTTCACTGTTGCACATAAACCTGTCTGTATCTGTCTGCCTGTATATCTGTCTGTCATTCTGTCTGAATCTGTGTGTCTGTATGTGTGTCTGTCTGTATCTGTCTGTCTGCATCTGTCTATCTGTTTATCTGTCTTTATGTCTTTCTGTGTGTGTCTGTCTTTCAGTCTACCTGTGTGTCTGTCTTTCTGTCTACCTGTGTGTCTTTCTGTCTGCTTGTCTCTGTCTCAGAGCCACTCATGAACCAACAGGTATTACACACGAAGCAGTCATCACATCTTCAATATGACGCTAATATCGCTCTACGGCTTATTTTATCTATCACAATTCATCTAATATGGCATAATGAACAATATAAATAACAAAAACCTGATATACACTCTAGAATGAATAAAATATGAACTTAACTGCTTTAAGCTCCATTGAAAAATTATGGAAAATGAGTTATTCGTATAGAAAATAGCTTAACTCTTTGGCAACACAATGGTACAAAAATCAATGTTCTACGATGTTTCTACAAGAAATTATAGTCATTTATATCAGGTATGGTGACAGCGATGTGGGTAGCGCGTCTGCTGTCAGCCCGTATATTTTTTGGAAATTTTTCCTTGTTTTTTATCGCTTTTTCTTGCATTATTCTTTCTAATATAATAATTGACTATTTGGCATCATATAAGAGTAGGTGGAGCTTATCAACAGACTTCCAGCCAATCAGGAAGCACCTGGGAACACCGACAGTATTCCCACTCCATAGATAGCCAGGTGAAATCACTTCATTATTTATGCTTTATATCAACTCTACGGCTTATTTATCTATCGGAATTGATCTAATATGATATAATTAACACTATAAATAACATACAAACATGTTATATACTCTAGACTGAATAAAATGGGCCATAATATGGCGAGAGACCACCAGGAATATTTCGATATAAATGGTTACTCCTCGTCTCCATGTTAAATTTGCTTGGTCTTTGAGTGTTGGGAAAACCCCGGTTTGTTTGAAGAGGATAACTGCATTTGAACATCTTTTTCTAAAAACCCCCGAAACAAACTTTGGTTTTCGCTTTTTTTTTTTTTTTTTTTTTTTTTTTTGAGAAGGCGGGCTGGCGGGCTTTTCCACCCCCAATATCCGGAAGTAATTATTCACTTTTTTTCCTGTATACGCCATTTTTAATGATTGTATTAAAATTTATTTTCACGGGACAATAAAAAACCCAAAGTGTTTTGGGATATTTGTTGCTTTTTTTTTTGGGTTGTCTAAAATATTTTTGATTTTTGGGGGGTTTTAAAAAGACAGATTTTTTGGGTTTGAATGCCAAAAAAGTCAAATCAAAGTTTTTTTTTTTTACCATGATAATAAGTATATTAGATGAAAGTTGTGAAACCCCAAAAGTCATGTTAGACTTTCTAACGTTGGGGATTGTCGGAAAGTGCCACTGGTGCTAATTTGTCATGTCTTGCTCCCAATATATCAAAAGTCTCTTACTGAAACTTTGTCACTTTTTTCACATATGCACCTCAAAAACGAAACCCCAAAAAAAAAAAAAAAAAAAAATGGGTTTTGAAAAAAAAAAACATTTTGGCAAAAAATTAGGGGAGAAAACCTTCCCTTAAGATCATTAAGAGTTTTGTTTTTTGGGGTCTTAAAAGTGCCATTTTTAAATAATGAAAAACAAAATTTATTAATCACTCTGGGTGCTTTTAAATTTGGTGTAAAACTTTAATTTGGGGACTTTTTTGTTTAAATATAATCTATGTTTCTTTTTTAAAAAATAATATAATAATATGCTAGTAAAAAAACATAAAATTTTAAAAAATTTAACTAAAGATGGGGGACGTTTTTGGTGGGCCCTTGACAGTTTGAAAAAAAACCAAATTCTGTTCTGGGGCTGGTAAAAACAACAAAAAATAGTTTTTTTTACAGGCTCCCCAAACCCTTTACATCTTATTCCCTCTCTCTTTTTTTATTCTTTTAAACCCTTTTTTGCCCGTGGGCGGCCATATTTATACGTTTTGAGGAAACGTTTTTGACTTTATACGGGTGGACCCCCCCCATAGCGATTTTAACCGGGGCAAGGGGGGCTCTTTTTTATGCAAAATGATGGGGTATGCAAAATAAATTTTTCCCCCATAAAAAAATTAAAAGTGGCCCCCGGGTTTTGTTAACGAATTTTTTTCCTTCCAAGTAGTTTGTTCGGGGTGCCAGTACTGACCAAAAATTTTTTTCCCCAAAAAGGAATATTGTGGGGGTAGATTGTCCATTTCGCCCCCCCAAAACTACACGTACAAACGAAATTACTTTAAATTGGGTTTGGGCTTTGGGGTGATGTTAAGCGGGGCCCCACTGTAAGGGGAAAATCAAATTAATCCGGGGGAAAAGACACCCAAAAAGTATGAAAAAAAAAAAATTACCCTGGGAAAAGTTTTAAATTTTTAAAAACACAAAAAAAAAAAAAGGCATGCACAATTTTCTTTACACTTACTTTTTTATTGAAGATCTGGGGAAAAAATGATGGGGGTGGGAGGAGGGGGAGAGGGTGTTAGGTTTAGAAGGGGAATTTCCCCCCCCATTAAGGGTTGAGGTGTCCAGTTCCCTTTTTGGGGTTTTCTTCCCTTTTCTTTTAATGGCCCCCTAGGAAACCCGCTTCAGAGTCAATGGACTTTTTTCGCACAAAATCTTTCCATAGTCCTGTTTCCTTTTCGTTTCCCTTTTGAAATTCCCTTTAAAAGGGTTTTCCCAAAATTTTCAGTGGTTTCAGGTTGCCAACAAAGGTTGCAATAGGGTGTGTGAGGGTGATTTTATCCATGAAGGTTTTCACTTCAAAACCACTTTGAAAAAAATTTTCCCTTTAAACTTTTTTAGTTTGGAAAATTTTTCAATTTCTCCCCCCCTCCCCTGAAACCCGTTTCCCCAGGTCTGGCCTCTTGCTGTTTTAAGTTGATCTAACGCTCATCAGTGGTTGTTTTCATTGTCCCCCCCACCAACTCTTCCACTCCCCCCCACTCCCCCCAACCCAAGGAAATTTCCAATGCCCAATGGATTCCTCCCAAATGGCATAATCCTCTCAGGGTTAGCCTCAAACCCTTCAAAATCCCCTTTTTTGTCTACACATTCTGGCCACAGTTTCTTCCAAGCAGAGTTCAAGGTCTTCTTAGTCACTCCCTCCCAAGCCTTACCTATAAGGTTTACACAATTGAGGATATTAAAGTGCTCTCTCAAAAACTCTCTTAGAGTCAGTTGAGTTTTGAGGTCACTACAAAGCACCTTTCAAACAGAGCTTTTGTGTACAGTTTTTTGAAGTTTGCAATAACCTGCTGGTCCATGGGCTGCAGGAGAGGAGTGGTATTAGGAGGCAAAAACTTACCTTAATGAATTTCATGTCCCCATAAAGTCGCTCTGCCACGTCTGTAGGATGACCAGGGGCATTGTCTAACACCAGGAGGCACTTAAGTTCTAATTTCTTTTCAGTTAGGTAATCTTTCACATTGGGGGCAAATGCATGGTGTAACCAGTCATAGAAAAAGTCCCTAGTGACCCATGCCTTACTGTTTGCCCTCCACAGCACACACAAATTCTCCTTGAGGACATTCTTTTGCCTGAACGGTCTGGGAGTTTCAGAGTGATACACTAATAAAGGCTTCACTTTGCATTGTAACACATCAACAAAGTAAGCCTGTCTTTCATAGGCTTATGTCCTGGGAGTGCCTTTTCCTCCTGAGTAATGTAGGTCCTGCTTGGCATTTTCTTCCAAAACAGGCCTGTTTCATCACAATTAAACACTTGTTCAGGTTTCAGTCCTTCACTGTCTATGTACTCCTTGAATTCCTGCACATATTTTTCAGCTGCTTTGTGGTCCAAACTGGCAGCCTCACCATGCCTTATCACACTATGTATGCCACTACGCTTCTTAAATCTCTCAAACCAACCTTTGCTGCCCTTAAATTCACTCACATCATCACTAGTTGCAGGCATTTTTTTAATTAAATCCTCATGCAACTTCCTAGCCTTTTCGCTTATGATCGCTTGAGAGACGCTATCTCCTGCTAGCTGTTTTTCATTTATCCACACCAATAAGAGTCTCTCAACATCTTCCATCACTTGCGATCTCTGTTTCGAAAACACAGTTAAACCTTTGGTAAGAACAGCTTCCTTGATTGCCTTTCTGTTGCCCACAATAGTTAGCGATGGTTGATTTGGGTTTCTTGTACAACCTGGCCAGGTCGTGCGACACGCACTCCACTTTCATACTTATCAATGATCTCTTCTTCATCTCTATAGTAATTCTCACCCTTATTGCTGTAGGGTTGGCACTAGAAGCTTTCTTGGGGCCCATGGTCACTTATTTTGCAGATAAAATCACCAAAAACACTGTAATAATACGAAATGTTCCGATTGTATGCTTGGATGTTACCGCGGAGGCTGGCTGGTAAACAATGCCACCGGCGGCACATGTGAGGCTGGCTAAGGGCGCACATTGGACGCGTCTCGGACGAAGAGCGGTGAGCGGGTTTTTGAGCGGTATGCGAGGCAAATTTTTTGCGATAAAAGCGAGCGGTATGTGGATTGTACGTTATGTGATGCCGACGGTATGCGGGGGTCCACTGTATATACTCATAAATTCCAGCAGCTTCAAATCAAGGAGGAGAAAGCTGGTAGGCCCACATGTGAGAGAATGTGTCTGTGTGGTCAGTGTGCACCACATAAAAAAAATCCTGGAGCACGCAGTGCATAATGAGAAAAAAAAACTCCGACTGTTTTTTTTAATTAAATGCCGACTTTGTGATCTATTTTTGTATAGTATTTATGGTTGTATTCTCGTTTTCTTGGTCTCAATTGATAGAATGGGAAACATATTATAGAAAAAGAGATGATTTTGATTGATTTTACTATAAAAAAAACCTGGAAATGGAGCTCAAAGTAGGGGAAACGTTTGATTTTTGCCTATGTTCAAAAGTAAACTAATGACATCATTGTCCAATAAATGTCCAACTAGCCATTCTAATATGCAGTCATGAGTGGGTTGATGTTATTCATACAATTATTACAGTATTGGAGTAGTCTGCATAATAGTAAATTTTCTATTTTTTGTTTGAATAAAAATTCAAAATAGAAAGCAAAAGTAATATCAGAGGGGCCTGGAGACATGACTGATGAACAAAGAAAATGTTATTTTAGAGCCAGGAATGTCTGCATTGTTCATTCTGGACCTTATTTTGAAATTGTCATATTTTTTAATTTTCGTGAAATTGGCCAAATTGCAAATTTCTGACCACATTACTGGGTAGTTGAAATTGGTAAATGGGCATTTTCTTGCACTTAATCGATAGAAAAAATGGAGTTCTAAAGAAATAGCTATGAGTTTGGTCGACTGAAACAAAGGAATTAGCTGAAAATGGGGCGCAAAGTGGGCGAAATCGCTGATTTGTAAATATCGCCAAGGTCGTTAACTTTGCGAGAGCGTAATTCCGTCAGTTTTCCATGAAATTTCGTTTTTTTTTTGTGTCATTACAATCAGGAAACGATTCTCTATCATTTCATAAGAATTTTTTTTTTTTTTTTAAATTTTGCAACACCAGGAGACACCTCAGGATTGGGGGTTGCGACAGTCAAGGGATTAATCCTGTTTACTCCCCTCTCACTCTACATTAACCCTTTGACTTTCGCAGGCCCCTTTCTGAAACTGTCATTCTATGTCGCAAAATATTCAAAAAAAAAAATTATTTTTTCTTATGAAAATGTTAAGATTATTTTTCTGATTGTTTTAGTCCCCCCCCCCAAAAAAAAATTTTGCCATCAGTACTTACCGAGATAAAGAGGCATGAAGTTTGCAGAAAATGAGCCGCGTATGGCAACAGCGGCGACTGCCGCTCACCCGGTAAACTTTGGTTTACTTGCATTTGAAGGTCTGTTGTTTTTTTTCACTATTTTATTTTTTCACATAACTTATGTGGCCTGTGAGACCAAAGTAAGGTGCAATGTACATATATACACTCGTTGTATACAACACAATAACCACACAAACATAATTATCAATATATTGTTTACAAAACTTGTTTACAAAAACAAACAATACAAAAAATTGTTTATTGCTATTGTTCTATAATATATATACCAATGTACAGTCACCGAACATATTCCTAGAAGTTCTGCAGCTTGTGGAACTCTTTGAAACATGTTTTCATACACAATGGTGTTTTACACTCCTCACACACAAACCTAGTGTGTGTGCATTTTTGTGGACTTTTTTTTTATGTGCAAAGACAAAATACCTCACCTGAGCAGTTTTCTTTAAAGTATTAGCAGGCAATTGTGTTATGTAGTTATCCTAGGTAAATGGTTGTGTGTCATCATTCCTTCCTTCCTACCTTCCTACATTTGTTTCCTACCTTCATCCTACCTTCCTGCATTCCTTTCCTACCTTCCTGCATTCCTTTCCTACCTTCTTACCTTCTTTCCTACCTTTCTGCATTCCTTTCCTACCTTCCTGCATTCCTTTCCTACCTTCCTGTATTCCTTTCCTACCTTCCTGCATTCCTTTCCTACCTTCTTACCTTCTTTCCTACCTTTCTGCATTCCTTTCCCACCTTCCTGCATTCCTTTCCTACCTTCCTGTATTCCTTTCCTACCTTCCTGCATTCCTTTCCTACCTTCCTGCATTCCTTTCCTACCTTCTTACCTTCTTTCCTACCTTTCTGCATTCCTTTCCCACCTTCCTGCATTCCTTTCCTACCTTCCTGTATTCCTTTCCTACCTTCCTGCATTCCTTTCTACCTTCCTGCATTCCTTTCCTACCTTCCTGCATTCCTTTCCTACCTTCCTGCAATCCTTTCCTACCTTCCTGCATTCCTTTCCTACCTTCCTGCAATCCTTTCCTATCTTCCTACATTCCTTTCCTACCTTCCTTCCTACATTCCTTCATCTTTCCTTCCTTTCATCACATCCTTCCTTCATTCCTGCCTTCCATTCTTCCTTCTGGTTTCTATAATATATATACACATATATAGTCACTAGATACTTTCATATAACTGCTATTATCTTCATTCAGCAAGCTTTTCTTGTGTGCGAGTGTGTGGCTTATAATTGTTGAGTCAGGAGTCGGCAGCTGTCAAAATAACATATTGTCTCATTACTCACTCCCCCTATTGCCTGTCAAAACAATGGGGTCGGATGCTGCTTCCCCTCCATTCAATCTAATTATCTTTCTCCCTCATTCTCTTTCAATCTGCCTCTCTCTTTCAATCTGTCTTTCTCTTTCTGTCTGTCTGTCTCACAGGTACACATAAATACAAGTATACATAGTGCAAATTACCTAGGATAACCCAAAAAATCCAGACAAAGTGCTATACTCTGCTTGAAGATGCGAGTAAATGTGATGATGACACAGTCTTGTGGCTCTCTCTGAGACAGAGAGCTAGATGGATAGACAGGGAGCTTGACAGACAGACAAATAAACAGACACACAAATAACCCGCACATAAAAGAGAGAAGCTTACGACGACGTTTCGGTCCGACTTGGACCATTGACAAAGTCACACTAACCAGAAGTGGAGCAGGACGGTTATATATAGGCAGGAAGAGGTGGTGGTAGTAGTAGTAGTACAAGAATTGTATATAATACCGACAAGATGAAATTAAGACACATGCACAACACCCGGGCATCCCCATCGTAGACGTTATTTATAAATAGACAGACAGAAATGTTTGTGTACCAGCAAAAACAAAGGGAGGGCGATGGTCATCTAATCTTTTCTTATCAGCTGCACCCTCCCCCACCCTCATTTACCCTCATCAAATGTCAGCTCTTATCAGATGTTATCTCACCTTATCTTGTCACTGTCATGGGGTGAACTTTTTTTTTCTTGCTTCAAGGGAACATTATTACTTTCTTCTTCTTCTTCCTCCTCCTCCTCCTCTTCCTCCTCTTTTCCTCCTCCCCCTCTTTCCTCCCCCTTTCCTCCCCCTCCTTCCTCCTCCTCCTCCATTGCTTTTGGTCTCAAACTCCTCCAAATCATGAAATTGATCTTCACTGACACTTCCATCTGTGTTAGAGCATCACTTGGGAAAAGAAGAGTCCCAGATTTGCTGGCGAGTTCACTTTATTTCTTACCGCTAAGCATGCTGAAAAAGGACAACTAAAAATGGCATTCTCACAATGCACCACCTGGCCCCCCGATTTTTTTTATATGGTGCACACTGACCATGGAACCCATTCTCTCACTATGGGCCTACCAGCTTTCTCCTGCTTGATTTGAAGCCACTAGAATTTATGCGTATAGACATTCAGAAACAGTGGTGTGTAAGACATGTATATATGACGTAAACATCAAAGGGTTAAGATTACATAATATTTTAAGGTAAGTAATGAGGGGAACACTAAATTTTTATATTAGAGTTTAATAATAATAATATTATTATTTAAAATTTGTACATATGTATTATTGTAATATAATAATAAATAATAAAAAAATTATTATTATTATTAATTTAGGGCACTAGAGCAGCCTATTTAAAGGGAAAAAAAATTGGTATTTATGGGAAATAGGGTTACTTAACATCAAAGGTGATATGACAAAAACCTGGAAAACTCTATCTGAAATTCTTGGAACTAAAAAGTTACCAAAAACAAAGCAATCAAACTACAAAATCGATGAACCCCTACTTCACTCCACCGAAACAACAAACAGACTTTGTTTTCTTCTCCCACCATAGGAAAAATCTAGTAAACAAATACCACGCACAAACGCCCCCGTCCATCGACTACCTCATAGGTAAACCCACCCAAATACGCTATTCCAAGCCCACCAACCCACCCAATAAAAGCTCATCATATCACCCTTTAAAAACAAAGCAGGAGACATAAACAACTTGCCTGCTTTATGTACATAAAGCTTCTCAAGTATTGTCACCAATTATTGCAACGCTCTTAACAAAAACCAATGAATCATCTACCTTCCCAAAAATCCTCAAAATAGTGAGGGTCACTCTGATCCATAAAGGAGGTGACCAAGCTGACTGAATAACTATAGACCAAATCTAACTTACCACTGCTCTCTAAAATCTTTGAAAAATTAATTTTATAGAGGATCTATTCTTACCTTGTTTCACACAACATATTAAAACCCTTGTCAGTTTGGATTCAGAAAATAAAAGGACAAATGAGCTATCATACACATGCCCAGAAATAATATATATGCACTTGAAAAGAAAGAAGTCCTGCTTGGGCATTTTCATTGATTTACGTAAAGCTTTCGATACAATCAACCATGAACTACTGTACTCCAAATTAATGCACTATGGTATCAGAGGCAACTCCCTCAAACTACCTAAAGTCATACCTCAGTAACAAACTCCATATGTGTATGCAAATGATGCAAACTCCTCCACCCAACCAATCACAGAAGGAGTCCCACAAGGAAGGTCCCTTTGGACCACTCCCTTTCTCATCTACATCAATGATCTACCCAATGCATCACAACTACTCAAACCCATATTATTTGCAGATGACACAAAATATGTATTTTCCCACCCAAACGCAGTCAACTAGCAAACACATCAATGCTGAAATTACAGAAATATCTGCCTGGATGATGACTAACAAAACTTACCCTGAACACTGAAAAAAACCTATTTAACCCCAGTTTGGGGAAACAAAGCTGTAATGATTCAATTAACCCTTTCAGGGTCCGTCCCCGTAGATCTACGGCTTTACGTTCAGGGTCCAAACCGTAGATCTACGTCATGAGCTCAGCTCACTCTGATAAACTGTGAGTGGTAAATTTGGGCCTAGATATAGAGATACATTATGTGGTATGTGTGCACCACATAAAACAAATCCTGCAGCACACGGTATATGAGAAAAGAAAAAAAATGGCCATGATTTTCGATTAAAACAGGATTTGCAGTGTTTTTTCGTATGTTTTTTATAGTTGTATTTGTGATTTCTTGGTCTCATTTGATAGAATGGAAGACATATTACAGAATAGAGATAATTTTGATAGGTGTTAGCACTGGAAATGGCTTAAAAATTGAGCTCAAAGTGGCGGAAATGTTAAATTTTTGCCGATGTTCAAGAGTAAACAAACGACCTCACACGTCTAATACACGCCAGCTGGGGGTTTCTAATATACATTCACAAAATGTGGTGATGTATTTATACAATTATTACAATATTGCATAACAGTAAATCTTCTATTTTTTTGGGGGTGAATAAAAAATCAAAATAAAAAAATTTATTTGTAAAGCCTCAAAAAAATAACTAATGAACAGAGGAAATGTTAGTTTAGTGCCAGGAATACCTACACTGTTTATTCTGGACCCTATTTTGAAATTGGAATATTTTGAACATTGTGTTAAATTGGCCAAATTACCAATTTCCGGTCACTTTATTTTGTAGTTGAAACAGTTGACTTGGCGATTTCTTGGGCTCAATCGGTAGAATAGAAGTAATACTATGAAATAGCTGAGAATTTGGTTGACTGGAATAATATAATTGGCCTAAAATGGGAGTCAAAGTCGGCAAAATCGCCGATTCGTAAATATTGCAGACACATCAAAATTCACGAGCATAATTTCGTCAATTTTCCATCAAATTTCGTACTTTTTGTTTTTTTACATTTACAAAAAGATTCTCTAAAACCCTTTTATAAGAAAAAAATAACAATTTTTTTTTTTTTTAAATTCTTGGACACTGGGGCACCACTTCAGTTTTTGGCCTTGGACCCTGAAAGGGTTTTAACATTACGCTAAATGGATCATCAGTCACAAGACTCACAGAGGGAAAATTCCTAGGTATCCACCTTGACAGTAGCCTTAAGTTCCAGACACACATACAACAAATCACCAAGAAAATCTCCAAGACTGTAGGCATACTACAAAGATAAGATATACGTTCCGCAATCAGCTCTTCTTGCACTGTACAATTCACTCTATACCCTTATCTTACATATGGAATTTGTGCATGGGGATCAGAAACATCCAGTCACCTAAAGCCCCTAATAACCCCAGCAAAAGGCAGCAGTAAGAATGATAACAAATTCCCACTCTCCACCAATTTTCAAAAGTCTGAATCTGCTTTCCATTAAGAACATCCATACTTATTCATGTGCCTACTACATACACAGAACAATACACACAAATATAAACCCCCACTCAAACTTTTCCTCACCAACCTAAACAGGACACATGACCACAACACAAGACACAGATCTCTTTTTGATATACTCGAGCCCCATATCACACTGGTAAAAACTCTATGCACATAAAGGGCCCCAAAATATGGAATTCATTACCAGAAGATATTAAAGTAACCCAGTCTGAAAATCAATTTAAGACTCTTCTCAAAAGCCACTTAATCACCCTAGACTAAATGCTAAATACTCAGTACACATTTACTCACCTATGTACTCCCACATCATAACTGAAACAATCACATTGAATCTTTTATCCATTGTTGACAGGAATATAATTGAATCATTGTTTTTCACAAAAGCATTTTAGAATATAATACGTATATCTTTGTATTATACAGATTTTGATTCATTTATAATTAATATTCTACTGTACAACTATGAAATAATTACTTTCCTACTGTACAACTATATTATACTACTCCTTAGTATTATACCCTTTGACTGTTTCCGACGTATAAATACGTCTTACGAGCCAATGTTTCTGACGTATCTATACGCATAAATTCTAGCAGCTTCAAATCAAGCAGGAGAAAGCTGGTAGGCCCACATGTGAGAGAATGGGTCTCCATGGTCAGTGTGCACCATATAAAAAAAATCGGGGAGCCAGTGGTGCATTGTGGGAATGCCATTTCAGTTGTCCTTTTTCAGCATGTCTAGCGGTAAGAAATATGTGATCCCCAGCAAAATCTGGGACTCTTCTCTTCCCAAGTGATGCTCTAACACAGATGGAAGGTCAGTGAAGATCAATTTCATGATTTGGAGGAGTTTGAGACCAAAAGCAATGGAGGAGGAGGAGGGGGAGGAGGGGAGGAAGAGGAAGGAGGAGGAGGAGGAGGAGGGAAGAAAGGAAGAGGAGGAGGAGGAGGAGGAGGAGGAGGAGGAGGAGGAGGAGGAGGAAGAGGAGGAGGAGGAGGAGGAAGAAGAAGATGTAATAATATTGTTCCCTTGAAGCAAGAAAAAAAAAAGTCCACCCCATGACAGTGACAAGATAAGGGGAGATAACATCTGATAAGAGCTGACTTTGATGAGTAAAGGAGGGTAATATTACATGACCATCACCCTCCCTTTGTTTTTGCTGGTACACAAACATTTCTGTCTGTCTATTTGTCTGTCTGTCAAGCTCCCTGTCTGTCCATCTAGCTCTCTGTCTCAGAGAGAGCCACAAGACTGTGTCATCACGTTTACTCACATCTTCAAGCAGAGTATAGCACTTTGTCTGGATTTCTTGGGTTATCCTAGGTAATTTACACTATGTATATTGTATTTATGTGTACCTGTGAGACAGAGATAGGCAGACAGATAGAAAGAGACAGATTGAAAGATATAGAATGAGGGAGAAAGATAATTAGAATGGAGGAGGGGAAGCAGCATCCGACCCCATTGTTTTGACAGGCGGTAGGGGGAGGACACTAATGAGATAATATGTCACTTTGACAGCTGCCGACTTCTGCCCTCAAAACAATTATAAGCCACACACTCGCACACAAGACAAGGAGGAGAGAAGGAGGAGGGAAAAGGAGGAGAAGGAGGAGGAGGAGAAGGAGGATTGAAGGAGAGGAGGAGGAGGAGGAAAAGGGGAGGATTAGAAGGAGGAGAGGAGGAGGAGGAGGAGGAGAAGAGGAGGGGAAGGAGGAGAAGGAAGGAGGAGGAGGAGGAAGGAGGAGGAGGAGGAGAAGAAGGAGGAGAAGAAGGAGGAGAGAGAAGGAGGAGGAGAAGGAGGAGGAGAAGGAGGGGGAGAAGGAGGAGAAGGAGGAGGAGGAGGAGGAGAAGGAGAAGGAGGAGGAGGAGAAGGAGGAGGAGGAGAAGGAGGAGGAGGAGAAGGAGGAGGAGGAGAAGGAGGAGGAGAAGGAGGAGGAGGAGGAGAAGGAGGAGGAGGAGGATGATTGTTTGTTTGTTTTTGTAAACAAGTTTTGTAAACAATATATTGATAATTATGTTTGTGTGCTTATTGTGTTGTATACAACGAGTGTATATATATACATTGCACCTTACTTTGGTCTCATAGGCCACATAAGTTATGTGAAAAAATAAAATAGTGAAAAAACAAAAAACCTTCAATTACAAGTAAACTAAAGTTTACCGGGTGAGCGGCAGTCGCCGCTGTTGCCATACGCGGCTCATTTTCTGCAAACTTCACGGCTCTATATCTCGGTAAGTACCGATGGCAAAAATTTTTTTTTGGACTAAAACACTCAGAAAAATAATCTTAACATTTTCATAAGAAAAAATAATTTTTTTTTTTTTTGAATATTTGGCGACATAGAATGGCAGTTTCAGAGAGGGGGCCTGAAACAGTCAAAGGGTTAAGTAGAATGTAAGCCAATAATGTTAAGTTGGCCCATAATGCCTAGGCATAATAGAGGCTCTCTTTGCATTGCAAACCCACTATTGTTTTATACGCAATCTTGTATATACACAGTCTTTGCAAAGGGCATTAAATAAATAAATTAAATAAATAAACAGCACTTTGCGGGTTTTTGGGGGGTTTTTGGTTTTTTATATGTATTAATTTCTTTTTTAAAATTTGAAGAGGAAAAGATAACAGAAGAAATTATTGGGGCAGAAAAGGGAATGACCCAAAAGACCCAAAAAGTAATTTTTCCTTTATTTAAAAGGGTTAAACAAAAAAACCTACCGGGTTTCTTTTCCCCCACTGTGGGGAATATTAAAAAAATAGTATGATATTAGAATTTAAATTTACAAAAATTCATCCCAGATTCTTTTTTGGTTAAATAAAAAAATTTAAAAAATTTATGGAAAAAAAATAAAATGAATTTATTTTAAGTACTTTTAGTAATAACAAAGGAATTATTTACCAAAGCCATTTGCTTCGGCCCCATTTTGGAAAAGTTTTTAACTTTTGTAAATCCAAATTAAACAAACCCCGATCACTTTTTTTTTTTAAACATTCCCCTTTTGGGCCGAAATTTTCCTTTTTTCCCCAACCCGATTAATGAAAGAAAACCTGTAAATGTGGGGGAATTTTGGGGTGATTGGAAAAATTTTAATTGGCCCAAAAAAAGGAAAGTCAAAGAAAAAAAAAAAAATGAAATCTTTTTTTCGTTAAAACACAATTTGGCGGGGTTTTTTCGTTTTTTTTAATTTTTTGGATTTTTGGGTTTTTTTTAAAAAAATTACAAAAAGATTTTTAGTTTTCTTTTAAGGGGAAAAAATACAAATTTTTTTTTTTTTAAAAAAACCGGCCCCCTTTTTGCCTGGGGTTAATTCTTCAAAAATAGGTGTGTTTTTTTTTTTAAAATTTAAAACAGTAAACTTCTTTTTTTTGTTTGTAATTTCAATAAAAAAAAATTGGGTTTTTTTTTTGGTAAAAAAAATAAACGGTTTTTGGTCGAATCCTAATGCTGGGGGCCCTTTTTAAAGGGCGGTTAAAGGAAAAACTTTCCGATATTTTAGTTTTTAAACATTGGTTGGCGGTGCTCCAAGAAAAAATTTGGGCTGGGGAGAAAAAACCTAAAAGGGAAAAACGGAAAAATCCCGACTAAATTTTTTCCGAAAATAAAATTGGGGAAAAAAAATTTTTCCACCTTTTTCTTTTTTTTTTTTACCTTAAAAAATTTTTTTTTTAAAAAAAATAAAAAATTTTTTTTTTTTATTTTGGGGGGGTTTTGGAAAAAACGTCTCCTTTTACACTACGGGTTTGTTTTGAAGTAAAACTTTGGAGTTTTTTTAACCTTTGAGTTGTCAAAAAAAGGGGGTTTCCCGGGGGTTTTGACGGGTTCGACTAAAAACAAAGGGGGCCTTCAAACCGGGGGGGGGGAAGGGAAAGAAAATAGAAAAATGGGGGAAGAGGGGGAAAAAAAGGGAAAGGGAAGAAAAGGAAGAAAGGAAAAAAAAAAAAAGAAAAGGAAAAAAAAAAAGAAGAAAAAAAAAAAAGAGGAGAAGAAAAGGAAAGGAGAGGAGGGGGGAAGAGGGGGAGGGGGAGGAAAAACTAAGGAAAAAGGGGGGGAAAGCTGGTAGGCCCTTCATATGAAAAATGGGTCTATGTGGTTCAGTGTCACAGTCAAAAAAAACCCTGCGCACACAGTGATAATGAAAAAAAAAAAAACTTTGCCTTTTTTTTTTAAAAAAATCAGCGCTTTGAGTGTATTTTCTATGGTTTTTATTTTTGTATTTAGTTTTCGGGTTCATTTTATGAAGGAAGACATATTCCGAAATTGGGGATGTTTTTGACGGTTTTTACAATAAAAGGTCCCTGAAATTGAGTAAAGTGCAGAAATGTTCAATTTTTACCAAACTTAAAAGTAAACAAATGGGCCAAGGTGCAATACACGTAAACGGGGTGAGTCTAATATTCTTTCACAAGTCACCAATAATATTTATACCATTTTTTACAAAAAATGCATAGTCTGCATAACGTAAATCTTATTTTTTTGTGAAAAAAAAATTCAAAGGGGAAAAACAAAATATAAGGGGGGCCCTCGGAGTGACTAAGGGCTGAGGAAATGTCATTTTAGTGCCGAATGTTTTTCTTGTTTTTTCTGGCCCTTTTTTCGGAAATTGGCATCTTTAAAATTTGTTAAAAATTGGCAAAATTGCTAAATTCGACCCTGAGGTATTGAATTTCATAAATGGGTGGTTTCTTCCCCCCATCGTAGAAAAAGGGAGTTCTAGCGAAATATTCTGTTTTTTGCGATATACAGGAAATTGGCCGAAAATGGGGCTCAAATGGGCAAACGCCGATGGTAAATCCCCGAACCGCTAATTTGCAGAGCAAACCGAAAGTTTTCTATAAATTTCAAACTTTTGGGTCTTTTGTGGGGGAAAAAGTTTCTCTATCATTTCATAAGGAAAATAATTTTTTTTTTTTAAAAATTTTGGGCCCGCCCTGAGAACGATTTGGGAGGGCCTGTCGACCCCAAAAAGGGTTAAGGGTTAGATAGGACATGCAAAAAGAATGAACTTCAACATACAGTTATTTATTAAAGGGACTGTTGTTGTTTGAATGGGAAGACAGGAAGGAGGAGAGAGGAAAAAGGGGTTTTTGTTTGGAAGGGAAATCCCCCCCCAAAAGGGGATCGAGGTCACTTCAGGGGTCAACCCCCCCTAGCCATTCCCTAGTTTAAAAACTTATGATTTACATGCAAAAAAGAATCCCAAATAAATATAAAAAACTAAAAAAATTATAAATGAGCTTTAAATCTATTTAACTTACTGAAGACTTTGTTGGGTAGGCCCGGGGGGGCGGGGGGGGGAAGTTTATTTTTTGGAGAATTGACAAAATAATCTACGGCTTATTTATCTATCAAATAAACTAATTGACAAATAAATAATAGTAATAACATAAAAAGGAATTTACCTAAATGAAAAAAAATTCAAGTCACAAGAGGGTTTGGTTGTGGGTGTAAAAGGGGCCCCCTGCAGCAACCCTTGGGACATAATGGTGGGAAAAGCAGCAGTGAGGGGGCGGGTTTTTTTCTTACCCCTATAAAACCCCAACAATATTGAGGATTTTAAGAATCACTGAAAAGGCACCTCCCACCCAAACAACCACTACCACCACCCAAAATCACTCACCATCACAAACACACCACCAAAAAAAACCCCACTACCCCCATCAAAAACCATACCATCCTTACTCCCACACTGCCACCCACTCCCAATCAAACCACTACCATCCTCTACCCCATCATACCCCCCCTCTCCCCACTTCACAATGCTACCACTTAAAAAAACGAAAACCCCCCTTCACCATCATACCACCTCATACCCCCCTGTACCACTATCCAACTGTACCACTCAAAACCAAACCCCATTTTTGTTTTTTTCAAAAAACTTTTTTAAAAATTAGTGTTTCTCCTTTCTTTCCCAAAAGGGCGGGCGCTAGAGTTTTCTTGGACCCATGGTACTTATTTGCAGTTGCAAGACAAAAAATAAATGGAATATTATGAAATGTATATATGAATCGGGGATCTTTCCCCCACTCACGATAAACAATGGCACTTGGTGGGAATGGATTTTGAAAAGCTTGGGGCAGTGTCAGTCTAGAAAACGTATTTGTGAGTCAAACAACGTTTGGGTAAATGTTTTGATAAAAAAAATTAAAATTTTCCCAAAAAATTATGATTTTCACCCTTTACGAAAAATAGGGTCCAATGTCGTACGGGCCCCCGAGCGACTTCATCCAGAAAGAGGGTCATTTTTATCGAAATGATCGGTATGCGAAAATTTCCCCAAAAGAAATAAGGGAAAAATCAAATTAATCCGTGCAAGACCCCCAACAGTATAAAAAAAAAAAATTTTCCCAATGAAATTAATTTTCCTACACACAAAAAAGGATACACACAATAGTAGGTAGTCATGCACAATATAAAATTTGCATGTAACTTACTAAAAAAGAATAAAGACATTACCTTTATTGAAGATGCAGCAATGACTGTGAACACTGTCCCCTGGGTGCCTTTTTCCCCTCCTGAGTACTGTGGGCCCTGTTTGGCATTTTTCCAGAACAGGCCTTATCAATGTGTATCCCACTACGTTTCTTAAAATCTCTCAAACCAAACCTTTGGGGCTTTAAATTCCCCAAATTGAGCACTATTTCCAGGCTTTTTTTCCTTTCCCCGGGGTTAGCGAGGGTTGGGGGTTTGCATCCGGGGGAACAAAAAAGGACCCCAAGGGAAAAAATTTAGACAGTTTTCGATGCCTGATTTTTTTTGGTTACCCGGGGTGGAAAATCCTGGGGTTAATTGTTTTTTGGTATTCTAAATAAGCCACCCCAAAAAAGGGTGCTACAGCAGCAGAGCAGCAGCGCGGACGTGCTACCACAGCGGGAAGATGCCGGCAGCAGCAGAGGGTACTACACAGCAGTGAAGTGGTACAGCGGGGGGGGCCCCCAGCAGGCACACTAAAGTGCTACACAGCGCAGCGATGCTACAGCAGCAGCGACGGTATACAGCGCAGCTGGGGTGGTACAGCGCAGGCAGCAGCTGACAGTGTACAGCACAGAGAGATTTACAGCAGAGCAACGGTAAAAGCGAGCAGACGGTACTACAGCAGCGGGCCAGAAAAGCTGACGGGGGTTACAACCAGCAGCAGCTGAGGTGCTACCAGCAGCAGCACAGTGAAGTGCGCAGCAGCAGCAGCGTACCACCAATAGTAGCGGGTGATTGGGGTTTTTTTAAAAAACCGGGCCCATTGGAAAATGCACCCTTTTTTCATACTTATCAATGATCTTTTTCTTCATCTCTTAGAAATTTCTCAAATTTTTTCAAATTCAAATTCAAAGTTTATTCTCTAAGGATTACAATGCTGAGTTTCGGGAAATTTGGTTATTGTTTGGTTTTACATGTAGTAAAATTTTGATTCGAGTGTCCACAGAACGCTTAGCAGGGTAGGGATTTGGGCATACTTGTTTTTTTCTTAATTGTAAAAAATTAAAAATTAGAGGTAATTGGTATTATGGTTTAAATGACTAAATATAGTTTGTGAGTTTAGCAATTGAATGTTTTGTTTTGGCACAGTACTAGTTCAGTATTTGGGGTATCACAATTTTATTATTTTAAGATGGATTAATTTTTTGTTTTTGGTAAATGAGTGGTGAGTGTAAGTGTGAACCACCAGGGGGTATTCGTGTAGTTTGTTGACGGGGTGTATGGGGGATAAATGTTTCTAATGGTAGTTTTGAAAAGGGGATGAATGTGTTGCATTCTAAAGTTTCAGGTGGGGGATTCCAGATTTTAGGGTTTGACATCAAAATTTTTGTAAAGGTTTAGTCGGACACGGGGAATGTTTAGAATGTTGTGTCTTTTTGGGTTTGCCTGGGGTTCTGTCAAACTATCAAAAAAGGTTTTGGTCAATTGATATTAAGTTTAAGGCCCTGTAGAATAAATTTCACGTGTAAGTGTGGGTGTATGGGCTGGGGGTAAGTTTAGATCATGAAGAGTGGGGGTGGTGTTGCCAGGGATGGGATTTAGGTTATTTTATGCAGTTTTTGTTGGGTTATTATTGGTTTTGGGTGTTGCTGCAGTTGATCCCCAACCAAAAAAAGCATAGGTGAGGTAGGATAAATAAATGATTTGGGATTGTGTGAGAAGGGGATTTTGCAGCAAATATATCGTATCTTGGAGAGGATCCCGACCGTTTTGGATACTTTTTTGGTATATTGGTAGGGGTGAAATTCAGGTTGTTGTCAAGTTTAAAACTGGGAAATTTTCCCCCCCTTTTTCTGGTAATTAGAGTGTTTTCAATCTTAAAGTTAATTTGTGCTCTCCTGCTCTGCTACCAAAAAATATTAGTAGGTTTTGTCAGTGTTAAATAAGTTTTTGGGTGTCATCAAGTCGAAAATTTAATAGCCCTTTTATTACAATGGTGTTTTAGGGTGGCAAAATTAGGGGGAGAGTGAATAAATTGTGTATAGCAAAGGAATGGGGTTTCAGGGTTGGGATACGTTTGGAAGGTCATTAGTTATAGGGAAAGCAGGGGGACAAGGCACTTTCCCCGCGGAACTCCAGTATCAAGTGGCCTTTTTGGATGTGTTCTTTATGGTGCGTACTGTACCTATTTAATGTAAAATTTGAAAAAGCAAATGCCTGGCCTTTATACCCTAGTGATCAAGTTTGTGGAGTAGGAGTCGTGGTCTACGTGTCAAAAACTTTTTTTAGGTCAATAAAAAATTTTGGGATATTCCTTATTTTCCAATGTGTGTAAAGCAGATCTAGCATTTTTATATTGCATCTTAGTGCTTTTATTTTTTCCCGAAACCCCAAAATGGCAGGGGGTTAGTATGTTTTGAGCCGTTATAAATGAATACGTCCCCCTGCCGAGTTTTTCAAAGATTTTTGGGTAGAATGGTAAGTTAAATTGGGGCCCTTTGTTGTTTAAATTGTGGGTCACCACCTTTATGTTTGGTGTAACCCTTTCCATCTTGAGTAGTTTCGGAAGGGGCTAGTCTCTAGTGCTTGTTAAAAAATATGAAATAGCATGCGAAAGGGCATGGGCCGCTCGTTGACATTAATGGTGGGACAGAGACAGATTCCCCCCAGTTTTTTTAAAAGGGCTTTATGATCTCAATGACTTCCCTGGGCTCAGTTGGTGAAAAATAGAAGGAATTAGGGAAATTCCCCTCTAGGGTCCCCAGCAGGGGATTGGTTGTGGGATTTTATGGTGAGATTAGACCTATGTTTGGAAAAGTCTTTATCTTGTTAGCTGTGTCATGGGATGTAGTGGTGTTTCATTGGTTTTAGTTAGGACAATATTCTTTGGGTTTTTTCAGTTTTTGGGTCCCTAGAATTGAGAGAGTGTTTTCCGGTCTTTTTTTTATATCTCCTCTATTTTAGTGAATCTATGGAGAGTATAGTTGTTGGTTTTTTATTACTTTGGTGAGAGCTGATGAATAGTGTTTAAGGTATCTTGTGTATTAAACCCTGTTTATTGCTTTTCATATTGGTGTTTCTTGCAATGGATTTCAGAATGGTGTGCTTAGCCCTGGGGAACCAAGCCGTTTGTTTGTGAATGTTTTGTTTTTATGGGGCAATGTTTGTTGTATATCTAAGTAATTTGTTAAGAAAAAAGTTGTCCAGTCATCAATACATTTGGGCCTTGGAGAATTCTGTAGGCCCAAACACAGTCTTAGGTCAGCTGTGAACTTCTCACCCTTATTCTGTAGGGGTTGGCACTAGAAACTTTCTTGGGGGCCCTGGTCATTTTTTGCAGATAAAATCCCAAAAAAAACTGTAATAAACAAATGTTCCGATTGTTGCTTTGGGTGTTACCGCAAGGCTGGTGGTAAAAATGCCCCGGCGGCACATGTGAGGTAGCTAAGGGCGACATGGACCGTCTCGGACGAAGAGGGTAAGCGGGCTTTTTAGCGTAGGGGGAAAATTTTTTCGATAAAAGCGAGCGGTATCGGATTGAACTTATGTGATGCCGACGGTATCGGGGGTCCCTGTATATACATTTGGACCGTTTACGGGTTAAATGCGCTGTGAAATAAGCTCCATGGTGGTAATGGGGATGTGGTAGTGGGTTATGGTGGGGTGGTAGGGTGGGGTGGTGGTGGTTGGGTGATTGGGATTGGTGGGTGGTGGTGGTGGATGGTGCTTTCTTCAAGATTAAGGGGAAATTTTTGCAATGTGAATGGGGCAGGCTTTTTCTGAAAAAAATCACCTTGAGGGAAGCGAAACAAGCCATCCTGCAACAATTCAGTGACAGAACCCTGTCCCCTTTCAGGAAATTTGGAGGAGGGAAAATATTTGTAGATGAAGGTTCAGAGAACCGACATTGTAAAAGAAATGTGCAACATCTACAAACCTTCAGACACTGCAATTTTTGGGGTTTAATCTTGGGAATTCTTCGCTTCTAATTCTTGGGCACGACCCCCTTCCCCCAATTTAACAAAATGTGACACTGCCTAGATGCTGCACCCCTCTACCCCGGTTTATAAAGCTCCTCTCCGCGTATGCCGTATTCTATTAAGACTGATGGACTGACCCCCAAATTTCTCAAGGTTTAGGGACTGATTTAAACCCCATTTCCTCTTTCTTTAAGATTCTCCTTTGTATGGACGTGAAGCCATGGTGGCAAAGTTTCCTCAAAAAAATACCCAAAAATTTACATGGTCTAATTTATCAAAAAGGAAATAACCAAGATAAGGATTGTTTCTGAGTCTTTTTGGGTGGGGGTTCCCCCCCAAACAATAAGTACCCCCCATCCTCCTCCCAATCTTCCCGATGCCCTTAACAATCTTCAATAAAGGGAAAAAAAATGTTATTTTATATGTTTTTTAACTCCCTGACTGTTTTCAACCCCCCAACTGGGTGTCTCCGGTGTTGCAAAATTTAAAAAAAAAAAAAAAAAAAAAATTTTTTATAAATGATAGAGAAACTTTTTCCGATTGTAAGACACCAAAAAACAAAATTTGGGGAAAATGTGGAATTATGCCTTGCAAGTTAGTGCCTTGGGGTTTTAAAGCGGCTTTTTTTTTCTCTTTGGGGCCCATTTTCGGCTAATTCCATTGTTCCATCAACCAAACTCATAGCTTTTTTTAGAATTTCCCTTTTTTTTTATCGAGGAGTACAAAAAGTGCCCCCTTTCCAATTTTAATACCCAAAAACTGGTAGAAAAATTTACAATTTGGCCCAATTTTACGAAAATTAAAAAATATACAAATTTTAAAATAAAGGGCCCGAAGAACGATGAGACTTTTTCCGGCTCTAAAATAACATTTTCTTTTTTTCATCAGTCATGTTCCAGGGGGCCCCTTTATATTACTCTTTTCTTTCTATTTGAATTTTTTTCAAAAAAAAAATGAAGGGGTTTGTTTTTGAAGACTATCAAAACTGTAATAATTGTAAAAAAATGTCAACCCCTTTATGATGCATATTTTGAATGGCTAGTTTGGGCATTTTTGCCAATGACATATTTGTTTATTTTGAAATCAAATCAAAAACCCTTTTTTTTATTAATGTTTTCCCTTCTATCAAATGAGACATGAAAAAAAGGAAAAACAAAAAAAAAACTACACAAAAATAACCACAAGCGGATTTTAATTAAAAAAAAAGGTCGGAGTTTTTTTTTTTCCATTTTGCACTGCGTGCTGCAGGATCTTTTTTTTTTGGTGCACACTGATCACAGACCCATTCTTCAATGTGGCCCCACCGCTTCCCCCCGCTTGATTTGAAGCCCCCTAGAATTTTGGTTGGTGACAGCCCACCCCGGGAAGCTACCCCTGCCAGATGACTGTGAAACAGAAACCTGTAAGTTTTACATGAGGTAGGATTTGGTTTTCTTTTTTTTGTTCATAAACACGCTAAGTAACAGGATATTTGCATCCTACTACACTTTGGTCACCTTCCAGACACGCACATGCATATAATTATAATCATCAGGTTTTTCTCCTTTTTCTAAATTGCCCTTTTTCTTTTTTATTTTTTATTTCCATGGGGAAGTGGAAAAGAATCTTTTTCCCCCGTAAGCCTGCGTGTATGAGGGATAAAAGCAGGAGCAATGGGGTAACCCTTCCCTGATACATTTACTAAAAAAAAAGAAGAAAAACTTTTTAAAATGGGGTTTTTAAAGTGCGGGATTAGTGCGGGGTACAAGAAACAGTATTGCTGATGTTAAAATGAAAGAATTGGATGTCTGGCCCCAAGCGAAAAAAATTTAAGGGGGGTAGGGAGTTTCAGTGGGGGGGAAATAAATGGGATTAAATTGGGTATTGAGAAGTTAGAGAAAGGAAGGGGTAGCAGTATGTTAAATGATTTATGGAAGGGAAAAGAGAATATGAATTGTAAAATTTAAGATTATGTGGATTAAAGTAAAGGTTGGATGCAGAAGTGGGTCAAAAAAAGGTGTATGCACCGGAGAGAGAGAAATGCAGAGGAGAGAGAGAGATTTTGGGAGATTTAGGAATGTATAGGGCCTTTGAACCAAATGGAGAGTAAATTTTGGTAGGGGACCCGAATGCTAAATAGGGGGAAAAACCTTTAGAAGGGTGTGGGAGGTAATTTGGGGTGCCAGGGTAAAAGATAATGGGAGCCCCCTTTATTGAATTTGTATAGAAAAGGGGGTTTTTTATAGGTAATACAATTTTAAGAAAAAGAGGTAAATAAATATACACGTATATGTAGGGCGAAAAAGACGAGTTTGTTGGATTATGTATGGTTTAAAAAAAGATGTTGAGTAGTTTAGGAGTACATGTTTATAGAGGGCCCAGATATACAGATCATTTCTAGTTGTAGTCATGAGAGTAAAAGGTAGATGGGATCAAGGGGAATAGAAACATCAGGAAAGAGAGAGGTAAGGTTTATAAATAAAAGAGGAGGCAGTTTGGGTAAGATAAAACGCTATTGGGGGATTTAAAGGGCTAATGAGGCATAGGCAATGGGGGGCGAAGGGGATGGGCTAGGTTTTAAAAATGTATGTTAGAGTGTTCAGCTGAAGTTTTGTGGTTCAGGAAAATGGGTCGGAGGAAAAGGACGATTGGTGGAATGATGATGTAAGAGAGTAGTAAGGGAGAAAAGTTAGCATATGAGAAGTTTTTACAAAGTAGAAGTGATGCAAGGAGGGAAGAGTATATGGAGAAAAAGAGAGAAGTTAAGAGAGTGGTGAAGCAATGTAAAAAGAGAGCAAATGAGAGAGTGTGGTGAGATGTTATCAACAATTTTGTTGTGAAAATAAGAAAAAGTTTTGGAGTGAGATTAACAAGTTTAAGAAAGCCTAGAGAACAAATGGATTTGTCAGTTAAAAATAGGAGAGGAGAGTTATTAAATGGAGAGTTTAGAGGTATTGGGAAGATGGAGGGAATATTTGAGGAATTGTTAAATGTTGATGAAGATAGGGAAGCTGTGATTTGTGTATAGGGCAAGGAGGAATAACATCTTGTAGGAGTGAGGAAGAGCCAGTTGTGAGTGTGGGGGAAGTTGTGAGGCAGTAGGTAAAATGAAAGGGGGTAAGGCAGCTGGGATTGATGGGATAAAGATAGAAATGTTAAAAGCAGGTGGGGATATAGTTTTGGAGTGGTTGGTGCAATTATTTAATAAATGTATGGAAGAGGGTAAGGTACCTAGGGATTGGCAGAGAGCATGCATAGTTCCTTTGTTAAAGGCAAAGGGGATAAAAGAGAGTGCAAAAATTATAGGGGATAAGTCTGTTGAGTGTACCTGGTAAGGTGTATGGTAGAGTTATAATTGAAAGAATTAAGAGTAAGACGGAGAATAGGATAGCAGATGAACAGGAGGCTTTAGGAAAGGTAGGGGGTGTGTGGACCAGGTTGTTTACAGTGAAATCATATAAGTGAACAGTATTTAGATAAGGCTAACGAGGTCTTTGTGGCATTTATGGATTTGGAAAAGGCGTATGACAGGGTGGATAGGGGGGCAATGTGGCAGATGTTGCAAGTGTATGGTGTAGGAGGTAGGTTACTGAAAGCAAGTGAAGAGTTTTTACGAGGATAGTGAGGCTCAAGTTAGAGTATGTAGGAAAGAGGGAAATTTTTCCCAGTAAAGGTAGGCCTAGACAAGGATGTGTGATGTCACCGTGGTTGTTTAATATATTTATAGATGGGGTTGTAAGAGAAGTAAATGCGAGGGTCTTGGCAAGAGGCGTGGAGTTAAAAGATAAAGAATCACACACAAAATGGGAGTTGTCACAGCTGCTCTTTGCTGATGACACTGTGCTCTTGGGAGATTCTGAAGAGAGTTGCAGAGATTGGTGGATGAATTTGTAGGGTGTGCAAAAGAAGAAAATTAAAGGTGAATACAGGAAAGAGTAAGGTTATGAGGATAACAAAAAGATTAGGTGATGAAAGATTGAATATCGTTGGGGGGAGAGAGTAGGGGAGGTGAAAAATATTCAAAAATTTTTGGGGGTGGACGTGTCAGCGGGGTGGGGCTATGAAAGATGAGGTGAATCATAGAATTGATGAGGGAAAAAAAGGAGTGGGCACTTAGGAGTCTGGGAGCAAAAACTTTGTATGAGTGACTGTCCCCTCACATGCTCATACGAAATTATTTCATAATATTCCATTGATTTTAGTGCTTGCAAGTGCTAAATAAGCTGCCATGGCTCCAAATAAAGCTTCTAGTGCCAGAGACCAAACAAAACGTTACTCGTCAATCCTAACCACCTGATAAGAAGGGCAAAAAAATTTGTTTTATGAGAACAGTTTATCCAACTTACAGGTGATATAAAAAAGACCTGGAAAACCATATCTGAAATTCGGGGAACAAAAAAGATATCCGAAATAGCGAAATAAAATTAGCAAAATCAGATAAACCCCAAAACTCCCACCAACAGAAACAGCAAACAGACTCAATGATTTCTTCCCCCACTATAGGACAAAACCTTGCCCATAAAATCCCAAGCTCAGATACCCCACCAAAAACTACCTCACCGGCAACTACCCGAACACACTGTTCTAAGCTCCACAAACCCATACAAAGTCTCCCTAATTATCAATGCACAAAAAACAAGGCAGGAGATTTAAGTACCTTACCACCCTTTATATAAAAAAAAGTGTCCAATTTGCTTCTCCAATCATTGAAAACACTCTTTAACAAATCCATTGAATCCTCCACCTTCCCCTACAGTACTCAAAATAGCAAGGGTCACCCCGATCCACAAAGGAGGAGACCAAACAGAGTTGAATAACATAGGCCAATAATCCAACTTAAAACCCCTCTCTCAAAAATCTTTGAAAAACTAATTCATAAACGAATCTACTCCTACCTTATCTCCCAAACTACTCAAACCCCTGCCAATTTGGATTCAGGCCTAAAAAAAATTACTAATGATGCATTATACACTTTGCTAGAACATATATACACTGCAATAGAGAAAAAAGAAGTCCACTGGGGACCTTCATTGACTTACGTAAAGCTTTTGATACAGTTGACCATGACTTGCTCCACGTAAAATTGTCACACTAGGTATAAGAGGGAAACTCCCTCAATTACCCAATTCTACCTCAGCAACAGAAGCCAATATGTGTACGCAAATGGGGAAAAACTCTTCTGCGCAACCAATTACAGTTGGTGTCCCACAGGGAAGTGTCCTTGGCCCTCTTCTCTTTCTCCTATACATAAATGACCTTCCAAATGCTTCGCAATTACTCAAACCCACACAATTTGCAGATGACATACATACGTCTTCTCTCACCCGAGCCCAGTCACACTAGCCAATACTGTAAATACCGAATTACAGAAAATACTACCTGGATGAGGACTAACAAACTTACACTAAACTTGACAAAACCCTACTTCATTCAGTTTGGTAACAGAGCTACAGATGTCCTCTAACATAATGATAAAACGGATCACCTATCCCCAAGCTAACAGAGGGAAAATTCTTAGGAATCCACCTTGATAATAGACTCAAATTTCATACACATATACAACAAATCTCTAAGAAAATTTCCAAGACTGTAGCATACTATCGAAGATACGGTACTATGTTCCACAGCCCGCCCTCCTGGCCCTATATCACTCTCTTATTTACCCCTATCTCACCTATGGAATTTGTGCATGGGGCTCAACAACAGTTAACCATCTCAGACCACTAATTACCCAACAAAAGGCGTGCAGTTAGAATGATAAAAAATTCTCACTACAGCAGCACACTCCACCAAAAATTCAATACACTAAACCTACTCACCAACAAAACTCCATACTTATTACTGCACCTATTACATACATAGAACATTTAACCTGATATTAACCCTCCCCTCAAACATCTCCTTGCCAACCTCAAACAGAACACATGCCCAAATAACACAAGGCACAGATCACTCTTTGATGTTCCTCGTGTTCACTCACACTTATGCAAAAAATCAATGCACATTAAAGGCCCTAAAATTCTGGAATTCATTACCTGTAAATATAAAAGAAAAAACTACCTGTTTATAAATTCAAGTCCTACTCAAAACCCCTTACTCACCCAAAACCAAATAAATACTGAATAACTGAACCTTATAAATTGTATATCTTTAAAAGTTTCTCACAATTATATCACATAAATTTAAACCTTAAAACCCAATCTAACTTTATTATTTTTTAAATACACTACCTAACAGAATCCTTCATATGACCTGTCCTTTTTTAATACTCACTTGTGCTTTATAGAATCTGTTTACATTAATGTTTTATCACTGACTTCATCATTGCTTAGTTTTAAACTTAAGTTAAATTTTAAGCCAGCCCGTAATGCTATGCATAGTATAAGTGGCTTTGGCATACTGCTCTTATCTGTATTTTTTTTTTTTTTTTTTTTTTTTTTTTTTTTTTTTTGTACCTCTGTATGTGTGCACAAATTTATAATAAATAAATAAATAAATAAATAAAAGAATGTGAGAAACACATAATTTATGAAAAAGTTTGTAGAAAAATACAAAGATGGTGGTGGTAGAGTGGAAGCAGTTTTGAAAAGTGGTTGATGAACATAAGAAAGGAGGATCACTGCAGCAGGCCTGTTGGCCCATGCTCGGCAGGTCCTTTACAATTCATCGCACTAACGAAACATTTTCCAAACCCAGTCCTCAATGCTACCCAAGAAATAAGCTCTGATAACTCTATCCACTCGTTTGCAAGTCCCAAATGAGTGGATAGAGTTATCAGAGCTTATTTCTTGGGTACATTGAGACTGGGTTTGGGAAAAAGTTTCGTTAGTGGGATGAATTGTAAAGGACCTGCCGAGCATGAGCCAACAGGCCTGCTGCAGTGATCCTCCTTTCTTATGTTCTTATATTCTTTATGTTCTTATATTCTTATGTTCATCAACCACTATCACAACTGCTTCCACTCTACCACCACCATCTTTGTATTTTTTACACAACTTTTTCATAAATTATGTGTTTCTCACATTCTTTACCAAAGGGGTGGCACTAGAAAACTTTCTTTGGTGTAGTGATGGTGGTAGAAGGTAGTAGTGATGGTGGTAGAAGGTAGTAGTGATGGTGGTAGAAGGTAGTAGTGATGGTGGTAACAGTTGTAATAGTGGTAGAAGGTCGTAGTGACGGTGGTAGAGGGTTCCTTCTTTAGCGATTCAGCGATTCTACCAACTCCTCCAATGTTGTTGGAGTTATATAGGGCTACAAAAACCACTGCCGCCTCACCACCATTATGGACGGCTTACACTCAGTGGCCCTTATATACCCAACAACAACACAACACATCACCTCTCGTGACATACGTAATGACTTATTTTATTCATTCTAGAGTATATTCCATGTTTCTATGTTATTAATATTGTTTATTATGTCATATTAGTTGAATTGTGATAGATAAATAAGCCATAGAGTTGATATTAGTGTCATATTCTCCAACAATAAACTTGCCATCCCTCCCTCACAAACAAATAGCCAGTAAAAACATAACAATGGAAGAACACTGCAGGTCTACTGGCCCATACAAGGCAGGTCCTTATCAAAATGACCTCCACCCAAAGCTACACAATGACACAAATCAAACTCAGCTCCTCCAACTCGTATATTTGTCCAATCTCTTCTTGAAGCTACCTAAAGTCCTAGCCTCGATCACCCTACTGGTAAGTATGATGTTAAATAAGAACTTAAGAAAGTAGGAACACTGGAACAGGCCTGCTGGCCCATACTAGGCCGGTCCTTCACAAATCCAACCCACTAACAGAACAAATGCTACCCAAGCAATAAGCTCAGGTGCAAGTCCGACTCAAATCCAACCCCTCTATCTCGAGTATTTATCCAACCTAAATTTGAAACTACCCAATGTTTTAGCTTCGATCACCCTACTAGGCAGACCGTTCCACTCATCAACTACCCCTATTACCAATGTTCATTTATACATTTTATTAGTGCCCTAGAGTCCTTATGGAGGAGGATTCCCCTTCCAAATAACCTCCCTTCCCTCTCTCCTCCTCCCTGTCTTCCATTCATCAACAACAGCCTTCAATAAAGGTAACTGTCATGTTGAATGTTCATTCTTTTGTGCATGTAAATCTATCTTTTAGGTAAAAAAAAAAAAATTGTTGTCGATACTTCTGGGTGTCTGGAACGAATTAATTGGATTTACATTATTTCTTATGGGGAAAACTGATTCGAAAATCATCCATTTCGATAATAGTCGCACTTCCAGGAACGGATTATGGACGATTATTGAGGGACCACTGTACCTGAATAAACTTACTTATTTACAGTGGACCCTCGACCAACGATGGCATTGTATAACGTTAAATACGACTAGCGATACATTTTAATGCAAAAATTTTGCCTCGACTAGCGCTAAAAAACTCGACCAACGCATCATTCGTTCCGTTCAAGATGTGTCCACTTGCGGCCTGAGCGCGCCTCACTTGCCCCATGGGTGCCAGTGTTTACAAGCAGCCAGCCACTGCGGGCGCATCCAAACATACAATCGGAACATTTCATATTATTAACGTTTTAAGTGATTGTACCTGCAAAATAAGTCACCATAGGCCCCAAGAAAGCTTCTAGTGCCAACGGTGTGGTAAAAAGGGTGAGAAATACTATCGTACACCAGTCAGCTGCTGCTGCACCACAGTCAGCTGTTGCTGGACCAGTCAGCTGTTGCTGGATCAGTCAGCTGTTGCTGCACCATGGTCAGCTGTTGCTGCACCACAGTCAGCTGTTGCTGCACCACAGTCAGCTGTTGCTGGACCAGTCAGCTGTTGCTGCACCATGGTGAGCTGTTGCTGGATCAGTCAGCTGTTGCTGCACCATGGTCAGCTGTTGCTGGACCAGTCAGCTGTTGCTGTACCACAGTCAGCTGTTGCTGTACCACGGTCAGCTGTTGCTGTACCATGGTCAGCTGTTGCTGGACCAGTCAGCTGTTGCTGGATCAGTCAGCTGTTGCTGCACCATGGTCAGCTGTTGCTGCACCACAGTCAGCTGTTGCTGCACCACAGTCAGCTGTTGCTGCACCACAGTCAGCTGTTGCTGGCACCAGTCAGCTGTTGCTGCACCACGGTGAGCTGTTGCTGGATCAGTCAGCTGTTGCTGCACCATGGTCAGCTGTTGCTGGACCAGTCAGCTGTTGCTGCACCACGGTCAGCTGTTGCTGGACCAGTCAGCTGTTGCTGTACCACGGTCAGCTGTTGCTGTACCACAGTCAGCTGTTGCTGTACCACAGTCAGCTGTTGCTGTACCACAGTCAGCTGTTGCTGGACCAGTCAGCTGTTGCGGGCAGCACGTCTCACCGGTCAGCTGTTGCTGGACCAGTCAGCTGTTGCTGTACCACGGTCAGCTGTTGCTGTACCACGGTCAGCTGTTGCTGGACCAGTCAGCTGTTGCTGGACCAGTCAGCTGTTGCTGCACCATTTTGCCCCCAGTCGCTGTTGCTGCACCACGGTCAGCTGTTGCTGGACCAGTCAGCTGTTGCCAGTTCAGTAAGCTGTTGCTGCACCACGGTCAGCTGTTGCTGGACCAGTCAGTTGTTGCACCACCACGGTCAGCTGTTGCTGGGCCAGTCAGCTGTTGCAGGACCAGTCAGCCGTTGCTGCACCATGGTCAGCTGTT
The DNA here is from genome assembly GCF_026875155.1 of Cherax quadricarinatus. Classification (NCBI taxonomy): domain Eukaryota; kingdom Metazoa; phylum Arthropoda; class Malacostraca; order Decapoda; family Parastacidae; genus Cherax; species Cherax quadricarinatus. The sequence goes on from NC_069399.1 coordinate 35,017,325, forward strand.
GCTGGACCAGTCAGCTGTTGCCAGTTCAGTCAGCTGTTGCTGGACCAGTCAGTTGTTGCTTCACCACGGTCAGCTGTTGCTGGACCAGTCAGTTGTTGCTGCACCACAGTCAGCTGTTGCTTTACCAGTCACCTGTTGCTGCACCATGGTCAGCCGTTGCTGGACCAGTCAGCTGTTGCTGGTTCAGTCAGCTGTTGCTGCACCATGGTCAGTTGTTGCTGGACCAGTCAGCTGTTGCTGGTTCAGTCAGCTGTTGCTGCACCACGGTCAGCTGTTGCTGGACCAGTCAGCTCTTGCTGCACCATGGTCAGCTGTTGCTGGACCAGTCAGCTGTTGCTGCACCATGGTCAGCTGTTGCTGGACCAATCAGCTGTTGCTGCACCACGGTCAGCTGTTGCTGGACCAGTCAGCTGTTGCCGGTTCAGTCAGCTGTTGCTGCACCACGTTCAGCTGTTGCTGCACAATGGTCAGCTGTTGCTGGACCAGTCAGCTGTTGCTGCACCATGGTCAGCTGTTGCTGGACCAGTCATTTGTTGCTGGTTGAGTCAGCTGTTGCTGCACCACGGTCAGCTGTTGCTGGAAAAGTCAGCTGTTGCTGCACCATGGTCAGCTGTTGCTGGACCAGTCAGCTGTTGCTGCACCACGGTCAGTTGTTGCTGGACCAGTCAGCTGTTACTGGTTCAGTCAGCTGTTGCTGCACCACGGTCAGCTGTTGCTGCACCAGTCAGCTGTTGCTGCACCACGGTCAGCTGTTGCTGGACCAGTCAGCTGTTGCTGCACCACGGTCAGCTGTTGCTGGACCAGTCAGCTGTTGCTGGACCAGTCAGCTGTTTCTGCACACAGTCAGCTGTTGCTGGTTCAGTCAGCTGTTGCTGAACCACAGTCAGCTGTTGCTGGACCAGTCAGCTGTTGCTGGTTCAGTCAGCTGTTGCTGCACCACAGTCAGCTGTTGCTGCACCACGGTCAGCTGTTGCTGGACCAGTCAGCTGTTGCTGGACCAGTCAGCTGTTGCTGCACACGGTCAGCTGTTGCTGGTTCAGTCAGCTGTTGCTGAACCACAGTCAGCTGTTGCTGGACCAGTCAGCTGTTGCTGGTTCAGTCAGCTGTTGCTGCACCACGGTCAGCTGTTGCTGGACCAGTCAGCTGTTGCTGCACCACGGTCAGCTGTTGCTGGACCAGTCAGCTGTTGCTGGTTCAGTCAGCTGTTGCTGCACCACAGTCAGCTGTTTCTGGACCAGTCAGCTGTTGAGCTGTGGACCAGTCAGCTGTTGCTGCACCACGGTCAGCTGTTGCTGGACCAGTCAGCTGTTGCTGGATCAGTCAGCTGTTGCTGCACCATGGTCAGCTGTTGCTGCACCACAGTCAGCTGTTGCTGCACCACAGTCAGCTGTTGCTGGACCAGTCAGCTGTTGCTGCACCATGGTGAGCTGTTGCTGGATCAGTCAGCTGTTGCTGCACCATGGTCAGCTGTTGCTGGACCAGTCAGCTGTTGCTGTACCACAGTCAGCTGTTGCTGTACCACGGTCAGCTGTTGCTGTACCATGGTCAGCTGTTGCTGGACCAGTCAGCTGTTGCTGGATCAGTCAGCTGTTGCTGCACCATGGTCAGCTGTTGCTGCACCACAGTCAGCTGTTGCTGCACCACAGTCAGCTGTTGCTGCACCACAGTCAGCTGTTGCTGCACCACGGTGAGCTGTTGCTGGATCAGTCAGCTGTTGCTGCACCATGGTCAGCTGTTGCTGGACCAGTCAGCTGTTGCTGCACCACGGTCAGCTGTTGCTGGACCAGTCAGCTGTTGCTGTACCACGGTCAGCTGTTGCTGTACCACAGTCAGCTGTTGCTGTACCACAGTCAGCTGTTGCTGTACCAGTCAGCTGTTGCTGGACCAGTCAGCTGTTGCTGGACCAGTCAGCTGTTGCTGCACCAGTCAGCTGTTGCTGCACCACGGTCAGCTGTTGCTGGACCAGTCAGCTGTTGCTGTACCACGGTCAGCTGTTGTTGTACCACGGTCAGCTGTTGCTGGACCAGTCAGCTGTTGCTGGACCAGTCAGCTGTTGCTGCACCAGTCAGCTGTTGCTGCACCAGTCAGCTGTTGCTGCACCACGGTCAGCTGTTGCTGGACCAGTCAGCTGTTGCCAGTTCAGTAAGCTGTTGCTGCACCACGGTCAGCTGTTGCTGGACCAGTCAGTTGTTGCACCACCACGGTCAGCTGTTGCTGGGCCAGTCAGCTGTTGCAGGACCAGTCAGCCGTTGCTGCACCATGGTCAGCTGTTGCTGGACCAGTCAGCTGTTGCCAGTTCAGTCAGCTGTTGCTGGACCAGTCAGTTGTTGCTTCACCACGGTCAGCTGTTGCTGGACCAGTCAGTTGTGTTGGCCTTGCACCACAGTCACCAGCTGTTGCTTTACCAGTCACCTGTTGCTGCACCATGGTCAGCCGTTGCTGGACCAGTCAGCTGTTGCTGGTTCAGTCAGCTGTTGCTGCACCATGGTCAGTTGTTGCTGGACCAGTCAGCTGTTGCTGGTTCAGTCAGCTGTTGCTGCACCACGGTCAGCTGTTGCTGGACCAGTCAGCTCTTGCTGCACCATGGTCAGCTGTTGCTGGACCAGTCAGCTGTTGCTGCACCATGGTCAGCTGTTGCTGGACCAATCAGCTCTTGCTGCACCACGGTCAGCTGTTGCTGGACCAGTCAGCTGTTGCCGGTTCAGTCAGCTGTTGCTGCACCACGTTCAGCTGTTGCTGGACCAGTCAGCTGTTGCTGCACAATGGTCAGCTGTTGCTGGACCAGTCAGCTGTTGCTGCACCATGGTCAGCTGTTGCTGGACCAGTCATTTGTTGCTGGTTGAGTCAGCTGTTGCTGCACCACGGTCAGCTGTTGCTGGAAAAGTCAGCTGTTGCTGCACCATGGTCAGCTGTTGCTGGACCAGTCAGCTGTTGCTGCACCACGGTCAGTTGTTGCTGGACCAGTCAGCTGTTACTGGTTCAGTCAGCTGTTGCTGCACCACGGTCAGCTGTTGCTGCACCAGTCAGCTGTTGCTGCACCACGGTCAGCTGTTGCTGGACCAGTCAGCTGTTGCTGCACCACGGTCAGCTGTTGCTGGACCAGTCAGCTGTTGCTGGACCAGTCAGCTGTTTCTGCACACAGTCAGCTGTTGCGGGTTCAGTCAGCTGTTGCTGAACCACAGTCAGCTGTTGCTGGACCAGTCAGCTGTTGCTGGTTCAGTCAGCTGTTGCTGCACCACAGTCAGCTGTTGCTGCACCACGGTCAGCTGTTGCTGGACCAGTCAGCTGTTGCTGGACCAGTCAGCTGTTGCTGCACACGGTCAGCTGTTGCTGGTTCAGTCAGCTGTTGCTGAACCACAGTCAGCTGTTGCTGGACCAGTCAGCTGTTGCTGGTTCAGTCAGCTGTTGCTGCACCACGATCAGCTGTTGCTGGACCAGTCAGCTGTTGCTGCACCACGGTCAGCTGTTGCTGGACCAGTCAGCTGTTGCTGGTTCAGTCAGCTGTTGCTGCACCACAGTCAGCTGTTTCTGGACCAGTCAGCTGTTGCTGCACCACAGTCAGCTGTTGCTGGACCAGTCAGCTGTTGCTGCACCACGGTCAGCTGTTGCTGGACCAGTCAGCTGTTGCTGCACCATGGTCAGCTGTTGCTGGACCAGTCAGCTGTTGCTGGTTCAGTCAGCTGTTGCTGCACCATAGTCAGCTGTTGCTGGACCAGTCAGCTGTTGCTGCACCACAATCAGCTGTTGCTGGACCAGTCAGTTGTTGCTGCACCATGGTCAGCTGTTGCTGCACCACAATCAGCTGTTGCTGGACCAGTCAGTTGTTGCTGCACCACGGTCACCTGTTGCTGCACCATGGTCAGACTCGGTGATTATTATTATCATTACTAATATGACGTCTGGAGACATAAAACATTCTTACTGATTTTAATGTGAACCTGCATGCCAGCACAGTATATAAGTTTATTTAAGTACAGGTATACATAAGTATAATTATCAGAGTATATATAAAATATGAAATAACTTTTTAAAACACTTAAAATTTTGGAGTTTCCAGACATAATGGAGAGACTTAGTGCTGACGGATCTCACAGAGAATGTAAACAAACCGGGTGGGGCATGGTGACCGTATTAGAAAGTCAGGTGGGGGGAGCCGTATAGCGAGTTTTGGTCATAATTTGAAATGACCGTATTAGTGGAACGCCGTAAAGCGGGGCCCTACTGTATAAATAATGTCAACCCATTTTATGACTGTGTATCAGACTGGCCAGTTGGACACGTAATGGATGGTGACATCATCTATTTACTCTTGAACATCGGCAAAAATCGAACATTTCTGCTACTTTGAGCTCAATTTCAAGGTATACTTTTCTTCGTGAAACCAATCAAAATCGTATCTATTTCTGTAATATATCTTCCATTCTATCAAATGAGACCAAAAAAAGGGGAATACAACCATAAAAAATATACAAAAATATACAGCTAAGGGACAGCCAATGGATGAGAAGCGAACTCCGTTATTTATCATCCGATTTCTTTCCTTTTTGGTGAATGTTAATTAGCATACTTCCATCATACATTGCCCAAGTGTCAATTCTATACTCCTCCATCCTCTCCCCTCCTTCCGTCTCATCACTCATCAATACATACGTCTTCAATAAAGGTAAGTGTCATTTTATTATTTATTTATTTATTTATTCTGCATGTCTCATAGTTTTATGTATAGGGAAATGTACACATGTATTTCATGTAAAAAAATTATTTTGTTTAATACTTTTCGGTGTCTGGAACGGATTAATTGGATTTCCATCATTTCTTATGGGGAAAATTAATTTGGATTACGACAGATTCGGTATACCTGGAGTTTACCTGGAGAGAGTTCCGGGGGTCAACGCCCCTGCGGCCCGGTCTGTGACCAGGCCTCCTGGTGGATCAGAGCCTGATCAACCAGGCTGTTGCTGCTGGCTGCACGCAAACCAACGTACGAGCCACAGCCCGGCTGATCAGGAACTGACTTTAAGTGCTTGTCCAGTGCCAGCTTGAAGACTGCCAGGGGTCTGTTGGTAATCCCCCTTATGTGTGCTGGGAGGCAGTTGAACAGTCTCGAGCCCCTGACACTTATTGTATGGTCTCTTAACGTGCTAGTGACACCCCTGCTTTTCCTTAGGGGATGTTGCATAGAACAAATTAACGTCGTAATCCGGGTGTCCACTGTATAAAATTATAGAGCACATGGAAACTGTAAAAATGAATAATAAATGAAAATTTATTTGAAATACTGTACACTAAATGAAAATTTAAATGCCTCTTACCTATCAGAGAGCTAATGGCAAAATTCTAGCGGTTTCAAATCTTGCGGGAGAAAGCTGGTAGGCCTACATGTGAGAGAAGGGGTTTGCATGGTCAGTGTGTGCAGCATAAAAAAAAATCCTGCAGCACGCAGTGCATGAGAAAAAAAGCTGCAACCGTGTTTTTGGTTTATAACAGCAACTTTGCGGTGTATTTTCATGTGGTATTTATGGTTGTATTTTCCTTTGTCTGGTCTCATTTGACAGAATAGAAGACATTTTACAGAAATATAGATGATTTTCAATGGTTTAAATACTAAAAGTAGCTTGAAATTGAACTCAAATTAGCAGAAATGCTTGATTTTTTGCTGATGTTCAAGAGTAAATAAATCGTGTCAAGTGCCCAATACATGTCAACTGGTGGGTTTAACCCTCTGACTGTTTTGGTCGTATATATACTTCTTACGAGCCACAGTGTTTGACGTATAGTTACTCATAAACTCTAGCAGCTTCAAATCAAGCAGGAGAAAGCTGGTAGGCCCACATGTGAGAGAATGGGTCTGTGTGGTCAGTGTGCACCATATAAAAAAAATCCTGCAGCATGCAGTGCATAACGAGAAAAAAAAAAAAGAACGACCGTTTTTTTATTAAAATGCCGACTTTGTGGTCTATTTTCGTATAGTATTTATGGTTGTATTCTCGTTTTCTTGGTCTCATTTGATAGAATGGAAAACATATTTTAGAAAAAGAGATGATTTTGATTGATTTTACTAAGAGAAGAACCGTGAAATGGAGCTCAAAATAAGGGAAATGTTTGATTTTTGCAGATGTTCAAAAGTAAAAAATTATGTCATTGTCCAATATATGTCCAAGTCGCTATTCTAATATGCAGTCATGAATGGGTTGACATTATTTATACAATTATTACAATATTGCAGTAGTCTGCATAACAGTAAATCTTCCATTTTTTGCTTACCTTCAATATACCTTTGAAGAATTTCTAGAGTATATCTACTCTCTGAGCCCGGCCATGGGCCAGGCTCGTCTAGTGCTCGCCTGGTCAACTAGGCTGCTGCTGGAGGCCCGCTGCTCCACATATCCATCACAGCCTGGTTGATCTGGCACCTTGTCTAGTTTCCTCTTGAAGGCTTCAACACTTGTTCCAGCAGTGTTTCTGATATCTTCTGGTAAGATGTTGAAAAGTCTGGGACCCCAGATGATGATACAGTGTTCAAAATAGAAAGCAAGAGTAATATCAGAGGGGCCTGGAGATGTGACTGATGAACAAAGAAAATGTTATTTTAGAGTCAGGAATGTTTGCTTTGTTCATTCTAGACCCTATTTTGAAATTGTCATATTTTTTAATTGCAAATTTCTGAAATCGGTAAATGGGCAGTTTCTTGTACTCAATCAATAGCAAAAAATGGAGTTCTAAAGGAATAGCTATCAGTTTGGTCGACTGGAACAATGAAATTAGCCGAAAATAGGGCTCAAAGTGGGCGAAATTGCCGATTCATAAATACAGTGGACCCCCGGTATTCGATATTAATCCGTTCCTGAGAGCTCATCGAATACCGAAAATATCGAAAAGCGAATCAATTTTCCTCATAAGAAATAGTGGAAATCAAATTAATCCGTGCAAGACACCCAAAAGTATGAAAAAAAAAACAAAAAACTTACCACATGAAATATTAAGTTTAATGCAATAGAATAATTACAATAACAACAATAACAATAGAATAATTGACACTTACTTTTAATGAAGATCTGGTGATGATTGATGGGATGGGAGGAGGGGAGAGGTGTTAGTGTTTAGAAGGAGAATCCCCTTCCATTAGGACTTGAGGTAGCAAGTCCTTTTCTGGGGTTACTTCCCTTCTTCTTTTAACCCTTTGACTGTTGCAGGCCCCTTTCTGAAACTATCATTCTATGTCGATAAATTTTTGGGAAAAAAACAAAAAAAAAATCTAATGAAATGATAGAGAATCTTTTCCCGATGGTAATGACACCAAAAGTATGAAATTTGGTCGAAAACTCACGGAATTATGCTCCCGCGAAGTTAGCGGTCTCGGCGACATATACGTATTGGCGATTTCGCAGACTTTGAGCTCTGTTTACAGCCAATTCCATTGTTCCAGTCAACCAAACTCATAGCTATTTCTTTAGAACTCCATTTTATCTATCAGTTGAGTACAAGAAACCACCCATTTACCGATTTGAACTACCCAATAAAGTGGTCAGAAATTGGCAATTTGGCCAATTTCACACAAATTAAAAAAGATGCCAATTTCAAAATTGGCTCCCGAATAAACAATGTAGACATTCTTGGCACTAAAATAACATTTCCTCTGTTCATTAGTCACATCTCTAGGCCCCTCTTATATTACTATTGCTTTCTATTTTGATTTTTCATTCACACAAAAAAATACAAAATTTACTGGTATGCAGACTACTGCATAATTGTAAAAATGATATAAATAATATAAGTGCACTAGTGAAAGAATATTAGACTCCCCAGTTGACATGTATTGGACTTGTGGTGTGATTTGCTTACTCCTGAACATTGGTAAAAATCGAACATTTCTGTTACTTTGAGCTCAATTTCATCGTGAAAGTAATGAAAATCATCCCTATTTCTGTAATATGTTTTCCATTTTATCACTTGAGACCATGAAAACGAGAATACAACAATAATTACTATACGAAAATACACCTCAAAGTCGGTGTTTTAATCCAAAAAAACGGTCAGTTTTTTTTTTCTCATTACGCACTGCGTGCTGCAGGATTTTTTTTTATGTGGTGCACACTGACCACACAGACCCATTCTCTCACATGTGGGCCTACCAGCTTTCTTCCGCTTGATTTGAAGCCGCTAGAATTTACGCGTATTAATGCATCAGAAACAGTGGCGCGTAAGACGAATATATACGGTGTAAACAGTCAAAGGGTTAATGCCACTAGGACCAGCTTGAGAGTCACTAGACTTCTGTCGCACAACATATCTGTCCATAGTGGCCTGGACCTCCCGTTCCTTTATGACATTCCTAAAGTGTTTCACAACATTGTCAGTGTAATACTCACCTGCACGGCTTGCAATAGCTGTGTTAGGGTGATTTTCATCAAAAAAAGGTTTGCACTTTAAGCCATATTGCACACATTTCCTTAATCTTTGAAGTAGGCAACTTCTTTAATTTCTCTATCCCCTCCTCCGAAGCAGTTTCGTCAGGTCTGGCCTCTTGCTGTTGAAGATGATCTAGCAGCTCATCAGTGGTTAGTTCTTCATTGTCCTCCTCCACCAACTCTTCCACATCCTCCCCACTAACCTCCAACCCCAAGGACTTCCCCAATGCCACAATGGATTCCTCAACTGGTATAGGCTTCTCAGGGTTAGCCTCAAATCCTTCAAAATCCCTTTTGTCTACACATTCTGGCCACAGTTTTTTCCAAGCAGAGTTCAAGGTCCCCTTAGTCACTCCCTCCCAAGCCATACCTATAAGGTTTATACAACTGAGGATATTAAAGTGATCCTTCCAAAACTCTTTTAGAGTCAGTTGAGTTTCTGTGGTCACTACAAAGCACTTTTGAAACATAGCTTTTGTGTACAGTTTCTTGAAGTTGGAAATGACCTGCTGGTCCATGGGCTGCAGGAGAAGAGTGGTATTAGGAGGCAAAAACTTGACCTTAATGAAGCTCATGTCCCCACAAAGTCGCTCTGCCAAGTCTGTAGGATGACCAGGGGCATTGTCTAATACCAGGAGGCACTTCAGGTCTAATTTCTTTTCAATTAGGTAATTTTTCAGTGGGGGCAAATGCATGGTGTAACCAGTCATAGAAAAAGTCCCTAGTGACCCATGCCTTACTGTTTACCCTCCACAGCACACACAAATTAGCCTTGAGGACACTGTTTTTCCTGAACACTCTGGGAGTTTCAGAGTGATACACCAATAAAGGCTTCACTTTGCAATCACCACTAGCATTGGCACACATCAACAGAGTAAGCCTGTCTTTCATAGGCTTATGTCCTGGGAGTGCCTTTTCCTCCTGAGTAATGTAGGTCCTGCTTGGCATTTTCTTCCAAAACAGGCCTGTTTCGTCGCAATTAAACACTTGCTCAGGTTTCAAGTCTTCACTGTCTATGTAATCCTTGAATTCCTTCACACATTTTTCAGCTGCTTTTTGGTCTGAACTGGCAGCCTTACCATGCCAAATCACACTATGTATGCCACTATGATTCTTAAATCTTTCAAACCAACCTTTGCTGGCCTTAAATTCACTCACATCAGCACTAGTTGCAGGCAATTTCTTTACCAGATCGTCATGCAACTGCCTAGCCTTTTCACAAATGATCGCATGAAAGATGCTATCTCCTGCTATCTGCTTTTCATTTATCCACACCAATAACAATCTCTCAACATTTTTGCAAGAACAGCTTCCTTGATTACCGTTTTCCTGGTCACTATAGTAGAGATGGTTGATTGGGATTTAGTATACACTCGGACCAGTTTCCAAGCAACACCACTTTCTACTTAAAATTCTCTTTTTCTTTAATAGTCATTAGACCTTTTTTCTCGAAGGGTTGGCACTAGAGCTTTCTTGGGCCCATGGTGACGTATTTTGCAGAAACAAAAAACACTGATAAGTTGAATTATCCTTAGTGCACGCACACCTCGCTGGCTTTAAACACATGGTCACAACAGGGCAGTTCAGGCCACACGTATCACGTCTTACGAATCGCATCGATATACTGGTTTTCGATCGGATACCGAGGCCAAATTTTTCGCTATAATGCATCGAATCGGAATTATCATACCGATGCATCGAATACCGGGGGTTCCACTTATTGTGAGTCGTAACTTGCAAGAGTATAATTCCTTCAGTTTTCCATCAAATTCGTTCTTTTGGTGTCATTACAATGAAAAAATTCTCTATCCATTTAAAGGAATAATAATTTTTTTTTTTTTCGAAAATTTTTGACCAGGGACAGCCCCGGATTTGAGTTGCGTCAGTCAAGGGTTATATTCATTCCAATGATTTATTTAAAATTTATTACATTTTGGGGTTTGTTCGGACAGGATGGAGGGAACAAATGACTAAAGGGAAACAGTCTGTAGTGGAAGGGGGTTAGGGGTCGGCTAGAAGGGTTGAGAGGAGGGGGTAAGGAGGTTTGTGCGAGGGCTTGACTTCACAACGATGACGTGTTTGATAGGGGGTGAATGGAGACAAATGGTTTTTAATATTGACTGCTGTTGGAGTGTGAGCAAGTAACATTACGAAGGGATTCAGGGAAACGGGCAGGTCCGACTTGATCGGGGGAAGTACGTGCGACATTGAGGAGGGTGTTAATGTTGCGTTTAAACTGTATGGAAAAGACCCCTTTGGCAAGACGTGATGAGTGAATGATTGATAAGTTTTTCTTTTTCGGGCCACCGACTTGGTGGGATCGGCCAGTGTGATTAAAAAAGTAATTTTACAATTATGAAGTAGTCTGATAAATTAATCTCCATTTTTTTGTATAAAAAGTTCAAAATAAAAATTGAAGTGTAATATAAGAGGGACAGAGACGTATAATGAACAGATACATTATTTTATGCCAGGAGATCTGATTGTTTATAATGGCCCCATTTGAATTGGACCAATTTAGTAAATAAATGCTATGTATTGATGGCTTAAATGGTAAGGAAAGGCGTTTCTTGTACTCAATTGATAGAATAAAAGGGGTTTCTACAAATAGCTATGATTTGGTCAACTGAACATGGAATTGGCTGAAAATAGGAAATTGGGCAAAAACCTAATGGTAAAATCACTAAATCCCTAACTTTGCGATAGCATAATTCTGTAAGTTTTCCATCAAATTTCATACATTTGGTTTCATTACCTTCACAAGATGCACAGCAAGAGCTCAAGAAATGTTTACGGCACATGCGTTGGTCACTATACTGACTGAGACCCACACTGTGGACTCCGGTGATCACATGATCTGAGCACTGATGGTCGACAACCAAGACCACATACGAAACCCAGGACCAAATTCCTTGTTCACAAACCGTTTTGTTCACCAACTAGTCCATTCGACAACTGAGGTTCCACTGTACACTCACAAGAGATTTAGTCTTGTACCCTTAAAATACAGTTTGATTCTGTAACCAACTAGGGTTGAAGAAACATTATTAGAAATGCCAAGTCTCCTGACTAACTTAACCTCCTTACCTGACAGGTTCCACTCTATTGAAATTATCATTATTATTATCCTTATCATTATTTTTTTAACACACCGGCTGTTTCCCACCAGTGAGTCAGCAAGTAAGAGAGAGGTGAAGGTTTATAAACTAAAGGAGGCAGTTAGGGTAAGATATAAACAACTATTGGAGGATAGATGGGCTAGTGAGAATATAGGTGATGGGGTCAAAGACGTATGGGGTAGGTTTAACCCCTTAACTGTCCAAATGTAGATCTATGTTCTCTCGCCCAGTGCTCCGAATATTTTTTTTTTTTTTAAATGAAGAGGACATTTTTTACATAAAGTAATGTAAAACAAAAAATCTAGAGTCAGTACTCACAGAGATATAAGGCTGCAAAGTCAGCACTTGTCACTCATCTGACAGCAACATGAACCACTGCCACTTGCAGATGTGTTGCTGATATACCTTTTTATCTCATTTTTTTTGTAAATTTGTATAATTTTTATGTTCTGATAACGATAATTGTAATAGTTCTTGTGATTTTATAGTTAATCATAGCTTTTGTTGATTTCATAGGGCAGCAATGCTGCTGCTGCTGCTGCTGCAGCAGCAGCAGCAGCAGCTCCTGCAGCAGCTCCTGCAGCAGCAGCTGCAGCAGCTCCTGCAGCAGCAGCAGCAGCTCCTGCAGCAGCAGCAGCAGCTCCTGCAGCAGCAGCAGCAGCACGCTGCAGCCGCAGCAGCTCCTGCAGCAGCAGCAGCAGCTCCTCAGCAGCAGCAGCAGCTCCTGCAGCAGCAGCAGCAGCAGCTCCTGCAGCAGCTCCTGCAGCAGCAGCAGCAGCTCCTGCAGCAGCAGCAGCAGCTCCTGCAGCAGCAGCAGCAGCTCCTGCAGCAGCAGCAGCAGCTCCTGCAGCAGCGCAGCAGCAGCTCCTGCATGCAGCTCCTGCAGCAGCAGCGCAGCTCCTGCAGCAGCAGCAGCAGCTCGCAGCAGCAGCTGCAGCTCCTGCAGCAGCAGCTGCAGCTCCTGCAGCAGCAGCTGCAGCTCCTGCAGCAGCAGCTGCAGCTCCTGCAGCAGCTGCAGCTCCTGCAGCAGCAGCAGCTCCTGCAGCAGTCCTGCAGCGCAGCAGCAGCAGCTCCTGCAGCAGCAGCAGCAGCTCCTGCAGCAGCAGCAGCAGCTCCTGCAGCAGCAGTCAGCAGCCTGCAGCAGCAGCCAGCTAGCTCCTGCAGTCAGCTCCTGCAGCAGCAGCAGTCAGCTCCTGCAGCAGCAGCAGCAGCTCCTGCTAGCGCAGCAGCAGCAGCACCTGCAGCAGCAGCAGCAGCAGCTCTGCAGCAGCAGCATCCTGGGAGCAGCAGCTCCTGCAGCAGCAGCAGCAGCTCCGCAGCAGCAGCGCAGCTCCTGCAGCAGCAGCTCAGCCTGCAGCAGCAGCTGCAGCTCCGCAGCAAGCAGTGCAGCTCCTGCAGCACGCCAGCTGCAGCAGCAGTGCAGCTCCTGCAGCAGCACCTGCAGCTCTTGCAGCAAGCAGCTGCAGCTCTCCTGCACGACAGGCTGCATGCATGCAGCAGCAGTCTGTACAAGCTCCTGCAGCAGTCAGCAGCAGTCTGCCAGCAGCTATAGCAGTCCATGCTCAGCAGACAGAGTCTCAGCAGCATGCAGCAGCAGCACGCTTGAGCAGCTTGCACCTGAACTGCTGTATGTAGCTGCTCATCTAGTCTCCGGTTCACTGCTCACAGCAGCTGCTGAGGACAGCATGAGCAGTACAGCAGTCAGCTAAGCAGTCAAGCAGTAGCAGCTGCTTGCAGGCCAGCGTCCATATCAGGCAGACAGCATGTGCTTGAAGTCAGGCACAGCACAGCAGTATATCAGCAGCACAGCAGCAGCAGATAGCAGCAGTCACATCAGCAGCAGCTAGCCAGCCCTTGAAACTTGATGTAATCTTATCTACTCTTCATCACGTAAATGATGAGACAAGTCTATCTAACTATCTTTTTATGACAGTGGTACATTTGATGGCCGCCTTATCTATCTCTCCCCAAAAACGTTGCTTATGAGCCTTTGGCTTAATTGTTTCACTTTTAAACAAACAGTGCTATCTTGGTCTATCTTTGTTTTCTGTCTAAGGGCTTATGAACCTTGGTTCATTTCCACAGTAAAAATTTGGTTTTTGGGACCTAGGGTTTCCTTTTGAAGAAGAGTTTTAGAAAGAAAAAAAAGGAAAAAATTTTAGCGAAGAAGGAATAGAGACAGCCAATCAGCCAGCCAACTGGCCAGACAGCCTTCTTACAGTTCCAGAATAGCACTATGGATAGAGACACAGATACAGACAGACAGACGGAGATAGAGACAGTCAATCAGCCAGCCAGCTGGCCAGCCAGCCTGCTGAAATTACAATTCAAGACTTGTTTCTTTTTACTTAGGGCATAGGTTATAGGACATTCTGGCAAGATGACACTTTCCGCTTAAAAGGCGAGTGTCAATACAACATGACATCAGTGAATCCTTGGTGTTTGCCACGCTGTTTGCTCTAGCTGGTGCTCAATTGAACTGGTGCTCCCACAAGATACTAAATGGTCCCAGATTTTTTTAATACAGCACACACCAAGGGTTAAGACCCATTCTATGCTGACCAGGAATCTTAGGCCAATCGTGCCAAATTTGGAGGCAGGAAAAATAAAACGTAGATCTACGTCTGGAGTGCTAGCGGTAAGAACGTAGATCTACGTTTGGACAGTTAACCCTTTGACTGTCGCGGCCATATATATACGTCTTACGAGGTACCGTGTTTGACGTATATATACTCATAAATTCTAGCGGCTTCAAATCAAGCAGGAGAAAGCTGGTAGGCCCACATTTGAGAGAATGGGTCTGTGTGGTCAGTGTACACCTTATAAAAAAAATCCTGGAGCACGCAGTGCATAATGAGGAAAAAAAAACTCCGACCGTTTTTTTTAATTAAAATGCCGAATTTGTGGTCTATTTTCGTATAGTATTTATGGTTGTATTCTCGTTTTCTTGGTCTCATTTGATAGAATGGAAAACATATTATAGAAATAGAGGTGATTTTGATTGATTTTACTATAAAAAGAACTTAGAAATGGAGCTCAAAGTAGGGGAAATGTTTGATTTTTGCCAATGTTCAAAAGTAAACATATGATGCCATTGTCCAATAAATGTCCAACTAGCCATTCTAATATGCAGTCATGAATGGGTTGATATTATTTATACAGTTATTACAGCATTGCAGTAGTCTGCATAATAGTAAGTCTAATATTTTTTGTTTGAATAAAAATTCAAAATAGAAAGCAAGAGTAATATCGAGGAGCCTGGAGACGTGACTGATGAACAAAAAATGTTATTTCAGAGCCAGGAATGTCTGCATCGTTCATTCTGGACCTTATTTTGAAATTGTCATATTTTTTAGTTTTTGTGAAATTGGCCAAATTGCAAATTTCTGACCACATTATTAGGTAGTTAAGATCGGTAAATGGGCAGTTTCTTGTACTCAAACGATAGAAAAAATAGAGTTCTAAAGAAATAGCTATGAGTTTGGGCGACTGGAACAATGGAATTAGCCGAAAATAGGGCTCCAAGTGAGCGAAATCGCCGATTTGTAAAGAGCGCCGAGGTCACTAACTTTGCGAGAGCATAATTCTGTCAGTTTTCCATCAAATTTCGTTTTTTTTGGTGTCATTACAATCGGGAAAAGATTCTCTATCATTTCATAAGAAAAAATAATTTTTTTTTTTTTAAATTTTGCGACACCAGGAGACACCTCAGGATTGGGGGTTGCGACAGTCAAAGGATTAAGGGGTTAAGAATATAGTGTTAGTGTTCAGCAAAAGTTTGTGGTTACAGGAAGGTGGGTGTGGGAGGGAAGAAGAGTAATTGGTAGAAAGATGATGTAAAGAGAGTAGTAAGGGAGAAAAAGTTGGCATATGAGAGGTTTTAACCCTTTGACTGTCGCAACCCCCAATCCTGAGGTGTCTCCTGGTGTTGCAAAATTTAAAAAAAAAAAAAAAATTATTTTTTCTTATGAAATGATAGAGAATCTTTTCCCAATTGTAATGACACCAAAAAACAAAATTTGATGGAAAACTGACGGAATTATGCTCTCGCGAAGTTAGCGACCTCGGCGCTGTTTACAAATCGGCGATTTCGCCCACTTTGAGCCCTATTTTCGGCTAATTCCATTGTTCCAGTTGCCCAAACTTATAGCTATTTCTTTAGAACTCCACTTTTTCTATCGACTGAGTACAAGAAACTGCCCATTTACCGATTTCAACTACCTAATAATGTGGTCAGAAATTTGCAATTTGGCCAATTTGACAAAAACTAAAAAATATGACAATTTCAAAATAATGTCCAGAATGAACAATGCAGACATTCCTGGCTCTAAAATAACATTTTCTTTGCTCATCAGTCATGTCTCCAGGCCCCTCTGATATTACTCTTGCTTTCTATTTTGAATTTTTATTCAAACAAAAAATAGAAGACTACTGCAATACTGTAATAATTGTATAAATAACATCAACCCATTCATGACTGCATATTAGAATGGCTAGTTGGACATTTATTGGACAATGGCATCATTTGTTTACTTTTGAACATTGGCAAAAATCAAACATTTCCCCTACTTTGAGCTCCATTTCTAGGTTCTTTTTATAGTAAAATCAATCAAAATCACCTCTATTTCTATGATATGTTTTCCACTCTATCAAATGAGACCAAGAAAATGAGAATACAACCATAAATACTATACAAAAATAGACCACAAAGTTGGCATTTTAATAAAAAAAAATGGTCGGATTTTTTTTTCTCATTATGCACTGCATGCTCCAGGATTTTTTTTATATGGTGCACACTGACCACACAGACCCATTCTCTCACATGTGGGCCTACCAGCTTTCTCCTGCTTGATTTAAAGCTGCTAGAATTTATGAGTATATATACGTCAAACACGGTACCTCGTAAGACATATATATACGGCCGTGACAGTCAAAGGGTTAATGAAATAGTAGTGATACAAGGAGTGAGAAGTATATGGAGAGGAAAAGAGAGGTTAAGAGAGTGGTGAAACAATGTAAAAACAGAGCAAATGAGAGTGGGTGAGATGTTATCAACAAATTTTGTTGAAAATAAGAAACAGTTTTGGAGTGAAATTAATAAGTTGAGGAAGCCTAAGAAATGAACGGATTTGATACTTAAAAATACGAGAGGAGAGTTATTAAGTTATCAGAGGTATCAGAAAGATGGAGGGAATATTTTGAGGAATTGTTAAATGTTGATGAAGATAGGGAAGCTGTGATTTTCTGTATAGGGCAGAGGAATAACATCATGTAGGAGTGAGAAAAAGCCAGTTGTAAGTGTAGGGGAGGTTCATGAGGCAGTGGGAAGAATGAAAGGGGCTAAGGCAGCAGGGGTTGATGGGATAAAGAAAGAAAAGCTAAAAGCAGGTTGGGATATAGTTTTGGAGTGGTTTGTGCTTGTATTTAATAAATGTATGGAAGAGGGTACGGTACCTAGAGATTGGCAGAGAGCATACATAGTTCCTTTGTATAAAGGCAAAGGGGACAAAAGAGAGTGGAAAAATTACAGGGGAATAAGTCTGTTGAGCCTGTGGGAAACAGCTGATTTGTCGAAAGTAGTCTGTTGAGTATACCTGGTAAAGTGTATGGTAGAGTTATTACTGAAAGAATTACGAGTAAGACGAAGAGTAGGATAGCAGATGAACAAGGAGGCTTTAGGAAAGTTAGGGGGTGTGTAGACCAAGTGTTTACAGTGAAACATAGGTGAACAGTATTTAGATAAGGGTAAAGAAGTTTTTGTGGCATTTATGGATTTGGACAATGCATATGACAGGGTGGATAGGGAAGCAATGTGGCAGATGTTGCAAATGTATGGAATAGGAGGTAGGTTACTGAAATCAGGGAAGAGTTTTTACTAGGATAGTGAGGCTCATGTTAGAGTATGTAGGAGAAAGGGAGATTATTTCCCAGTAAAAGTAGGCCTTAGACAAGGATATATGATGTCACCATGGTTGTTCAATATACTATTTATAGATGGGGCTGTAAGAGAAGTGAATGCTTGGGTGCTGGCAAGAGGTGTGAGGTTAAAAGTAAAGAATCAACACAAAGTGGGAGTTGCCATAGCTGCTCTTTGCTGATGACACTGTGCTTTTGGGAGTTTCTGAAGAGAAGTTGCAGAGATTGGTGGATGAGTTTGGTAGGGTATGTAAAAGAAGAAAATTAAGAGTGAATATAGGAAAGTGTAAGGTGATGAGGATACCAAAAAATTAGGTGACGAAAGATTGGTTTTCAGATTGGGGGGAGAGAGTATGGAGGAAGTGAATGTATTCAGATATTTAGGGGTAGACGTGTCAGCAGATGGGTCTATGAAAGATGAGGTGAATCAAAGAATTGATGAGGGGAAAACGGTGGGTGGTGCAGTTAGGAGTCTGTGAACACAAAGAACTTTGTCCCTGGAAACAAAGAGGGGAATATACGACAGAATAGTTATACCAACGCTCTTATATGGGTGGTGAATGTTGCAATAAGGAGAAGACTGGAGGCCGTGGAGATGTCATGTCTGAGAGCAATGTGTGGTGTGAATATAATGCAGAGAATTCATAGTTTGAAAATTAGGAGGAAGTGCAGGATTACCAAAACTATTATCCAGAGGGCTGAGGAGGGGTTGTTGAGGAGGTTCAGACATGTAGAGAGGATTGAATGAAATAGAATGACTTTGAGAGTGTATAAATTTGCAGTGGAGGGAAGGTGGGGTAGGGGTCGGCCTAGGAAAGGTTGGAGGGAGGGGGTAAAGGAGGCTTTGTGTGCGAGGGGCTTGGACTTCCAGCAAGCATGAGTGAGCATGTTAGATAGCTGCAAATGGAGACAAATGGTTTTCAGGACTTAATGTGCTGTTTGAGTGTGAGCAAGGCAACATATATGAATGGATTCAAGGAAACCAGCAGGCTGGACCTGAGTCCTGGAGATGGGAAATACAGTGTCTGCACTCTGAAAGAGGGGTGTTAATGTTGCAGTTTTATAACTGTAGTGTAAGCCTGCCTCTGGCAAGACAGTGATGGAATGAATGATGAAAGTTTTTCTTTTTCGAGCCACCCTGCCTTGGTGGGAGACGGCCAATGTGTTAATAAATAAATAACAATTTTTATGTTCTGATAATTACAACTTATAGTAGTTCTTGTGATTTCATGGCCAATCTTTGTTTTGACACTAATATTAGGTACTGAAATAGTCACAAACACACTGACAGGTGAAAATTTTCACCTGCCTTGGTCACCTTCTATTGTCTAGAAATACATACAAAGTATTTATAGGTCCCAGCAATGTTTTAGACATGCTTAAGTATACATGTATATGAAACTCCTTGAAGCACGGTGTAAGACAAGTGGAGTGACACTTGATCGTGCACTACTCCAGGGAACCCTGGCTTTGTTTTAAATAACAAAAAAGGATTAAAATAAGGGTCAGATGTGAAAAGTGGGTCATAACAAGCGTGTATGCACCTGGAGAAGAGAGGAATGTAGAGGAGAGAGATTTTGGGAGATGTTAAGCAAATGTATAGGAACCTTTGAACCAAGTGAGAGAGTAATTGTGGCAGGGGGCCTAATGCTAAAGTAGGAGCAACATTTAGAGAGTGTGGTAGGTAAGTTTGGGGTGCCAGGTGTAAATGATAAGGGGAGCCCTTTGACTGAACTTTGTATAGAAAGGGGTTTAGTTATAAGTAATACGTATTTTAAGAAAAAGAGCATAACTAAGTATACAAGATATGATGTAGGGCGTAATGACAGTAGTTTCTTGGAGTATGTATTGGTAGATAAAAGACTGTTGAGTAGAATTCAGGATGTACATGTTTATAGAGGGGCCACAGATATATCAGATCACTTTCTAGATGTAGCTACAGTGAGAGTAAAAGGTAGGTGGGACACAAGGAAAATAGAAGCAGCAAGTAAGAGAGAGAGGTGAAGGTGTATAAACTAAACGAGGAGGCAGTTAGGGTAAGATATAAACAACTATTGGAAGACAGATGGGCTAGTGAGAGTGTAGGCAATGGGGTCGAAGTCGTATGGGGTAGGTTTAAATATGTAGTGTTAGTGTGTTCAGCAGAAGTTTGTGGTTACAGGAAAGTGGGTGCGGGAGGGAAGAAGAGCGATTTGTGGAATGATGATGTAAAGAGAGTAGTAAGGGAGAAAAACTTAGCATATGAGAAGTTTTTACAAAGTAGAAGTGATGCAAGGAGGGAAGAGTATATGGAGAGAAAAAGAGAGATTAAGAGAGTGGTGAAGCAATGTAAAAAGAGAGCAAATGAGAGAGTGGGTGAGATGTTATCAACAAATTTTGTTGAAAATAAGAAAAAGTTTTGGAGTGAGATTAATAAGTTGAGGAAGCCTAGGGAACAGATGGATTTGACAGTTAAAAATAGGAGAGGAGAGTTATTAAATGGAGAGTTAGAGGTATTGGGAAGATGGAGAGAATATTTTGAGGAACTGTTAAATGTTGCAAACTAGAAATAGCGCAGGAAATAGCAAACAAGAGGACTCCACTAGCAATAGTGAGGATATATTACCAAAAACAACTGGTGGGAGCTCCATTGTTGGTGCTAGGGAGGATAGAAGTAAGACAGGGAAACATGCACCAACAGGGAATACAGTCACAGAAACCCAAGGCAAACGGAAACCAAGCCTGTGCACATACTATGCACTTGGTATCTGCTGGCATGGGAAATCTGGAAAAACAGATGGGACGTGCAACTATGACCACCCTAGAAAATGCCATGCCCATATGACAACAGGAAAATGCAAACCCCCTTCCTGTAAGCTTTTTCACCCTGAACTGTGTACCTCTTCAGTACAGGAAAGACTGTGCTATAACTTAAATTGCCAGGCATACCATCTAAAGGGGACAAAAAGATACAAAACATCCAGGCCATGGGAAAACCTGGGTAGCCACAGCCACTCAGAGGGAGAGGTTTTTTAGTGCCAGGAAGGAAAAAAAATGGCAGGAAATGGCAGAAATCGTACCCCCAATCCAGTCATTCCTGGAGTGGAACCACAGTCGATGGCCTCCACTCCAAACCAACAGATACAGACACTAATGCCGGAAAAAAAATCCCCCCCCAGTACCAACAATACCACCAGTCCGATAACATTCTTCTTTGCAAATATACGGGGTCTAAAGCCAGCAACAAACAACAAAATACCTTTCATCCGTGGACTGCTTGCAGAGGCAAAGGCAATGTTCGGGCTTTCACTGAGACCCACATAAAGGATCACTTGGACAACGAAATATGGATCCCAGGTTACAACCTATACAGATGTGACAGAGTGAACAGGCAAAAGGGGGGGGGGGGGGGTTGGCCTGTACATTGCAGAGTCACTTGTTTGCACAGAACTGCTTAATGCCTCAAATGATGTAGTGGAAGTTTTAGCAGTAAAGGTCGAGAACCAAAACCTAGTCATTGTGGTAGTCTACAAGCCTCCGGATGCAACATCCCAGCAATTCCAGGAACAGCTGTTAAAAATTGACCACTGTCTGGAAAATCTTCCAGCTCCTGCACCCAACATCTTGCTCCTGGGGGATTTCAACTTAAGGCACCTAAAATGGAGGAATATGGCAAATAATATTGTTGCAGTAATAACACCAGGAGGCAGCTCTGATGAAAACTCACACTCACACGAGCTTTTAAATCTCGCACAAAATTCAATTTAAACCAGCAAATAATAGAGCCTACTAGACTGGAGAATACACTAGACCTCATCTCACTAACAATGATGATCTGATAAGAAATGTCACCATATCAAAAACAATATACTCAGATCACAACATAATTGAGGTTCAGACATGTATGCGTGGAGCCCCAGACCGACATAATGAGACTAGTCACGAGGGAGCATTCACCAAATTCAACTTCAATAACAAAAACATAAAGTGGGACCAAGTAAACCAAGTCCTAACCGATATAAGCTGGGAAGATATACTAAGCAACACAGACCCCAACTTATGCCTAGAACAGATTAACTCGGTGGCACTCGATGTATGCACAAGGCTTATTCCTCTAAGAAAAAGGAGGAGTAGATGTAAAATAGAAAGAGACAGGCGCTCCCTTTACAGGCGATGGAAAAGAATAACAGAGCGGCTAAAAGAGGTCAATATATCTGAAATGCGTAGGGAGAAACTGGTCAGAGAAATAGCAAGCATCGAACTTAAGCTAAAAGAATCCTTTAGGAGTCAGGAATTGCGGGAAGAACTAAAAGCCATAAATGAAATCGAAAGAAACCCAAAGTATTTCTTCTCCTATGCCAAATCAAAATCGAGAACAACGTCCAGTATTGGGCCCCTACTTAAACAAGATGGGTCCTACACAGATGACAGCAAGGAAATGAGTGAGCTACTCAAGTCCCAATATGACTCAGTTTTTAGCAAGCCGCTAACCAGACTGAGAGTCGAAGATGAAAATTAATTTTTTATGAGAGAGCCACAAAATTTGATTAACACAAGCCTATCCGATGTTATCCTGACGCCAAATGACTTCGAACAGGCGATAAATGACATGCCCATGCACTCTGCCCAGGGCCAGACTCATGGAACCTGTGTTCATCAAGAACTGCAAGAAGCCCCTATCACGAGCCTTTTCCATCGTATGGAGAGGGAGCATGGACACAGGGGTCGTCCCACAGTTACTAAAAACAACAGACATAGCCCCACTCCACAAAGGGAGCAGTAAAGCAACAGCAAAGAACTACAGACCAATAGCACTAACATCCCATATCATAAAAATCTTTGAAAGGGTCCTAAGAAGCAAGATCACCACCCATCTAGAAAACCCATCAGTTACACAACCCAGGGCAACATGGGTTTTAGAACAGGTCGCTCCTGTCTGTCTCAACTACTGGATCACTACACAAGGTCCTAAATGCACTAGAAGACAAAAAGAATGCAGATGTAATATATACAGACTTTGCAAAAGCCTTCGACAAGTGTGACCATGGCGTAATAGCGCACAAAATGCGTGCTAAAGGAATAACAGGAAAAGTCGGTCGATGGATCTATAATTTCCTCACTAACAGAACACAGAGAGTAGTCGTCAACAGAGTAAAGTCCGAGGCAGCTACGGTGGAAAAGCTCTGTTCCACAAGGCACAGTACTCGCTCCCATCTTGTTCCTCATCCTCATATCCGACATAGACAAGGATGTCAGCCCACAGCACCATGTCTTCCTTTGCAGATGACACCCGAATCTGCATGACAGTGTCTTCCATTGCAGACACTGCAAGGCTCCAGGTGGACATCAACCAAATCTTTCAGTGGGCTGCAGAAAACAATATGAAGTTCAACGATGAGAAATTTCAATTACTCAGATGTGGTAAACATGAGGAAATTAAATCTTCATCAGAGTACAAAACAAATTCTGGCCACAAAATAGAGCGAAACACCAACGTCAAAGACCTGGGAGTGATCATGTCGGAGGATCTCACCTTCAAGGACCATAACATAGTATCAATCGCATCTGCTAGAAAAATGACAGGATGGATAATGAGAACCTTCAAAACTAGGGAGGCCAAGTCCATGATGACACTCTTCAGGTCACTTGTTCTATCTAGGCTGGAATATTGCTGCACACTAACAGCACCTTTCAAGGCAGGTGAAATTGCCGACCTAGAAAATGTACAGAGAACTTTCACGGTGCGCATAACGGAGATAAAACACCTCAATTAGTGGGAGCGCTTGAGGTTCCTAAACCTGTATTCCCTGGAATGCAGGAGGGAGAGATACATGATTATATACACCTGGAAAATCCTAGAGGACTAGTACCGAACTTGCACACGAAAATCACTCACTACGAAAGCAAAAGACTTGGCAGACGATGCACCATCCCCCCAATGAAAAGCAGGGGTGTCACTAGCACGTTAAGAGACCATACAATAAGTGTCAGGGGCCCGAGACTGTTCAACTGCCTCCCAGCACACATAAGGGGGATTACCAACAGACCCCTGGCAGTCTTCAAGCTGGCACTGGACAAGCACCTAAAGTCAGTTCCTGATCAGCCGGGCTGTGGCTCGTACGTTGGTTTGTGTGCAGCCAGCAGCAACAGCCTGGTTGATCAGGCTCTGGTCCACCAGGAGGCCTGGTCACAGACCGGGCCGCGGGGGCATTGACCCCCGGAACTCTCTCCAGGTAAACTCTCCAGGTAATAGAGAAGCTGTGATTTCGTGAATAGGGCAAGGAGGAATAACATCTTGTAGGAGTGAGGAAGAGCCAATTGTGAATGTGGGAGAAGTTCATGAGACAGTGGGTAGAATGAAAGGGGGTAAGGCTGCTGGGATTGATGGGATAAAGATAGAAATGTTAAAAGCAGGTGAGGATATAGTTTTGGAGTGGTTAGTGCTATTATTTAATAAATGTATGGAAGAGGGTAAGGTACCCAGGGACTGGCAGAGAGCATGCATAGTTCCTCTGTATAAAGGCAAAAGGGATAAAAAAGAGCACAAAAATTATAGGGGAAGAAGTCTATTGAGTATACCTGGTAAAGGGTATG
The DNA here is from genome assembly GCF_026875155.1 of Cherax quadricarinatus. Lineage (NCBI taxonomy): Eukaryota > Metazoa > Arthropoda > Malacostraca > Decapoda > Parastacidae > Cherax > Cherax quadricarinatus. The sequence goes on from NC_069399.1 coordinate 35,041,341, forward strand.
GTAGTTATTATTGAAAGAATTAAGAGTAAGACAGAGAGTAGGATAGCAGATGAACAAGGAGGCTTTAGGAAAGGTAGGGGTGTGTAGACAAAGTGTTTACAGTGAAACATATAGGTAAACAGTATTTAGATAAGGGTAAAGAGGTTTTTGTGACATTTATGGATTTGGAAAAGGTATATGACAGGGTCGATCGGGAGGCAATGTGGCAGATCCTGCAGGTGTATGGTATAGGAGGTAGGTTACTGAAAGCAGTGAAGAGTTTTTACAAGGATAGTGAGGCTCAGGTTAGAGTATGTAAGAGAGAGAGGGAGATTATTTCCCAGTAAAAGTAGGCCTTAGACAAGGATGTGTGATGTCACCATGGTTGTTCAATATATTTATAGGTGGGTTGTATAAGAAGTGGAGTTAAAAGATAAAGAATCAAACACAAAGTGGGAGTTGTCACAGTTGCTCTTTGCTGATGACACAGTGCTTTTGGGAGATTCTGAAGAGAAGTTGCAGATGTTGGTGGATGAATTTGGTATGGTATGTAAAAGAAGAAAATTAAAAGTGAATATAGGAAAGAGTAAGGTTATGAGGATAGCAAAAAGATTAGGTGACGAAAGATTGGATATCAGATTGGAAAGAGTGTGTGTGGAGGAGGTGAATGTATTCAGATATTTAGGAGTGGACATGTTAGCAGATGGGTCTATGAAGGATGAGGTGAATCATAGAACTGATGAGGGGAAAAGGGTGAGTGGTGCACTTAGAAGTCTGTGGAGACAAAGAACTTTATCCGTGGAAGCAAAGAGGAGAATGTATGAGAGTCTAGTTGTACCAACACTCTTGTGTGGGTGTGAAGCATGGGTGATGAATGTTGCAACGAGGAGAAGGCTGGAGGCAGTGGAGATGCAATGTCTGAGGGCAATGTGTGGTGTGAATATAATGCAGAGAATTCGTAGTTCGGAAATTAGGAGAAGGTGTGGGATTGCCAAAACTATTATCCAGAGGGCTGAGGAGGGTTTGTTGAGATGGTTCAGACATATAGAGAGAATGGAACAAAACAGAATGATTTCGAGAGTGATCTGTAGTGGAGGGAAGGCGGGGTAGGGGTCAGCCTAGGAAGGGTTGGAGGGAGGGGGTAAAGGAGGTTTTGTGTGCGAGGGGCTTGGACTTCCAGCAAGCGTGCATGAGCGTATTCGATAGGAGTGAATGGAGACAAATGGTTTTTAATACTTGATTGATTTGCTGTTGGAGTGTGAGCAAAGTAACTTTTATGAAGGGATTCAGGGAAACCAGCAGGCTGGACTTGATTCCTGGAGATGGGAAGTACAGTGTCTACACTCTGAAGGAGGGGTGTTAATGTTGCAGTTTTATAACTGTAGTGTAAAGCACCCCTCTGGTAAGACAGTGATGGAGTGAATGATGATAAGAGTTTTTCTTGTTCGGCCACCCTGCCTTGGTGGGAATCGGCCGATGTGCTAATAAAAAAACAAAAAAAGGCACAATACTGTGACTGGAACAACACACAAATAACCTGCACATAGAAGAGAGGAGCTAATGACGAAGTTTTGGTCCGACTTGGGCCATTTACAAAGTCACACTAACGAAAAGGAGAGGAGGAGGGAGTATATATAGGCCAGGAGGTGGTAGTGGTAGTAGTGGAGGAAGAAGGTAGTAGTGGGGGAGGTAGTATGGTGGAGGTGGAGCTAGTCAAATGCTAAGAAAGAGGAAAACTGCAAAGGAGCTAGGGGCCCACAGAGGGTAGGAGCAAGAACACACAGGGGGAAAAAATAAATAATGAAGGAACAAATACCCAAGGCAGAAGAAAGACAACCCAAAGGAGAAAGAGGAAAGAGGATAAGGGAAGAGGGAGAAGAAAAAGGAATCAGGTTAAGTCATGGGTGTTCTGAAGTTTGGAGCATTTTACAATGTAGTGGAAAAGGAAGGCATCTACAGAGATGAAGCCAGGACTAAGATTCATACAAGGAAAGTTGTGTATAAGAGAGGATTCAATCAGACGGCGACTGTTAAAGTTGGATGTAGGGAAGACAGTTTTAGCAGAAAACCAGTCAATACGATGACTGTGATCTCTGACATGACAGAAAAGAGCACTGTTAGTGTCGGCAAGCCTAACACTACTTTTGTGCTCCCTAAGTCTGTCAGAAAGAGATTAGCCAGTTTCCCCGAAGTACTGAAGAGGACAGGAGGAACAAGAAATAGAGTAGACACTTTTCTTGACAGAGGAAGCATAAGAAAAGTAGTGAATGTACATGCCGCTGTGCATAGCCTTGCAGTAAACGGAAAAATCAAAACCTGTATCTGAGCAGTGGAGATGGACATCAAGGAATTAGATTCTCATTCAGCTTTAACCCTTTGACTGTCGCAAGCCCCTTTCTGAAACTCATTCTATGTCGCAAATTTAAAAAAAAAAAAAAAAAATCTTATGAAATGACAGAGAATCTTTTCCAGATGGTAATGACACCAAAATTATGAAATTTGGTCAAAAACTCATGGAATTACGCTCCCGCGAAGTTAGCGGTCTCAGCGACATATATGCATCGGCGATTTTGCCGACTTTGAGCCCTGTTTTTGGCCAATTTCGCTGTTCCAGTTGATTAAACTCATAGCTATTTCTTTAGAACTCCATTTTTTCTATCAGTTGAGTATAAGAAACCGCCCATTTACTGATTTGAACTACCCAATAAAGTGGTCAGAAATTGGCAATTTGGCCAATTTCACGCAAATTAAAAAAGATGCCAGTTTCAAAATAGGGTCCAGAATAAACAATGTAGACATTCTTGGCACTAAAGTAACATATCCTCTGTTCATTAGTCATATCTCTAGGCCCCTCTTATATTACTATTGCTTTCTATTTTTATTTTTTATTCACACAAAAAATACAAAATTTACTGTTATGCAGACTACTGCATTATTGGAAAAATGGTATAAATAATATCAGTGCACTAGTAAATGAATATTCGACTCCCCAGTTGAAGTGTATTGGACGTGTGGTGTGATTTGCTTACTCCTGAACATTGGTAAAAATCAAACATTTCCGCTAATTTGAGTTCAATTTCAAGGTTGTTTTCTTTCTGAAACTAATCAAAATCATCTCTATTTCTGTAATATGTTTTCCATTTTATCACATGAGACTATGAAAACGAGAATACAACGATAAATACTATACAAAAATGCACCTCAACTTTGGCATTTTAATCCAAAAAAACAGTCAGATTTTTTTTTCTCATTACGCACTGCCTGCTGCAGGATTTTTTTATGTGGTGCACACTGACCCATTCTTTCACATGTGGGCATACCAGCTTTCTCCCGCTTGATTTGAAACCGCTGGAATTTACGCGTATAAATATATTGAAAACAGTGGTGTGTAAGACGTATATATACAACCAAAACAATCAAAGGGTTAAACTCAATGGAACAGTCAAGGTTATTAACCCATTCAGGGTCCAAGGCTAAAATCTGAAGTGGTGCTCCGGTGTCCAAGAAATTTTAAAAAAAAAAAAAAAAAAAAAAAAAAAAAAAAAAAAAAAAAAATTCTTACAGAATTAGAGTATATTTTTGTGAAGGTAATAAGACAAAAAAAAAATTTTTCTGATCAGTACCGTCCTGCCAAGTGAGTGTAAAACGGAAACCTGTAATTGTTTTACATGATGGTAGGATTGCTGGTGTCCATTTTTCTGTCTCATACACATGCAAGATTTCAGGTACGTCTTGCTACTTCTACTTACAATTAGGTCACACTACACATACATGTACAAGCATATATATACACACCCCTTTGGATTTTCTTCTATTTTCTTTCTAGTTCTTGTTCTTGTTTATTTGCTCTTACCTCAAGGAGGCCTGGTCACAGACCGGGCCGCGGGGGCGTTGACCCCCGGAACTCTCTCCAGGTAAGTACTTACCGAGATACAGCGGCAGGAAGTTGACCCAAAATGACCCGGTGGTGGCAACACCAGTGACTTCCGCAAAATCCCATTTTTTTATTTTATATTTTTTATACTTTTTTTCTTTTCTTTTCTATTTTTTCTTTTTCTAATAACATTTGTGGCCTGTGAGACCAGTATAATGTATATTGTATTAGTGTACACTCATTGTATTCCATGTAATAACTGCACTAATTTGTTTATCATTATATTGCTTACAAAACTTGTTTACAAGTTTATTGCAAAGAAAATCATGAAAATATTAGTGCGGTTATTGTGTTGAATACAATGGTACCATATGGTACAATGCTGCCATAGGGTGCAATTGTACCATATGGTACAATGGCACCATATGATACAATGGTACCATATGGTACAATATGGCACAATGGCATATGATACAATGGTACCATATGATACAATGGTACCATATGGTACAATGGCACCATTTGGTACAATGGTACCATATGAAACAATGGTACCATATGGTGCAATGGTACCTTATAGTACCACATGGTATAATGGTACCTTATGGTACCACATGGTATAATGGTACCATATGGTACCATATGATGCAATGGTACCATATGGTACATTGTACCATACAGTACAATGATACCATATGGTTCATTGTACCATATGGTACTGTTGTATTCAACACAAACACACTAATATTTTCATTATTATTTTGTTTACAATAGTTGTTTACAACAAAAATATGCAAAAATGTTGTATATTAGTAATGTTCTATTATATATTTACAAGTGTACAGGAACCTGACGTGTTCCTTGAGGTGGATGACAAAGCACTTTGTCTCAGAAACTGCAGAGTCAGTAGCTAGCTTGTGTCGCCACTCACTCAGTCTTGGCTGGTGTCTCATGCCACCAACACCTATTGACCATATGGTACACAGAATCATATGTTACAGGGTACCATATGGTACACTGTACTATATGGTATAGGGTACCATGCAGTACAGGATAACATATGGTACAGGGTTACCATATGGCACAGGGTACCATATGGTACAGGGTTACCATATGGTACAGGGTTACCATATGGCACAGGGTACCATACAGTACAGGACACCATATGGTACAGATACAGGGATAACTATTGAAATAAGTCACCCTGACTTTTTTGGGTTATCCTAAGATTTTATACGTATGCTGCTATGTACGATAATCTACTTAATTGTATTTCTGTACACCTGAATAAACTTACTCAAGTGCATGTGGTATCATAAGTAAGTTTATTTAGTTATACACAAATAAAGTTGCACAGAATATCATACTTAGCAGCATATGTTTGGAGAACCTAGGATAAATCAAGAGAGTCAGACAGACTTATTTCCATTAGGGTCCCTGTACCCTGTACCATATGGTATAATGTACCATATGGTACAATGTACTATATGGTACATTGTACCATATGGTACCATTGTACCATATACCATTATACCATATGATACCACTGTATGACATGGCACCATTGTACCATATGGCACAATGGTACCACATGGTTCAAAACCATAGAATTCGTCTTCAGCTCCACTTCCATCAGTCTTAGAACTGTAAGTTGTGAAGAGGAGAGTCAGAATTCGCCCGGAGAGTGAGTGGGGAGTGAGAGCTTCCTTGCCGCCAGGCACTATGAACAAAGCTACTTTAAATAACAAAAAGGCACAATACCGTGACTGGAACGATACACAAATAACCCGCACATAAAAGACAGAAGCTTACGACGACGTTTCGGTCCGACTTGGACCATTGACAAAGTCACTTTGTCAATGGTCCAAGTCGGACCGAAACGTCGTCGTAAGCTTCTGTCTTTTATGTGCGGGTTATTTGTGTATTGTGTAAAGCTACTTTGCCAGCATTCCCACAATGCCATGTGAGCGTCCAGATTTTTTCTATGGTGTGCACACTGACCACCCAGACCCATTCCCTCAGATGTAGGCCTACCAGCCTTCTTGTGCTAAATTTGACGCCCTTAGAATTTTGGCGTAGATCTACGGCTTGGACCCTGAACATAAAGCCGTAGATATACGGGACAGACCCTGAAAGGGTTAAGAGCATCAATGTGTGGGTTATTTGTGTATTTGTTTTCCCTGTTACTCATAAACATGTCTGTATCTGTCTGCCTGTGTGTGTCTGTTTCTGTCTGCCTGTGTGTCTGTCTTTCTGTCTGTCTGCCTGTGTGTGTCTGTCTTTCTGTCTGTCTGTCTGTCTGTGTGTGTCTTTCTGTCTGCCTGTGTCTGTCTGTCTGCTTGTGTGTGTGTGTCTTTCTGTCTGCCTGTGTGTCCCTGTTTTTCTGTCTGCCTGTGTGTCCCTGTCTTTCTGTCTGCCTGTGTGTGTCTGTCTTTCTGCTTGTCTGTGTCTGTCTGTCTTTCTGTCTAGTCTACTTGTGTCTCTGTCTCTCTGTCTCACAGAGCCTCTCATGAGCTAACAGGCATTACACAGGATGCAGTCATTAAGTCTGATTCCTGATCAAGTGAAAATGCGTATTACTTGCTAGTTATGCTTATTATGCCTTATATCTACAAGCACAGTATAGCACTTTGGATTTTTTGGGTTATCCTAGGTAATTTACACTATGTATGATAACTATACTTATGTGTACCTGTGAGAGACATACAAAGACAGAGATACAGACAAAGACAAAGAGACAGTAAAAGTCAGTCAGGCAGCCAGACAGCCAGCCAGCCGAATATGTATTACATGTTCCAGGATTGTTTCTCTTTACTTAGGGCATATGCTATGGGACATTCTGGCAGGATGACACTACCAGTGGTATCAAAATTGATAGGATGTTGCACACATGTTGCACATGGGCTATTATGAAGGTTTTTGATATTTCCTCAACCGTGGCCACATCCATTTCAAAGCCACTAAACTCAGGGTCAACATAACTTTCCTCTTAAAAGGGGAGTGTTAATATGACACGACATCAGTGAATCCCTGGTTTTTGCCTTGCTATTTGCTCTAGCTGGTGCTCAATTGAACTGGTGCTCCCACAAAGTACTAAGTGGTTCCACATTTTTTTAATACAGTGCACACCGAGTGTTAAGACCCATTCTATACTAACCAGAAGTCTCATGCCAACCATGCCAAATTTGGACGCAGGAAAAATAAAACGATCTACATTTGGAGCGCTAGTGGTAACAACATATATCTACATTTGGACAGTTTACGGGTTAAACCAGTTCTATTTGCAGATGACACTATTTATGTGTACTCCCACTCAAACCTGGCTATACTTAGAGACACTGTAAACAACGAGCTGAACAAAATATCTACTTGGATGATGACCAACAAACTCACTCTCAATACAGACAAAACATACTTCATGATGTCTGGAAACAGAGCCTTAAATATCCAACTTAATATATTGATAAATGATTCCCTATTGCAAGATACACTGAGGGAAAATTTCTAGGTCTTCACCTTGATTGTAATCTTAAATTTCATTCCCACATCCAGCATATATCCAAGAAAATTTCCAAATCAGTAGGCATCCTTTCCAAGATATGGTACTAAGTACCTCAAACAACACTCCTTGCCCTATACCACTCTTTAACCCTTAAACTGTCCATACATAGATATATGTTGACGGGCAGCAGGCTCTGAACGTAGATCGTTTTATTGTTCATTCCTTCATATTTGGTGTGATAGGCCTGAGTCACCTAGACATGAAAGAATGGGTCTGTGCACTCAGTGTGTGCACTATGAAAAAAATCTGGAAGCACTTAGTACTTTGTGGGAGCACCAGTTCAACTGAGCGCCAGCTAGAGCAAACATCGTGGCAAACACCAAGGATTCACTGATGTCATGTCATATTAACACTCACATCTTAAGAGGAAAGTAAAAATAGGTTAGATAAATGCATGAGTGGGTGTGGGTGGGTGTGAGCTGAACCTGACTAGCTTGTGCTACTAGGTCAGATGTCGTGCTCCTTCTTTCAGTGGATGTGACCTGACTAGGTGGGTCATTGGTCTAAGCCGGGGGTGACATGGACCTGCTTTGCATGGGCCAGTAGGCCTGCTGCAGTGTTCCTTCTTTCTTATGTTCTTATGTATTCGGCTGGCTAGTTGGCTGGCTTCGGCTGTCTATATCTCTATCTGTCTATATCTCTGAGTCTCTATATCTCTATCTGCCTATATCTCTGTCTGTTTATATCACTGTCTATTTGTATCTCTGTCTCTCACATGTACTCATAAATACAGTTATACATAATGTAAATTACCTAGGATAACCCAAAAATTCCAGGCCAAGTGCTATACAGTGTTTGTAGATTTTTTTTTTTTTTTTTTTTCAACAAGTCGGTCGTCTCCCACCGAGGCAGGGTGACCCAAAAAAGAAAGAAAATCCCCAAAAAGAAAATACTTTCATCATCATTCAACACTTTTACCACACTCACACACTATCACTGCTTTTGCAGAGGTGCTCAGAATACAACAGCTCAGAAGCATATACGTATAAAGATACACAACATATCCCTCCAAACTGCCAATATCCCAAACCCCTCCTTTAAAGTGCAGGCATTGTACTTCCCATTTCCAGGACTCAAGTCCGACTATATGAAAATAACCGGTTTCCCTGAATCCCTTCACTAAATATTACCCTGCTCACACTCCAACAGATCGTCAGGTCCCAAGTATCATTCGTCTCCATTCACTCCTATCTAACACGCTCATGCACGCTTGCTGGAAGTCCAAGCCCCTCGCCCACAAAACCTCCTTTACCCCCTCTTTCCAACCCTTTTGAGGACGACCCCTACCCCTCTTTCCTTCCCCTATAGATTTATATGCTTTCCATGTCATTCTACTTTGATCCATTCTCTCTAAATGACCAAACCACCTCAACAACCCCTCTTCTGCCCTCTGACTAATGCTTTTATTAACTCCACACCTTCTCCTAATTTCCACACTCCGAATTTTCTGCATAATATTTACACCACACATTGCCCTTAGACAGGACATCTCCACTGCCTCCAACCGTCTCCTCGCTGCTGCATTTACCACCCAAGCTTCACATCCATATAAGAGTGTTGGTACTACTATACTTTCATACATTCCCTTCTTTGTCTCCATAGATAACGTTTTTTGACTCCACATATACCTCAATGCACCACTCACCTTTTTTCCCTCATCAATTCTATGATTAACCTCATCCTTCATAAATCCATCTGCCGACACGTCAACTCCCAAGTATCTGAAAACATTCACTTCTTCCATACTCCTCCTCCCCAATTTGATATCCAATTTTTCTTTATCTAAGTCATTTGATACCCTCATCACCTTACTCTTTTCTATGTTCACTTTCAACTTTCTACCTTTACACACATTCTCAAACTCATCCACTAACCTTTGCAATTTTTCTTTAGAATCTCCCATAAGCACAGTATCATCAGCAAAAAGTAACTGTAATAGCAGTGTCACTTGCTCAGCAATCTGGGAGCAGCCCATAAACCACAAACAAACAGGTTTACTAGCCGCTCCCTGAGACAGAGACAAGCAGATGGAAAGACAGACACACAGGCAGACAGAAAGACAGATAAGCAGAACTAGACAGACAGATAAGCAGAGCTAGGCACACAGATAGACAGACAGATAGATGTACATATAGACAGACATACAGAGACATGTTTGTGTGCAAGAGTAAAAATATATAAAGGCAAGGTTCCCTCCTCCAGCAGTGCACATTCATTAAATGTCACTGTTATCTAATGCTGTCATAACACCATTATTCAAGGAGCTCATATTATACTCCAGGCACACACACAAGACAGAAAGACAGATAAGCTGAACTGGACAGATAAGCAGAACTAGGCAGACAGACAGACAGATGTACAGATTGACAGACAGATGTACAGATAGACAGACAGATGGATGTACAGATAGATAGGTGTACAGATAGATAGGCAAACAGATATACTGACAGACAGACAGACATACAAAGACATGTTTGTGTGCAAGAGTAAAAACATATGAAGGCAAGGTTCCCTCCAGCAGAGCACATTCATCAAATGTCACTTATCTGACCCTTGTCATAACACCATGCTTCAAGGAGGTTCATACTAGAGCATGTCTAAAACATTGCTGGGACCTATAAATACTTTGTATATATTTCTAGACAATAGTAAATGACCAGGGCAGGTAAAAATGTTCACCTGTCAGTGTGATTGCTACAATTTGAGTACTATTTCAGTATATAATATTAGTGTCAGAACAAAGATTGGCTATGAAATCACAAGAACTATTATAAACTGTAATTATCAGAACAAAAATTATATAAATTAAAATAAAAACGAGAAAAGAAGGTAAATCGGCAACACTGGACTGGATGTTGCTGTCAGGTGAGCATCCAGAGCCAAATTCACGGTCTTATATCTCGGTAAGCACTGGTCCTAAATTTTTTTTTTTGGGTCTTATACCACACAGAAAATATCTCTCTTTAATTTAAAAAAAAAAAAAAAATTATTTTTCAAAATATTCGGAGCGCCACGCAGGTGAACATAGATCTACGTTTGGACAGTTCAACCCTCAACCCTTTGACTGTCGTGGCTGTATACATACGTCTTACGAGGTACAGTGTTTGACGTATATATACTCATAAATTCTAGAGGCTTCAAATCAAGCAGGAGAAAGCTGGTAGGCCCACATGTGAGAGAATGGGTCTGTGAGGTCAGTGTGCACCTTATAAAAAAAATCCTGGAGCACGCAGTGCATAATGAGAAAAAAAAAAAAGTCCGACCATTTTTTTTAATTAAAATGCCAACTTTGTGGTCTATTTTCGTATAGTATTTATGGTTGTATTCTAATTTTCTTGGTCTCATTTGATAGAATGGAAAACATTATAGAAATAGAGGTGATTTTGATTGATTTTACTATAAAAAGAACCTGGAAATGGAGCTCAAAGTAGGGAAAATGTTTGATTTTTGCCAATGTTCAAAAGTAAACAAATGATGCCATTGTCCAATAAATGTCCAACTAGCCATTCTAATATGCAGTCATGAATGGGTTGATGTTATTTATACAATTATTACAGTATTGCATAATAGTAAGTCTTCTATTTTTTGTTTGAATAAAAATTCAAAATAGAAAGCAACAGTAATATCAGAGGGGCCTGGAGACATGACTGATGAACAAAGAAAATGTTATTTTAGAGCCAGGAATGTCTGCATTGTTCATTCTGGACCTTATTTTGAAATTGTCATATTTTTTAATTTTCATGAAATTGGCCAAATTGCAAATTTCTGACCACATTATTGGGTAGTTGTAATTGGTAAATGGGCAGTTTCTTGTACTCAATCGATAGAAAAAATGGAGTTCTAAAGAAATAGCTATGAGTTTGGTCGACTGGAATAATGGAATTAGCCGAAAATAGGGCTCAAAGTGGGCGAAATCGCCGATTTGTAAATATCGCCGAGGTCGCTAACTTCGCGAGAGCATAATTCCGTCAGTTTTCCATCAAATTTCGTTTTTTTTGGTGTCATTACAATCGGGAAAAGATTCTCTATCATTTCATAAGAAAAAATAATTTTGTTTTTTTGAAATTTTGCGACACCAGGAGACACCTCAGGATTGGGGGTTGCGACAGTCAAAGGGTTAATAAGAAAAAAATATTTTTTTTTGTTTAAATTTTTTGACACCAGGAGACACCTGAGGATTGGGGGTTGTGACAGTCAAGGGGTTAAGAGTGTAGCATTAACCCTTTGACTGTCAAAACGCCCAATCCTGAAGTGTCTCCTGGTGTCGCAAAATATTCGAAAAAAAAAAATTATTTTTTCTTATGAAAATGTTAAGATTATTTTTCTAATTGTTTTAGTCGAAAAATAACAAATTTTCCCATCAGTACTTACCAAGACATAGAGGCGTTAAGTTTGCAGAAAATGAGCCACGCATGGCAACAGCGACGACTGCTGCTCACCTGGTAAACATTGGTTTACTTTTATCCGGCAGTTTCTTGTTTTTTTTTTTTCACTTTTTCATTTTTTCACACAACTTTTGTGGCCTGTGAGACCAACGTATGGTGCAATGTTCATATATACAATCGTTGAATGTAACACAATTATTGCAAAAACACTAGTATCATCATAATGTTTATAAAACTTGTTTACACAAACAATGTAAAAAAATTTTTATTACGATTGTTTTATAATATATATACAAATGTACAATCACTGGACAGTTTTCTAGAACTGCTGCAGCTTGTGGAATTCTTTGAAACATGGGTATAAGCACAATGGTGTTTTACACTCCTCACACATAAAACGAGTGTCTCTGCATTTTTGTGGGCGTTTTGTGGTATGTTCACAGACAAAACACCTCTTATGAGCATTTTTTTTTTTTTTTGAGAGCAGTAGCAGGCAGTGGTATGGGGTAGTGATCACCAGGCCTCAGACGAGAGGACATGTGTTGATAATTTCGTGGGCGCTGGTCTATTGCAAGTGTTGTTCCTTGGTACTTGAATATTATTTGTCTGATGACTGACAAACAAAATTCACCATATTTGGGTTTGTTGTTGGTCTTCAACTTATACATATTATAAGCATTCAGCATGGAAATGTCAAGAAGATGCGAAAAGAGTTTTATGTACCACTTATAACTCAGCAAACCCAATCTGCATGACACATTTGTCCACTAAGTGCATATTGAGATTGTAATCCATCACAGCTGCAGGTTGTACAATGGGTTCATTGGTCTCTCTATTCTGCTTGCCACTGTCTACCATTTCGTGTCGGTGAACTGATGTCAACAGTGTGACATCACGTTTGTCATGCCACCGAAATGCCATGATGTCATTGGCAGCAAACACCTGCACCTCACCTCTACGACTACCAGTGTCGAACCTAGGCATATGCTTACGATTTCCATGCACTGTGCCCCACACATCTGTCATGTTCACTCGCAAGAAATCACTGAGTATAGGGCTTGTGTACCAGTTGTCAGTATATAAAATATGCCCCTTGCCAAGGTATGGTGCTATCATTGTTCTAACCACATCACCAGAGATACCCAGTAACTTTCTGGTATCTTCCAATGTTTTACCGCCAGTGTACACAGTTATATCCAAAACCAGACCAGTTTTACAAGCACACAGAACAAATAACTTTATACCAAAGTGTTTCCTCTTGCTTGGTATATACTGTTTGAATGAGAGTCTTCCTTTGAACAAAATCAGACTCATCAATAGCAAGCTTCCTGAAGGGATATAAATACATACAGCACTTTTGTTTCAGGTACATTAACACATTTCTGATCTTATATAATCTGTCGCTTCTGTCAGGCCTTGTTTTGTCTGAAAACTGTAGCATACGTAACAGTAACACAAATCTATTCACTGGTATAATGTCACTGAAAGCTGGAGTTGAAATCAGGAGGTCTGTCGACCAGTATGTGTTGACAGTGTGCTTATACACATGTGGCATAAGCATTATTGTGGCAAAGAACAGATACATCTCTGCCACAGTTGTGTCCTTCCACTGGTGTATCTGTGATCTAGGTGAAAGAACTGTGTTTGCCATGGTGTACTCAAAGTATGTATTGCTTTCCCTGACAATAATGTCCATCAGGGGTTCATCGAAGAACAACTGAAAGCATTCCAGTTCAGTGGGATTGTTCCCAAGTGTACATGATGGCCGTATTCCACCTTGCTGCCAATCCCAGATGCGGTCAGCTGGTGGGTTCTGGATATTGAAACGTGGTTGTGGTTGTGCAGGTTGTGGTTGTTGTGGGAGTGTGGGGTTGGGTGAGGCTGGTTGTAGTTGTGCAGAGTCAGCAGCGTCAGTAGTAGCATGGCCTGCTGCTGGTGCCACTTGACTCATGCCACCATCACTATCACCACCACCACCTGCTGCCTCACTCACATCATTCATACCCATCGTAACAATAGCGTCATCTTCACTATCAGGTCGTGGTGGGGGGCCACGGGATGTGCTCCGAGATTTACTCCTTCCCCTTGGAACAGCATATGGCACACTACCAGACCACAAGTGACGTCGTATATACTGCCACCTCACTGGGGAATATTAACCCTCACAATAGCAACTAGAACTGCTTTCAATAGCTTTGAAATCACTATCACTATCACTTTCACTGTTCATATCCGAGTCTCGTACATGGGCAAATAGTTTCCTCTTTCGTCCTGGTACAGGTGAACATGAACGAGCCGGCCAAGCACCAGAGGTGGAAGGTTGTGGGTCATCTGGGTTTTCATCACTAATTACGTTATCCTGGGCACTGTTTTCAGTCACACCCGCTTGAAAACCATGGAATTCACTTTTACTGACACTTCTATTGCTGTTAGAGCTATCACTTGGGAACAAAAGACCTTCAATCCACCGAGGAGTGAGGAACTTTCTACTGCGAGGCATGGTGAAAATGGACTACCAAGATGGCATTCCCACAATGCACCACTGAGTCCCAGATTTTTTTCACATGGTGCACACCCACCACTCAGACCCATTCTCTCTCATGTAGGCCTACCAGCCCTCACCCGCTTGATTTGAAGTCACTAGAATTTATGCGTATAGATACATCAAACACGGTATCTCGTAAGACGTATATATACGACCGAAACAGTCAAGGGGTTAAGAGTGTAGCATTAAGAGTATACCATTAAGAGTGTAGCATTAATAGTGTAGCATTATTATTATTGTTTTGCTTATGAAACTATGGTGCAATCTAATGCAGTTTGCCTTACAAACACTCCATTTTCTGTTACAGTGGTACCTTGAGTTTTGAACAGCTCCCAACTCGAACAATTATGTAAGTGTGTTTTGTAAGTGCATTTTTGGGGGACTGAAACGGATTAATCTAATTTACATTATTCCTTATGGGAACAAATTCGTTTGGTATCGGCACTCGAACAGCCTTCTGGAATTAATTAATTTCTTAACTCGACGTTCCACTGTATAATAAAAGCATGGGAAGGTATGTGGTCAAGAGCAGGAATGGTTGCTGTGGAGCCACCGCCTCCACTACCACTACTCAGATACGTAATACAGTGGACCCCCGGTTAACGAACTTTTTTCATTCCAGTAGTATGTTCAGGTGCCAGTACTGACCGAATTTTTTCCCATAAGGAATATTGTGAAGTAGATTAGTCCATTTCAGACCCCCAAACATACACGTACAAACGCACTTACATAAATACACTTACATAATTGGTCACATTTGGAGGTAATCGTTATGCGGGGGTCCACTGTATTTCATTCATTCTAGTGTATACATCAAGTTTCTATGTTATTAATACTGTTTATTATTTCAAATTAAATGAAGTTTGATAGATAAATGAGCTGTACAGTTGATATAGGGAAATTATTGAAGTACTATTTTGTCGTGTCTCCTGAGAGCTGGAAAGGATTAATTCCAATTCAATTAATTTAGTGAGGAAAATTGACTCTGCAAATGAGCAAATCCAGATGCGAGCAAGGTCACAGAATGGATTAAATTAGTAAGTAGAGGTTCCACTGTATTTCCCATAAGAAATAATGTAAATCCAATTAATACGTATGTTCCAGACACCCAAAAGTATTAGCAAAAAACACATTTTCTAGAGAATAATTATAGTTTTACATACAGAAAACTATGAGAAATTAATATAAAGGGCTAATGAAATGGATAAAAGAACATTTAACATAAGACTCTGGTTGGTGAATGGAAAATGGCGAGGAGGGGAGAGGGAGGAGAGGTTATTGTTTGGAAGGGGACTCCCCTTCCATAAGGACTTCAAGTATCAAGGCCTTATCCAGGGTTAATTCCCTTCTTCGTGTTTTACTGGCACTAAGACCAGCTTGAGAGTCACTGTACCCCTGTTGCACAAAAAATCTGTCCAGAGAGGTTTGTTTCTGGCGTCTCTAAGATTTACCTAAAATGAGACAAGGCATTGTTACTGAACATGTTGCAGACACAGCTTGCAACAGCTTTGTTAGAGTGATATTTCTCCACAAAACTTTGCTACTCCCTCCACTTTGCACACATGTCCTTAATCACTGAAGAAGGCACATTCTCCCCTCTCTCTTCCTCCTCCGCCTCTGAAGCAATTCTATCATGTTTCTCGGAACTTTCTTTGGCCCCCGTGGTGGCTTATTTAGCAGTTGCACTCAATAACCAAGCACAAAAAACAATGGATTACGTATTATGAAATGTTTCGTATGAAAGGACAGGGTAATGTTCACTAGACGAGAAACAAAGCCAGACTGACTCAGAACACATGTGTGGGATGCTTTGTGTGGGAGCGGGCAGGCAGACATGTTCGGTACAGCGGATGAAAACTGAGGTGATGAACAAAAACTGGGACATAATTGTGATGAAAAAAGTCGTTGAAAACCAAATTCGACGAAAACCAGGGCAAACGAAAACCGAGGCTCCACTGTATTATATGACCTCTAGTTTATTAAAACATTTGCCAGTCCACAAAATATTACTGTTTGAACCATTAATTGTAATTTTCTTATCATTACGTGCAACTTCAAAATTATTATTCTAATAAATCTTCACCTTGACTACCTTGCATTAGTATTAAGATAAAATAAAGATTTATTAACCCTTTGAGGGTCCAGACCCCCAATCTGAAAATTCCCACAGGAAAAAAAAAAAAAAAAATTGAGAGTACATGTTCCATTGTATCTACTGAGCACAAGAAATTGCCCAGTCAACTATTTCAACTACCCAATAAAGTGATCAAAAATTGGTAATGTGGCCAATATCACACAAAGCTCAAAATATTCCAATTTCAAAATAGGGTCCAGAATAAACAATGCAGGCATTCCTAGCACTAAAATAACATTACCTTTATTTATTAGTTATGTTTCCAGGCTTTACACATGAATTAAATTTTGATTTTTTATTCACAACAAAAAATAGGAGACTTACTGTTATGCAATATTCCAATAATTGTATAAATAATATCAGCACATTCATGAACTCACATTAGACCCACCAGCTGATGTGTGTTGGACATGTAATATGATTTTTTTACTCTTGAACATTGGCAAAAATCCAACATTTCCGCTACTTTGAGCTTAATTTCAAGCTATTTTGAGTACTAAATCCAATTAAAATCATCCTTATTTCAGTAATATATCTTCTATTCTATCAAATAAGACCAATAAACGCTGAATACAACTGTAAAAGATACACTGCAAGGCTACTATTTTAACCCTTTCAGGGTCCAGAGGCCAAATCTCAAAGGGTGGATGAGGGTCCAAGAATTTTTGAAAAAAAAAACTTACAGAATTAAAGATAAGAATTTTTTATTTTCTGTAGGTAATAAAACAAAAAAAAAAATTTTCGATCAGTAGGTACCGAGATATAGAGGCGTGAATTTAAGAACATAACATAAGAAAGAAGGAACACTGCAACAGGCCTACTGACCCATGCAAAGCAGGTCTATGCCACCCCCAGCCTAGAACAATGACCACCTATTCAGGTCACTTCCACTTAACCCGTAAATGGTCCAAACGTATACATACGTTTTTTCAACATTTGAAAGTACGTAAAAAAAGTAGATCTTTTTTTTTTTTTTAACACTTGAAAATGTGTAAAAAACTTTGGGTAGGTACGTATGATGGACGGGAGTTTGTGCTTGGTATTTTGTTTGCTAGATTTTTTCCTATGGTGGAGAAGAAAACATTAAGTCTGTTTGCTGTTTCAGTTGGAGTGAGTAGGGGTTCATCTCATTTTGTTAGTGTGATTGTTTTGTTTTTGGATACCTTTTTAGTTCCAAGAATTCCAGATAGAGTTTTCCAGGTTTTTTTCTTATCACCTTTGATGTTATGTTATCTATTTTCATAATACAATTTTTTTGACCTTCTTATCAGGCTGGTAAGTGCTGACGAGTAACTTTTCAACTGTTCTCTAGTTATTTGACCCATTCTATACTGTTTTTCATACTTGTGCTTTGTGTTAATGGATTAGAGGATGCTTGGTGTTAGCCAGGGATTATTCAGTCTCTTTGCTGTGATCTGTTTAGTTTTTCTGGGGCAATGTCTGTTATAGAGGCATTGGGCTTTTTTTTAGAAAACTATTTATACATTCATTCATATCTGCATATGTTTTGAGCTCATTTTGCCAATTGATGTTATTCATAGCTGCTATAAAGTTGTTAACTGTCTCGTTATATAGTCTGAAGGTTACTTTAGTAATGTCTTATGGCAGTTTGTCCAGATTAGTTATGAGAAAGGTTGGGTAGTGGTCTGTAGTGTTGTCTGTGATTATGCCTGATTTTAAAGGGGATATGGTGTTTGTCCAGATGTGGTCTATTAACCCTTTCAGGGTTTCGGCCGCACTAGTATGGCTTACGCACCAGGGTTTTTGACGTACTAGTACATAGTACGTCAAAAGTACTAGTACTAGTAATAGTACGCCTAAATTCTGGTGCCCTCAAATCTAGCGAGAGAAAGCTGGCAGGCCTACATATGAAAGAATGGGTCTATGTGGTCAGTGCATGCAGTATAAAAAAAATCCTGCAGCACACAGTGCATAATGAGAAAAAAAAAACTTTGACCGTGTTTTTGGATTAAAACAGCGACTTTGCACTGTATTTTCGTATGGTACTTATTGTTGTATTCCAGTTTTCCTGGTCTCATTTTATAGAATGGAAGACATATTACAGAAATTGAGATGATGATGACTGGTTTTACAAAGAAAACTACCTTGAAATTGCACTCAAAGTAGCAGAAATGTTCGATTTTTACCAAAGATCAAAAGTAAACAAATCATGCTATGCGTCCAATACACGTCAACTGGTGAGTCTAATATTCTTTTACAAGTGCGCTGATAATATTTATACCATTTCTACACCAATGCAGTAGTCTGCCTAACAGTAAATCTTCTATTTTTTTGTGAGAATAAAAATTCAAAGTGGAAACCAAAAGAATGTAAGAGGGGCATGGGGACGTGACTAATGAACAGAAGAAATGTTATTTTAGTGCCAGGAATGTCTTTCTTGTTTCTTCTGGACTCTATTCGGAAATTGGCATCTTTTGAAATTTGTGTGAAATTGGCAAAATTGCTAAATTCTGACCACTGTATTGGATAGTTGAAATTGGTAAATGGGTGGTTTCTTGTACTCATTCAATAGAAAAAAATGGAGTTCTAGCGAAATAGTTATGAATTTTGTCGACAACTACACTGGAATTGGCCAAAAATAGGGCTCAAAGTGGGCAAAATCACCGATGCGTAAACATCGTAGAGACCGCTAAATTCACAAGAGCATAATTCCTTAAGTTTTCCATCAACTTTCATACTTTTGGTGTCATTATGATTGGGAAAAGATTCTCTATCTTTTCATAAGATTTTTTTTTTTTTTTTTTAACCCTTTCAGGGTCCAAGGCCCAAATCTGAAGTGGTGCCCCAGTGTCCAAGAATTTTCCAAAAAAAAATTTGTTATTTTTTCTTACGAAATGGTAGAGAATCTTTTTGCGAAGGTAATAAAACAAAAAGTATGAAATTTGATGGAAAATTGACGAAATTATGCTCTCGCGAATTTTGATGTGTCAGCGATATTTACAAATCGGCAATTTTGCCGACTTTGACTTCCATTTTAGGCCAATTACATCATTCCAGTCGACCAAATTCTTAGCTATTTTACTAGTATTACTTCTATTCTATCGATTGAGCACAAGAAATCGCCAAGTCAACTGTTTCAACTACAAAATAAAGTGATCGAAATTGGTAATTTGGCCAATTTAACACAAAGTTCAAAATATTCCAATTTCAAAATAGCATCCAGAATAAATAATGTAGGCATTCCTGGCACTAAACTAACATTTCCTCGGTTCATTAGTTATGTTTTGAGGCTTTACAAATAAATCCCATTTTTATTTTTTATTTACATAATGAATTTTTATTCACACCAAAAAATAGAAGATTTACTGTTATGCAATATTGTAATAATTGTATCAATATCATCACCACATTTGTGAATGTGTATTAGATCCACCAGCTGGCGTGTATTAGACGTGTGAGGTCATTTGTTTACTCTTGAACATCGACAAAAATTTAACATTTCCGCTATTTTGAGCTCAGTTTCAAGCCATTTCTGGTGCTAAAACCAATCAAAATTATCTCTATTTCTGTAATATGTCTTCCATTCTATCAAATGAGACCAAGAAATTGCAAATACAACTATAAAAAACATATGAAAAAACACTGCAAAGTTGCTGTTTTAATCGAAAATCTTGGTTTCAGTTTTTTTCTCTCATTATACACAGTGTGCTGCAGGATTTGTTTTATGTGGTGCACACATACCACATAGATGTATTCTCTCATATCTAGGCCCAAGTGTACCACTCACAGTTTATCAGAGTGAGCTGAGCTCATGACGTAGATCTGAACGCAAAGCCGTAGATCTACGGGACGGACCCTGAAAGGGTTAAATTTGGCCGACCCTGAGAACAAGTTTCTGAGAGGGCCTGTTGGCCCTGAAAGGGTTAAGGAGATGCTTGTCTCGGAGATTCTTGTAGGTTTAGATATTGCTGGTGGCAACAGGCAGTCACTCATTGTGTTTGTGAATTCGGTTACTTGTGGGTCCTGGTCGTGTAGTATGTTGAAAATGTTAAGATTATTTTTCTGATTGTTTTAGTCCAAAAAAAATATTTTTTGCCATCAGTACTTACCGAGATATAGAGGCGTGAAGTTTGCAGAAAATGAGCCGCGTATGGCAACAGCGGTGACTGCCGCTCACCCGATAAACTTTGGTTTACTTGTATTTGAAGGTCTGTTGTTTTTTTTCACTATTTTTTTTTTCACATAACTTATGTGGCCTGTGAGACCAAAGTAAGGTGCAATGTACATATATACACTCGTTGTATACAACACAATAACCACACAAACATAATTATCAATATATTGTTCGGACATGTAGAGAGAATGGAGCGAAACAGAATGACTTCAAGAGTGTATCAGTCTGTAGTGGAAGGAAGGCGGGGTAGGGGTCGGCCTAGGAAAGGTTGGAGAGAGGGGGTAAAGGAGGTTTTGTGTGCGAGGGGCTTGGACTTCCAGCAGGCATGCGTGAGCGTGTTTGATAGGAGTGAATGGAGACAAATGGTTTTTAATACTTGACGTGCTGTTGGAGTGTGAGCAAAGTAACATTTATGAAGGGGTTCAGGGAAACCGGCAGGCCGGACTTGAGTCCTGGAGATGGGAAGTACAGTGCCTGCACTCTGAAGGAGGGGTGTTAATGTTGCAGTTTAAAAACTGTAGTGTAAAGCACCCTTCTGGCAAGACAGTGATGGAGTGAATGATGGTAAAAGTTTTTCTTTTTCGGGCCACCCTGCCTTGGTGGGCCACCCTGCCTTGGTGGGCCACCCTGCCTTGGTGGGCCACCCTGTCTTGGTGGGCCACCCTGCCTTGGTGGGCCACCCTGCCTTGGTGGGCCACCCTGCCTTGGTGGGCCACCCTGCCTTGGTGGGCAAATATACCTCACCTGAGCAGTTTTCTTCAGAGTATTAGCAGGCAGTTGTGTTATGTAGTTATCCTAGGTAAATGGTTGTGTGTCATCATTCCTTCCTTCCTACCTTCCTACATTTGTTTCCTACCTTCCTTCCTACCTTCCTGCATTTGTTTCCTACCTTCCTGCATTCCTTTCCTACCTTCCTTCCTACCTTCCTGCATTCCTTTCCTACCTTCCTTCCTACCTTCCTGCATTCCTTTCCTACCTTCCTGCAATCCTTTCCTACCTACCTTCCTGCATTCCTTTCCTACCCTCCTGCATTCCTTTCCTACCTTCCTTCCTACATTCCTTTGTCTTTCCTTACTTTTTTCCTTCCTTTCATCACATCCTTCCTTCATTCCTGCCTTCCATTCTTCCTTCCTTCTGGTTTCGATAATATATATACACATATATAGTCACTAGATACTTTTATATAACTGCTATTATCTTCATTCAGCAAGCTTGTCTTGTGCGCAAGTGTGTGGCTTATAATTGTTTTGAGTCAGGAGTCGGCAGCTGTCAAAATGACATATTGTCTCATTACTCACTCCCCCTACCGCCTGTCAAAACAATGGGGTTGGATGCTGCTTCCCCTCAATTCTATCTAATTATCTTTCTTCCTCATTCTATCTCTTTCAATCTGTCTCTCTCTTTCTATCTGTCTGTCTATCTCTGTCTCACAGGTACACATAAATACAAGTATAGTGTAAATTACCTAGGATAACCCCAAAAATAAAGACAAAGTGCTATACTCTGCTTGAAGATGTGAGTAAACGTGATGATGACACAGTCTTGTGGCTCTCTCTGAGACAGAGAGCTAGACGGATAGACAGGGAGCTTGACAGACAGACAAATAGACAGACAGAAATGTTTGTGTACCAGCAAAAACAAAGGGAGAGAGATGGTTATCTAATCTTTTCTTATCAGCTGCACCCTCCCCCACCCTCATTTACGCTCATCAAATGTCAGCTCTTATCAGATGTTATCTCCCCTTATCTTGTCACTGTCATGGGGTGGACTTTTTTTTTTCTTGCTTCAAGGGAACAATATTATTACATCATCATCATCTTCTTCCTCCTCCTCCTCTTCTCTTCCTCCTCTTCCTCTTCCTCCTCTTTCTCTTCCTCCTCTTCCTCTTCCTCCTCTTCCTCCTCTTCCTCTTCCTCCTCTTCCTCTTCCTCCTCTTCTTCCTCCTCCTCCATTGCTTTTGGTCTCAAACTCCTCCAAATCATGAAATTGATCTTCAATGACACTTTCATCTGTGTTAGAGCATCACTTGGGAAGAGAAGAGTCCCAGATCTGCTGGCAAGTCACATATTTCTTACCGCTAAGCATGATGAAAAAGGACGACTGAAATGGCATTCCCACAATGCACCACTGGCTCTCCGATTTTTTTTATATGGTGCACACTGACCATGGAGACCCATTCTCTCACATGTGGGCCTACCAGCTTTCTTCTGCTTGATTTGAAGCCGCTAGAATTTATGAGTATAGATACGTCAGAAACAGTGGCACGTACGGCGTATATATACGACGTAAACAGTCAAAGGGTTAAGGGTTAAAGTGCCCCAGAGCGTTAAAATGCATATACAGTACACTCATTCCTACCTTAAAATATTTGTACAGGTCTCCCTCAACATCCACGTTTTCAACATTCACGTTTTCAACTTTCACGGGCTTCACACATTCGCGAATTCCCAACCGCCAAATTCCCAGCCACCAAATTCCCAGCTGCCAAATCATATTTAAGTTTCCCGCCACCTGCGAGTCCCTACTACCCTCCCTCTGACCCCCGCAACTGGCAGCCAGCCCTCCCACCACTCAGTGTGGTGAGTGTTTTGTTTGTTCATTATTTGCTATTAAACTACAGTATAAATAATGTAAACCCATTCATGACTGCATATTGGAATGGGTATTTGGACAGGTATTAGACGGTGACATCATGTGTTTACTCTTGAACACTGCAAAGAATTAAACATTTCTGCTACAGCTAATAGTAATAATAATAGTAATAATAATAATAATAATAATAATAATAATAATAATAATAATAATAATAATAATAATAAATATGATATAACTGAAGAAGGAAATTGCACAAAAATACGAGGGAGTGGTTGACACATCGTCAGTGTGACTTTGTTTATGCTGGAGTGAACATTAGTCTCCCTGCTCTTCCAAACATTTCACAATAATTCATTGTTTGGTGCTTGTAGATTGAGTGTGACTGTAGTGGTAGAGGCAGTGATTGAGGCAATGGTATTTAATAACATACATGTTAATAATAATACATGTTATTAATAATATGTACTATTATTATTTATAACATATATGTTATTAAATACATACATGTTAATAATAATACATGTTACTAATAATAACATGTACTATTATTATTTATAACATATATGTTATTAAATACCACTGCCTCAACTGCTGAATTATTGTGAAATGTTGAGGGAGACCTGTAGTCTTAATGATCTTAATATAGGGTGAGGTAGGTAGGTAGGTATGAAAGTGTGGTAGGTATGTAATCCCCATGTTTGTGAGTTTTGTATACAAACCAGTTGTTGTTGTTGATACCAGCCTGGACACGAATGGTTTTTGTTCACTTCATCAAGCTGACTGGAAAAAATCTCATATTTATGTTAATTTATGTTTATATGTTACATAATGTGTTTATTATATAATTCTGAAAAAAAATATCATTGATGGATTAAGCAAAATGTCTATACAGTATTAATGTTTTATACGACTCTTAGTGCACCTCAGTGTGATTATTATTGTGTTGTTATCATTATTATTATTATTAATATGGGATTTTCATGACTAATAACACACTCTAAATGATTTTAATGTGTTCCTGCATGCCAGCACAGGTGAAAGTTGTGGAATTTAAAGCCTGTCTTCTGCAAGGTAAGTAAATGGTGTACATACACCATTTCATTTCTACATTATGGTTTTCTTATGAAAGAAGTGAACTAATGTAGCTAGCATTACAAACTCCGTTTTTTCTTATACAGTGGACCCCCGGTTAACGATATTTTTTCACTCCAGAAGTATGTTCAGGTGCCAGTACTGACCGAATTTGTTCCCATAAGGAATATTGTGAAGTAGATTAGTCCATTTCAGACCCCCAAACATACACGTACAAACGCACTTACATAAATACACTTACATAATTGGTCGCATTCGGAGGTGATCGTTATGCGGGGGTCCACTGTACTAACAAGTCTGAAGGAGGAAAGAATGCAAAGACGTTTTCAGAGCTCCAGCTATGAAAACGTCATTTAGCACGAGTTTATTTGGCACGATTTGGGCATTGCATGACTGAAGAATTGTGGCACAATTTTACGTAACATGTCGTATAATTAATTTAATACAGTTCAGTTTGTGAGAAGGAAAAAAAAGTTCTATTTTGCTCAAGCGGCCGCCTTGTTGTGGAGCAGCCGGGGAGCCCTCCTGCCATCCCCTGCCACTCCCTGACACCATCCCAGCATTCCTAATTCATACATGTCCAGTCTTTCTCTGATACAAGGCAGCTGTGTTTGTGAATTGTTATGATATTTTAATTACTATATCTTGTATCTGCCAAGCAATCTTGACACCCAGTAGCCATACCAGTGTTGCTGAAAGTGGCATGAAGAGGTATAAGCAATTAAGTCTTAGAATTAACAAAGAAACAAAGATATCAGACAGGAGATAACCTGTAGCCGTAATGAAGTGCTACTTTGTACAAAGAAAAAGAGTTAAACATGAGTTTGTGTGACTGATTGAATGACTGACTGAATGACTGAACTGACTTACTGAGTGACTTGACTGACTGACTGAATGACTTGACTGGCTTACTGAATGACTTGCTGAGTGACTTGACTGACTTGCTGAGTGACTTGACTAACTTAATGAATGACTTGGCTGACTGAATGAATGATTTAAAGTTAGACACTCCAGTACAACCATCAACTTCAATACCAGAACCTCTACCATCCACCTCAGCCCAGTAGGACCACAACATAACTCTTCACTCTCTTCACAATCATCCACAAACACCAGCACCCACAATTTAAGGTAAGAAATACTATTATTTCTGTTACATTTGTAGTCTTAAGCAGTAAAAACATAATACATCACAACAATGAACTACAACTACATATTCATCTAACACGATTTTACCTAACACGGCATTTTCAGGAACATAACTACCGTGCTAAATGACAGTCTACTGTACATATTTTATTCATTCTAGAGTGTCTATCAGGTTTTCATGTTATTTATATTGTTTATTATGTCATATTAGATGAATTGTGATAGATAAATAAGCCGTAGAGTTGATAATAGTGTCATATTGAAGTAGTATTTTGTCATGGCTCCTGACAGCAGGAATGAATTAACCAGATTTACATTATTTCTTACGGGAAATACTGCTTCGAGTTTCGAATGTTTTGACTTCAGAACTAGCTCCTGGAATGGTTTAAGTTAAAAACTCAGGGTAATACTGTACTATGGTTTGGACCCTGGCTTCAAAGCCGCAGAACTATGGGAAGGACTCCCAAAGGGTTATAAAGTTAACCACTCTTATCTTGTCTAGACTTAAGTAGTTATTATATACTAGGATTAGTCTGCCCAAAATGCCCCAGCATGACAGTGACTTTTTTTGTACTTAATAAATCAAAATTTTTTTACATACAGTGGACCCCCGCATACCGTCGGCATCACATAATGTTCAATCCGCATACCGCTCGCTTTTATCGCAAAAATTTTGCCTCGCATACCGCTCAAAAACCCGCTCACCGCTCTTCGTCCGAGACGCGTCCAATGTGCGCCCTTAGCCAGCCTCACATGTGCCGCCGGTGGCATTGTTTACCAGCCAGCCTCCGCGGTAACATCCAAGCATACAATCGCAACATTTCGTATTATTACAGTGTTTTTGGTGATTTTATCTGCAAAATAAGTGACCATGGGCCCCAAGAAAGCTTCTAGTACCAACCCTACAGCAATAAGGGTGAGAATTACTATAGAGATGAAGAAAGAGATCATTGATAAGTATGAAAGTGGAGTGCGTGTCGCCGACCTGGCCAGGTTGTACAAGAAACCAAATCAACCATCGCTACTATTGTGGGCAACAGAAAGGCAATAAAGGGGAAGCTGTTTCTTGCCAAAGGTTTAACTGTGTTTTTGAAACAGAGATCGCAAGTGATGGAAGATGTTGAGAGACTCTTGTTGGTGTGGATAAATGAAAAACAGCTAGCAGGAGATAGCATCTCTCAAGCGATCATAAGCGAAAAGGCTAGGAAGTTGCATGAGGATTTAATTAAAAAAATGCCTGCAACTAGTGATGATGTGAGTGAATTTAAGGCCAGCAAAGGTTGGTTTGAGAGATTTAAGAAGCGTAGTGGCATACATTGTGTGATAAGGCATGGTGAGGCTGCCAGTTCAGACCACGAAGCAGCTGAAAAATATGTGCAGGAATTCAAGGAGTACATAGACAGTGAAGGACTGAAACCTGAACAAGTGTTTAATTGTGACGAAACAGGCCTGTTTTGGAAGAAAATGCCAAGCAGGACCTACATTACTCAGGAGGAAAAGGTACTCCCAGGACATAAGCCTATGAAAGACAGGCTTACTTTGTTGATGTGTTCCAATGCTACTGGTGATTGCAAAGTGAAGCCTTTATTAGTGTATCACTCTGAAACTCCCAGACCGTTCAGGCAAAAGAATGTCCTCAAGGAGAATTTGTGTGTGCTGTGGAGGGCAAACAGTAAGGCATGGGTCACTGGGGACTTTTTCTATGACTGGTTACACCATGCATTTGCCCCCAATGTGAAAGATTACCTAACTGAAAAGAAATAAGAACTTAAGTGTCTCCTGGTGTTAGACAATGCCCCTGGTCATCCTACAGACGTGGCAGAGCGACTTTATGGGGACATGAAATTCATTAAGGTGAAGTTTTTGCCTCCTAATACCACTCCTCTCCTGCAGCCCATGGACCAGCAGGTTATTGCAAACTTCAAAAAACTGTACACAAAAGCTCTGTTTGAAAGGTGCTTTGTAGTGACCTCAGAAACTCAACTGACTCTAAGAGAGTTTTGGAGAGAGCACTTTAATATCCTCAATTGTGTAAACCTTATAGGTAAGGCTTGGGAGGGAGTGACTAAGAAGACCTTGAACTCTGCTTGGAAGAAACTGTGGCCAGAATGTGTAGACAAAAGGGATTTTGAAGGGTTTGAGGCTAACCCTGAGAGGATTATGCCAGTTGAGGAATCCATTGTGGCATTGGGAAAGTCCTTGGGGTTGGAGGTTAGTGGGGATGATGTGGAAGAGTTGGTGGAGGAGGACAATGAAGAACTAACCACTGATGAGCTGATAGATCAACTTCAACAGCAGAGGCCAGACCTGAGGAAACTGGTTCGAAGGAGGGAGAGAGAAATTGAAGAAATTGCCTAAACAAAGATTAAGGAAATCTGTGCAAAGTGGCTTGAAGTGCAAACCTTCATGGATGAAAATCACCCTCACACAGCTATTGCAAGCCGTGCTGGTGACTATTACACTGACAAAGTTGTGAAACACTTTAGGGAAGTCATAAAGGAACGAGAGGTACAGGCCACTATGGACAGATATGTTGTGCGAAAGAAGTCCAGTGACTCTGAAGCTGGTCCTAGTGGCATTAAAAGAAGAAGGGAAGTAACCCCAGAAAAGGACTGGACACCTCAAGTCTTAATGGAAGGGGATTCCCCTTCTAAACACTAACACTCTCTCTCTCCTCCTCCCATCCCATCAATCATCACCAGATCTTCAATAAAAGTAAGTGTCATGTAATTGTGCATGCCTTTTTCAGTTTGTGTGTATTAAAATTAACATTTCATGTGGTAAAAATTTTTTTTTTTCATACTTTTGGGTGTCTTGCACGGATTAATTTGATTTCCATTATTTCTTATGGGGAAAATTCATTCGCATACCGATCATTTCGCATAACAATGAGCCCTCTTGCACGGATTAAAGTCGCTATGCGGGGGTCCACTGTACTTTCAAATGTTGAAAAAATGTAGATCTACGTTTGGACAGTTTAAGGGTTAAGGGCAATGTGTGGCATGGATAATATGCAGAGAATTCTGAGCATGGAGATTAGGTGCAGGGTTACAAAAAGTATTATCTAGAGGGCTGAGGAGAGGATGTTGAGGTAGTTTGGATATTTAGAGGATGGAGCAAGAGTATGAAAGGTGTAAAAATTTTGGGGAAAGAAGGGGGTGGGTATCCCGGAAAGGTGGAGGGTGTGGGAGGGTTACGCTAGGGGTTGGACATCCAACGGTGTGTGTACATTTTGATAGGAAGGGGAAGTTGTTATAACACTTTGTAGAGGGGGGGAGCGGGGCAACTTTATGAAGGGTTTTCGGAAACCCCGTTACTTTTTGAGTCTAAAGGTGGGAAGTACAGGCTTAACTCAAAGGGAAGGGGGGGGTTGATGTATCTGAGAACCTCTAGCTGTGATGTCGACATTTATCCCAAAAAAAAAAAATGATGAAGGCAAAAGTGTTTCCTCTTTTTCAGGTTACCCTACCTTGGTGGGAGGTGGTCATAAGTTAAAAAAAAAAAAAAATTACCTTCATTGGCCTTCGATTCTTGTGGTGTTTTTTTCTTCTTTTTTACAGTCCTGGCAATGTAACACCATCTTCTGAGTCAGAGTGCTTTCGTTGAGTTAGGGCTTACATAAACACAACAACCTGGAAAATACAGTGGACCAAGTTAACCCTATAATAAGGTGTTTTGTTTTACGGCACTCTGCTAATATGGACATTTAAAATTATGACCAAAACTCTCTATACAGCTCCCCCTGTCTTTCTAATATGCTCTTCCTTGGACCCCTCCCTTTTCCCTCATTTCATCAATGATTTTCCAAACATATCCCCAACCCTGAAACCATTCCTTTAACTTTAAAAATGGTATAAAATCCCGACAGGTTGTTAGGTAAGACACATTTGCAACAGTTAGGATCTTTTTTTGAAAAGTTTTGCCTACACAGTGGGTTCTTCAGGGTACGAAAAGTTGATAGAAGCAAAGAGACTTAAGACGATGTTAATCAGTCCTCACCTTAAAGTTTGAGGTGGTCATCCTCGTTGGAGAAAAGCATTGTTCCAAATCTGAAAAAAATAGGGGGTTGAAGTGCCGATGGGCCCTTTTATAGCGCAGGGGTGAGACGAGGTCATAATAGAATAAGAACGCAGTGTTGGGAGGTCTGTCCTCTCAAAACCAGCCGTTTCAAGTAGGGTTGTCGAAGTTTTTGCAGGGGTTACCCAAGTCCTTGTTTGCAGTGTTTAATTTTCAGACACTGAACACAAGGGTATTTGGTACACACCTGCAAACAACTTCGCAAAATCTACTGGAGAACGGCTGGATTTTAAATGGCTGAACTGTTTTCATGCCTCAAGGGAACATATTATTACATATTATTATTATTAGGTATTAGGTATTATTATTATTCTTATTCTTCTTCTTATTCTTCTTCTTCTTCTTCTTCTTTTTTCCTCCTCCTTCCACCTTCCTCCTCCCTCCCTCCTCCCTCCTTCCTTCCTCCTCCTCCCTCCTCCCTCCTCCCTCCTTCCCTTCCTCCCCCCACCTCTTTCCCCCTTTCCCTCCTTCCTCCTCCGCCTCCTCCTCCGCCTCCTCCCTCCTCCTTCCTTCCTCTTCCTCCTTCCTTCCTCCTCCTCTTCTTCCTCCTCCTCTTCTTCCTCCTCCTCTTCTTCTTCCTCCTCCTCTTCCTCCTCTTCCTCCTCCTCCTCCTCCTCCACCTCCACCATTGCTTTTGGTCTCAAACTCCTCCAAATCATGAAATTGATCTTCATTGACACTTCCATCTGTGTTGGAGCATCACTTGGGAAGAGAAGAGGGGGTCACATATTTGCAGGGAAAAAGTCACATATGGTATTACCCAGACATTGACAAAGGCTCGACTAATGGTATTCACAATGGCCCGGCTGGCCCCCGATTTTTTTTATATGGTGCACACTGACCATGGAGACCCATTCTCTCACATGTGGGCCTACCAGCTTTCTCCTGCTTGATTTGAAGCCGCTAGAATTTATGCTTATAGATACGTCAAACACGGTATCTCCTATGACGTACATATACGACCGCGACAGTCAAAGGGTTAACAGGTGGACCTGTACAGTCTTTCAGACCTCCTTATTAGATTAGTAAGTAGTGACGAGTAACGTTTTGTCAGCTCCTTTGTATTACACCCATTCTGTACTGTTTTTCACATACAGTGGACCCTCATATTTCGTAAGGCTCGAAAGTCGTAATTTTCAGAAATTGTAACTTTTTTCATCAAAACACCGACTCATGAATCATCATTGGACTCGCAAATAGGCGTTCATCCCAGACGTGTACTCACGGCCCCGAGCCGCCTCACACTCCCTTCCCAGCCAGTGTGGCATTGTTTACCAGTGAGTGACCATCCCCATCACATGTTCATATGAAATATTTCATATTCCATTCATTTTAATGTTTGCAACTGCTAAATAAGCTACCATGGTTCCAAAGAAAGCTCCTAGTGCCATGCCTTTGGTAAAGAAGGTGAGAAATATGATTGAATTCAAGAAAAACATCACTGAAATATGAAAGTGGCGTACGTGTGGTGGAACTGGCCAGGATGTAAAAGAAACCCCCACAAACCATAGCTTCCATCGCAGCCAAGAAAAAAGAAATCAAAGAAGCTGTTGATGCAAAGGGGGTAAATATGCTGACAAAAATGAGATCGCCAGTACTCGAAGATGTTGAGAAGTTATTGTTGGTGTGGATCAACGAGAAACAATTAGCAGGAGATACTCTTATGCAGTCACTTATTTGTGAAAAGGCTAGGCAGTTGCATGATGACCTCAAAGAAACTGCCTGCAATGAGTACTGATATTTATGAATTTAAGGCCAGCAAAGGCTGGTTCGAGAGATTTAACCCTTTCAGGGTTTCCAACGTACTAGTATGGCTTACACACCAGGGTTATTGACATACTAGAATGCCTAAATTCTAGCACCTTCAAATCTATTGAGAGAAAGCTGGTAGGCCTACATATGAAAGAATGGGTCTATGTGGTCAGTGTGCACAGTATAAAAAAAATTCTGCAGTACACAGTCCATAGTGAGGAAAAAAAAAACTCTGACCATGTTTTTGGATTAAAACAGCGACTTTGCAGTGTATTTTTGTATGGTATTTATTCTTATATTCTAGTTTTCCTGGTCTCATTTTATAGAATGGAAGACATATTACAGAAATTGTGATGATTTTGATTGGTTTCATAATGAAAATATCTTGAAATTGAGCTCAAATTAGCAGAAATGGTCGATTTTTACCAAAGTTCAAAAGTGAACAAATCATGCCAAGCGTCCAATACACGTCAACTGGTGAGTCTAATGTTCTTTCACAAGTGCGCAGATATTATTTATACCATTTCTACACCATTTATACACTAATGCAGTAGTCTGCATAACAGTAAATCTTCTATTTTTTGTGAGAAAAAAATTCAAAGTGGAAAGCAAAAGAGATGTAAGAGGGGCATGGGGATGTGACTAATGAACAGAGAAAATGTTATTTTAGTGCCAGGAATGTCTTTCTTGTTTATTCTGGACCCTATTTGGAAAATGGCATCTTCTGAAATTTATGTGAAACAGGCAAAATTGCCAATTCCTGACCACTTTATTGGACAGTTGAAATTGGTAAATGGGTGGTTTCTTGTATTCATTCGATAGACAAAATGGAGTTTTAGTGAAATAGATATGATTTTTATCGACTAGTACACAGGAATTGGCCAAAAAGAGGGCTCAAAGTGGGTAAAATTGCCGATGCGTAAACATCATTGAGATCGCTAACTTCGCGAAAGCATAAGTTTTCCATCAAATTTCATACTTGTGGTGTCATTATTATCGGGGAAAGATTCTCTATCCTTTCATAAGAAAGAAAAAAAAAAATTTTTTCCCCGAAAAATTTTCAACCCTGAGAACGAGTTTAGAAGAGGGCCTCTCGACACTGAAAGGGTTAAGAACCATAGTGGCATACACAGTGTCATAAGGCATGGCGAGGGTGCCAGTTTGGACAAAATTGCAACAACAAAATTCATAAATGAATTCAAGGAGAGCATACAGACTGAACAATTAATCCCTTGACTGTCGCAGTTGTATATATATGTCATAGGAGATACCGTGTTACATGTATCTATACATATAAATTCTAGCGGCTTCAAATCAAGCAGGAGAAAGCTGGTAGGCCCACATGTGAGAGAATGGGTCTCCATGGTCAATGTGCACCATATAAAAAAAATCGGGGAGCCAGTCGTGCATTGTGGGAATGCCATTTTAGTTGTCCTTTTTCAGCATGTCTAGCGGTAAGAAATATGTGACTCGCCAGCAAATCTGGGACTCTTCTCTTCCCAAGTGATGCTCTAACACAGATGGAAGTGTCAATGAAGATCAATTTCATGATTTCAAGGAGTTTGAGACCAAAAGCAATGGAGGAGGAAGAGGAGGAAGAGGAAGAGGAAGATGAGGAGGAGAGGAGGAGGAAGAGGAGAGGAGGAGGAGGGGAGGAGAGAAGAGGAGGAGGAAGAAGGGAGGAGGAAAGGAGGAGGAGGAAGAGGAGGAGGGGGAGGAAGAGGAGGAGGAGGAGGAAGAAGAGGAGGAGGAGCAAGAAGAGGAGGAGGAGGAGGAGGAGAAGAGAAGGAAGGGGAAGAGGAGGGAGGAGGAGGAAGAGGAGGAGGAAGAGGAGAAGAGGAGGAGAAGAAGAGGAGGAGGAAAAAAGGGGGGAGGAGGAAGAAGAAGAGGAGGAGGAGGAGGAAGAAGGGAGGAGGAGGGAGGAAGAAGAGGGGAGGAGGAAGAAGAGGAGTAGAAGAGAGAGTAAGAAGGGGGAAGGAGGAAGAGGAGGAGGAGAAGAGGAGGAGGAGGAAGGAGGAAGGAGGAGGAGGAAGAGGGGAGGAAGAGGAGGAGGAGAGGAGGGGAGGAGGAGGAGGAGGAGAAGGAGAAGGAAGAAGAGGAGGAAGAAGAGGAGGAAGAGGAAGAGGAGGAGGAAGAGGAAGAAGAGGAGGAAGAGGAGGAGGGGGGAAGAGGAGGAAGAGGAGGAGGAGGAGGAGGGAGGAGGAGAGGAAGAGGAGGAGGAGGAAGAAGAAGAGGAGGAAGAGGAGGAGGAGGAAGAAGAAGAGGAGGAGGAGGAAGAGGAGGAGGAGGAAGAAGAAGAGGAAGAGAAAGAAGAAGAGGAGGAGGAAGAAGAGGAGGAGGAGGAAGAAGAGGAGGAGGAGGGGGAAAGAAGAGGAGGAGGAAGAAGGGGAAAGGAGGAAAAAGAGGAGGGGAGAAAGAAGAGGATGAGGAGGAGGAAGAAGAGGAGGAGGAGGAAGAGGAGGAGAAGGAAGGAGAGGAGGAGGAGGAAAAAGGAGGAGGAAGAGGAGGAGGAAGAAGAGGAGGAAGAAGAGGAGGAAGAAGAGGAGGAGGAAGAGGAGGGGGAAAAGGAAGAGGAGGAGGAAAGAGGAGGAGGAAAGAGGAGGAGGAAAGGGGAAGAAGGAGGTGGGGGGGAAGAAGAGGAAGAGGAGAGGAGAGGGAGAAGAGGAGGAGAAGTAGAGGGAAGAAGAGGAGAAGGAGGAAGAAGAGGAGGAAGAGGAGGAGGAAGAAGAGGAGGAAGAGGAGGAAGGAAGAGGAGGAGAAGGAAGAGGAAGAGAGGAGGAGGAGGAAGGAGGAGGAGGAGGAAGAAGAGGAGGGGGAGGAGGAAGAGGAGGAGGAAGGAAGGAAGGAGGAGGAAGAAGAGGAGGAGGAGAGGAGGAGAAGAGAGGAGGTAGGAAGATGAGGAAGAAGAGGAGGAGGAGAAGAGGAGGAGGAAGAAGAGAAGGAGGAGGAAGAAGAGGAGGAGGAAGAGGAGGAGGAGGAAAGAGAGAAGAAGAGGAGAGGAGGAGGAAGAGAGGAAGAAGAGGAGAGGAAAGAGAGAAGGGAGGAGGAGGAGAAGGAAGAAGAGAAAGAGGAGGAGGAAGAAGAGGAAGAAGAAGAATACGTAATAATTATAATATGTAATAATATGTTCCCTTGAAGCATGAAAAACAGTCCACCCCATGACAGTGACAAGATAACGGGAGATAACATCTGATAAGAGCTGATGTTTGATAAGCGTAAACGTGGGTGGGGGAGGGTGGAGCTGATAAGAAAAGATTAGATGACCATCGCCCTCCCTTTGTTTTTGCTGGTACACAAACATTTCTGTCTGTCTATTTCTCTGTCTGTCAAGCTCCCTGTCTGTCCGTCTAGCTCTCTGTCTTAGAGAGATCCACAAGACTGTGTCATCATCACCTTCACTTACATCTTCAAGCAGAGTATAGCACTTTGTCTGGATTTTTTGGGTTATCCTAGGTAATTTACACTATGTATACTTGTATTTATATGTACCTGTGAGACAGAAATAGACAGATAGAAAGAGAGAGACACATTGAAAGTGATAGAATGAGGGAGAAAGATAATTAGATAGAATGGAGGGGAAGCAGCATCCGACCCCACTGTTTTGACAGGCAGTAGGGGGAGTGAGTAATGAGATAATATGTCATTTTGACAGCTGCCGACTCCTGACTCAAAACAATTATAAGCCACACACTCACACACAAGACAAGCTTGCTGAATGAAGATAATAGCAGTTATATGAAAGTATCTAGTGACTATATATGTGTATATATATTACAGAAACCAGAAGAAAGAATGGAAGGCAGGAATGAAGGAAGGACGAGATGAAAGGAAGGAAAAAAGTAAGGAAAGACGAAGGAATGTAGGAAGGAAGGTAGGAAAGGAATGCAGGAAAGGAATGCAGGAAGGAATGATGACACATGACCAGTTACCTAGGATAACTACATAACACAACTGCCTGCTAATACTTTGAAGAAAACTGCTGAGACGAGGTGTTTTGTCTTGTACATAAAAAAAAAAAACTTCCACAAAAATGCACACACACTGGTTTTATGTGTGAGGAGTGTAAAACACCATTGTGTATGAAAACATGTTTCAAAGAGTTCCACAAGCTGCAGAACTTCTAGGAATATGTTCGGTGACTGTACATTGGTATATATATTATAGAACAATAGTAATAAACAATTTTTTGTATTGTTTGTTTTTGTAAACAAGTTTTGTAAACAATATATTGATAATTATGTTTGTGTGCTTCTTGTGTTGTATACAACTAGTGTATTTATGTACATTGCACCTTACTTTGGTCTCACAGGCCACACAAGTTATGTGAAAAAATAAAATAGTGAAAAAAAACAACAAACCTTCAAATACAAGTAAACCAAAGTTTACCGGTGAGCGGCAGTCGCCGCTGTTGCCATATGCGGCTCATTTTCTGCAAACTTCATGCCTCTATATCTGGGTAAGTACTGATGGGAAAAATTTTTTTTGGACTAAAACAATCAGAAAAATAATCTTAACATTTTCATAAGAAAAAATCATTTTGTTTTTTCGAATATTTTACAACACCAGGAGACATTTCAGGATTGGGCCTTTCGACAGTCAAAGGGTTAAAACTCCAAGAAGTGTTCAAGTGTGACGAAACAGGCCTCTTTTGGAAGAAAATGCCAAAGAGGACCTACATTACTCAGGAGGAAAAGGGACTGCCATGACACAAGCCTATGAAAGACAGGCTGACATTAATATTGTGTAGTAATGGTAGTGGGGATTTCAAAGTGAAGGCGTTACTAGTGTACCATTCTGAAAATCCCAGAGCGTTAAAGAAAAACAATGTCATGAAGAGTAAATTGTGTGTGTTTTGGAAAGCTAATAATAAGGCATGGGTCATGAGGGAAATTTTTGTCGAGTGGTTCAATGAAGTGTTTGGCCCCAGTGCGAAGAATTACCTCCTGGAAAATAAATTGGATCTCAAGTGCCTCCTGCTAATGGACACTGCACCTGCTCTTCCTCCAAACTTGGATGACCTAATTCTGGAAGAGTTTGGGTTCATCACAGTAAAGTTCTTTCCCCCTAATACCACTCCTCTCCTCCAGCCCATGGACCAGCAGATCATTTCAAACTTTAAAAAGCTCTACACCAAAGCAATGTTTCAAAGGTGCTTTAATGTAACCTCAGACACTCACTTGACCCAAAGAGAGTTTTGGAAAGATCACTTTAGCATAGGTAAGGCTTGGGAGGGAGTGACTACCAGGACTTTGAACCCTGCTTGGAGAAATTTGTGGCCAGATTGTGTCCACTAGAGGGATTTTGAAGGGTTTGGGGCTGACCCTGACAAGCCTATGGCAGTTGTGGAATCTATTGTGGCATTGGGGAGTTCCATGGGGTTGGATGTGAGTTTGCAGGATGTGGGAGAGTTGGTGGAGGACCACAACGAAGAGCTAACCACTGAGGAGCTGCAAGAGTTTCAGCTGGAACAGCAACAGACTGCAGCTCAGAATATTGCTTTAGAGGAGGAGGAAGAGAGATGGAAGAAGTTGCATTCTTCAGAAATTAAGGAGATTTTTGAAATGTGGAGTAAGATGGAAAGATTTATGGAGAAACATCATCTTGACAAAGCTGTTGCAAGCCATGTTGGCAACATATACAGTGACAAAGTCTTCGCCCATTTTATGGAAGTTTTAAAGAGACACCAGAAACAGAGCTCTCTGGACACTTTTTTTTTGAGAGACAGGGCTCCAGTGACTCTCAAGCTGGTCCTAGTGGCAATAAGAAGCAGAGAAGTAACCCCAGAAAAGGATGACTACCTACTCCAAGCTCTTAACAAATATAGCTTCTCCATCTTACCACAGCAACTCCTGTATGACTATGAGATCAAATCATAGAAGAAGCAACACCAAGAACAGCAAGGCAGCACCTAGAAATAGACTATTCCACAAGATGATCCACCAGGACGCCTGTGCCCCATCCACCCCCCTCACCACCCAGAGCGATGCATCAACAACAACAAACATGGCCGACTCACACTCGCCCACCAACCAAGGAGACTCAACAACAATACCAACCATGACCGACTCCCTCTCTACCCCTACTGCCTTCATAGGATTTAACCCATCTGATATGCTCCTAGGTATGAACAACGATCATGATACTTTAAAGAAATACATCACCATCCTAATGGCAGATAACATGAATCTTTGTACCAAAAATATGAATCTTCACACAACAATAACAAACCATGAATCTAAGTTAGCCCACCTTGAAAACAAGATCAACAGCCTTGAACAACAGCTAACATCAGCTGGAATGACTGATTTTGGCAAGATCCTCCAAGCAGTCATAGCCAGCCATACATATCAAATAACATCCCTAAATACAAAGGTTGAAGATGCAGTTAAAGAATGGAAGATCAACATGAATACCCAAGTGAATAAATATCTTGCTTACCAAGATGATAAAACAGAGCAAGACAAGCTATCTGATGCAGTAACAATTAACAGTCCACTCTTTCCTAGTGAATTAAACCATACCAACTGCAAAGATACAACTCTAAGAATCATATATGACCACCCACAAGTTAATGTGCCAGTGTTGGAAATAAAAGAATCATGGTTACAAGGAAACCAAGGTAGAAAACAAAGTGTTATGCTTAGATTTCACACACAAGACAGAAAAAAAAGATCTAATAAGTTCATCAATCAAAGCAAAAAAATATACACCTACCATCCAACTTACGACCTGCTCGACATACATCCACTCGACTTATGACTGTACATCTGGCAACTAGGCTGGGCCAGCTGATACATACTACAATATTTGACGATACTCGCAGCGGCAATGCACCATGCAGGAAGCATCAGTTTGAGTTACCCTGCCCTATCAGCAGCATCATACTGTATTAACCCTTTGACTGTTTCGGTCGTATATATACGTCTTACACACCACTGTTTCTGACGTATTTATGTGTGCAAATTCTAGCAGCTTCAAATCAAGCGGAAGAAAGCTGGTAGGCCCACATGTGAGAGAATGGGTCTGTGTGGTCAGTGTGCACCACATAAAAAAAATCCTGCAGCACGCAGTGTGTAACGAGAAAAAAAAACTTTGACCGTTTTTTTGGATTAAAACGCCGACTTTGAGGCGTATTTTCGTATAGTATTTATTGTTGTATTCTCGTTTTCATGGTCTCAGGTGATAAAATGGAAAACATATTACAGAAATAGAGATGATTTTGATTACTTTCACGATGAAAACGACCTTGAAATTGAGCTCAAAGTAGCAGAAATGTTTGATTTTTACCAATGTTCAGGAGTAAGCAAATCACACCACACGTCCAATACACTTCAACTGGGGAGTCTAATATTCTTTCACTAGTGCACTGATATTATTTATACCATTTTTCCAATAATGCAGTAGTCTGCATAACAGTAAATTTTGTATATTTTGTATGAATAAAAAATCAAAATAGAAAGCAATACAGTGGACCCCCGCATACCGTCGCCATCACATAATGTACAATCCGCACACTGCTCGCTTTTATCGCAAAAATTTTGCCTCGCATACCGCTCAAAAACCCGCTCACCGCTCTTCGTCCGAGATGCGTCCAATGTGCGCCCTTAGCCAGCCTCACATGTGCCGCTGGTGGCATTGTTTACCAGCCTGCCTCCGCGGTAACATCCAAGCATACAATCGAAACATTTCGTATTATTACAGTGTTTTTGGTGATTTTTATCAGCCAAATAAGTGACCATGGGCCCCAAGAAAGCTTCTAGTGCCAACCCTACAGCAATAAGGGTGAGAATTACAATAGAGATGAAGAAAGAGATCATTGATAAGTATGAAAGTGGAGTGCGTGTCGCTGACCTGGCCAGGTTGTACAAGAAACCCAAATCAACCATCGCTACTATTGTGGGCAACAGAAAGGCAATCACGGAAGCTGTTCTTGCCAAAGGTTTAACTGTGTTTTCGAAACAGAGATCGCAAGTGATGGAAGATGTTGAGAGACTCTTATTGGTGTGGATAAATGAAAAACAGCTAGCAGGAGATAGCGTTTCTCAAGCGATCATAAGCGAAAAGGCTAGGAAGTTGCATGAGGATTTAATTAAAAAAATGCCTGCAACTAGTGATGATGTGAGTGAATTTAAGGCCAGCAAAGGTTGGTTTGAGAGATTTAAGAAGCGTAGTGGCATACATAGTGTGATAAGGCATGGTGAGGCTGCCAGTTCAGACCACAAAGCAGCTGAAAAATATGTGCAGGAATTCAAGGAGTACATAGACAGTGAAGGACTGAAACCTGAACAAGTGTTTAATTGTGATGAAACAGGCCTGTTTTGGAAGAAAATGCCAAGCAGGACCTACATTACTCAGGAGGAAAAGGCACTCCCAGGACATAAGCCTATGAAAGACAGGCTTACTTTGTTGATGTGTTCCAATGCTACTGGTGATTGCAAAGTGAAGCCTTTATTAGTGTATCACTCTGAAACTCCCAGACCGTTCAGGCAAAAGAATGTCCTCAAGGAGAATTTGTGTGTGCTGTGGAGGGCAAACAGTAAGGCATGGGTAACTAGGGACTTTTTCTATGACTGGTTACACCATGCATTTGCCCCCAATGTGAAAGATTACTAACTGAAAAGAAATTAGAACTTAAGTGCCTCCTAGTGTTAGACAATGCCCCTGGTCATCCTACAGATGTGGCAGAGCGACTTTATGGGGACATGAAATTCATTAAGGTGAAGTTTTTGCCTCCTAATACCACTCCTCTCCTGCAGCCCCATGGACCAGCAGGTTATTGCAAACTTCAAAAAACTGTACACAAAAGCTCTGTTTGAAAGGTGCTTTGTAGTGACCTCAGAAACTCAACTGACTCTAAGAGAGTTTTTGAGAGAGCACTTTAATATCCTCAATTGTGTAAACCTTATAGGTAAGGCTTGGGAGGGAGTGACCAAGAAGACCTTGAACTCTGCTTGGAAGAAACTGTGGCCAGAATGTGTAGACAAAAGGGATTTTGAAGGGTTTGAGGCTAACCTGAGAGGATTATGCCAGTTGAGGAATCCATTGTGGCATTGGGAAAGTCCTTGGGGTTGGAGGTTAGTGGGGATGATGTGGAAAAGTTGGTGGAGGAGGACAATGAAGAACTAACCACTGATGAGCTGATAGATCAACTTCAACAGCAAGAGGCCAGACCTGAGGAAACTGGTTCAGAGGAGGGGAGAGAGAAATTGAAGAAGTTGCCTACTACAAAGATTAAGGAAATCTGTGCAAAGTGGCTTGAAGTGCAAACCTTCATGGATGAAAATCACCCTCACACAGCTATTGCAAGCCGTGTTGGCAACCTGTACACTGACAATGTTGTGAAACACTTTAGGGAAGTCATAAAGGAACGAGAGGTACAGGCCACTATGGACAGATATGTTGTGCGAAAGAAGTCCAGTGACTCTGAAGCTGGTCCTAGTGGCATTAAAAGAAGAAGGGAAGTAACCCCAGAAAAGGACTGGACACCTCAAGTCTTAATGGAAGGGGATTCCCCTTCAGGCTGGACAGAGAGGCGGACGCGTTCGGGATGTATGTCCTTACCTGAGTTTTTCATCGTTGGTCGAGCCAATATTTTCATGCAATTTTATCGTTAGTCAATGCCATCGTTGGTCGAGGGTCCCCTGTACTAAGAAAGAGGGGACCTAGGGACCCACAAAGGGTAGGAACAAGAACACAGAGGGGAAGGGGAAATAATAATAATAATAATAGATCAAACACCCAAGGCAGAAGAAAGTAAACCCAAAGGAGAAAGAGGAAAGCAGAAAGGGGAAGAGGAAGAAGGGGGAAAAATAAGAATCAAGTCAAGTCACGGGTGTTCTGAAGTTCGGAGCATTGTACAATGTAATGGGAAAGGAAGGCATCTACAGAGACAAAGTCAGGATTAAGATTCACACAAGGAAAGTTGCGTATAAGGGAGAAAATGAAGGTACTTCATCTCCCTATACCTACTGATGTCTTTCTTGATCTTATTCACCTTAGTGTGGACTCAAATTCCTTTTCCTTCCAATGCAGATACTATTCCCAAACCTTCGGTGTCCCTATGGGCTCTCCTCTATCTCCTGCTCTTGCTAATCTTTACATGAAATACTCTGAGACTGTTCTTCTTTCTACAACTGATGTGCACCCTTCACTCTGGCTCCACTATGTAGATGATATCTTTGCTCTTTGGCCTGGTGACTCTAGTCTCTTCCAACCATTTCTTGATGCCCTTAATAATCTTGCCCTATCCATTAAATTTAAAACTGAATGGGAATCGAATTCCTTGCTTCATTTCCTTAATGTTCATGTCCACTGCTCAGATACATACAGGCTTTACTTTTTCTGTGTACTGCAAGCCTATGCACAGTGGCATGAACATTCACTACTTTTCTTACCATGCTTCCTCTGTCAAGAAAACTGTTCTTATTTCCCTCTTTCTCCATGCTTGTGATTCTCAGTTCCTTGAGTAAGAAACTCTCTGCTCCTGGGAACTCTCCTGCCATCTGCCTTCCCTATATTTCCAGTCTCTCTAATCTCAACAACTCTCTCCATTCCTTAGACATCAAACATACTTTTCACCAGACTAACACTCTTCGCACCAATCTAATTCATACTTCTCCTCCCTCTATAGATGCTCCTGGTGTCTACCCTATTTCTTGTTCCTCTTCTCCTCTTCAGTATTTTAGAGAAAATGGCCATTCTCTTTCTGACAGACTCAGGGAGCACAAAAGTAGTGTTAGGCTTGCCGACACCAACAATGCTCTTTTCTGTCGTGTAAGAGATCACAGTCATCCTATTGACTGGTCTTCTGCTAAAACTGTCTACCCTACTTCTAATTTTCACAGTCACTGTCTGGTTGAATCCTCCCTTATATACAACTTTCCTTGTGTGAAACTTAGTCCTGGCTTTGTCTCTGTAGATGCCTTCCTTTCCTATTACAGTGGACCCCCATGTTTCGGCGGCTGCGACTTTCATGAAATCCGACTTTCAGCAACTTTTTTCATCAAAATATGCCCTCGCAGCTTGTGATTGGCCTCGTGATTCGGCGACTGTCTGGTACGCGTCCATGCGGCATCCCAGCATCACCGCGCACACAAAGTCAGTCTCATGCACCATTCACACTCAGTGTGCCATTGTTTATCAGCGAGTGACCATCACCCCATGGGTTCATAAGAAACATTTCATAATAATCCATTGTTTTTTGTGCTTGCAATTGCTAAATAAGCCACCATGGGCCCAAAAAAAGCTCCTAGTGCTAGGCCTTTGGTAAAGAATGAAAGAAACACAACAGAATTTAAGAAAAAAAACTCGTAGCAAAGTACCAAAGTGAAGTAAGAAGAAAGAGCAGAGAACATGCCTTCTTCAGTGATTCTACGATATGTGCGATACTAAAGCAGCAGGTATCAATAAAGGCTATAGTGCCAGCCAGCGATGAAGTGTAGCATTAACAGTGTAGCAAGTAAGTTAAGCAATTAAGCAACAGGAAAATGACAATGTTGTTGGAGGTGTATAGGGCCAATGAACATATGCAGCCTTGCTATCTTCCACTGCCCTAAACCTCTGCTAGCACCAACTCCATCAAACTAACTAAATAAACTAACATCTCCAAAGTAAGTGTAAATACTTCTTATTTATAAATTACATGCACTGTTTCAGTGTGAATAGTGTTGGTGGCTTCTGTTGCCACTTCCACTACCACTAATATGTACAGCTTCTCTCAATGGCCCTAATAAACCCAACACCACCACCACCACCACTTGCTCCTCACATACGTTATGACATACTTTATTCATTCTAGTATATCATGTTTCTATGTTATTGTTATTGTTTATTATGTCATATTAGATGAATTGTGATAGATAAATAAGCCGTAGAGATGATATCAGCGTCATATTGAAGCATAATAAACTCGCCTCCCTCTTCCCTCCTACCTGTCTGCCATACACCAACAAGAACTCAAAAAGGTAAGTGGATGTTAGCCATTTGACTGTTTCGGCCTATTACATATTCTTAGAGCCAGTGTTTCGGAGTATATAGTGACTGATAATTCTAGGGTTCAATCAAGCAGGGAGAAAGCTGTAAAGCCCACATTTGTGCCACTGTATAGAAAAATCCTGATGACAGTTGCTTTATGGAAACAAACCAACTGTGAGTTTTGGATTAAAACGCGGTAATTTGAGGTGTATTTTCATACAGAATTTATGGTTGTATTCTTGTTTTCATGGTTCATCTGATAGAGTGGGAAAACTATATTACAGAAATAGTGGCGTTTTGAATAGTTTCATGATGAAAACGACCTTGAAATTGAGATCAAAAGTAGAGGAAATGTTCGATTATTACCAATGTTCAATGATTAAAAAAATCACACCAATGTCAAGGTGTACTACATAAACTGGTGAGTCTAATATTCTTTCACTAGTCACTGATAGATTATTCATACAATTTTTACAATATGCGATTTGAATAGTTCATGTGAAAACATTTGAATATTGAGTCAAAAGTAAGGAAATGTATTATTTTTACCAATGTATCAAGATTAAACAAATACACCACAGTCCAATACACGTCAACTGGGAGTCTAAATTCTTTCACTAGTGCACTGATATTATTCATAAACTTTTAAAATTGAAGCTTTTTAAAAATAAACCCCCCTTTTTTTGTTGAAAAAACAAAAAGAACTTATAAGGGGGGGGTGATTTTAAAAAGCCCTTTGCTTTTTGGCCGGAAAATTTTTGGCCATTTTTTTTCGGGTTTTTTTAAATTTTCTTTTTTTTAATTTTCAAAAATTG
The DNA here is from genome assembly GCF_026875155.1 of Cherax quadricarinatus. Lineage (NCBI taxonomy): Eukaryota > Metazoa > Arthropoda > Malacostraca > Decapoda > Parastacidae > Cherax > Cherax quadricarinatus. The sequence goes on from NC_069399.1 coordinate 35,085,408, forward strand.
GTTTTCTTTTTCAACAGGGGGGGAAACGGAAAAGGGCCCACTTTTTCATTGAAAAAAAAAAGGGAGAAAGGGTTGCATTTTTGGAAAACAAAAACCCAAAAACCCCCAAAATGTGTTTTGGATTAAAAGGGGCCCAAATTTTGGGGTTTTTTTTCCCAACAATTTTTTTAAATTTTGTTTTTGGTTCTTTGATAAAAAAAAAATTTCCTTTTAATTTCAAAAAAAATTTTTTTTTTTTTTTAAAATATTTTCATAAAAAAGATTTAAAAAATTTGGCTAAAAGGGGTTAAAGAAATTTTTTGATTTTTTTTACCAAATTTTTCTTTTTTTTAAAAAATCCCCCCCAGGCCGGGCCCAAAAAAGAAAGAATAAAAAAGAAATACTTTCATATCATTAAATTTTCATAAAATTTTTAAAAATAAGGGCAGGGGCCCCGAAAAACATTTTAAACTTTATTTTTTTGTGAATAAAAAATCAAAAAAACAAAGGGGTTATTTAAGGGGCCTGGGGTTTGGAAAAATTGAAAAAAAAGGGTTTATGCTTTTTTAACCCCAAAGGGAAACTCGGGGTTTTTTACCCTGGACTCGGTTTCCCCCTAATTTGGAACCTTTTTTTAAATTTGCAAAAAAATTGGCCAAAAATTGAATTTTATTACCATTTTAAATTGGTGGTTTTTGGAAAAAAGAAATGGATTTTTTTGAACTTTTTGAAAAAAAAAAATTTTTAATTTTTAAAAAATTTTTTTTGGGATATTTTGGGGGTTCGGAAAAAATTGGCCAAAAATTTTTTGGGGGGAAAATAAAATTTCGTTTATGGGAATTTCCAATTCGCAACTTTCGGGGATTAATCAAAAATTTTTTATAAATTTTTGTACTTTTTTGCCCCCTTAAAACCCCCGGTAAAATTTTTATTTTTTCCCCTTTTTTTTTTTTATTTTTTTTTTTTCTTTTTTGGGTGGTTTGGATTACCCCCTTCCTCGGGTTTTTTTTCCCATTTTTTCCCTTTTATTGTACTTTTTTTTTATTTGGCCATTTTTCCCTTTTTTTTTTTAAACTTACCTCTTTTTCCCCGGCCCGGGCCAAAAAAAGGTCCCCAAAAGAAAATTTTTAAATTTAAATTAAAAAACCTTTTTCCCCTCCTTTCTAATACGTTTTCAGGGTCCCTGGGCAAAACCCCTTTGGCTTTGGGGTTAAAGTTAACAACACACCCCCCCAGGTTTGCCCCCAAAATTTTTAAAAATTGGGTTGAGATTAAGGGTAAAGGTTTTGGCTTTAAGGGGGGGTTTTGGGGTTTAAGGGGGCCCCTTTTTGGGGCATTAACCCCCCCCATTTTGGGGGAAAACCTTCGGGTATCGGGGCCCCCCCCAAAGGGGGGCTGGGGGGGGGTTTAACAAAATCCAAAAATAAATTTTTGGGGGAATTAAAAATTTTGGGGTTTGGCATTAAATTGGTTTGGGTTTGGGTTTGGGGAAAAAATTCCCCGGGGGGGGGAAGGGGGGGGGGGTTTGAAAGGGGAGGGGGGGTTGGGCGGGGAAATTTTTTTGGGGGGGAAAGGGGAAATCTTTTTCAAAAAATTTTTTTGGGGAAAGGGGGGGGGGGGGGCGAAATTTTTGGGGAACAAAAGGGGGGGGGGGGGAAAAAGGGGAGGGGGGGAACCCAGGGGGGGGGGATTGGGGGGGGGAAGGGGGGGGGGGGGGAAAAGGGGGGGGTTTAAAGGGGGGGGGGGGGGCGGGCTTAAAATTAAAACCAGGGCAAAGGGATTTACCCCCCCCCCCCAAGGGCCCCCGGGTTTGGGGGTTTTTTATTTTCCCCCCCCCGGTTTTTGGCCCCCCGGGGGGGGTTAGGAGGAGAGGGGGGGGGAAAAACCCCAACCCCAAAGGGGTTTTGACCCCCCTTCGGGGAATTTTCCCAAGGGGGCCCCAGGGGGGAAACGGGGAAAAAGGGGTGAAAAAAAAGGGGGGGTTCCCCCCCCGGAGGGGTGGGGAAGGGGGGGTAAAGTGGGGGGGGGAAAGGGGGGCGGACCCCCGGGGCTTTTTTTGGGGGGGGTTTAAAATTGGGGGGGTTTGGGGGGGGTTTTGGGGCCGCCCGGGGGGTTGGGGGCTTTTTTCCCCCCAATTTTTTTTTTTTAAATTTTTTGGCTTTTTTTTTCTTTTCTTTTTCCCCCTTTTTTTTTTTTTCCGGTTTCCCTTTTTTTTCTTTCCCCTTTTTTCTTTCTTTTTTTTTCCTTTTTTTTTTCTTTTTAAAATTTTTTTTAAAATTTTTTAAAATTTTTTCCCTTTTTTCTCTGTTTTTCAGGATAAAAGTACTTCAGGGGCCAGTTAAGGAAAGGGTACTACTCCCCCCTGCTAATGGGGGGAAAAGGGCATTCTTGGGGTTTGGGTAAATCTCAGGTAAGATATATTGCCCGTTTTTTTTGTTTAATAGGAAAAAGAAGATGGGGAGTTAGGTGTGTTTCCCCTGGAGCTGGTTTTGGGGGACTTTGTCAACAGGTGGAAAATTATCATGTAGGTAAGGGGAAAAAAGCCCATTATCTGTCACGGGTGGTGGAAATATATTAAAAAAGGGTTTAGGAGAGAAGAGCTGCTTTTTTAATTTAAAGGTCAGCTTTTGATTTCATTAAGTCTAAGGGAGGGGCCCCCAATCTATGTAGCATCTTCCCTAAAAGGGGGGGGAGTAGGAAAAAAAAGGTTGTCTGGGAAATTTGGGTGAAAAATTGTGGTTTGGACAGATCCCGAAAGGAACTTGCAATCCCTTTCATTGACAACTGGAACAACTTTTATGGAAAAACATGATAGGTTTTTGCAAGGGAGGGGTACATCTCTCTGGGGCGGGGGGTGGTGGGCATTTGGGCGCTCGATTGAGAAGGAATTGGGGGAAAGGGCCTTGATTTTAAACTGATGGAAGATAGAGGTAGGGGTTGTGTGTGGGAAACAAGCGGTTGCAACATTGGGGTTGGAAACGTAAAGGGTTTTAAAAGGCATTCAGCATGAATTTATAAAAAAAAGGACAATAGATCAGGTAAAAGCAAAAAAAGGGGGGACAGCAGAGGGCAGTCGGGATTTGCCCCCTTTAAAAGGAAAAATTTACTAATACCCGGAATTTGTAAGAAATAAGAAAAGATGAGCTAGTTTAAATTTTGCAAGTGCGGGAAAACCCATAGATATTATTGTTTTTAACAGAGCCCCTTGGAAAAATTCTAAAAGGTAGGGATGCCCTTGAATGTCCAAAAAAAGGGGAAATTAAAATTATTCCACTTTTGAACCAAGGGGTAAAACGGGGAAAAAAGGGTGGTGGAGTAGCGTGTAGGGCAGAGAAAATTTTAAATTTGTTGTGTTAGCAAGAAAAAAATCTGTCACCCAGGGAAATCTTTTTTTGGTTACGCTTCTCGAGGGCCAAAGAAAAACTAATTTTTTGGGTGTGATTTACGGGGCCCCCAAAAATTTTGATAGGGAGTGCTTTAAATTCTATGGGACAAAATTCGAAAGGGCATTTCATCCCGAAAATGTTTTTGCTAATGGGAGATTTCAAACAAATAGAGAGATTGACTGGGCAATTTGCCCAAGGAAATTTAGAGTCAGGTGATTTTTTGATACGAACCCAAGGTTGTTTTTTTAAAACATTTTGTGACAGACCCAAACCCTTGGGGGAAATAACCCCCTTGCCCGGGTTTCTTCCCAGTGGGGGGAAACATTTAATTATAATCTTGAGGTTAATGTGAGTTGGGGAAATTGAATAAACCAAAATCACTCAGTTTTAAAAAATCTTTGGAAATTTCCCCCCTAATAATGGAAAATCAAGTCCCCCGCCCCCTGACTTTCGCTTGGTGATTTCTAGGCAAAAAATTTTTAAATTAGGTGGGCTGAACTGGAATGACCGGGCCTAAGGGTCAGGTAGGGGGTGTTTGGTTTCCCGAAAAATTGATGTTTTCCCAAAGGGCATAGTTCAAAGTGCTCAGTCAAATTTTTTTCCCAAAAGGGAAATCAGATCAAACAAAAATGATCCTAAAGGATAAATAAATTTGGTTAAAAATCTATTGGCCCCCCCGGGGGCCCCATATAAAAAGGAAAAATCAAAAGATGAAGGGGGGCAATTGGAAATCGTTTATTCAGTTAAAAGAGAAAAAAAAAGGGGAAAATTTTAGAAAAGAAAAAAAGAGATTTGGGGGTTTAAAATTTGGGAAGAAAATCGAAGACCCCCCAAAAAGGATTTTTTAAAGGTATACAGAATTTAAGACGGGGGGAAAAGGGTTTGGCCCCACTAAAAAGTTCCTCGGGTCCAGTCACTGACAGTGATAAGGAAATGTGTAAAATTTTTTTTAAACATCCCTTCCTCTCAGTTTTTAAAGGGAGGATCCAGGTTTTCCCCGTAATGAAAAAAATTATGTAAAAACCCAGGACGATAAAAAAAACTGGCACTTTTTGGTTTCAAAAGTGACAGGGCCCCCCCCCCCCCCCTTCCCCCCCCAAAGGAATAAATTTTAAACCCCCCTAAAAACAAACCCCCCCCCCCCCCCCCCCCTTGATGAACTGTATGCAAGGGTTCAAAAGGGAATGAAAAGGGGGAGCTTAGCAAAATTTGGAAAAATCTTTTAAAACATTTCATTTACAAACTGGCATGGTCCCAAGTAAGGGGGGAAAAGGGAAAAAATTTGTTACCTATTTTCAAAACAAGTGAAGGTTTTAGCTTCGAATTTAAAGACCAAAAAGGGCCAAACCTCCTTAGGGGGAAAAAATTTAGGAAATTTCAATAATTGCCGGGGCAGTTGTGCCACTTAAAAAGAAATAAATTAATAAACGAATCTCAGCTTGGTTTTAAAAAAAAGGGGCTTCCTCCCACGAATTTATTAATTTTTTTTCACTAAAAGGTATTGGGAAAGGTAGATCAGGGTTTAATGAATATGTTATTTTTGTATATGGACTTTCAGTAAGGTTTTTGGGACAGGGTCCCACATCAAGGACTATTGGGGGAAAATTTAAAGCCCAGGGAAAATGGGGAGGGAGGATTTTTCCTGGTTTAGGCATGGTTGCCCATTTGGGCCCGCAGAGAGGGGGGCTAAAGGGGGGAAAAAATTTCAGGGGGGGGGGAAAGGCTTTAACGAGGGGGTTTTCCCCACAGGGGCCCGTTTTTGGGGCCCCCCTGCTGTTCAAAATCTACAAAAACGACATAGTTTGGGGGCCCATAAAAGAGCGACTGGGCCCAAGTTTCCCGATGAAAACCAAAAATGGGGCCTTTTAAATTCTTTCTGAGGGAGGCCCTTTTCAAAAGCACCCAGGAAAGATTTGAATAGACTGAGGGCAGTGGTCGGAGAAGGGGCAGATGCAGTTTAATATAAAACAAATCCAAAGTTCTAAATGTTGGACGGGGACAAAAAATCCACTTCTAAAAAATTAAATTTTAAATTTTAATTTAAAAAGATTTTTAATTTTTTTAGGTTTTTCCGGATAAAAAAAAAAATTTTTAAAAAAAAAGGAGTTCGGGTTTTTGCAGTAATCTAAAACCAAGCAAAAAGTGCATAAAGTTCGCAATAAAGCAAATTGGGAACCCTTGGCTTCATAGCAAGAAGCAAAAATTTAATGGGAGTCCTCGGGTTTGGGTTCTTCAATCTATACATCCCTTGGTTAGGCCTCATTTAGATTATGCTGCCACAGTTTTGGTCCCCGAAATTACAGAATGGATAAAAAATTCTCTGGAAAATGTAAAAAAGGAGGATGACAAAGTTGTTCCCCATGTATCAAAAACCTTCCCTAGAGGATAGACAAAGGGGCCCTTGAAACTGCACTCTCTAAAAAGGGACGTAGAATTGGGGGGGGGGATTGATTGAGGTTTAAAAAATGGAGACAGGATAAAAAAAGGGGATGTAAATAGTGTGCTGAAAATATCTAGCCTGCAGGACTCGCCGAAAAGGGTTTTAATTTTTTATTTATTTTTTTTAAATTTTTTATTTATTTCCAATTTGGAAACACATAAGAGGTCAAAAAAAATACAGAATTTAAGAGCAGCATGCCAAAGCCACTTATACTATGCTAGCATTAGGGCTGGTTTTTAAAATTTTAACTTAAGTTTAAAACAAAGGGCAATGATTATTTTTATTATTATAATAAAAAGGGGGAAGCGCTAAGCCACAAGGGACTATACAGCGTGCTACTAAGCAATGATAAAAATCAGTGATAAAAAACTTTAAATTTAAACAGAAAACTAAAAGCACAAGTGAGATTAAAAAGACGGTTTTCATATGGTTGCATTCGGTTGGGGAGGATTTTTTGTTAGGTAGTTTTTTTAAAAAAAATAATAAATTTTGTTTGGGGGGGTTTTTTAAGGTTTTACATTTATGTGATATAATTGTGAGAAACATTTAAGAATAAAATTTTTAAAGGCTTCAGTTTTTCCCGTTTTTTATTTGGTTTTTGGGGTTTTGAGTAAGTAATCTTTGAGAAGAGACTTAAATTTTTAAAAAACAGGTAGTGTTTCTTTTATATTTACAGGTAATAAATTCCCAGTTTTTTAGGGCCTTTTATGTGCTTGGTTTTTGCATTTTTGTGGATGGACACGGGAACATCAAAGAGTGATCTGTCCCTTTTGTGTTTGGTCATGTGTTTGTTGGGGTTTGGCAAGGAATTTTTGGGGGGGGGTTTTAATTCGAGTTAAGGGGTTCTATGTATGTAAAAGGTCCCAGTAATAAGTAGGATTTTTTTGTATGGTGAGAAGGTTTAGTGTATTGAATTTTTGGGGTGGAGTGTCCCTGCCTGTAGTGAGAAATTTTTTATCATTCAACTGCAGCCTTTTTTTTGGGTAATTAGTGGTCTGGAGGGTTTAAATTTGGGTTGTTGAGCCCCATGCAAATTTCCATAGGTGAGATAGGGGTAAAAAAGGGAGGTTTATGGGGCCAGGGGGGCTGATGTGGAACTTTTAGTCCCGTATCTTCGTTTGTTTTGCCTACGTCTTGGAAATTTTCTTAGAAATTTGATGTATATGTGTTAAAATTTTTGAGTCTATTATAAAGGTTGGTTTCCCTTAAAAATTTTCCCTTGTTAGTTTTGTGTAGGTGATCCATTTATCTTATGTTAAGGGGGACATCTGTAGCTCTGTTCCAAACTGAAATAAAGGGTAGGTTTTGTAAAATGTTTAGTGTTAATTTTGGTTAGTCCCCCACCCAGGTGGGATATTTTTGTAATTCGGAAATTTACGTATTGGCTAGCTTTGACTGGGCTCGGGGGGAGAGAAGCGTATGTAGTGTCATCTGCAAATGTGTGGGTTTGGTAATTGCGAAGCATTTGGAAGGTCATTTATGTATGGAGAAAGAGGGGAGGGCCAAGGGAACATTTTCCCTGTGGGACACCAACTGTAATTGGTTGGGCAAAAAGGTTTGCCCCTTTTTGCGTAAAACTTTATTGGCTTCTGTTGCTGAGGAAAGACTTGAGGTAGTTGAGGGAGTGCCCTCTTTTCCCATAGTGTGAAAATTTTTACGTGGGAATTTCATGGTCAACTGTATAAAAAAGTTTTAAACGTAATTTCAATGAAGACCCCCCAGTGGGATTTTCTTTTTTCTCTATTGAAAGTGATATATGTTCTAGCATGTGTATAATAGCTTCATTAGTATTTTTTTTTTGGCCCTTGAATCCAAATTGGCAGGGGGTTGGTATGTTTTGGGGGGGAAAAGGGTTTAGGAGTAGTTTTGGTTTATAAATTTAATTTTTTCCCCCGGTTTTTTTGAGGAGGGTGAATTTGGATATTGGCCTATAGTTATTAACTCTTTTTTGGTCCCCTTTTCCTTTTGTGGATGGGGGTACCCTTGCTATTTTGAGTACTTTTTGGGAAGGTGGAGGATTCAATGGATTTTTTAAAAGAGGTTGCAATGTTTGGTGTTTACCCCTTGTGACACTTTTTTGTTTTTAAAAGGGGGGGGTAAGGTTTTTAAAATTTCTCCTGCCTTGTTTTTAGTGGGGTTGATAATAAGGGAGGACTTCTTTGGGTTAGTCGGAGTAGGAACGTGTTTTTCGGGTGGGGTTGGCCGGTGAGGTAGTCATTTGGTGGGGTATCTGAGGCTTGGGATTTTATTGGGAAGGTTTTGTCCTATAGGGAGAAGGAAAAACATTAGTCTGTTTGCTGTTTTTGTTGGTGGGAGGGTTGGGGGGTTTATCTGTTTTTTTCTTTAATTTTTTTTCGCCCATTTCGTGTTTTCTTTTTGTTCCCCGAATTTCTGAAGGGTTTTCCAGGTCTTTTTTTTTTATCACCCTGGGAAGTTGGATAATCTGTTCCCATAATACAATTTTTTTTTCCCTTTTTATCAGGGTGGTTAGGTTGACGAGTAAGTTTTGTTTGGGGTCCCCCCCCTGGGGGGTTAAAAGTGGGCCCAATTTTTGTATGTTTTTTTTTTTATTTGGGGTTTTGATTTAGGGGTTTGGAATGCTGGGTGTTGCCAAAGGGGGGGTTTCAGTCTCTTTGCTTCTTTTGTTTAGTTTTTTTAGGGCAGTGCTTGTTTTTAGAAAGGGATTTTGGTTTTTTTTTTTTGAAAATTTTTAATACATTGTCTTTTTGTATAGGTTTCTAGGGCCCGTGTGCCAATCAATTTATTCTATTTCTGTTGGAAGTTTTTATTGTGAAATTTTTTAAACCCAAAACTATTTGCTGGTTGGGAAAAAACATACGTCTTTTTCCCACCCCCAGCCCAGTCAAGCTAGCCAAACTGTAAATTTTCCGAATTACAGAAAAAAAACTAAAAGGATGAGTACTAACAAAACTTACCTAAACTTTTTCAAAAACCCACTTTATTCAGTTTGGTAAAAAAGAGCTAAGATGTCCCTTTTTAAATAATGATAAAAAGGATCCCTATCACAAAGCTACAGAGGGGGAAAATTTTTTTAGGAAACCACCTTTTTAAAAATTGACTCAAATTTCATACCAATATACAACAAAAATTTTTTAAGAAAATTTCCAAGACTGTAGGCCCTCTATCGAAGATAAAGGTTTCTATGCTCCCCAGTCAGCCCCCCTGGCCCTAATCACTCTCTTATTTAAACCCCCATCTCACCAAAGGAAAAATTTTTGCTTTGGGGGGGCAACAACAAGTAACCATCTCAGGGCCATTTAAATTTCCCAAAAAAAAGGCTGCAGTTAGAATGATAACAAATTCTCACTACGGCAGCACCCCTCCCCCAATATTCAATTTCACTAAAACCCAAATCAAAATACCAAAAAAATCCATACTTATTACTTTCACCCCATTTCATTTTTTAGAAAAACAACTCTATATTAAACCCCCCCCTCAAACATCTCCTTGCCAACCTCAACAGAAAAACCCCTGGGCCCTAACACAAAGGGACAGATCATTTTTTGATAATTTTCCCTGTCCATCTCACGCTTTTGCAAAAACCCCAATGCACATAAAAGGCCCCCAAAACTGGGGAAATTATTACTTGTAAAATAAAAGAAACACTACCTGTTTAAAATTCAAATCTCTTCTCAAAAAAATCACTTACCACCCCAAAAAAAAATAAATAACCCCGAATTCTGAAAAACCTTTTAAATTTTTTTTTTTAAAATTTTTATATCTTAAAAGTTTCTCACAATTATATAAAATAAATGTTAAAACCCAAAACCCAATTAAAATTTTTTATTTTTTAAAAAACCCCTACCCAACAGAATACTCCCTTCTTTCTGAATTTTTAACAAAGGGTGCAAAAACCCTATGAAATGTCTTTGTAATTAAACACTTGGCTTTATAGTAATCAGTTTACATTAATTTTTTTTCACGATTTCTTTATTGCTTAGTTAACTTAAAATTAATTTTAAGGCCCGCCCCGTTTAAAAAGCTTTTGCATAGTTTTAAGTGGCTTTGGCATAGTGCTCTTTTTCTGTATTTTTTTTTTAAATCTGTAAGTGTGGGGCCCAAAAAATAAATAAAAAAAATTTATTTTTTTTATCAAACCCGGGCCGTTTCCCCCCAAGGGAGGGTGGCCCCAAAAAGAAAAACTTTCACCTCATTTTACTCCATCACTGTCTTGCCAGAAGGGTGCTTTACAATACAGTTTTTAAAAATGAAAAATTAAAAACCCCCCTTCAGAGTGCAGGCACTGTACTTCCCCTCTCCAAAGGGCTTTAAAATCCGGGCCCGCCGGTTTTCCCCGAATCCCTTTATTTAAATTTTTTACTTTGCTCACACTTTCCCAAAAGCACGTCAAATATTTAAAAACCTTTGTCCCATTCACTCCTATTTAAACAGCCCGCATGCCGGTGGAAGTCCAAGCCCCCCGCACACAAAACCTCCTTTTCCCCCTCCCCCAAAACCCCTTTTAGGCCGACCCCTACCCCGCCTTCCTTCACTCAGTGTACACTCTTGAAGGGCATTCTGTTTCGCTCCATTCTCTCTACATTCCGAACCAAACCCCAACAACCCTTCCTTTTTCCCTTGGACAATTTTGGTAATCCCCCCCTTCCTTAACTTTCCCAAAATAAGAATTCTTGCTTATATTCACACCCCACATTGCCCTCAGGCTTTAATCTCCCATGCCTCCAGCCTTTTTTCCCCGCTGCAACATTCATCACCCACGCTTCACACCCTATATGAGCGTTGGGAAAACTTTCTCTCAACATTCCCCCCTTTTCCTCCCAAGGGGCAAAGTTTTTGTCTCCACAGGGCCTTTCCCAGTGCACCACTCACCTTTTTCCCTCATCAAATTTTTTGATTCACCTAAACTTTTATAGACCCATCCCTGGGCCGTTTCCCCTCCCAAATATCTGATTAGTTCACCCCCTCCTACTTCTCCCCAATCTGAAAATTCAACTTTCATCACCAAAAACTTTTTGTTATTTTCCTAAACCTTTCTCCCTTTCTGTATTCACCTTTTAAATTTTTTTTCTTTTGCACACCCCACCAAAATTAAACCACCAAACTCTGCAAATTCTCTTCAGAATCTCCCCAAGAGCACAGTGTCATCGGCAAAAAAGCAGGGGGGGACAAAACTCCCACTTTGGGGTGTGATTCTTTTTCTTTTAACCCCCCACGCCCTTTTGCCAAGACCCTCGCATTTTCTTCTCTTACAACCCCATCTATAAATATTTAAACAACCACGGTGACATACACATCCTGTCTAAAGGCCCACTTTTATGGGAAAAAATTTTCCCTTTTCTACATACTCTAACTTTGGGCCCCACTATCCTCGTAAAAAATCTTTTACTGTTTCAGTAAAAATACCCCCTACCCCATACACTTGCAAAATCGCCACATTGCCCCCCTATCCCACCTGTCTTTCGCCTTTTTCCCAAATCCCTAAATTTCCAAAGCCCCTTTTTGCCTTTTTAAATTTTCTGTTCACTTATTTGTTTCACTGTAAAAAACCTGGTCCCCACACCCCCTTCCTTTTTCCCCAAAAACCCCCTTGTTCAAACTGCTATTTCCCATTCCTTTTCTTACCCCTCTTAAAATTTTTTCAAAATTTTAACTCTACCTACCCCTTTTTCCAGGTACACTCAAAATGACTTATCCCCCATAATTTTTTCACCCCTTTTATCCCTTTGCCTTTATACAAGGAACTATGCCGCTCTCCTTTTTTTTTTTTTGCCAACCCTTGGTCCTTACCCCCTTCCCCTAAAAATTTTTTTAAATAATTTCACCCAAACCCCTCCAAAACTATTTTAAACCCACCCCTTTTTTAACATTTCATCTTTAAACCCATCAATCCCCCCCCGGGGGCCTTTCCCCCCTTTTATTTTACCTACTGCCTCACGAAAATTTCCCCCCCACTACAACTGGCTCTTCCTCACTCCCACAAAATGTTATTCTCCTTGCCCCATACACGGGAAACAAAAGGGTTCCCTTTTTCTTTTATCAACATTTAAAAAATTCACCTAAATTTTTCCTTTCCCTCTTCCAAAACCTTACCTCTCCATTTAATAACTTCCCTCCTTTTTTTTAACTGACAAAACCATTTGTTCCTAGGCTTTCTTTAAAATTGTTAATCTCAATCCAAAAATTTTTTTTATTTTCAAAAAAATTTGTTGATAAAATTCACCCAATCTTCATTTTTCTCTCTTTTTACATTGGGTTCACCAATTTTTTAACTTCTCTCCCTTTTTTTCCAAATACTCTTCCCCCCTTGCATCACTTCTACTTTTTAAAAAAAACTTTCATATGCTAAAATTTTTCTCCCTTGCTTTTAAATCTTTTTTAATTTATCTTTTAAACCAAACGCTCCTCTTCCCTCCTGCCCCCTTTCCTGTAACCAAAATTCTGCCCGAACACTCTAACACTACATTTTTAAAAACCCACCCCCCTACCTCCCTTTGCCCCCCTTTCCTATGCTTTTTAGCCCCCTCTAATCCTCCAATGCTGTTTTTTTCTTACCCCAATGCCCCCCTCTTTTAGTTTATAAACCCCCTTTACCTCTCTCTTCCCTGATGCTTCTATTCTCCTTGTTCCATCTACCTTTTACTTTTCGTGTTGCTACAACTAGAAAGTGATCTGAATTTTCTGTGGCCCCTCTATAAAAATGTCCCTCCTGAAGTCTTTCTCAACGTCTTTTTTTACCAATAATAATCCAAAAAAAACTACTGTCCCTTTGCCCTACACCTATCGTGTATACTTATTTATCCTCTTTTTTTAAAATATTTATTTAAAAACCCATAACTAAACCCCTTTTTTAACAAAGTTCAATTTAAAGGGGCTCCCATTTTCATTTACACCGGGCCACCCCAAACTTATACACCCCTTCTTTAAAAGTTTCTCCCCACTTTGCATTCAAGTCCCCCACCACAATTACTCTCTCACTTGGGTTTAAAGGCTCCCATACATTCAATTTAAAAATCTCCCCAAAAACTCTCTCTTCCTCTGCATTTCTTTTCTTCTCCCAAAGGGGCTACCGTTATTATGACCCCTTCTCGCATCCAAACCCTTTTCTTTTTAAACCCCCATAATTCTTGGAAATTTTCCCCCTTTTTTATTTTTCTTTTCTCCTTCCATAACTGATCATTTAACATTTTTGCTTTCCCCCTTTCCCTTTTCTCTAACTCTCCAGGGTTTCTCCAGATTTAATCCCATTTATTTCCCCCCCCTGAAACTCTCCTACCCCCTTCAAACTTTGTTTTGCTTTTGGGGGGGCCAGGACATCCAACTTTTTTCATTTTATAAAATCGCAAACATCTGTTTCTTGTCCCTCCGCATCATCCCCGCAAAATTTAAACAAACCCCCGTTTTTTAAAATTTTTTTTTTCTTTTCTTTTTTAGGAATTGTTTTACGGGAAGGGGTTTAAATAGCCATTGCTCCCCGGGATTTTAGTCGCCTCATACGACAGGGATGGCTTACGGAGGAAAGGTTCTTTTCCCCTTCCCCCTGGACAATAAAGGAAAAAAAAAAAGAACAAGAGTATTTAAAAAAAAGGAAAAAAAAAAACCCAGTTTTATGTATATTATATATACATACAATATTAAAAAAAAATATAAAATACATACATATATTACTTATTACTAAAAAAAAAGAAGAAGAAAAACTTTTTTAAAATGGGTTGCTTAAAAGTGCGTTTGGGTGTGGGGGGGTGACAAGGAAAAGATGAAATTTCTGATTTTTATGAATGAAAAGAAATTGGATGTCCTGGGGCCCCAAGCGAAAACCCCCAAATGAAGGGGGTTTGGGAGTTTCAGTGGGGGGAAATAAAAAGGGAAATTAAAACTGGGGGATCTGAGAGAGTTAGGGGCAAAAGGAAAGGGGGAGCAGTAATGTTAAAAGATCGTTATGGAAAAGGGGAAAAGAGAATATGAATTTTGTTTAAAATTTAAGAATTATGTGGGTTAAAGTAAAGGTTTGGGGTGCGAGGGAAGTGGGTCATAATAAAGCGTTTAGCACCTGGGGGGAAGAGGGAATGCAGAGGAGGGGGAGAGAGATTTTGGGGAGTTAAGTGAATGTATAGGAGCCCTTTGAACCAAAGTGAGAGAGTAATTGTGGTAGGGGGCTTGGTTTCTAAAGTGGAGAAACTTTTGAGAGGGTGTGGTAGGTAAGTTTGGGGTGCCCGGTGTAAATGATAATGGGGCCCTTTGATTGAAACTTTTTTTATAGAAAGGGGGTTTTTGTTTTTAGGTAATAATATTTTAAGGAAAAAAAGGATAAAAAAAGTATACCCCGATATTTATGTGGGGCGAAATTTACAGTTTGGTTTGTTGGATTATGTATTTTGGGAGATAAAAGGGCTGTTGAGTAGACTTCAGGATGTACATGTTTTTAGAGGGGGGGGCCGATATATCAGATCCTTTTTAGTTGTAGCTACACTGAGAGGGAAAAAAGGGAGATGGGGGACCAAAAGGGGAATAGAAGCATCAGGGAAAGAGGAGGTGAAAAGGGTTTTTTAAACTTTAAAAAAGGAGGGAGTTAGGGTAAGATTTAAAAAAGCTTTTTGGGGAAAAGTGGGCTAATGAGAGATAAAGGGAATGGGGTCGAAGAGGAATGGGGTGGTTTTTTAAAAAAGTGTGTTAGAGTGTTCAGAGGGAAATTTGTGGTTCAAGGGAAAAGGGGGGCAGGAAGGGGAAAAGGAGCGTTGGTGGGGAAAGATGATGTAAAAGGAAATAGTAAGGGAGGGAAAAAATTAGATATGAGAAGTTTTTACAAAGTTTGAAGTGATTTCCCCGGAGGGGGAAGGGGTATATGGGGGGAAAAAAAGAGAGGTTTAAAAGAAATGGTGAAACAATGTAAAAAGAGAGCAAATGGAGGAGTGGGTGAGATGTTATCAAAAAATTTTTTTGAAAAAAAAAGAAAAAGTTTTGGGGTTTAGATTAAAAAAGTTTAAAAAAGCCTAGAGAACAAAAAAGGATTTTTCATTTAAAAATGGAGGGGAGTTATTAAATGGAGAGTTAGAGGTATTGGGAAAATGGAAAGGAAAAATTTTTTAGGAATTGTTTTTAAAAGTTGATGAAGAAAAGGGAAGCTGTGATTTTTGTTTTTTATGGGGGAAAGGGGGAAAAAACATCTTTTTAGGAAATGAGGAAGGGGCCCCGTTGTGAAGTGTGGGGAATTTTGTGAGGGAGAGTAGGTAAATGGAAAAAGGGGGGTTTAAAGGGAGCCGGGATTGAAAGGGATAAAAAGATGAAATGTTAAAAGCAGGTGGGGATATAGTTTTGGAGTTTGGGGCCCCCAAAAATAAATGTATGGAAGAGGGTAAGGTACCTAGGGATTGGGGAAGGGGAGCATGCATAGTTCCTTTGTATTTAAAAGGGAAAGGGGGGTAAAAGAGGGGTTTCAAAAAAAATTTTAGGGGGATAAGTCCCGTTGAGTTTTACCCGGTTTTAAAAAATTTGGTAGAGTTATAATTGGAAAGAATTAAGAGTTAAAACGGGATTTGGGTAGCAGTGAAAAGGAGGGGCTTTAGGGAAAAGGGAGGGGGGTTTTGGACCAGGGGTTTACAGTGAAAACCCTTTTAAGTGAACAGTTTTGATTTAAGGGGTAAAGGGTCTTTTTTGGCATTTATGGGGTTTGGAAAAAAGGGTTTTGACAGGGTGGGGTAGGGGGGAAAAGTGGCAGTTTTTGCAAGTAGTGTATGGTGTAGGAGGTAGGTTATGAAAGCAGTGAAGAGTTTTTTCGAGGGGGTAGTGAGGCTCAATTTTAGAGTATGTAGGAAAGAGGGAAAAATTTTTCCCGTTTAAAAATAGGCCTTAGAAAAGGATGTGTGATGTCACCTGGTTGTTTAAAATATTTATAGATGGGGTTGTAAAAGAAGTAAATTGCGAGGGTTTTTGGCCCGAAAGGGGTGGAGTTAAAAAATAAAAAATCACACACAAAGTGGGAGTTGTCACAGTGCTCTTTGCTGATTACCCCTGTGCTCTTGGGGGATTTTGAAGAGAAGTTGCAGAGATTTTGGGGGATGAAATTTTGGGAGGGTGTGCAAAAGAAGAAAATTTTAAAAGGGGGAATACAGGAAAGGTAAGGTTATGAGGAAAAAACCCAAAAAAAAGGTGATGAAAGATTGGTTTTCAGATTGGAGGGAGAGAGTATGGAAAGGGGGTGAACGTTTCCCATATTTGGGAGTGGAAAGTGTAGCGGGATGGGTCTATGAGGTTTAGGTGAATCAAGAATTGTGAGGGAAAAAAAGAGTGAGTTTGGGGCCCCCTTAGGAGGTTGGTGGAGAAAAAAGGGGAAATTTGGGCCTTGGAGGAAAAGGGGAATGTATGAGGAGTAAGTTTTACCCAAAAGCTTTATATGGGGTTTGGGGGAAGCATGGGTGAGAATGTTGCAGCGAGGAGAAGGGGTGGAGGCAGTGGAGATGCTGTCTGAGGGCAAAGTGTGGTGTTTAATTAATGCAGAAAAATTGTAGTTTTGGGGTTAGGAGGAGGTGCGGGGTTCCAAAACTGTTGTCCAGAGGGCGAGGGGAAAGGGGTTGGGTTTAGGGTGGTTGGAATGTAGAGGGGAATGGAGCCGGGAAAAAGAAAAAGACTTCAAAAGTGTATCAGTCTTTTAGTGGAAGGAAGGGGGGTTTGGGGTCGGCCCAGG
The DNA here is from genome assembly GCF_026875155.1 of Cherax quadricarinatus. Lineage (NCBI taxonomy): Eukaryota > Metazoa > Arthropoda > Malacostraca > Decapoda > Parastacidae > Cherax > Cherax quadricarinatus. Next base: position 35,101,873 of record NC_069399.1, read on the forward strand.
GGAAAGGGGTTTGGGGGGGGGGGGTAAAGGAGGTTTTTTTTGGGGGCGGGGGTTTGGGGTTCCAGCAGGCTTCCAAGTGGAGGGTTTTTTTTGATAAAGGGGTGGGAAAGGAGACAAATGGTTTTTTTTACTTGAATTTCTTTGGAGTGTGAGCAAAATAAATTTATGAAGGGGTTCAAAGGGGAAAACGGCAGGCCGGGACTTGAGTTTCCCGGAGATGGGGAAATACAGTGGCCCCACTTGAAGGAGGGGTGGTTTAAAGTTTTCGTTTAAAAAAATGTAGGTAAAGCACCCTTCTGGCAAAACAGGGATGGAGTAAGTGGTTGAAAATTTTTTTTTTTGGGGGCCCCCCTTTCCTTGGTGGGGAAAGGGCCCGGGGTTTATAATAAAAAAAAAAAAATAAAAAAAACATATATAAACATAAATAATAAAAAAAATAAATAAATAAATAGTTATTAATAAAAAAATTTAGATTTAGGAAAAAAATTTTAGGAAAAAAATGGTTTGGTAATAGGTGTGGTGAGGGGAACCAAAAATCCCCAAATCGTTATAGAGGCCAGGAACGTTTGGGAGCCTTTTTAAAAAAAGGTTGGATAAATACTTTAGTTTGATGTGAGTGGGGGTGGGTTGACCTGATTGGGTTGTGCACCGGTCAGTTGCCGTGTTCCTTTCCCCTTTAAATCAAAGTGAACCCGCCTGATAGGGTTTTGGGGGCATTGGCTTAAGGGGTAGGAGACTTGGGGCCTGCCTCGTGGGCCCGTAGGCCTTCTGCAGGTTTTTCCATCGTTCTTTTTTTTTATGTGTGGGCTTTTTTGGTAAAAGGAGTAAGTATTGGAAATGAGGTACTCTGTAGATTGCTTCAACTGTTATAAGCTTTTTTAGGTTTTCAGATTTAAAAATTTTGCAAATGTTATTCAACATTTTTCATCTCTTGTGCAAAAAAGATTTAACCTTTGACTGTCGCAAAACCCCCTTTTTGAAAACCCGTCATTCATGTCGCAAAATTTTTGGGGAAAAAAAAGGATTTTTTCTTTTGAAATGATTTTGAGAATCGTTTTTCCCCATGGTAATGACACCCAAAAATTTCAAAAATTTTGGGCGAAAAAATCATGGAATTACGTCCCCGCAAAGTTAGTGGTTTTTGCGAAAATATAGCATTGGCGATTTCCCCCAACTTTGAGCATTGTTTTTGGCCCCAAATTTTGTTTTTTCCCGTTGACCAAACTCTTAAACTATTTCTTTAGAACTCCATTTTTTTCTATTTAGGTTTGGGACAAAAAACTGTCATTTTAAGATTTGAAAAAAACCCTTAAAGAGTTAGAAATTGGCAATTTTGGGCCCCCTTTTTCCCCAAATTTTAAAAAAAAATTTCCAATTTCAAAAAAGGGTCCGAATAAAAAGTTTTAAAACATTCTTGGCATTGAAATAAATATCCCTTTGTTCATTGTCACATCTTTTAGGCCCCTCTTTTTATTTATTGCTTTTTTTTTGATTTTTTATTCATACAAAAAAAAACAAAATTTACTGTTTTTGCAATAAATTTCATTTTTGTTTTAAAAAGGGTTTTTTAAATAATATCAGTGGGATAGTAAAAGGGAAAATCAGGGTCCCCATTGACATTTTTGGGGCATGTGGTTTTGATTTGCTTTTTCCTGAAAAAAAAAGGGAAAAAAACGAACATTCCGTAATTGGAGCTCAATTTTAAGGGCATTTTCATCGTGAAAAATAATCAAAATTTATCTCTATTTTGGAATATGTTTTCCATTTTATCAGTGAGACCATGAAAACGGAATTTAAAAGATAAATACTATATGAAAATTTCACCTCAAAGTTGGGGATTTTTAATCCAAAAAAAACGGTTCCCTTTTTTTTCTCTTATGGGCCCGCGTGCTGCAGGATTTTTTTTTTTTGGGCACCCCTGCCCACACAGACCCCCCCCTCTCACATGGAGGGCCCCACCATTTCTCCCCCTTGATTTTAAAAACGGGTTTGGGAATTTTTCGCGTATAAATACGTCTGAAACAGTGGCGCATAAGACATATATATACGGCCGAAACAGTCAAAGGGTAAATACATTTAAGTTCATTGGAGTATTAGATACCTGTGCCACCTCCTAATTGATCTGGCCTACAACTGTGTATGGCTGTGTAACCAGGTATGACATAAATGTTTGTAACATCATGTTTTAGCAAGGTTTAAGTGAGAGTAATGAGAGACATACTGATATTTTGTGAACTGAGTAGAGCTAGGTAGTCATCATAGTCTTTACTCAATGATCTGACATTATAAACAAATACTCTTATGTTATTGTTGGCACTGAGTAGTGTCCTAGCCTGACTAGCAGTGTAATAAAGGCTATTATTGATCATGTATGCCACTTAATAAAAGGTTAATATCAGGATTGATTTCTGCATTCATATGACTAATGATGGATTTAAGTATGTAAAACTAATAGGAAAGATACTATTAATAAGGGTTGATATAATGACTATAACAAGTAGTAAATCAATAATGCACATGGTTAGGATTCAATATTGCACTGTAGCTAATATGAAAAGCTCATAAAAGGCAGTACAAAGTATAAGTATGTAAGAACTATTCTATTATAAAAGTATATAATTTATTTAAACTTACACTTTGATTTCTTCTTGCCCATATTTTCATTATCAACTGTGTCATTGGTCCAACTGACTTTCTTCGTTCTTGGCTTGTGCAACTTAAGCCTAACAACACCACTGGAAACCTGAAAATTACAATTATGATTTGAAACATTTTTCATTCTTGGTAATGTGCACAAACTACAAAATAACAACAACCTTGACCTTGCTTTTGCTCCAATTAATTCAGTTCCTTGTGAATCTCCAACCTATCTTAAAAGTTATAATAAGGATGATCCATCCATTTATGATTCATTCTATACAGCATTTGTCATATGCCCAATGGAAGTAAGCAATTTACTGAATAATAATAACAATAATAATTTTATTTCAGCATGATACAATGTTTGTACAGTACAGAGATGGGCAGCATTTAGTTGTGCATGCAGAAAGCCCATAGTTATGCAGAGCATTTCAGGCATTCTTAAGCCTAACTTAAAACTACAATGGCAATACGTATTAATTGCTTATATATATGGACATTAAGGGTATACAAACAACAAATTTAGGTATTACAAGGGAAACAAACAAGCAGACAATTACATATTACTTAAGGTTGGATTATGATGACAAGTAATAGACTATATAGCTTTTCACATACTTGTGGTTGAGAAAATTGTTTAGCATATTTAACACATTTTTACCACTTTCATCATATTTAATTGTTGTTAGGATATATTAGGGAAAGGAGGTGTCTTTCTACAGTAGTTTTGAAGCCGCTGGCAGAAAGAAAGGCTCTAGAGATTTCTGGCAGGGAGTTCCAGATTTTGGGTCCTTTTATGCACACTGAGCTTTTATAAAGATTCAGCTAGACACAGGAAATGTCAGAAATTTTTTTGTCTAATATTATGCCTATGAGTTCTGTTGCAATTATCAAGAAAGCATTCCAGGTCAGGATTGATATTAGAATTTACTGTTCTGTATGAGTAGTATGAGTGAATGTTTTGTATAATAAGTAGGTTTAGGTTTTTGAGGAGTACTACTGGTCACCATACTGTAGCACTGAGGCTCTCTTCACCAGTCTCCTGAAGAGTTCTTCGTTTGTAAACCAAGTTATGCAGTACACTTACTTGGCTTTCCTGGGTTACTTTGTCATTATTATTTTTATTATATTCATAGGGGAATGCTTAACACATAGGTGTCATACAGTACCTGAGGAATGGAAAGCAATCAGAATTGATCTAAGGAAGAGGAGGGTACTGTGGATCAAAAGACCTTCACTATCATCACTTCACTTTCACTTCACTTCACTTTCCGAGTTACTAACCCTCTGGACTATAGAATCGTGGCTGTCAAATACCAACTACAGGTGACCTGTGGCTCAATAGTAGAGTGCTCAACTCACAGCCAAAGGAAGACAGGTTCAATATCCAGGCAATGCAAATCTTACACTTGCTATCCCTCAATGTTAGTTGAATGTTTCAGGTTGCATCCTAGGAGAGAAGGATGATAGTACACCTTATACAGGGCTAGGCTTTGAAATGCGAGGAGGTAGGATAACAGCTCTCAGGTCAGTCGGCATGCTTAAAATGAAAATCTAAAGTACACATAACAAAGAGAATTAGGAATTAAAAAAGTTGTGATACCATAGCTGGAACAATTCACCCAAAAACAGCACTTATAATGACATTTTTGTGTGTCCTGGACTAATGGTACATCAGTGTGACCTAAAATGGTCCAGGATGGACTGAAACATTATCATAATGTATATGTTGATGAGCAAGACATGTGCAACACTTAGATATCTTTACTGACAAAATGCTCTGCCTGTGCTGTAGGCTTCGTCAGTCGAATATAGAGGTGATTACAATGCTAGGGACAGTATAAGTGGTGAGGTATTTCTGAGGTGATCAGCCCCTTAGCCATAACTAGTGGTCAGTCCCATAGTCTCAGGCAGAGGCTTTATACCTGAAAGAAACCCTTTGGGTTGGTCTTTGATTCTCTTCGAACCTTAATTTCATATTTTCTTTTGGCTTTCCTTATTCCTTTTTGGATTTCTCTCATAAAATGAATAAACATATTGGTTAATAAAGTGACCTCTTTTGATTTGCCTGTAAATGCCTCTCTTTTCACCAATTTAGGGTTATTCATGTTTGATCTAGATGAATGGTTCACAGAACCGACACGATGATAAATTAGACACATGTGCAACTCTTGGGTATCTTTATTAAGGAAACGTTTCGCCCCACAGTGGCTTCATCAGTCCATACACAGGAGAAACTTGAAGAACAGGAGGAGAATGAGGTAATCAATCCCTCAACCTTGAGTCAATGTGGTCAGTCCACAAGATTGATGGACTGACCACATTGACTCAAGGTTGAGGGACTGATTACCTCATTCTCCTCCTGTTCTTCAAGTTTCTCCTGTGTATGGACTGATGAAGCCACTGTGGGGCGAAACGTTTCCTTAATAAAGATACCCAAGAGTTGCACATGTGTCTAATTTATCAATGTTTGATCTAGTTTTCCTATTAGAAATATATGCTGCTTGGCCAGCTTGTACAATGCTCTGGAAAATGTTATATTGGCAACTACCACCACTGTCTTTCAGGCTGCCTTCACAATAATTCCTAGTGAGGTTAAACCAGTCTACACTACCCTTAGGCCAGTGATTCTCAACCAGGGGTAAATTTACCCCTTGGGGTAAAAAATTACATGGCATGGGGTAAATATTTGATGTACCTGATAAAAATGGACTGTATACTTATTTCTTTAGAAAAGAATGTTTTTTTTTTTATTTTTAGTGATACAAATGTATATTGCTATTTTTGTGCAAAACCTGAATAACTGATTTTTTTCTGACCTTGTTTTTCTGTCCCTTTATGATGGCAATAAATTTTTTGTACAGAAGTAAGGGGATAAATGGAGAAATGCATCAAGCCGAGGGGGGTTCATAATGATGGAGGAAAAGTTGAGAATCCCTGCAGCTTAGGCCCATATAATCTGTAGCATGAAAATCAAGAACCTTAACTTTGTTTTTGGCATTAAAGTAATTCCATGAGTTATTGAAATTAAGTGATTTGTGACTGCTTTCTCCAAGATAACTTATTAGAGAATCCTTTTCTTGCCAGAACCAAGTCCCATAGCACTACTGACAAGACATGTGCAACACTAGTGCTGGACATGTGCCTTGTGGTATGCGAAGAGTACGTTACAATTTATTTGATTTGTCACATGCCTATATAGGCATGCCCTCCCGACCAGTGAACCAGCAGTTAAGAGGGCCCCACTGCTATGCAATAATTGTTGGTTCATCAGCCAATCATTAAAAAGCCTGCCAGTTCTGTGAAGCAATGTCTTATACTCGTGGAGCAGAATAGGTAGGCTTCCTTCTACTCTGGTCAAAGACAGTTCTCACTGTCTCTCTTGCTTGCAACTTCCTTGTAAACACTCACTGTATGTACTGTATATTACTTGTACTATATTTGATGATGGAATACACTAAGAAGTTATTCTCTGCTGTCTTTTGTTTTGTCCCTACACTGTTAGTTGAATATCTTGCTGACTCATTTACAAACAGGTGTACAGGCCCAAAAGACTTCACATGTTTTCATAATAGTATATTTTATTCACAAACTTATTAGTACAGCAGAGTATTATTGTAGTGAGACATGTATGTCTGACACAGCAACACCACAGTACTCTGATACAGAGAACACCTTCCATATTTTTATTGCTCAACCACTAGTTATAAGTGAGAAGAACTAGACTTGCAAAAGACCTGCCTAGCATGAGCCAATGCTGCAGTGCTTCTTCATTCTTATGTTCTTCTACTAGTAATCCTTGCCGTCTATGACTCCATTTCCACTCTACACCTCACTTCTGATTATAGTATAAAGGGTGCAGTTCTGATACTTCAACATCATATTGATGGAGATCAAGGAACTGGATGCTTCTCAAGGCTGAGAGACTGATCACCTCAAAATTTTTACTCCAAGGCTGATGGACTGATCACATCTGCTTTGTCTCTCCCCTGCTGCTATCTCTAATGTCAGTCACCACTATTTGATTGAAGATGCTTAGTCTGAAATAGAATGTTTTGGAAATAAAGACACCAAAGTGTTGCATGTCTCTTATTCATCAATATCCTACATCTTAAACTAAAACATTATGGAATCAAAGGTCATATTCTCACTTACTTGAAGTCCCACCTTCACAGCAGACACTAATATGTCTCCATCCACGACATAACCTCATCAACTCAACCCGTTAACATAGGAGTACTCCAGGGAAGTGTTCTTGGCCCTCTGTTTTTCCTCATATATATCAATGACCTTCTCAATGCATCTCTGGTACTTAACCCTTAAATGGTCCAAACGTATATATATGTTCTCTCGCGTAGTGCCCCGAATATTTTGAGAAAATTTTTTTTTTTTTTATATGAAAAAGGAGCACGTGGTACCCAGGCACCCCCAATTCTTTTCATATGGCACACACTGAGTGCGCACACCCATTCTCTCATGTCTAGGCGACTCAAGCCTATCGTGCCAATGTTGAATGAATGACAAGTGAAACGTATATATACGTTTGGGGCGCTACACGAGAGAACGTATACAGTATATGTTTGGGCCGTTTAAGGGTTGAACCTGTTCTCTTTGCTAATGACACAACTTTTGCCATACATTCAAATCTGAGTTCTCTGAAGTTTTATTTCCACATGATACAATACACAGTTTTGCAAGATTGGACGACATTTGAAAGTACCCACGTAAGGTGTCCCATAGCTCGGTCGATCCCTGGTACAGGTGGAGACATTATGATGCGTTTCCTTAAGACACCTGCTGTCACCTATCAATAAAATAGGTACCTGGGAGTTAGTCGACTGGTGTGGGTCACATCCTGGGGACAAAACTGATCTAATTTGTCTGGAATGCTCTGCATAACATGGGGCTTTTTAGACAGTAGTAGTAGTATGTCACTGATGTCAGGTCTGTATACCTTGTACATGTACTTGCAGAAATAAAGATTATTATAGAAAACCCCTGGTTACGCACAGCATTTTGGGCAAGATAAAACTCTAAAACTTAAGACTAATAGAGCATAATGCACACAGCTAATAAACACTGCACATATGAGTATACAAAGATATTGAAGGAAGGTAGGAAGGAATGTAGGAAGGATGGTTGGATGGTAGGAAGGAAGGAAAGAAGGAAGGAAGGAAAGAAGGAAGAAAGGAAGGAAGGACTCAGACGACCATCAACCTAGGATAACCCAAAAAAAAAGTCAGACAAAGTGACTTATTTCCATGTGGGTGGGGGGGTGGGGAAGAAGGCATGGGTCCCCATGAGTGTTGGTGAAGGCAGTGAGGTAGTGAGTGATTTTATAATGCTCATTGTGACACCAGCCACGCCCTAAACTCAGCATATTTACAAATCCACCCACACACACAACAAGCTTCCAGAAGCTCTAGCAGTTCTAGGAAAATGTCCATGACTATAAATAGTGTATACAGTAAAACTGTCTTTAAAGCACGGAAGTTATGTTTCCTGAAAATGCCATGTTAAGTAAAACGTGTTAGACGAACTTCAGAACTTATGGGAAAAATAGGGTTATGTTCCTGGGAGCCCCCCCCCAAAAAAAAATCAAACAACTTTTTTTAGGCCTCCAAACTTACAAAAATAAAAGTGAATATGTAGCTGTAGTTCATTGTTGTGGTGTATTATATTGTTTTTAAATGCTTAAGACTACAAAGTAACAAAAAATAACAGTATTTCTTATCTTAAATTGTTGGTGCTGGTGTTTTTTGGATGATTGTGAAGAGAGTGGAGAGTTATGTTGTGGTCCTACTGGGCTGAGGTGGGTGGTAGAGATTCTGGTACTGAAGTTGATGGTTGTACTGGAGTGTCTAACTTTAACTAAGTCATTCAGGAGTCAAGTCATTCAGTAAGTCAGTCAAGTCAGTAAGTCAATCAAGTCACTCAGCAATAAGTCCCGTCCCAAATCACTCAGTAAGTCAAGTTATTCACCAAGTACATCAAGTCATTCAAGACACTCATAAGTCAGTCAAGTCATTCAGTAAGTCAATCAAGTCATTCAGTAAGTCAGTCAAGTCATTCAGTAAGTCAGTCAAGTCTTCAGTAAGTCAGTCAAGTCATTCCGTTAAGTCAGTCAAGTCACTCAGTAAAGTCAGTCAAGTCATTCCGTAAGTCATCAAATCATTCAGTAAGTTCAGTAAGTCAGTCATTCAGTCACCACAAACTTAAGTTAACCTCTTTTTCTGTGTACAGTAGGGGCCCCCCTTTAAAGGCGTTCCGCTAATACAGTCATTTCAAAAATTATGACCAAAACTCGCTATATGGCTCCCCCCATCGACTTTCTAATACGGTCACCGTGCCCCACCCGGGTTTTTTTACATTCTCTGTGAGATCCACAAGCACAAAGTCTCTCCATTATGTCTGGATACTCCAAAATTTCAAGTGTTTTTTAAAAGTTATTTCATATTTTATATTACTCTGAAATTATACTTAAAGTATACATGTACCCAATAAACTTTCATAAATGTGCTGGCATGCAGGGACACATTAAAATCAGTAAAAGCGCTTATGTCCGAACTCATATTAGTAACATAATAATAATCACCAAGTCCATTTAAATGTCATATTACGTTAAAATAAATTTTCATTTAACCATTATGATATTTTCCTTTT